>CM034547.1:44811074-45539408 GCA_020055645.1 Tomocerus qinae
GCTCTTAGCTAGCACAATTCCGTATTCGGTACATCTACAGTCAGTTGTGAAAGTCGCCCGGACTGCGTCGTAGACACAGTGAGCAGATTTTAGCAAATCCGTCGACTATAGCAAACTTGAAGTCATATAGCCATGTCCTGCCTGCCTGACTCCGTCTGCCGAATAATATGTAGAAACTTCTCTCTCGCATTTAGCATTCCGATAGTTTTTCCTCGCTCAGTTAGTTTCTTAGTTGGGGATGCGAAGCCTCTGGACTTGATTCAGCTTGAGCTGTGCTTTATACTCAGAGCAGTATGTACATACTAATAATGCATTGGAGAAAGCAATGACGTCACTACATTACAAATATTCACGAACTTGATTCTGATAAATTATGAGTGTGCTAAAAGGTCAAAGCTTTGAAGCTAACCGTGCGAAACGTAATCTAGCGTTGTGCAACTTCCTTCTTGTCTGTTTAAATTAGCTCTCCTGCTGTACAGACACTCTTGTTAGCTCATTCATAGAGACATGCACTTTTCAACAAAATATACCTGAGTAGCTACAGAGACTATGTACATAAACGTTCTTCCCGCATGTCTTAAACACTAACTACTGTTTGCACATTGTCGACAGTTTCTAATGTACATATTTACATTATACTCTACATTACATGCCTATTCATAATGGATAATGTGCAAAATAATTGCATAATTTAAAAATGACAATGCTTAACCATTTACAGTTAGAACGTCGTAACTTTAGAATCTTTTAAATATTTTAGATCGTTTGGATCTGTGGACGGTGAGCTCTACAGGCTGTGAATGTCCTGGAGGAAGATCTACCGACTGTGCTTGCTGTGTCAAACCAGGAGGTTGTTTATGTTCCTACAGTCCTAACAAGTGTGCTCAGTGTGGCCTCGAAGACGCTTGCCAACGCTGTAAGTTTTGTCATTCATTTTCATTAAGGTGTGTTGGGACGTTAACTCGATCGAACCTTCACATCCAGTAATCTAGTTGTACCAGTAGTAATCTTTTATTAATTGCCAATGTACTTTTTACGTTGGCAGTTAAAATTAATTTTTAAAATAAAAGGATTACGCAATGTGTAATTGTGTGGCTACTCTACTGTGACAAACCTACACCTGCTGACATCATCGAATTAGTAAATTCTGCACGAATTAAATCGTAATCTGATTCAATTGCGAACGTTCGGAACTGAGCAATTAGCAATTAAACTTATTATGGAGAAAGTGTAATGGAAATGGAGAAAGGAATGAGTATTACCATATGCCACGTGCTCACAACCTGTTTTATGTAAAAGACATAAGTCTATATAATTCCATAACAGTTGTACCAGCTTTGCATTAACTAATTTCACAGGTTGTATCGGACTGTAATGATGACATGAGCCAAAGTCGCTATTAACTTGAGACTGAGACAGATCGAAAGGAAGAGTTGATCCAATTAAGTCCTTATTGTATAACTGTAATAGCGATTCTTCCGTTATTCGCTACAAGGGCAATGTCTCATAACAGCAGTACAATTGTGTGGAATTAGCTGTTTCATTAAGTCAATCAGCACCAATGAATGTCCTGTCTGTCCAAAGCGTTTATTGCTGTCTCTTTCTCTTCCAAATCCTGCTGTCTATTTTTTACAGGCAGTTAATGTTTTAATACGTGCTTTGGCTGATTACATAACGCAATTCGCAACGCTAGGTTTAGTCTATGTTCCTATACTATTATAGCAGGGATTGGGGAATTTGAGTTAATTACATGAAAATGTACTACCGTTTTCTAGTTCGTCTAATCTTCTACCTACCTTGCATTTGCAAAGTACATGAAATATGTAGTACATTTCTGCGATACAAAACTTGTGTTATTACATTTGCAAGAATTCTCTGAGGACATGTTTACAAAGAGGATTATTGTATTTTCCATCAGATGCAGTGGTTTCTTGGCAGCACAGAGTGCGATACTTATAGATATTACATCGAAAGCAAGACATTCAATATTTGTTCATATTAATCAATATTTTTTGCATTTTTTGTTGTGCAGAAGAATTGCAATTCTGTAACCACAGGGGTAGCGTTTGCTCTTTTGCTAAGTCACTCCAATTCTGTCATAATCGTATACTCAGGCTTTGCAAATACTAAGAATGCATACAATGCGACATTTCTGAGAGGTTTTATTTAGCATTGCTACTCTCTAAGGAGTTTGGTTCATGTATTTAGCTAGTCGTGAAGCTAAAAGCACTAGGCTGAGATGAATTTTTATGTTCAAGTGGTTGAGACTGTTCGTTGGAAGTAGCTTTTCTCATGCTGGCATTCATATCGAAGAAAATCAAAGTCGCATTGAAATGCACTTGGAATTGTTGTATCCGTTTAACCAGACATTTGCATGCACCACTACACAAGAACTACATGTATGCTATCACAAACAATAGAAACCGTAATTTGGATAAAATACTACAATGTCTACGTAGCACACGTACTACAAGAAGTTTCGCCCACGGGGTAAAAGTTCTTTTGAAGACTAACTTGGTTGTTACACTGAAATAAACAAAAAGCACTCGACTCTGTTCAGCAGAGACTTGTAGGTTGTTCTCTATTTAGTTAAAAGCTCTTAAAAGAAAGCATTAAAATAAGTCGAGAAAGGTTGTCTCAGCCAGTCGTAAATGTTCCAAAGTATTTAAAATGCACATAGGTACCTACATAAAAGTTTGGGCATTGTATTCTTGCTCAAGTTTTCCGTTCAACGTCCTATTTTCCTTTTATTTTTTATGGTCTTCTCTTTTTCGACCTACTAATATTCTCAAGAGCCAAATAATCTTAACGAGTAGCGAGAGTAGTTGCTTCGCAAATCAACGTTGTGGAAAGTTTTTTGTCTCTTATCAATTGAATCGCAATTAAACTTGGCCAACTTTCCCACCAACGTTTTCTGCAAAGCCATTTTGTATTCTGCTACATCCTTCTTTTGCATGTATTTGTATTTTTTTCTGCAATTCTTGGTTCTCTTATAGCAAGAGCTTTAAAGGTAATTGTACGTATTACTTCCATATCAAATAATCTGTATTTCCTTAAAGATTGCAACATAGTTTAGACGTGTTGAGTGAAACTCGGTGCAAAAGTCAACAATGAATTTTGATTTATGGATTAGGGGCAGATATTTTTCTAGTTTTGATATTTGACTTACCTGGTACTACCTATTGCTACAATTCTTGACTCTTTTCTTCTCTAGTAATAGTTACCTATTGTTTCTTAGTATTCGAAGAATTGAAGTAGAACTTTAATAAAGTTCGTACAACGACGAAAAGCAAACTGCTACTTTCATTAAGTGACATATTGCAAAATGTAACACAAAGAAAATGTCTTTAATAAAAAGACTTTCATTCAGAAAAGTCATTTGTGTAAGGCAAATGAGAAAGGGATCATGTAAAACTTTCCAACATATGCTTATGCACAACAATACAATCAAGATGAATGGTTTTTAGGAGTACGTTAAGATGCACAGTGATCCAATGCATTTACGATTAGGGAAATATAAAAAGTTTTATAAACATACAGTTGTTTATAAGTAGCTACTAGAATATTGTGCATTCATTGTTCTTTGTGCTACATGCTCATTTGGCATTGTGTTCTATTTTGGACGTTCGAAAAATAGGAAGGGGAAAGTCAGCTTTTCATTTTAGGTTTTACTACATTAAGAAAATCTAATAGCCGAATACATATTATAGTGAATTGTTCCAAAGATTAAAGATATAGTGTGGCAGTTTATGTTTGTATAGTTTTTCTTTTTGACTGGAGAAAACAAGAGATATGAAGGAAAAGGTTGAAAAATATTATTACTGCTAACAAAAGGCAAGAACCACGTTTACAATTACGACGCATGAACGTAAAAGTGCTTTCATTGTTTACTTTGAATTTAGGGCTTCAAGGAGCTAGTCTCGTTAACAAAATAAAATTGGGCATTAGTATTCCCCTCAGACCTCGTTAGGTTTACTGGAACCAAACCAACCCACACCAACAAGAAAACTACTAACAACTGACTCAAAGAATCATTTTTTTCCGCTGCAGCTTTATAATATAATACGACTGCTATATCTATGTACATGGATAATGTAATGCAATGTAAGGGAACATCAAGAGAAAGTCAGTTTCTTTTTGTTTGTGTTTGTATTTGGACCAGATCACCTTATGCAATTCCTATACCTAAATGCATATCTTTGTATTCTGTATGCACATGACTACCTCTGACTCCCAAAAAGTAAGGCAAAAACTTTGAATAGATTTACTTGGAGCTATAAGTACATACATACTTTTCCAATCTAATTCCACGTAGACATGCATGATATTCGTATATTGTTACCCCAATTGCTATAGCATACACGTCATATTATCCAGAAATATATCACTAGTTCACCAGTGCAAGGGAACTTATACCCAAGTCTCATCCTATCAACTATTCTAGATATCTACTCTGTATTCAGGCTAAGTACTTCACCATACCCTTTACTCTCAACTACCTAGGGAATAACCTAACTTATTGTAATTGTTCTTTGAAATGTTTACTCTTACAAAAAAATGGTGAGTCAATAGCAACTTTGTTTACATTTTAAATGTACCTACATGGTTTAAAAAACTGGTTGTCAAAATCGTTACTGGAATGGATATTGTAAAGACCTAGAAAAATTCCAATTTTAGTTCCAAATTATATTATACTGGGAACTCAAGTGAAATTGAACTGGAAACTTGCCCCAAAATTAATTGTAAGTCTTGTTAAAAAAGGTCAGCTAACCATACAATAGTCAAATACGAAGAATAACAAATTGTCTTTACAGTTCAAGTGATCCAGAGCTCTTGTATCTGTACTTACAGAATATGTTGGAAATTCTAGATTTATTTATTCTTTGCCTTTATATATACAAGCTTCAAATAGGGAGGAGTGGGTACATAAATTATACTTTTTTTAACTATAGTTTGCAATTCAATATACGAAAAATTCTTTTTGTCCATTATTATATGTATATTTTTGGGACAGAAAAGTTCTGTTTCCTGATTTGTTGGTTGCCTGATCATCGGAAACGAACGGCATGGTATGGCATTATATTTGTGTCTCACGCATCTATTCAAATTCTGTATGCCTCCTCCTAATATCCAACGCATATCTTCTCATAAATCAAATCAGTGTCGTCTCCCATTCTTTCTCCTCCAACCTTACCTATCCTCTTCAATTCAACTCAGCTTGTTAGTCCCCATCCTCATGAATTTATTATGGTTTTCTCCTTTTTCACAACTTTGGTATCTGCAAGAGAAATAAAATTTGCTTCCACTAGCTTAATACATGCATAACTAACTACTACCTTCCTATAGCTATATCTCTCCTTCAATCCACTAAAACATTGTACACCAAAAATTATAAAAAAATGAAGAAAAAAGATAGGTCATGCTATTTGGTATCGTGGCCCATTTAAAATTGATGCTAATTTAATTGCAATTAATTTTTCAATCGGTAAGGGTTGTTAGCGCCCCCATTGGTTGAATCCCACGCTGATTGATGAACACTTATCAATTTGTGACAACAATGATCATCTGCTAAGCTATTTCATACTTAGGCACCGAATTTTATTCAGAATTCAAACACGAAATTTAAATGAAACTATTTTTTACCATTTTTACCATTTATACCACTTACCACTACTTTTTAGGTAGTGGTATTTAACGTTAAATACCATTAAAAACCACTTACCACTGGTAAGTGGTAAATGGTATTTTGTACACTGTACCTATCCTCTTCAATTCAACTCAGCTTGTTAGTCCCCATCCTCATGAATTTATTATGGTTTTCTCCTTTTTCACAACTTTGGTATCTGCAAGAGAAATAAAATTTGCTTCCACTAGCTTAATACATGCATAACTAACTACTACCTTCCTATAGCTATATCTCTCCTTCAATCCACTAAAACATGGCCAATACGAATATAGTGTTCCAATATAAATAGGTCATGCTATTATTCTACGTGGCTACCAACAAAATTGGTTAATGTCACAAACATTCTTAAAGGGAAAGATAACCCTCTAAATAGACATAGACAGATAAAATGTAGTTAAGTTTGAACAAGCATTCTCTCAAATATACAGTCAAGTCAAAAATGATTATATTCCAATAACCACTATTTGACATTAGATTTTGAAATAATCATCTCATTTTTGTATGAGAAATCCTTCGAAGCCAAAACTAATTATTGAACAATAATTCTTATACCGTAACAGAACTACTTTTCAGATACAGTTATGTTATGCTATAGTCACCAATTTTAGTTTTTTGGATAGAAGATAAAATCCTCTATTAGACACAGTCGCTATTTTGTATTTTTCAGAATCATTGCTAATGGTTTACATGCGCATATGTGGGTCGAATTTAAATGACATTGACGATGACAAACAGTACCATGTATCAAATACGAAAAAGTTTTGCCATTAGATGAAAATCATTATGAGAAATAACAAGGTTCCTTTAACAGTTCGGTTTGTACATGCATCAACATGAACTTGTAGAAACTTGAGGGTTTTCGTAGAATATAAGCAATGTCTTTTAATTATGTATGTTATCTACATAAGTAAATGCATCATGCAATTCATAACATGACAGCTTAACATGCTGGACATTTTATGCATTGTTAAATAGGTAATGACTTGTTCGTCTCCGCTGATTATTGAATATGAGCCCTGCACTAACTTCCTTTTATGAACAGTTTAAGGCACAAACGAATGCACATATATTTATTAAAAACGTAAAATATAATTACTAATACAGATAAATAAGCACATCTCTTTATACAAATACATTATTGTAGTGCTTCTAAATGCGATTTTCTATACTTACCAATTTCAAATGACGCAAATGCTATTTGGATTTGCACCAATTGCATCACTTGGCTTCCTTCTGCATATTATCTTCTAAAGGTTTTCCTTTCATGTCGTTGACAAGTAAAGCTCCACAAGCAGTTGTTAATGTAAACACGCAGAATGCGATATAATGACCGTATTGAGTTACTGGATTAGTACAAGAATTAATTAAATAAATGCATTTAGATTATTCGAAAACACAAGAGAAAGAAAATAATGATAGGTTAATTACCCGTCCCGAGGAAGGCCATTTGGGGAGCTAAAAATCCACCAAAGTTTCCAGCAACGGCACATAGCCCCATACAGGTAACACGACCAACAGTAGGAAAAGATTCTGCTGTAAAGCACGCCATGACTGCAAATGCAGCAGCATGACAATATCGTCCCACGAGACACAAAATAGTGACATAATGAGGATGGCCATCTATGACACAAGTTAGTTTGAGGACTAGTAAAGTCACCAAGAAAACTGCACCCAAAGATAGGAATCCAATAAAGGTCTTACGACGACCGAATCTGAAATGAGAACTTGCATTTAAAAAGGAGGAAGTGCTTAGAATGTATTTTAAGTAAGTAGTAGTACAAATTGTTGAAGAGAATTCCAGAAAAACTGCCAGGCAAATCTAATGCTCCCATGTACAAGACGTTGAGGTATGGATCTCCGCTTAGATTTTTCATGTTGAAACTTATACCGTAGTAGACAATTGCACTGGAAAACCAAGCAAGCATGTAGGCAATCAGTTGATTGCGAATTTTAGGGTTTTGGATAACCATTAACGACTGGGCTAAACGAGATGATTTGTTTTTGTCTGCTTCAAAGTTTATAATATCTTGGAGTTTCTGAATCTCTTCAGAACTAATCGGTTCTCGACCGTTAGTTTTCGCTATTCTGGAAAAAGCGTCGATAGCCTCTTTTGTTTTATTGTGGCACAGTAGCCATCTAGGACTTTCTGGTAAAAATCTAACAATAAAATACACTTCAATTAGGGAACGAGTAAAATAATTGAAAATTAATGATAAATAAGTTGTGTGTTTACGGATAGGCTAAAAATATTGCAAAAACTGGAAAAGACGTTGCCAATGTGAGACAATGCCAGTCTGGTAATAAATACCCAGCCAATGCCAAAAACATTTCTCCGACAGCCCATAAGCTCACGCAGCCACAAATTGTTCTATAAGCTGGTGTTAAGAACTCCATCAGATAGTTTAAGTAAACTACAAAGCAACCTGCATCAAAGATTCTTATAGTGTGGGAAATTATCAATTAAATATTCTGTTCTGCAATAGGAACGTTGTTAAGGATAAATAATTCACCTCCAACTGCAAACCCAGCCATAAATCTGGCTACGGAATAAGAATACGGGTCAGGTGCCAGTCCAGATGCACATCCGAAGGATCCCATCATAAAACAGAGTGTGAAAAACGCTGCTTTTCTACCGTATCTATCTGCAAATTGTGCAGACACTATAGCTCCTACCATACTTCCAAACATTTGCACACTGGTCATTGTGTCTGTCATCCACGAATAGTTGCAAATGAGATTCCACTAAACAAAAATGCAAAATCATTCGTTTAATTTCGAAATATATTGAGCACATGAATAGGTTAAAGATGTCACCAATATTTATAACTATTTACATAATATTTACGTTCCCAAATTAATTTTGGATTGTTACAAGAAAGTAGTTGCCCATTCACAAAATGGTATCCATTTTATTTAGAATATTTTTAAGATTGCAGACTTACTTCTTGGACAATTGAAGAATGTATACTTGTTGGGCGCAATGTTCCATTGCATCCTTTTTCGCACAACTCATCAGCATACATTTTGATGACATCTGTGCTTGTGCTAGATAGACATTCAAAGTAGACATGACTAGAACCAGTGAAAATGGGAGACAGGGCTATCATAGCAGCAGATATTTCTGGAGATATGATCAAGATCGTCGCCCACAACTGAAACCATGAGTAGCCTCCTACGCACAAAACATCAAAGTTCAGTATCATAAATATTTTTATTCATTGACCATTAGAAGGTTTAATTTTACCTAGTCTTTCCAAGAAATTTTCTACACTAATTTCATGAGCTATTGAAGTTAGTTCTATAGGGTGACCCATTACTCTTTTCCCGTTTGTGAAACACAAGATTCAATTCACATATGTTTATTAGATAGCACTATGCAATAATTAATGTTAACAATATAGACTCTATCTAGAATATGAGTCTTTATCTGTAAAATGACACGGAGTTGCACGGGTTGCTTGTGTTATTACTATGAATTAATCTGCAAAACTAATTTCACAGTAATAATGAATCAATTTCTTATTTCACTTGTTGTATTTATGTTCATTGTGTATACAGACTTGATTGCTAATGAAAAATGATATAATATGGATTATGAATCTGTCGATAGGGCTCAATAATGATAGTTGTAAGTAGTTCCAAGCGTATGAAATGATGTAGACCTTAACCTTTACAACCGAAATGCGACCATGACTTTGAACTATTATGGAGTAAGTGAATTGCTAATCCGAGATCCTGTTACCTACATGTACATACTATAAGTTCACATTTACTGTGTACCTACTTACCTGGTTGGTTACATGCAAGTACTAGCAAATAATTGTTGTTACGCTTGATGGTTACATTCTGTAGTCAGAAGCAATAGAGGAGTCTATTGTCATCTCTGTTGCAGCCTGACTCAACCAATTTATTTGTCATCATATCATCTGGTATCTGGACAATAAATCTCGTCGAGTTTTCTAAACTACCAAAAAATGTGATTATTAATGTCACCACACATATTGCACCATTAGGAATCTAACGTATCTCGGCGAAACGTAAGTTGGCTCCGCACAGACTCGATTGAATGAAAGCTGAAGTTATCATGAAAATGCATGTTACACTTCATACCCTTTAATCACAATAATTGTGTGACATGTATTTAAAAGTGATGGAGCAAAGGCATAGTGGGAATATGTTTTAGTGCTTATTTACTCGTTGATGCATTGTCTCCATGAATAGTTAAAAATGTTGTTACTTTGCTGAGTCTTCGTCATTATTTACTTAGTGAGTATCAGATTCTAATTTGTCAATGGGATATTTTTCAACCAAAACATATAATTTGTATGCTATACTTACATATAAAGTTTGTGATACACTGCTAATCGTTGTGGCGAGGATATTAACTCACGTTGTGTTAACAATATCAATATGGCCAACTACGTTATACATCAAGAGTAAATGGCTGGAGTAAAAAATTTAGTTTAGAAAATGAAAGGAGGTCGCTCTACCTTAGGGTCACAAGTAATTCCCGTGAATAAACGTCTGCTAAGGTTAGTACTCAGAATGGGGGTTTCCATGTTATACTACCGCTAGAATGCTACTAATAAATATGCAATGGTTTTCCCAGTTCGCACTTTTAGTGCAGACGGTCTGTTATTAGATTCGGAAAACAATAGTCCGTTCAACCATCATTCAATCAATGAGACAGTTCTTGGTAATTGTATACCTACTGCCTACACATTCAGAAATGTATACTGGAATATGATATTCATGTGTAGTACGTAACTGTTCTTCGCCGAATTAAGGTAGGGAGGAGTTGAGGAATAAGCTCAAAATATTAGATAAAGGAAACTTGATCAGATCAGATTACCCATTATTTTTCTTTCCCTATACAATCGTTGTTATGAAAGTTTCCAAGTTATATTTATAATGGGTATCCGCCATTACCCTATTTACTCCCGTTATGGATTGTGTATATTGCTGGAAGATCTCTTTTACTACATTTAAGTCACTGCATAATTTAGTACTTAGGAGGATGGATAGAGTAGTATTAAAGTAGCACCAGATTTTCAGTGTTTTTTCTTCGGGGCTTTGTGCGATATGGAAAGTGTTTTTAAAGCGGCATGCGGCAATGATCCATCACCTGACAGGTGCTTATGCACCATTTCATAAAAACTACATTTTGAGTTTCCTCCAACTTACAATAACAGTTAAGTAAAAATGTTGTTATGTAACAAGCAATAAATAAGCAAAGTAAACAACTGGTTATTTATGCATGGCTTAATTGTCGTCAATTCTGCCAAGTTTAAGTACCTATGTAACTAATAGGTTTATATTCTATTAAATATACTTTATTAACATGATGCTTGTAATGTCAAACTGACTATCTGCCTGGCTGGAAGTTTTTCAAAATATTAAACGTTTATAATATAAACATCTGTCAACCTCGTATTGAGTTTTTGTTGAGCTCTATAGCGGTGCCGCAGAGCAATATACAAAAAGTTTCTATGCTGACTACACGAAAGAGCATTAGCATTTTATTACTCCTAAAATACAATGGATACAACAAACTTTTAGCTTAGTACATGCATAAAACGTCACGAAAATACAACTTTGGAATCGCGTGCAGAATGAGACGGGAAATTAATAAACGAAGGTTTCCCTTTAGGAGAACCTGGAAAAGTCACTGCTACTAATGATTTCTAGAATCAGAGACTAATTTGTCTAGCAAGAAAGGTCATCGATTTATGTGCGTTGTCTATACATGCTTGTATTATCAGGTTCTAAATGCTATAGACATTTATTTATAAAAAGAAAAATCTATACAATAATCATCTTTAATACGTGCATAAAAGTAAATCTACACAATTCCCTATTGAATACTAAGTCACATTCACATTACAAAGTCTTGTAGTTCGAGATTTTCGGTTATCTTGTATTTTTGAGCTTAAAACTTCTACAGTCTTAAAAATGTCAAGAACTTAAATCAGAGGGGAGTCAATGTCGTTGTGATTTATAGTCGATGTATAATTTCTTTATTAACTTCTAGAACATACCGGTCTATATCTTTTTTCAGTTTACAGGACAGAGTTAGCTAATTGCCAACGTAGTAAAAGTCAGCAGTCATGCATAACCTGT
The DNA here is from genome assembly GCA_020055645.1 of Tomocerus qinae. Lineage (NCBI taxonomy): Eukaryota > Metazoa > Arthropoda > Collembola > Entomobryomorpha > Tomoceridae > Tomocerus > Tomocerus qinae. Next base: position 44,822,881 of record CM034547.1, read on the forward strand.
TACAGTAGAGGCCGTCTTTTGATTTACTAATTGAGTTTGGATTTCAAAGGCTTCTATTTTTGCATATGGATGACATTTGTAGACCAAGTTACATGATCCGTTCAGTAGTTCATATATTCATAATGTTAGTAGTACCTTCTTTAGCTAAAGATCTCTATATTGATTCATTATTACCACAAACGAAATTAGGCTGCTGTATATTCCAATTTCCATACGTTTGATTGGTGGGAAGAAATTATGCCAAGACTTATTAATATAGCATGTGTGAGGTGCATGAAGTTTAATTTTAGCAATTTTCAATCTCAATTTTGTACTGTTTAACGAACGACGTTACAAAGTTTAATGAACATTACAAACTTCGAAAAAGGCAAAAATATGATTCAAATCTCGTCTTAAAATATAATGCAAACTGTCCTATTTATGGCTACGCATAAGCAAGTAAATTAAAAGCTACAGACTATCAGTCAAACGGACGTGTTGTTTTTGTGTGTCACGTATAATTGCGTAAATAAAAGCTTTAGTTAAAAGAATCTGCAGAGAGATAGCTCACGTTTGGTAGTACAATCGCTTATTCCAAACAAATAACTCCGTTGGTAGGCAAGTGTAAACAGAAAGTTTGTCCTATATAGCTAAAAATATTCACTGGCTTTCTCCAATTAAGAATAATTTGTGTTAGAAGCGGAGAATTGTGTAGGTTTATTATTCACACCAACTACCTATACTTAAGCTAACGTGTAACGCAATGCATAACAAAATGTGTGGCATGGTTGTTTAGGTAGACTGGGTTGTTTGCTTTTTAGCTGACGTGCATATTTAGCCGTATTAATTTTATTGTAGGCGACACAGTAGTCTGTGTGTTGGAAAAAAGAATATACTACGTAGTAGTTGGGGTACCAAAAGTATGAATGTGTATTACGTACAAATACATGACCATGGAAAGCAACAGAACGAAGGTTATACTAATATTTACATATAGTACTTGCATTGGTTTATGTAAAAGTAAAAGAGTCTCTTTATTCATCTTGACTTGAGCACTTGTTTTTGAATTCAGAGTGGAATCACTATTCCAGATTCGTATTCCAGTTTGCTGGTGAATACGAAACAAGAGCTTGTGAGTTAAATCTTGTCAAGCTTTGTCTTCTCTCAGAAAAGTTCAAATCTAGGGTAAATTTAGACTACTTGACTTGAGTTGACTCCATAATGCTCTCCATGTTTGGTGGGGAAGCAAAAAGTCAAAATAAAACAGGTTCAACATATGTATCTTTTCTTGAACAAAACCCATACTTACAGATGCCATTCCTCTACCTCTAAAAATGTGCACATGTTAAGCAGAGTTGGTGCCTAAAAGCCATTTTAATTTACATTTACAACGTCGAGGCAAAATGTACCAGTCCAGAATTTCCTGTTACTAAAAAGTAATGCCAGGAAAGTCTTCTGGGCTTTACTATTTTTACATCATGCCAAGGCAAGGTACTTAAAATACCTACACTTAATAATGATTAAAATGTGATCCTTTGAAACACGAGCAAATATAGCAAACATTAATAAACTAGACCATATGTGACCTAATTCCAGCTAAATGTTTCATACAATGCAGAAAATATGAAGTAAAAGTAGAAAAATCACTTAAAGTGAAGAGTAAAGTTTAACATCCTCTCATCCGAGATTAGAATTTGCGGAGACTGACATATAATGGCAGTGACATGGCTACTTTAACAACAAAGCCTAGAAAAGTTCTAATGTGTTTGTTTGCTCGTTTTTCCATTTTGCTCTGACCTGAGTGGTCGTAACAAAAGAGCGGAGAAAGAAATAGGATTGAATAGGGAGACGAAGTCCTTTAGTGCATGACGTATTTACGAAGTATAATCTTCTTATAGTCTGGACTCTTATTGAGGTTCACACGTCTTGTGTGCGTTCAGTAAACATGATAGAAAAGAACTTGACTGAGCTAGCTGGACATTTAAAAAACTTTAAATATGAATAGAATAGAGTTTTTTGCACAATAAAGTGGAATAGACTTGTGCGGAAGCATATACAATATAAATGGTGGGGGAAAGTCGGGCAGACTTGGCTACTACCAACACCAAGTAATGTAAGATAGTAGAGTAGTAGGGTTCTGAAAAGGAAACTCTTCTCGTCACAAAAAAGAGATTTGGTCAGTGTCCCGAATTGCCTTCTTGTGATTTCCCTCAAAATGCTTTTTCCTTTGGCTTTGATTCCGCTTGGCATTGACTTCTTATTCTTTTCTTCTCCGTGATATCTTCAATCTACTTGAGTTTAGAAGTCTATTCATCTCAAGTCAAAGTCAACTCTTGAGTTAGTAATCTGGACTGGACTCTCCCTAACCAAAGCACATCAGACCCAGAAAATTCAACTAAAGTCTACTCCACTACAATCTACGGTTACACTTCCAACCAAAGTGACATGACATCAGAAAGAACTCTTGGGAAACTCCGTTTGCTTGTACTGTGGATGGGGAAACTGAAAAAACTCGCACAACTCAACTCAGATCGCCCGAGATGAGTTGACAGAGTTTCCACTTCCCTTTACTCCAACTACCAAACACACACTCCAACAAAACAACATTACTTACATCTTTACTCGTTGCGTGCAAAAATACAAACATATCATCACTACTAAGATATTTACATTACATCTCAATCTATTTATTCCCGCAAAAAGAAAAATCCTATCTACCCATCTAAAGGAGAACTAAAAATAGTTATTTTCATCTTACGCCTGGACGACCTAATGACTTAACAATAGCAAAGATTCACGTATATTCAGATCGAAGTCTAATCCGTAATATTAAGTATAAGCGATATTTAAATACATGGATATATTGCAAAATAAATCATCTGCACTATAGGGCAATATCTTAGTAATCTACACTTAGTAAGTAGTTTCCTATGGGCTATTGCGTCACTCGTCAGCACATTGTGTAAGCAAAACGAGTACCTTCATATCTCATTAGCCTTAAGCAGAGGAAATGCATCCCATAAATTACTATTAGGATGAAAGTATTCCCTATTACTACATTATACTAATAATAGACACAAAACACACTCTGGATAAATTGTAATTTTGGAAGCTGCTGTACTAAAAGTAGCATACTTTCCCTAATTACACCCTACATCCCATTTACTTTCCTATCATTCATCTTTTTTAGTTCACCAAGCCAGCTAGCTGTAGATAAAAGATGGAGGGCTTTCTCTTGCCTTATTACACACACGCTTGTCTTCATAAGTACATTATACCAAAGAAAGCAAACCCTGCTTTTGTCGTAAATCATACCAGAAAACTTTTTCCTTACTTACATACACCGCCAGATATAGGAGCTACATTAGCTCTCTTTTTTCAAACACAAGATAAGCAATTATATGCACGCAGTAAATGTTCACGCTATTCACTGTCGTCACTCAATTAGCTAAATATATTATAACATAATGCGCACTATGACGTAAATACAGATGTAATGTGCATGAACTTTTGCCAGTTTAATATTATCTCATCCTAGCAGGAATTTCTAATCATCTATGTGCATGCTAATTAAATTGAAAACCAATTTCCTTTGGAAATTCTATTTTTATTTTACAACGATTTTGTTTAGTCATAGACTATTGGACAATAAATAGAGGGCACAAGAAGAAAGCTATATTTCATCGTTGGTTGTCGTAAAATCAGTCACAAGTGACATGTCCAATTGCTAAAGCATAATATTTCGATACACACCAGGTGTGGTTTATCTGAATGTTTTTGAATAAAATAGGTACATCACATGCTAACCTTAAGATATATATTCTATTCCTAATTTCCGAAATCTGTGACAGGAGGGATTTCAATATGTTGTGTCGTAGATCGTCGTAGAGGAGGAAAATTAATATTCTACGACCTCCTTCACGATAAGCTGATGTTTCTCTGCCGTTTCGATAGGACATACACTGCAAGCAGTTAAGTAAGCTAATATTTACTTTTATGGTAATGTAACAGCAACCACAAGTCAATTTAAGTGTAACCACGTCAGCAGTCTTACGTACTTTCTTTCACCAACTCTACGGAAGCACCCGAGTTTTTGAATTTCCCATATTCCTTCCCGATATAATGTATTGTGTATGTCCTTGCATTATAATATTGTGGCTGCCTCTCAGACTCATTGTGAGTTAGTTAATGCTTTTACGGTTTGTAGGCTGTAGATATGCCAAACGAATGCCGCAGGATGCCAACTGTAGTCAGGACAAGCCACGGCTTAATTTCTTACGTTCCTTCTTACTAACCGCGTCTTGTCTAAAATACGCTTTTCTGAGGTCATGAAGACATCAACGTAGACTTATAATCTGTATACCAAAGCAAATACATTAGTACATACATTAGGTATTCGAAATCAGCACCTAAGTCGAAATACAATTCGATATCGGTTCTATGCTCCCTTTTTGGACTCTGCAGATCTTATACCATTGCTATGCATAACAATGTAAAATATATTACAGAAGCAACCAAGTCTGTATAGACTTGGTTATCTACGACATACAAAACAGCGAGGGCATACTATTAGAGTCTCGGGCTTTTGGTTTCTTATTAATGGCTTTTCATTTGACTTAACCTACCAACTTAAGACGTCGTTTTTTGCTCTACATACATAGTTTACGTAAGTTAATATACTTATAAATATAGTACCGAGATTTGCTCAGCGGAGAAACAGAAAGCAATATTTTACCCACCATACCAACTGCAAGCAGATGGTAGTCAAGAAATGCCTAGTCGGCACTTGCTATTAATACTGCTTTCTCCCTAGCTCTACTTTCACCAACGTCAATAGTTAATGTAAACTTGGAAAATGCATAAAACACAATTGTAAACAACCCACCCAAATCCCTAACATATCAACCTAATTATAAGACTGCTTTGAGGCTACTTATTTTATACCGACGACATTCCCATCCTTTATGTATGTACTGTAAACCGTAGTCTCAGTGGTAAATCACGCCTTATGCTATGATGGAAATACGTGCAATAGCTACCAAATATGAGAATTATTAACTACCTACTAAAGCTCTGGAATTTTCAATGCAACAGAGATTGATGGGAATTAAACCTGCATCAAATAAATTACTGATCATCAGGAATGACTTATGTGCGTACTAATATGTACGATATTTGTGCATTTACAGAAGAAATATTGATAATTTTGCTTATAATGTCTACTACTAAGATCTGTCTCAAAATATTCTCTCTAGACAAAATGGGAAGAAAACGGATCATGGTGAAGTTATATGAAACTTGACAAGTCTATTCATTTGTAATGGAATATTTTAGCCAAAAAAACCGAATATTTAACCCCGGGTAGCTATATATAGATGTTATTATTTGGCGTAACTGATCTGTTTTTATAGGAAAATGCTATTTATTTCAAGACTAACTTACTGTATGTACATAAAATGAATACAGAATTTCTCTATAGGAGTTGCTATCTTGCGGACGAAAAAGTACATCCAAGTCAAGCAGATGAGAATTTCTTTGAGGGTTATGGGAAAAGCCCTTTTAGGTAGGACGCATAGAAAATGTAGGTAGGTACATGGTTAAGTATTGCCTTGGGAAGAGGAGAGGACGGATCTGAATAGATTCAATCCACTTACTCACTCCTTCACTCAATATAGATATCCATCAATCAATTTTATTTTACTTACTCCGCTCTGCTCTAGTTTCTTGTGGTATGTATGTTATTCCATGACGCTTTCCATTTCTCCAAACATACCATCACTCCATCCATTTCGAACACACAGCCATTGAGCAAGTCTGGGTAGAGTCACTCGGATTCTGCAATATTACAGCTATCCGTCTTTCTTGAGTTGTCTAACTGCAGACTGGCTGGAAGGTTAAGATTCCTTAGGAAAATCTTTATTGCTTCTTCGGACGAATATTGATCACTTTTACACAGAATAGGGAATACCATAGCACTAAGGTATGTACTAATATTTGTGTTAGTTGACTAATGAAAGAAAATCCTTCTTTCTCTATTCCTCTACTAGCCTATTGCCATCAATCTATATAGCTCCAATACATCTTTGCCTTTTCGTCAATCCTTTAGATGATGTAATTTATGTCAATAGCCAATAATGCTCACAAACAAAATCATAATGCACATATTAGTAGCCACATATAAAATGCAATAAACACTTAGAATCATAAAGTATTCCAAAACTATTGTGTTTACAAATTCTCAACACAAGATCACTTTTCTTACCGTATACTAACTCTAAATACGCAACATATGAAAATTTTATCTTTCGTCAAATCAAAATTGAATCCGCTTACCTCTAGTCTAAATTTCTGGGGAAAAGTTTGGTGAAAGTAATGGGGAGGTATCGCATGAATCATTTGTTAATGTTAACACATGGACTATCATTATCCTCTCCTCAAACGGCCCTACGTATTAGTAAACGAAATGTAAGCAGCAGTAATTAAGGAAAAACAAGTGGACACTGCAGACTGCAGTCTTCTTTCTTTCTTCTTCATTCAATCAATACTTCAAGGTTATCAGCTATAAATATGTCCATCAATCAATACAAAGAATAATATAGGCAAAGAAAATACGCAAATTAAAAGCTTGTTGGAGTGAATGTGATTTGCAAAAACAAGGTTCTGAAACTATCGCATTATTGGTGATTTGTTTCTGCATCTAAAACTTATATGAAAATTATTTCATGTAAGTTGATTAGTTTACTAACGGAATTGTATAGTTTAAATGAGTGTTTAACGACACTGGAAACCTCTTTCTTTATTCGTTCAAATAAGCGTAATATTTCAAATCACCATAAAGATAATTCAAAGGTTAAATTGTAAATAATAAGGTACTAAAACAGTCACAATCGATAATTACATTTTCGTGAATAGTCAAAATCTATTATTGATGTGTAATTGAGAACAATTTTTTATGACATTTCTGTAAGTGGAGTTGTAGAGTTTAATTGAGTGATTCCTCAATGAAATGGTAAATACACTGTTATAGAGAGAGTTACGGATTTTGAAGTACAAAATGTTTATGAATTGTTTTAGTTTGCAACGTGAGCATAACGTCCCGAAGTGTGGCAACTCGTTCAGGGCTTTCATGGGTTCATTTGAAATCACCAGAACTGGAAGGACCTACATCATGCTGGTGGCGATTGCACAGTGCCCCTGGACAACGAATAGAAGTCCAGATTCATCGCTTAGTTTCGGTCGGCACCTTTGACAACTCAACCCAAAAGTAAGTTTCTCTTCTCTGTTGTAAGTGTGTGTGAGTGGAAATGAGATCTAGCCAACTACCCTCATCTGAACTTTGAGGAATGAAATTGAATGGAATTAACTAACTCATTAAATTCGCACTGATGAGTATTAGATCCACAAGGCCTTTCATTTCCATTTATTTCGTTTGTTTGCATGAGAAAGTTGCACATTCGCTACAGTAATCAATCTATTAGTGTGCTGTGTGAAGTACAGAGACCACCGCACCGGCTACCTCTAGCTACACACCGACCTAAGTTGTTCTCGTTCAATAGTGTCACATCAAGATTCTCTTGATGTCACCGACAAACCTTTCCCAACGTCACATCACATCACAACGGTCACGTCACCTTAAATAGTCCTAAAATACCATTGTAGTAGGATTTTGTCCGATATATCATGACCATAAATACTAAACATGGAAATATCAACAAATCATATAGCCTTTTACAGACGCTTGAAGCAAGCACCAAAGTACAGATAGTAAATCTTACATGTAGTTCTTGTATTGTGAGAGCATTTCGTTGTACACAAGTTCGATTGTACTTTATAGGACAGTAGATAACTGAAAATAGAATGCAAGTGACATTTATATTTAAACTTTGCAAAAGATCCCCTGCCATCCCCGTATCAGGAGTTTTGGCATCGGCGAACTAGGCCACTTAATTCTCTAATTCGCGTCATTCATTTTAGATGACTCATTCCATCCATACGTCAATGCAGAACACAATAGGGAAGGGCAGAGGTGAAAGCCAAAGAGAACCCACGCTTAGCCTCCGTGTTCTCAGTAGGACATCTGACATCAACTAAAGGTTGAAAGCGGCTGGGTTACTGGATACATACTATCCAGGTCAATGTAGTGTATCAAATGGGTCACATGCAGAGCATTCAGTTGCCAAATGAGTACTTTCTCACTCGCAAAATTAGCCATTAAACCTCATCGGTTTACCTCACCGTTCACTCGTGTTGGGTAGTGAGATGGCAAGAGTGCAGTCTCATTTACTGCAACTGATACGAAAAAGATGTGCTTATATTCACCAGGTAGCTAGCTAGTCTGGTTTTATCCATTTGGCACACTCGTGAATTATACATTCTGCATTTTGTGACAATGGAGTGCTAAACCAACTTTTATGTTTGTTCCAACTAATCTCAGTTTGCAATCTCCTACTTCCAACTTTATTGATGCTTCCTAAGCCATATACTACAGGTTCAATTAAATTCCTGTAGTCTTAACCCTTTCTACTTTTGGATTGATTCCTTTAATTTTTGAGATTAGCCATTATTTCTCAAATTACTACTACCACTCGCTGCAGGTATTTTCGAGACTCAAATGGGTTATAGTAGTCAAAGAAAAATAGGGTTAGACATTAATGAAGGTATTAGGTACGTACTGGGGGGTGTTTATAGGATCGAAAGATATATCCGGAAGGCGAATTGATATATGGAGTATAGTAAATGCAATTTACAATTTGTATTAGCAGCTAAAAGAGACAAATTGCAAGTCAAGTGATCATCCCTAGTGTACTGTGTAAGCATATGACAGACAGCAGTGAAAACTAATGACCTTTTAAAGAGGATCAATTTTGTTGGTACAATGGAGTGTAGAAGGTAGAGCTGTCTTAGTTCGGTTTGGTAAATGTGTTCTATGGTAGAATGTAGTCTGCTTTACTCTCTCTCTGCCTTATGACCGAGATATGTGAACATTCATGGAGCAGAAGTGATTCTGTATTCGGTTTGCTTGGCATCTATTGGTATTGCTCATTTCTGTCGCATCGTCTCCTCGCTGAGCTCAATGTAATTTGACGTGCATACGAGGAGTGTCTCCTCTCCCTATGAGATCCTGTGTAGTAGTAGTGAGATATTTGCTTAGTTAGTGTCATGAGTCATGGTATTCATTATACATAATATTGCTCTCTTTCTTTTGCATAAACGTACCTTTTCACCATACTTATATGTGGTGTATATAGCTAGAGTGACTGTAGATATATGATTCAACTCCTCTGTTGTGTTTTGTTGTGTTGGCAAATTTGTCCAGCTATTGTGAATGGTGACTTGATGTTGGCTTTGACTTTATGGCTTAACAAACCAACCCAAATTTCCCTGGGGCTCCAAGAGTTTCTCTTGTTTTGCTTTACTTTCAACTTTGGACTCTACTCTCTAATCTTTCTGACTTGAGCACTGTACATTCTACTCAGCTCTCTCGTCTCCTATACAAACACGCTCGTACAAGTCTTGTCTTTGTTATACTTAACAGACCCAAATGCTATGTGCTGCAATATTTTGTCGTGTATCATTTGTCTTGAATCCGCTATCGCTCACTTGACACATCTCAACTTACAATAAATACACAAAGACATGTCTAACACTCCCCAGCACTAAATATATTAGACCTTCATAGGTGATTTATCACCAAATATTGAACTAGATATTGAAGTAACATAGTAGGCTTTACACAATGACGACGATATGTTGTTGTTTGTAATTGGAATACAATGCATGACAAATTACATTTAACAAACTATTGGTGTAACTAAAATCTATCTTAGAAACATTGGTACCTATAGAATTTACATCCGAAATTATTATTGGGGGGTTAAAAAATTATTATTTAGCTGAGAATTGGAAATTCAAAGCTTTAAAATTCAGTTCACAACAGGTCATCACACTTCATAAAATAATACATCTCTGCTGTAGCATTGTTTGCTTTGTATTTGTTAAACTGTTTGCTTTCACAACAAGAACTTTACACATTACTATGCCAGAAGGCAAGAGTGAGTTAATTTTTACGGGAGTGACCACAATAATATAACTCATAGTTGCCGTATAATATGATCTGTGACTGGGGATTAATTGTTTATTAATTAGTAACTATTTACAAATACAGACACTGTATCCAATACAGAGAAACTCGATCCATAAAGTCAATTTAGGTGGCTATTCAAAATGAAGTAGTAAACTAAGACAGAAACAATTTAAGTATGCCATAGTGTATAGTGTTTACTACGGAGTTGTTTCAATATGGAAAAGTTTAGTTGTATTACCTCAGTGTCTCTGCCTCGGAACAATGTGTACTTAAGAAAACACCGAGGAGAAGTGAAATTGGACACTGCGCTGATAGAATAGCTAAATCTAAATTATCGATCTATGTTTTACGTCCGTGACTGTGACGGTGTATGTGAGACTTGACTCTTCTTTTGGACAGATTCAATTTGAACATCCAAATTTCAGGTACTTTTCAGCTTATTCCGTGACATCTTTAAAGGACATCACCAGGTCGATGATTACGTCAAACTACATAAGGTCACGTTTGTACAAGGATACACAATGCTCGAAATCTGAAGCTTAAATGATTAAGATTGTTCTTAATGAGATAATTAAATGTAAAGGGTGCAATTAAAGACAATTGATTGTAAACGATTGGACATACTAAACAACAACATTAAGATTTACTGTTTCCATTTTGACTATGTCTGAACTGAACAAATAGGTCACTGATGATGATGCAGAACAAATTACAAGTAAATAATTAAACAGGTACACAATGAGACTCAACTACTATATACTGATAAATATACCTATACACAAATGCCCATAAGATTAGAATCGATTGTTTGCACTTAAGACGGTTCATTAAATGACAAGATTACAAAACCATCACGACGTGTGAAAGTTGGCGATCGAGATGCTCACAGCTTCATTTCAGAGATTACATTAAAAATAAGTTGTGGATGGTGTTTACTTGTGTTAGGGAATTATTATTTAGTAGCAATAAACCAGTTAAATATTAGTAGAGATAAAGCAGAAACACATTTAGGGACATAGAAATGATAGCATTTAGCACAGGGGAGTGCACTTGAGTAAACACAACATAGGAGAGGAGGGCTTGGCATTGTACGGAAGTATCGCATCATATCACTTTATAATATTCGCATGAGCATCTTGTGAATGTGAACTGTGATTAGTCAAAGTGAAGTGTAGAAGAGCATGAAAGTGGCTGTTAGGAAGCAAAGCATCAGCCTTAAGATCTTTACGTAATTGTTTTACAGAGATACCTGCCATATCTAACAGAGTGGAAGGCACCCGTCTGTCTTTATGTACCTGGTCCTATTAATAGAGGAGTCGTGCCATTACAAAATTGTGTCGTTTATTACTGTACATATAACATATTTCTCTAGTAGGTAATGATACACGCAGAAGTTAATGTATTCATTGGCCTATTTAATTATGGTTATGGTGGAAAGTGGGAGTATAACCACAACTGTGGATAATTTAAACAAGAATCCTATTTGTAGTGTTTAATCAAGCACAAGGTACAATATTATGGTAATAATGGCACTACCTCAATTTCCTTTATCCAACCTTATTCTCTCTGAACGCTAGAGCTTTCCCCCTACTTTTTATCATGTTTCTAGATAATCCAGGTGCACGGGTCGATTTTGAAAGTTAAAAATCATTCTTATCATTAAACGTCATCATAGGTTGTGTGCGAAATCAATCAGATAAAAGATTTTATCGTACTTTACACCAGGGCACTGAAGTATCAAAATACAAGCGCTTTTGGCAATGGAAACTGTATTTGGCGTGAAATGCTACTTACTCTGAAATCTCAGAAGCTCAAATTAATAAAATACACTTACCAACTATTTACTCATTAATTGTTCTAATTCCAACAGTCAGAGACAGTTTTTTAGTGCAGAAATCCTATATATTCTACTTGGATACTTTCACAAAGTTCTTTTCGAGTTGTGAATGCAGAAGTTGGTTTTGGTAAGTAGAACAAAATCAGGGAGAATGTAGACGGGTCAAAGAAATCACTAAATGGTAAGGAGAAAGTAAAAGAGAAAGTGGAGAGTTTATGCAGCATGGAAGAAAGTTGAGTTCGGTGGAGATGCTAACTGAGACGGCTACGATTCTTGCGACAGAAAGATGAAGAGAAAAGCACTTTGGCACTTTTCCGCTCTTTTCCCCAGAGTCACCTCAAGACAAAACGTGGCCTTGTCTTCCCATCCCAAGACGCCTTACCATTCATTGTGGACCTATTGTCACTATACATTACAGATGTTGTATAACACCAAAACCTCGAACTTTAGACCCTCGCTACTTTTCTGTTCAACGTGCAAATCGAAGAGAGTCAACTTATTTAGTGATCTTCACTTTTACTAACCTTTCTTACCCTTCCTATACCGTTCTATCCCTTCCTAAGTACATTTTTGCTCTTCCGAAGGTGTATTTTCCAGTTCAACTTAATCTGATGTTACCAAAATGCTGTAACCTCCATAGCCATCATCCTTTAGTACTCCCTACAATTGCATTTGTCTTTTTAATGACTCTTTTAGGTTAGTGGACATAATGGTCTTTAGACACTTACCCTAATTCTGGTAAATACTAATGAATACAAATCGTATTTAACAATTTTAAATTACATTAGTTGAAGGCAATTTTATAAATGTAATCTCGAAAGTAGCATAGTATTTGCAAGTAATATTTCCAATATTTGATTCAGGTTTACTTTCTGAATATTCTGAAATAGTTATCATACTGCCAGTATCAAAACTTTGAATGTAGCATCCCAGGTATATTCTTGCAATTGTAGACAGAACAGTGTTATCAGTATTATCTAAGACACATTTATGGATAAAGTTTTTGTAGAGTTGGCTATAGTGATAATATCAATATTATGTCATTCTTATAATATATACTTAGATAGGTGATAGTGTATAAGTACCAGTAGCATTTAGCCACATAGAAAGTAGACTTTGCGAACAATGCAGGGACACTCCATGTGGCCACTTTTTCCGTAGGTAGGGTACACAGTCGAAGCTAACTTTTTTTGGTAAAAAGTTAATGTCTTTGTCTGTTGCAGACCTTGCCTTTTATAACATCGAGTACTTACCAGATAGAGGTATTACTATAATATTTGTATCACTAAAAGTCGTAGCACAGTAGGAAATAGACCTAAATTACTTATCTACAAGGTTCTATACTTATCTGATGAAATAACTATTAATTTAAAGAGTGAATGCAAATGGAAAGTAGAATCTATTCAGTTGCACAAAAATGTTACACTATAAAACCCTTTAAACTTGGAATTCTCCAAATGACTTTGCATAATAACATGACATTTGTGAAACTAACCATAGGCTGCTAAATGATTTTCAACTGTTGGTAGAGAATTCCCAATGGTTTAATTCAAATCAATTGGTAAACAGAGGCGCTGTTTAAAGTCAGTTGGTTTATAATGTAGACAGGAATAGTCGAGTTGTTGATAATTGTACTCTGTTATGAACGACTGTCTTTGGAATAATACTTTAAATCTAACAAGACGGATGAGATGTAGAGAAAGCAAGGATCCTACAAATCTCGCGAGGTTGAAATAACTTTAACAATTGAAGCTACTTCATGCTGTTCAAATAAGTAGCACATCTTACATAGCGTATCCCGTTTTCATCTACATCCTGTACTGTTGAACAACATCCAAGTTTTCGTATTTTTGGCATAGACAAAGCGAGCGGGACAGGAAGAGTTGCCCAAAATAGATATATCTAAATTCACATGCATGTGAATAGTATTTGTAGATGTCTCAAAAGCATGTTTAATATCCTATTTTGTGCGTTTCTGTGTTTTCTCCTTTCGGAGAAAGGCTTTATTGAATCTGTACAAGTCGCTTTTGAAAATATAAATGGTAAAATAAAAGAAAAACGAAACCACATCAATGCATGGACAGTACACAAAGCCACGAGAGTAAACACAACAAATAACTGTCAAACATACGTACACGCGTAGGAGAAAAAAAAGATATTTGCAAGGCTGCCTTTTCAAATACTTTCTCCATGAATGTGTGTGCTGTTTACTCTTTAGGCATGCTACTACTATTTGTGAATGTGTAACAAAACCAATAAGAAACCCCAAGAATACACAAACCTATATAGGTAAATAAATATATTTATAGGAGACTAACACGTCCACACTGTAGTATGTATAGCAAGTAGAGCTAAAACTATAGTAGGATCTGAATAAATGTAGAAAGTACAGTATTTTGGAGTAACAGTTCCTGAAGTGAATAGTATAAGTGCGAGAAGAGCATCGGAATGAGGGTAGTGGATGTACACTGTTAGTTCCGACGTTGGATTTTATGAGGCTGTTAGCCTTAGTTTGTCTGTAGCATCGGCATCTGATTGTGAGTTGAATCTTGTATGTTAGAATACTATATATGGGTGTAGAGTGTGTGTGTTATTTTAGATGTTGTGATATATTTAAGAGAGTTTCGTTCGTCGCGTCGTGAATTGAAGGGCAAGCTTAACATTTAATGCTATCTGTAGAGCAAGAGTAAAAGCAAACCACGAAATACCTAATGCATGTATATTACAAAGTAGTACACCAAGCATCGCATCGTAACTATTTGCTAATAGCATAGGTACCTATAGATAGTATGTATGAATTGGTTAATATACAGGAGTGCCTAGAATGGCTTAGTACGAAATATTTATAGGACAGGGAATGGAGCATCACATTTTCAGAGATAGTAATGTGAAGGAAGGTAGACGTGAATGCAGAGATGACAAGAGTGTAACGATGTGACATAAACATAAAAGCACTCATTCTGTGGCTTTTTATTCCTTGTCACGACTCGGATTAGGCGGGTGTTGAGTTGAAGCGTTCAGTTCAACTCAACCCATAGCTTACCAATACACACACAGCCCTCCACTACTACTGTAATGCTGTCTAAGTCGCTTTTGCCTTTAAGTAAAGGACCTGTGTCTCAACAGACGTACAGGAGTTTGCGAAAATGTGAACGAGAGAACCTTCACTCAAGTCAGTTCAGTTTAGGTTAGCAATGAAAATGAAATTTCTTCAGACTTTATCATTTCTCCTTCGTAAGTACATGTAAAACTATATTCTCCACTCCTTTCCCTTTTCACTCTCAACACTAATATAAACTATTATTGCACTATAGACTCAAGAAGATTAACATATAGTAAACCTCTATATACCTATAAGTATCTGTGTTAAGCCTCTACTCCTTTTATATCTATTGTGCTACAGATTTTTCTTCGCGGCACACAAAACACACCATCTAATCTACCTTATAACACAATGAGACCATTTTTCTAGAGTGCTCCACTTTTACTTTACGCTTTCACTCCCGTTTTCATTAGGTCAGGATATTTTTCTTTCCTTTGCTCTTCTTGTCACTTCCATTGCAGATCCTTCTGACAAAATTTAAACCTTCCGTAATGAATTCTTGAATGTATCTATACGTGTACAAATGACTGTCTTCGTACCTATACTACATATTTCATGGAATTCACCGACTTCTTGTTTATCTGAAATTTTTATGATTATGCCACCACAGTAAAATAGTGCTGTGGAATGTTATGACGGTAATTGAATTTTAATTAATGACCTTGTCTTGACTTAGGTGTTCCGGAGGATTTTTACAATTTGCCGACGGAGACGTGTCTTCTTCTTCTGCACAAGCCATTCAACTATGCGCTCAGAACAGTCGCTTCTCGCCACCCGTTGTACTCTTCGGGGACCAAGGCACTGCCACTCTTTTGCTCAGGTAAATTCATCTTTTTAATTCAAATGGGTATGTATATGTATAAAAAAGTGGTACATCATTCTTTAAAAAATAAACACTATCTATGCCATGTTATAATGTAACAAATAATTCAATGCTACATTTTATGTAATATTGGACTGTGTAATCCGTCAATAGTTGTGGTTTGTTTATGTGTATATGAAAGTAACACAATAACGCAACTGCTCAAGTTTAAATTGAAGCAAGTCAAGTGAAGTTTGTCCGCTAAAGGGAAAAACAAAATTGAGGGAAAGTTAACAACGTGCAACGAAACGCAAGTCAAGGCTGGAGGAAACCAACCCTGTCCGAATAAAGTTTGCCCGTGACTTGACTGGAGTAAAAAGTGTCACGTCCGTTTTCTATCCATGAACTTCCAAAAACTACATAGCGCACTTATACCTACCTATTGTACATATACTGTTTACTCTTACGCAGTCTGACAACTTCTAGTACTTAGTTCTTACATCATTCTATAATGACATATTCTATAGATATATCAATATTACTGTATTATTCTGCATATAGACAGCAATGGTGCAGTATGTACTTTTATAGAAAACGCAGAAAATGTTAAAGTAACTCCTGGGCAATGTTGGGTAGAAGTGAGTATAGTCACTTAAACTGGCTGCCAAGGAAAAACAAGGAAGCTACGCAAGAGTTGAAAAATGGGCATTGAATCTTTTTAAGGAGATTTGTATGTGGAAAGCGTATTTTCTTGTCGTTGTCCGTCTGGGATGGATAGTTGACCGAAACTTTGTTAAAGATGTCAAGTCAGGGCTTAAGTTTCCCTACCTAGCCAGAAAATTTTATATTGAGAATGTATATGTCTAAGTTTTACTTGTTTTCCAAGTCTTAAGTATTCCCGTGTGAAAAGCTTTATGTTTCCTTTTTGCTATGGTTCATTTATGGAAAAACGAAACACTGCAAAATCATGCCGTGTTTACATTATATTTTTCACGTAATGTTATTTGAGCTCTGAATTGAGTTGCGGTTTCGGTTAAAACTTTGGGCAGTCAATGTAAAAAGGTAAACAACTTTCTCCATTGAATTTATTTATGTTTTAGCTGAGTAGACTTTTTGGGTTGCTGACTAGATCCTAGAATATTGGACTTGCACAATTTTATTCCTTCGAGTGACATGGATGGGCATTATATCTTTCTTCACTAAAAAACTGCAAATTTTAGACTAATACAAGCTACTCTCTACCACAGAAGAATTGCTATGAAATCTAGGTGGAGCAGAGGGGTACTTTCTTTTAGAAAGAATGAATCGAGTCTTAATCTTAGAAAGTCCCTAAAGAGCAACAACCAAGTCCAATTTCACTTCCATTAAAACTAACATAACATTTGGTGCTAGTCAGCTAATGGTCTCGTGTAGAATGCACAATTGCAATCAACTTCTCCCCTTTTCACCATTCACAGTCTCCAACACTCTGCTCTACCTACCTCCTTCGCAACTTTAGAAAGTAACTTTTTCCATAATGCTGTTATAATGTTGCCAACCCATAAGTGCATTTTTATCGATACAAATACTCGAGAAAGGTATAGCATTGTAGTAGAACCTTGAAACTACATGAATGCATATGAAAAGTAAAACTTTTCATGCAAGTGTACATACCAACATTCTTAGAGTACATTCATAAATACTTGCTTATGACTCGCAGCGTGTTGAAACTTTATATATTGGTAAACATATGCGAGTACAATATTAATATATATGAGTTGAGAGCATACATATATTATAGATACTTGGTTGCAGGCTTTGGATTTAAGATTATTTATACGGCACGTACAGATGGATAGATAAACCGGGATTTCCCCTAGATAGGAAGATAGATTGATAGAAATACTTAAGCATTAGCGGGGGAAGGTGCGTAGGTGCTGAGAATCAGATACACACAACTTAACTCTCCAGACTCTCTTTAGTTCCTATAAAACTCCTCAATGTGGCTAAAGAAAGTTTAAAAGCCAAACAGAAACAGGATATTTGGGGTTTTGGAGAAAGTGAGAGCCCTTGGGAGTCTGGAAAGCTGTGGCATTTGTGTCGTGACAGCTTGATGGTTTAAAATATGTATCTAAAGGAGGGGAAGCTTTAGAACCCATTAAAAGCTGCCACTTGCAAGAAATAAATCTGCACTCAAAAATGAGGTTGGAATTTGGGAGGGGTGAGCAACTACTTACTCCTGTTTAGAAATACTTTTCTAGATAAGCATAGGCTAACATTACTCACTCCTCCTTGTAAGAGCACTCGAATTTATTTATTAGCTACGCTCCTACTATGATATTATTAAATACTTAGGATTTCAGACTTTCTATACTACTTTTCACTCTGCCTTCCTCAATATCATTACCTCATTCCTATTTACATAAGTTATATCTATCATGTAGTAGCAAGTCAAACATAAATACTTAACCAATTCTTTAGAAATGCTAACACTCTCTGTATTTTCACTTAAGTAAATACCAAACCCGATGTCAGATTGTGAGTTCCTTTCGACCTGAATCCTCCTCTTATAATACCATCTTCTAAGGATTTCCCTAACTACTTTTATATCAACTAAATATATCATGTGAAATGCAATGTGAATCCTTTGCATAAGATAAATTGCATTAGGTGACTTCAACCTAACCTCCCTCGACTTTTGTCTATTCAGATTCAGTACACACAATAATAACAGCCACACAGCTATACAGTGGATACAAACAGATAGCTATTTAGTAGTTGTACACAAGCTATTTCCAGATACCATGAAACCAAGTGAGATAGAGTGTTTTCTTATTTCAGAGTAATGGAAAAGGGAGTCAAGTCGAAGGATTCAATGTGCAGAAAACAATTGGATAGTAAATACTGCATAGTAGGTCTCGAAGTTGTGGGGTGTATATTGTAGTGTGAATTTTGCAAGGATACTATTGCACTATTGCAACACTTTGATATTCGATTTCGCACAGATTACTCTGAAAACACTCTATTTCGCGTGGAAAACACATTTAGGATTGCGATGGGATTGGTTTCCAAATGTACCAATTTTCAATTGGCACAAAAACGTAAAGCCTGTACCCAAGTGTCCTAAGTAAAGCTATAATCGAGTTTTTAAATGGTTTCATCCGTGTATCTGCAAGTACGTTATTACATCATGGGTTTCAATGTGCTATGTCCCAAAATGGATACGCATTACAAGTCTAGGCGAAGTTTAATAAAATAAAATCTGTAAAGCATAAGATGGAGTGGCCCAGATAGAGCCAGATTGAGAATTAAGTTGAGCAATAGAGCAAACAGACGGATAAAAGGAAAACTAAACCATACATAAGTAGTGTACAATGGGAGGAAAGTGAACTCTTGAACTGTAAAGTCAAGTTTTGTATAGCGAATAGGTAATAGTATAGGAAACACTCCTGGAGGGAAAATGATGCAAGCAAACATGGATATTAGGGATGTACATACAAGAGATAGAGATCGTCCTATAAAATCCATAGAGAGTAAATAGTTCGTTGGCTATGCACACACTACTGTATTGAATTCATCTTGCATTTAGACTGTGTGAATGCGCTATGATATGGAAGCACAGATAGTGATTCATACGAGAGAGAAAGTACAAGTCTCGTTGAAAATATTCTCGTGGGCATTTCGTCCGTCTCGTTGACTTCAGATCGGATGGCTTGGTTTTGTTAATATTTTCGCTATTGCATTGCCTGGGCTGAGTGAGTGAGTGAGCTCTGAGCTCATCCGAAAATCGTTGAACTTTAGCGTATCCTTTTGGTTGGTAGCAATACAAAAGAATAATACCCGCAGTATAAAATAGAGACGAGAAAATAACAGAAGTGAACTGAATTGAAGAGACGTATCTTCTATCTGCACTGACTGAGTTGTACATTGAATAAAAGAGTCCAATCGAATCCCTATTCCATAGAATATGTACAAGTCCCCAGTCTCTGCAAATACTTTGTACTCGAACCATATTAATATAAGTGTGTGCGATCTATTTACTACTCGCCATAGTCATATTCCTAGGTATTTATGTGTTTCACTTTTATAAAAGGGTACTCGACATGGATACTCCTAGTTTGATTTTTGGGATTCGTATCGATACATTACATTCAAGTGTAGCATAAGTATGAATGGTCTATATTCAAAAGCAATATTATATGAATATCTATATATTTTGAATGCATTTTTTTCTTTTTCCATGTATTTTTCTATGGACCTGGCTTTCGTTGCCGTGCTGTCGTTTCGGTTGAATGGATCCTAATGTGTGCCCCACGCAGAATTGATGGGAAGACGAGTCGCTCTCAATTGTTGGCTTATGTGAGCTTCTCATCCGCGGATGATCCGTCTGTCGGAGATCCCAGTAAAGGAGGACGTCTCAGATCTCATTCAGGTCTCACTTTGATTTTCTTTTGTAGAAATATCAAATTTCGAGAATATTTTGACCTCAACTTCAAAGCTACGAGTAGACACTCTATGCACTAAAGTACAGATGGGGAAACAAGTCAGGAAAATCCAATTCCATACTTCCAGTCTCCATTCTCATCCTGCACTACGGAAGCTACCTAAAAGAACAGAAATATGCTCAGCAGTCAGCTCAATGTTCAATCCAATTCAATTCAATTGCTCCTCACTACATACAAAGCAGACCAACTAGAATAGTCAAAACGTAAAAATAACATAACAGGCCACTACTAACTAGATAGAACTGCAACTGACGATGTGTTGCACATATCCCACCCTTCTACTATCAAATTCTCTCTGCTACCACAATCAGTTTCTCAATATTGCTCTTCCACACTGCAGATACTATTATATCAAACCAACCTATTTTTACCACAACATTGTGGGCTGTGGCTTTCTTTATCACTTTAATTCAATTTATTCCGAAGCTGTTATTGCATTATAGAGACAAGGTTCTAGTAGTTGCAGCTTATTCCCTCTTCAACTCATGTATAGTATTATTATACACTAACCTTATCCTTAACAATCCTGCCATATCACTTACAAAACTTTACCCTCATTTCGCATACTTAATTACCAACATTTCTATGGAATTTATCTCAACTTCTGTTCTATAACCACTGAGATACTACATGATTTCCTAAACTATTCCCACTTGTAACTTCCATAATAAGTATCTACTCATTTATTACTTAATGAATCTGTAGTTTGTTGTTAGCCCTACCAAAACAGAAAATAGCATAATAGGTACATAATTGCTGTAATTAGGAGTAAAACTGTTCAAATGAAGCACACTTACAAATTACAAATACAATTTCTTTCTACTTATAACGATCTTGTTACACAATACATTTATTGTAACTTGTTTATAAGTTTAAACTTTCAGGAATGACTAACTTGTTCACTACTAAAAAGGTACAGCGTATTTGTTTCATGCTAACATATTTTGATAATTCCTGATCGCAGTAATACCTGAAATGTAGTTTAGGCTGAAAGACTTTAAACCAACCATTTATCTGTTGAATGTAATAGTAACACTAATTTTACTTGGAGAGCAGTGTAATTTAGGAGCAGTATGTTAAATGAACAAAACGGTTCTTAAAATATACCATGTGTAAGTGTACCACTTTTAATACTACTACTATAGCTAATTCATTTTCATATTCACATGCATATAAAGATATAAACTAACATGGGCTACTGGATTCCGAAAGTACGTAACAGGGAAAATTAAGGATTTTAATTTACCGTTCCTGCCCTTCGGCTTTTACAAAACGCTTTCCTCCGTTTTATCTAATCTGTATAGTATGGAATGAATTTTCCGACTAGTCTTACTTGCTAGTTAGTCTATTTATTATTCAAATTTGTACAATATAGACTATAATAAATCAAGTGAATTAGATTGAACACTTGAGTATGAACATGTTTTTGTAAAACCTACCTTGTACCGTTTTCGTAATCTGAAGTGCTTGTAAAAGCTACGCGTAACAGCTATAAAGCAGCAGATTTCAGCAGCAACTTGTCTATAGCTAAGCAGGACGCCGATTTTTAACAAAACAAATTGCCAAGTGGGTGAAATAGAGCCATATTTTTGATACTTACCTTAACATTTAACGTATAGGTACTAAAATCAATACAGAAGCTTTTTATCTTCATGAAACAAATCAGCTATTGTGTACTTCTTCTGATAGCATAATATCAGTAATTTGAAAGAATATCTTATTTGACATTTGAAACGGTACAACGTGGAAAGAAAGCCAACTTTCTCCTTTTTGTGTTAATTTGACATGAAACTTTCACCGACCTTTCACATCTACTCTCACATTCGAGATCTAAATGTTGAAGTAAAGAAAGTTTTTTTAACATGGAGAAAGTTTCATAGAAAGTCTTTTTTTACATATTTTAGATGAAAAGAATAAAGGATTAAAGGAAAGTGCTAAATATCTTTATCTATTAGATCAAAGCCTTTACATACTTAAACGTCAGGAGCATTAATACTCTATATAAAGTAGGCCATTTAATTGGACTGTGCAAAACTTGTGAAAGTCCACAGCATGTCATAATTTATCTGCAGCAGGACGAGTAAGGGATGTTATACAGACATTGACGTATCAGACAGACTAAACATTTAGTTTTTCAAACGATTCTTGTCATTTCTATTGTATTCCACGTCTTTCACGGCAAGCACAGTACAACTTAGAGCAAATTCCTTCTATAAATAATTTTTGTTAAAGAACTATCTATATTTATAACTTTACTAATAGATCGAGTATATTTTTACAAGGATTATATATAAAGGTACCGAAACCAAGTATAATAGTAGTTTTACTTCCCAGCGAGACATAGCCATAGTCATCATCATCACCATTATCATTGGAAAAGACAAAGGAACTGCTGCTGCTGCGTTTTTTTCGAGTGTTTCAATTTTAGGGATAGGACTGGGACTTGTTAGCAAACAACGCAAAGGCTAGCCTATAAGCAAAACAGTTGACTCTGCACAATTGCAGCGAAATAGGGAAGAAATTGCTATGAAGAGAGTCATGCTAAAGAATACATTGTATAACCATTGTTTCATAACTATATCGACAAAATCCCCATCTTACTCATCTGCTCTAACACTGCACTAAGCTGAAAAGAAATTAAGTATTCAAACTTTGATGATAACCTTGATTAGCTACACAAAATCCGCATTTCCTTCTTGGTATATTGGGAATGACATGATTTGTATTATATTTTAGTTTGTGACTGGACTTATGAGAACTGCTGGCAGCATGACTGTGTCATAGCATCTCCCGGCTATCCAGGACTCTTCCCTCCACATCGTCGATGTCGCTATTTTATATCTGCCAATTCGAGTACAGACAAAATCCGAATTCGCTTCCATGCACTCAACTTTCCACCTCCTCCGTAAGACTTTCTTTCTTGCTCAATCACGCAATATTAAGCTCTGCTATTACCTAAATGGCAATGTGTGTACAAATTCCAAATAATTACTGTGGTATAATGTAGTAGTTAGGATACTTTTATAACTACGATTTGCTTACAGTAGGGTATTTGCGAGGATAATAGTGGTTTATCTGTATCCATTTACCATTAAGAAGTAGATTGTAAGTGGCACATGCACAATCGGAGTGGATGGAAAGGAAAGAATAGGAAATTTTGTGCTTCGCTCAAATTCAATTACAGCTGAGCTGAAAGATAAAATCCTCTAGAGTAAAGTCTGCATGCAGTCCCTATTCAATACGCATTTTATCCTCTGGTTATTCCTAACGCATATAATAAGGTATACCTTAATAACATTGCATTTCTGAACCACATCTTCCTATACTTTGATAAGTTAAACTTAATATACGCCTACTAACTGAAAAGAACACAAGAAAAGCCAAAAATATAAATTGAATAAAGTCACCACGAAAGAAAAGATCTACTTGTATACTACACAGAAGTGGCTTTTGTCGTAGGTATACATATTCCTTAAATGTCTATCTCAGTTTGGTTTTCCGCTATAGCTAAACTTATAAGATACCGATATCAATATAAGGTTTGTAAGCTTTGCCCAAAGTAAAAAAGACTGTATTTCTAGGGCTTTTTTTATAAGTAGGCATTCGTGAATTGTTATATTATCCTGTTCTGTGTACGCACAATCTTACCCACGGAAGAATACTTACACGCGTGCACTAACACTGATAGACGAGAAAAGGACTAGGATGGCATTACATATCTTCTTTAGCACTCGAGCCAATATTAATGTTACGTAAGCTGAATCAAACGTTTCTCTAATCTATATTTGAGTTTTAAGCGAACGAGACGGGCCCAAAATCATTTGATTCGATCCTATAATTGGAAGATGAAGATAAATAAATAATAGGAAATGCATCTTGTTCTATTGATAGCACATTTCATAATATAGATAAAAGTTTAGTTTAGCAATTTCGACAGTATAATCTAATTGATGATAGAAAAGAAGATTACATGGGAAAAACTTCAGGAAAGCTTTCACGAAGGGTATTAGGAATTTTATCATTAAAACAAAAAATAGACACTTTGACCTAAACACTACTTCTAGCCATGCTTAATTTTCTATAGGAGTTTTTTGTATGTGGGCAATAATGTGCACAAGATTACAAAAAGGATTAATTTGTAGCTCAAAAGTTCTGTTTGCATTAATTAATATTATTACCTACGCTGGAGTTGGAGAGAATGAGGATAGAGAAAGCAACAACATTTGATTTATGCTTTCAACCTCTCGACTCTCCTCTCATGTGTTGCAGTGAATACTAAAATAATATCTTGCTGATTTGAATTGTAACGATAAATACAGGTTGTGTTCAACTCATCATATAGCAATTTGGAGAAGAAACGTGTCCAATTTTGCTAGCTTGGGAATTCCTTGGAAAACTTTGTGTCAAGAATCAGATATGCCCTTGGAAATAGAGGGAGGGCAAGCCCTCATTGAGTTTCGGTCTGGTTCAACAACTTCTCCGTACCTCTACAATGGATTTAAAGCAACTGTCCAGTTTGTTCACTCTACGATACCTCCTGGAGTTTCTTCGGGAGTCAATCCACATCTTCTACCGTACAACAACTACAGTCGGCCAACAATTAGACCTTACATTCCTCCGCCGACGACTCCTTCGTATCTGAGAATCAACAATGAGGCCAGGGATTATGACAATACTGAGGAACCATTGGGTAATCCAAGAGCTCCTTACGGTACGATTATACATAATCAAAGTAACGATTATTTACAGGAATATCAAGTTCATGCCGTCAATTAATTTTTAATGACAGAGGATAGCGGAGTTTATCCCATTAACTGCGGACACATTTTTGAAGGAGAATATACCCGCGGAAATGTTTTTCGATTGATGGTACCGAGAGATTTGACCTTACCTCCAAGGGGTGGAAATCCGTACCGCGGTTTTGGGTCGTACATTCACTCTGGACCGAAGCCAGTACCGATCCTACCAGGACCGTTTAAATGTATTTTACAATTTCGCGGGAAACCAACAGATGTTGTACAATTTGCTGTGTTCAACTACAAATTCAGGTATTACTGGTTAACTTTCCTTGACTTTCCCTAACCGTTTATCTTGATCGATGATCTAAGCGGAAAATTGAAACCGTGAGAAAAAACTAGAACGAAAGTGCATTTTTCACTCAGAAAAGCGAAGAAGTGAAATAAAATGCAATTATTCCAGGAAATTGGTAATTTATTAGTTTTCCAGTTAGTCAGTTTGGTTGTTAGCAGAATGGTGTAAAGAATTCAGAGGAGAAAATGGCACAAAGCTACAGATGTAAAATGTAAATCTTGTTACTAGTTGTTTGCTATGTTCTGGGAGGGGTAGGATTTTAACTCATACCTGAACTGAGTTCCATTTTGTCTCTTAAGAACTCGTTTTCCTGCAACAACGTAACAGAAGTCTAGTGAAAAACATGGTGGCATAAAAGTCAATTTGCAAGCTGCCGAAATCAAGAGCTATAGTAATGAGAAAGTTTCCCCAAAGCAATTAAAAAGCTCCAGGGAATTTTTCCAATTAAAACCAAAGGAAGCAACCACAAGTAGTTTAACTTGTTAACATGAATTGGGCACCTAAATACAAGATATAGAATAGTAATAGGTAGGACCCTCTCTCTCTACTACAAAATCAAGTCAACCGTCAAATAAGGAACTGTCTGTAGATCTACAATAGAAATGTTAGATAGTTAGCTGGCTATTTAGATATATAATTAGGACGCAATACTACTGTGTATAGCATTTAGCAGGTGCCTATGATCAAATGGTACTTGTCATTGGATAACGAAGCATCTAATTTCCTCATTTTATTTTCTATTTCTTATGAAGGGGTCCGAATTGTTCCACTGTGATGGAAGTGTACGACATGGAAGAGGAATTGGGGAACCACACGCACACACAAGATCGTCTTCTGGGTAAATTGTGTGGACCAACTGGAAACGAAGTGAAGAGATACACATCGTCACACAGCAAGATGGCTCTTGTCACTTTGATTTTTCCACATGAGGATCCTCTGGGTACTGAGTTTCTCGAGGGAGCTTTCCGATTTCATGATGGTAAGATTTTATATATTTTCAAATGCAACCTCCAGTCTGTTTTTACTGCACCTTTTCCCATCTATCTATTTATTTAGATATGTGCATCGATAGAGACTGGAACTAAAAGAATTGATCACTAGCTTACGAGTAACGATTGACCAGGATTTATATACAAAGATATAAAAGCAACAATAATAGACAAGTATTTTGTCAAAAATATAGGAATGGTACAAGATTGGATATGTAATAGGTACCTATATACCAAAGGAATGTCCCTCATATCGACAAACCGCGAAGCAAGACGTAAAAAGCCTGCTACTCATAAAACTATCAAATAAAATAAAAATAAATATAGTTTAGGTTAGCATATTGCGGATAGAATCTTGAGTTCAATTCCATTCCGTTGAGCTCAATCCAACAGTAACGTGTCACTTTTCTGTCATTTTTCTTGAGACTGTAAGATCCTTTATTTGATCCCGTATAACACATAGTAAAATAGACCATGGAACTAAACGAGTTAAGGACAACATATTCAGACATATCATAAAAGACAATCGAGCCCCACCGAGCTCTTTTACAACTTTTTCTCCACCTAATAAAAATCAGTTTAGTTTTAGTGTCACTAGGGATAGAGAGAGAAGTGACGGTGCGGAACTAAAAACAGTTTTTGTCTCAGTCAGCCCTGTATATAGTATGTAGGGGTAGTTCTATCTATCTGTCCCAGTCAACAATGTAGCTATTATACTATATGTTTCATATACTAGGAACTTCAGTAATGTCATGAGTTAGTACTAATAGTACTTATGTGAATAAGTATACAGTAGTGCACAAAACAAACCAAGCAGGACTAGTACATTAGACTTGTGTAGTTTCTCTGGAACGTTTAGCTATGCTTTAGTAGTAGTACATCTACTGAATACATACTTACTCTTGGTAATACACGAGTACACTAGTTTGGCTTGGCTGACTTGCCTTTTTCTAGTAAAAACGAGGTTTCTCCGCGGACAAGGCAAGAAATGCTGGTTTAGTACCGCGGACAAAGTTTTCCTCTTTATGTTCTTGTTGATTTTGATTATATGGAGAGACTTAAGCCCACTACCAATGTATTTGGGACTCGAGGTTTTCTAACTTTTTTTCTCTTTTGATATAGCTTCCCTTGTTTTGCACTTGACAATCTTTTAGGGATTTAATGACAGCGTCAAAAACCTTTCGAGGAGAAAGAATTACGTTACGTCAAGTTTGCCAGTAGAAATAAACTAAAACTACTGTGTGTACTATGCGTTTAACTCAAAAGTATATCTTGTATGTATATTATCCAAGTTAATACAACTATAGTTAGCTGTAGCTTGTTAATTTGTTTGCAGTAGTATGTATTCTTCATTAAAATGCCGTTGACGTCTTTAGCGTTTTTAAGTTTGCACTAGCAGCAGGGTACATAAGTAGCATTAACAAGTAAGTGGCATTTCCTTTGATGAAACTGCTATTACAAACTACACTGCATTGTGCACAAGAGAACTTTTGTTTCACTTATGTTCTAAGCCTCCGACTAAGCCTACTCACTGAACTTGATTAATAATTCCTTGTATCATCACTATTTAAAATTTATCTAATAATAGAAAAAGTGTCACTTATTTTTCTTGCTAAGGGGGCTTGGCCTATGCATTTAGAAATTCTCTAAAAGAATTCACACTTAATAAAGCTCTAGATTTTATAGTAGTTAGTATAGTTTTTTCTTTGCCGATTTTCATTTCTTTAAGCTGTGAGTGTAAGAAGTAGCTGTGAACTTTCTCTATGACTTGTAAGTATATATGGACAATAAGTAGTTTTAAGACATGGTTGGTTATATGGATTTTCTCTGGTGTTGTTCGGTTTAGCTTCGTTGGCCGTGTGGCCCTTATTTCATTCCATTCCACTTACTTGGCAAATGTTTATAGGCGACAACTTTGGTTTGGCAAGTGAGAAAATGGGCCGTTATATTTATACTGGTGTATAGTTTCTCTTTCTTCAGCAGATTTTTTCCCGTTAAAACTTGAACAGAAATTTGGCTATAGTCGTAAAGTAAAAGTGCATTGCTCATTACATCGTGCACTAGAACATTATTGTACCCATTACTCTGCAATCTCGCTACTTCTTGGCTCTCTAAAATAACTTTTGTTTGGCTACTCTACCTAACCGTTAATCACTACAGAAAGAAAGTCTTTTCTTATTTTGTTTCTTCTTTGGCTATATAGTAGCTTGATAATAACTATGCATATTACTATATGACTTACAAACTATTGTTAAGTTCTTGGGCCACGCACTAACTACAGATAATAAGGCTAATCTACAGAAACACATTGTAATAAAAAGTTTGGATAAAATGTACATGCCCAACAATAATCTAATTGCGCAACATGCTACATTTTCGTGCACACCTATACACCAAGTAAGTAAGTAAGCTAACGCCTTCTTCATTACTGACTGACTGACTGATGCAGTAATGTAATGTTTACCATAATTGCTACCATTCCTAAATGTACAACTCTGGAATTCCAACTTACAATTAAGTAATTAAATGTTATGTTTCTGCCACTGCTAAGACTGCTTTTGGCGCTTAGGGAGACTAGAAATGTAATAAAAGTTACGACCTACACGCTAAACATACCTACTCACTAATGTAATTTAAAATCTGCAGCCAAACTTAAATGCAGTTAGAAAATGTGGGCCAGGCATTAGCAACGGAATTATCTTGTCAGTCATTAGCAAGTTACTCTTATACATTTAAAATTAATGAACAGCCGAATTAAGTAGACATCAATTTACCAACATAATAATTAAAATTTATACTATATAATGATAACCGCCTAAAAGTTGAATAAATATCTGTAAATCATGTTGTGATTTTGTGTCAGCGATACATTTTAGCCAAGATGAAGAATTATGAAATATCTACTTATTACCTAAATGTATTGTAGCTAGAGTAGGAATTTTTTGCTTCGGAAACCAGATATACAACTTGTCATAAAATAAAATCAGCGAAATTACCTTTCAAGTACAAATGAAGTGTAAATGAAAAGAAGCTGACAAATTACTCGTTTTCGTATACGTCAGCATGGCTGCATTTACGGATTTTGTCACATGCATAGAGATATATAAAACACTATTATAGCTGCTATATCCAAAGAGGATATCTGTACAATAGCATTTTAGCTCTATCTATCATGTCATTGAAGACGATTGCCATTACTTTGGCCATTACTTATAAACTACCTAGCCCCACTGTATTTGTCGCCAACAATCATTTATATAAAATTGCCTGACGAGATTACGAAGGTAATGTTATTGCCTTGTTCTCGAGTTCGTTATCATATTAGTCATATTGTTCGGTCCATGATAGTTTGAGTAGATATGCTACAATGCCCGGTAGTACCTAGCTACGAGATTACATGAATGTCAGAGCTAAGTGCACTAATACTACAAATAGACATGTCACAAGCGAAGTTGACATTAGTAACATGCATTACAATTATTGTTATGTGTAATATGTACGTTAGTTCCCTATGGTTTTCTTTGACGTGTGTAGTAAATAGCATTTGCAAACCCTTTCACAATGTATTATAAATGTGGTTGTGCATGTGTCTGTGGTTAAGGTTGGTTGTATACAGGATGAATGTTTTAATATAGAGTGTATTAGAAAGTATGTAGTTATGGTGTAAAGATGATAGAGTGGTTTTAGTATTTTAGGTATGTCTCGAATATGACACTAAAAGCAACGCGTGTATTCTGTAGTGGACTGGATGCTCAGTAAATCGTCTCAGTCATAATGTAACCACATATCTACAGATTACTATATAAAGTAGGGTCTTCGGGTTCTTACTAAGCAACAACCCAGCTAGGAGGACAAGGGCGGGCAGGCTATCAAAGATCGAGTGAGACAGCTAAAGCCAAACCAACCGAGGGTTAACTACGTTAAACTAACACATACAGATAGATCATCTAATACATCTTAGCTTCGGTGATACATTGGCACTTCACTTCCGTAACTTAGAATGGAAATGGTGATAGAGAGATAGATGCGTACATAAAGAATATTTCTTATGGATTCGTACATAAAAGATTCCTAGTAATGTCTGTGTAATACTAGTAACTACCTTTAGGAGAAGGATATTACATTAATGCAATTCATGAGAACAATGCTTTATATATCTCTATACATAATAAAATGACACTAGGAAGAGCGAGTGTACTTATAGGAGATCCGATAGACAGATAAAAATGTCCATGCATGTGTGTAACTGTAATAATAGTTTTTCGCCTATTGCCTAGTCAGCGTTTTGTTCGAATCTCTCATCTGATTCTGATCTCCCTCTTTTTCACAGTCTGTCTTGTCTTGTCTGCTTTAGGAGAGACACTACTCTTCCTTCTCACTGAACCTAACTGAACTGAACTTAACATGAGTGAACTAGACTGAACTCTCTTCACTCCTCACTCACAGATCATATCCTAATATCTATTTTCATTTCTCTCCTTTATTTCATACTCTTTTAGTCATAGACTGAATTCACTTTTTTACTATGCTATTTTACTACGTATACAGTTATTATATACAGCTATTTTTACATTTCAGAAATGTATTCAAGTAGGTATATGCATGCAATTCTTCCATAATGTCATAACTATCGATTTGATATTCGAGATGGAGGATTATTCCACTTCCACTCCACTACTGAAGTGTCGACAATCATTTTAAGCTGCAGGGATCTACAAAATGAAATTGGGACTACTATATCTACTTTATTTGTTGTCTACTATATACTTTATTATTGTGTGTAGGTAGTACTCCATTGTATTATGTCTAAAGGTTGACCGATATACGGGTAATATTGTTGTTATTTTACGGGTCGTGAGTTTATCTAACAGCATTTCATTGCACTGAAAGTAAAAAGTTAGGGAGGCTATGTTTTTCTTCGATTTCTGCCGACCCTTCTTGTCTTCTCCAGAAAAATCCAAAGGGCTTTTCTATGATAAAGGAAATATTATTGTGTCAGCACATTACTACATCAACACTCAACTCAACTCACTCAAAACTTCAGTTCACACAATCTTAAAACCCAAGTACATCATACACTCATGTAAAGAAAGGCAAACTTAAAGCACTTTTACAACATCACTATTGCAGTATTGCATCACAGATACAATTTAGTATACTGATTTGATTATGCCTATACACGTCCTACTACTTACATCCTTACCAATTGTATTTTTATAAGTTCAAAAGTTCAAAGGTAAAAGATTGCTGTTTTTGCCAGATTCACACTAAACTATCTTTGCCGAAAAAGGTATAGCCTAGCTAAATGGACTTATAAAACAGACACGCACGATCAACTCTTGATCAAAATGAGCCACTGTCTAGATCCTATATCTGACCTGCTCAATAATTGCAATTTCTCAAACTGCGAAATGAATATTTATAAAGTTAATTTTACTACAACACAAGATTTCTTCAAAATCACAATATTCCAAATAATCAAATGCGTAATAAAATAAAACTGAACAATTCCACTATTTCTGTGAGCCTGGTGGGTCCGCTCTGTCGTTACTCGTACGATTCTATCGCTTCTCCTTTCTCCCAACGACCTTTCGCTTCACGTTCTGCCCAGAGACTGATGCTTCTCGTAGCTTCTCTTTTCCTTCTCTCCTACGAACAAAGCTCCTTAGCCCGCTCGATTTATCCAACGCGCCATTCTTCTCATTCTCAACTTCCCCCGATAACATACTCCCCCCAGTGGCAAGACTTCCGGTATTGTCCACTTCATGGTGCACGTCGATCACACATATCTTGCAAACTGGGCGTCGAAAGATTCCTGTGTTGGTTTCCACGTCTACAACTCTTGTGACTCCATCTTTCCCAGGGTAAAGTCTCACAATTCGTCCTCTTGGCCAACATCCTCTTGGTAAGTTTCCATCGGCGATGAAAACCAAGTCGCCAACTTTGACATCGTATCCTCTTCGGTGCCACTTTGTACTTTTGGTTAGCGATGGCAAAAATTCTTTAATCCAACGCTGCCAAAACATATCCGCAAGCCGCTGCGCCAATCTCCATTGTTTCTTCAAGTAGAAGTCATCATCTGAAAATACTCCAGGGGCGGCTGCAACACTTGGGGTCCCAATTAGAAAACTAAAAGGGGTTATACTCTCCTCATCGTTCGGGTCAGTAGAAACATACGTCAATGGGCGGCTATTGACCACACTCTCCGCTTCAATCAACAACGTATGCAAAGTTTCTTCCTTTGGAGCTCTCTCCTTCAAAACTGCTTTCAAGGCCGTTTTGACTGAACGCACTAGTCTCTCCCAGGCTCCCCCCATATGTGGGGAAGAGGGGGGAATGAAATGCCATTCAATTCCCCGTGAGGTCAATTCTTCCATGATCCGTCTCTCGTCTAATTCTTCAATTGCCTTACGTAACTCGGCATCTGCTCCTCTGAAATTCGTCCCATTGTCGGAGAACATCTTCTCCGGATTTCCTCGTCTGCCAATCATCCGCCGGATTGCCATTATCGCAGAATCCGTCGAGAGTGAGTTGGCCAGTTCCAAATGGACGGCTCTTGTAGCCAAGCAAGTAAAAAGAACACCATATCTTTTCTCGCGTCTTCGCCCAATGGTAACATCCATGGGCCCAAAGTAGTCGACCCCCGTCACTGAAAATGGTCTAGTGGGTCTTGTCACTCTAAAATCAGGCAAGGCTCCCATCATTTGGTTTTCTGGTTTGCATCTGGAAATCTTGCATTCTTGACATTTGCTCCAGATACTTTTCACTGCGGTCCGCACATTCACGATGTAGTATTTTTGTTTCAGCTGGTTCACAACTGACTCCTGTCCATGGTGCCTCGCTTGCACGTGGTAATGCTGAGTCAATAATTTTGTATAGTAATTTTTCGGATCCAGCACGATAGGTTGTTTGGTGTCGTGGGCCAATTCTGGAGAATTTATTGTTCTTCCAGACACTCTTAGAATTCCGCGATCATCCAAGAACAACTTCAATGCTTTCAACCGACTCTCATTAGGCAGGACTTTCTCACTTCTTACGTGGCTTATCTCGGCAGGAAAAGATTCAGCTTGGGAAAATCTTGTCAATATTTTCTCTGCCTCTTCACACTCTGAAGGCACCAACGTTTTTCTCAAGCTCCTCTCGTCATGCTTTAATTGCAGGTTCTTCATATACCGTAGAATCCATGCTGTCACTCGCACAAGTTTCATCCAGGAAGAGAATTTCTTCACGTAGCTCTCGAACCAGGCAGATTGATTTATTGTAAATACAAACTCCAATTGGCTCATTCCCTCGTCTCCACTGGTTACTTCTTGACATAAAAGGCTGACCTGACGAGATGAAAGCTCTTCTTCCACTCCCCCCGTAGGCAGTCCAGTTTCACTTGATTTTATTTTAGGCCACTCACTTTCAGGTTGATACAAAAAGTCGGGTCCATTCAGCCATCTGCTTCTCTGAGACAAGTCGTTTCTCCCGTTGTCTCGGGTGGCTTCGTCTGCCACATTTTCTAACGTTGGCACCCAATGCCATTCTTCAACCTCCGAGGCCTCTAGAATTTCTCCAATTCTGTGGCTCACGAACGGCTTATATTTTCTAGCGTCGGAACGGATCCAACAAAACACCGTTCTCGAATCAGTCCAGTAGTGCACAGCGTTGAATTTGATTCTGTGCTCCTCCCTCAGAGTTGTTGCCAATCTTGTCGCCATTACTGCCACTTGCAGCTCCAGGCGGGGGATAGACATTGGCTTTAGTGGGGCCACTCCAGATTTGGCCGCACAAATCGTCACACTAATAACATTTTCAACTTCCATCCGCAGATAGGCAGCTGCTGCGAAGGCCTGAGATGACGCATCGCAGAACACATGCAGCTGAATCGATGAAGCAAATTCCATCTTCAGTGAGTAGCACCTTGGTATTTTCACTTTTCGGATATCTTCCAGATCTCCGATCCAAATCTGCCACTTTTCATTCAAATTTTCACTCAGCTGGTCGTCCCAGCCAATACCTGCTCTCCATATCTCTTGCAGCAATATCTTCGCACGTACGATATAAGGACTCAAGAATCCCAAGGGGTCGAAAATTGACATTACCAGTTTCAGGACCTCTCGCTTCGTTGGGATCTTGCTACCCGCTACAACTTCTGGATGTGCTTTAGAGAAACTCGTTGCAAATTCAAATACATCCTCCTCCGGATTCCACCGCAACCCAAGCACACGTTCGATTTTGAATTCACTTTCTAAATTTAGATTCTTACTGTCCATGTTCTCTGCTGACCCAGTAATTTTTCTTAACACTTCTGGTGAATTGCTGATCCATTTCGTAATTGTGAAACCTCCCCGCTTGTGGATTTCAGTCACCTCACGAATAACTTGAACAGCTTCCTCTTCATCATTTACACTATCTAAATAGTCGTCGACGTAGTGTTGACCAACAATAGCTTCCACGGCTCTCGGAAACTGAACTCTGAACTCTTCAGCGTTCTTATTTTTCACCTCTTGGGCTAAGGAGGGAGAACATGCCGCACCAAATATCATGACGTTCATCTGCCATACTTCTGGCGGCTTCTGTCTCTCTCTTCCCCTCCACAGGAAACGCTGAGCCTGTCGGTCTTCTTCTCTAATGCTCACCTGGTGAAACATCTCCGCTATATCACCAGAGAAAGCAATTCTTCTTTCGCGGAATTTCAACAATACTCCAACAAGAGAACACATCATGTCCGGTCCAGTTAATAACTCATCGTTAAGGCTCACTCCTTGGCTCTTAGCTGCCGCGTCAAACACAAGACGAACCTTTCCTGGCTTATTGGGATGCACAACTCCAAAATGGGGCAAGTACCACGTTTTGGAGGTCTCTACAGCTGCTTCTTCAGATGACAATCGACGGGCATATCCTTTTCTTTCGTAATCCACGAATTTTTTGATATACTCTGCCGCATACACTTCATCTCGATCCATTTTCTTCTCAATGGTTCTCAGTCTCTGCTCAGCTGTTTTCTTGCTCGCGGGGAGTTGTGGATTATCACTTCTCCACAACAGCCCAGTCTCCCATCCAAGTCCTTTTCGATTAACTGACTGATTCATGATTTCTCTGGCCCTCGAATCATCCTTTGATCGTGGCTTCTCCGCTTTTAGGTTCACTCCGAACGTCTCAGTCTTGAAAAAGTCTTTTACTAGTGAATGTAATTCTTCATCTTTACATTCTTGATGACTGATATGGTTAGTAAATTCTACATCTTCTCTGTCACTATTGTAGCAGTCTGACCCATGGACAACCCACCCGAGCTTAGTCAACGAGGCACACGGCGCATTTCTTGCTCCCTCGACGGTGCGGCTCACTCTCAATAACTCATTGTTATCTTGTCCAATTAAGATATGTGGAACTCCATTCTTAAAGGACGCTGCGTTGACACCAGCCAGATGTTTCCATTTTCTCTTCAGCTGCGACATATCCACTGATTGAGATGGTAGCTTCATTCCTCTCTTCACTTTCACATTTCGGAGAATGTGATCTTCTTTCCGATTCCTCCCGGAGATCTGAAGTGAAACTCGCATCACATCTTTTTCATATTTGTAAGTAGAATCCACCCAGCGCATTTGCAAATCACTTTTGGGCCCTTTCAACTTAAGGGCGGCTGCAGCTTCTTCCGATATCATCGTCATCGTTGAACAAGTATCCAGCATGGCATACGTGTCCATTTTTCCTCCAGGTCCACTAATGGTCACAGGAATAACACATAATAAAATATCGTTACCCTTCCGATGGTTAGTACATAAGGTATCTTCCTTTTCTACTTCAGGCTCCTTATTAATTTTCTTTCCAAAATGAAGACTGAGATGGTGTGGCTTGTCACACCCATCCTTTCCACAATTGTCTTCTTTGCACTCAGGTGACATGTGACCAAATCGTAGGCACTTGAAACAGAGTTTGGCATCTCTCACGGTATTTATGCGCTTATTGACATCCTTCTTCAAAAATATACGACACGTTTCAAGCCAATGATTATTTTTATTGCACAGTACGCACTTACAGTCTCCAGTATCTTCGGATTTCTCATTCGAAGTAGTGAAAACTCCTTCTCGTCGATTTCTCTTCGATTTATTCTTTTCATCCTCCCGGACAAACTCTGGTTTCACACTCGACAAATTGCGATACACATTCGCCTCCTTTGCACGTAGGTCGAGCCACGAAGAGAAATCTGACAGATCCACAGTTGGCTTTTTGATTACTTCTGCTGCCCAGCTGTCCCTCTTCGAAGCCGGCAATTTTCCCACAAGGTCATCTAATAGCTGAGGGTTAGTCATATGTCCTGTATGCTCCAACGTCTTCATCGTCGCCACCAGATTACGTACCGAATTTGACATGTCGATAGTCAGCTGTGGCTTGTCATCCTTCAAAACAGGCATATTTTTCACTTTGTTGACTAGAGCTTGAATAATGAGTCTAGGCTGCCCAAAATTCATCTCCAGCGTCTCAATTATTTTCTTCACATTTTCTGGAATAGTCATCATTGACACGACTGCTTCTTTGGCCTTACCCCTCAGGCACTTACGCAGCCTTCGGAGATTTTCGCCATCAGAAAACTTGCACATTGTTGTAGTACTATTGTACTCTTCAATAAACGCAGGCCATTCCTCCGAATCGCCATAAAATGGTTGCAGCTCCTTCCCCACAGACTGACGAGTAATAAAATTTTGAATATTACCTCCCATCTGGCTGTTCATTTGAAACTGGGCGAGGGCTGTAATCGCTTCTGCCATCGTGCTCATTGCACTAGTGTTCTTCTCCGGAACATTATTTTCTCCTCCAGGTGGTGGGGTTGGGACATTTCTAACAGAAGGCGGCGGCGAAACATTACCCACTGACGGCGGCGGCGTAACATGACCCACTGACTCCTGCTGATTTCGAACCCAATCCTCAACTCTCGAACCACCACTCTCTTCCTCGTCGGGCATTGTCACAAAATCTTCTGAACCACTAGAAGTGAGCTCTTCGTCTTCCTCATCAATTTTCACTTTCCTGAGCTCTAACCTTTTTGCAGCAAGCCTCTTTTTTCGGTTAAGTACTTCTTCCTCCAGTTGAAGTATTTCTTCTTCTACTTGGACTTCAGCTTCCAGTCGTCTTCGCAGCAGTCTACTGGCTGTTGTTCTTACACTAGAACTTGATCGAGATTTGGACACTGAAGGTTCACTACGTCGTTGCGGATTATTTTGGGCGTCCACTGACTGCTCCAAATCCTCCTTCCTCTGTCGACGCCTTCCCTCGAGCATTCCAAACTCTGGACTCTCCTTGGCCACTCTTCGACTTCTTCGTGCTGCCTCTGCACTGGCTTCAGGTTGCTGACCATCCATTGTCACTTTTGTTCACTTTTGAATGTCACAGAAAATTCTCAATTTCTCTTTTTTCACTGAATCTCACTGATTCCCGGGTTTCGGCACCATATGTTTTTGCCAGATTCACACTAAACTATCTTTGCCGAAAAAGGTATAGCCTAGCTAAATGGACTTATAAAACAGACACGCACGATCAACTCTTGATCAAAATGAGCCACTGTCTAGATCCTATATCTGACCTGCTCAATAATTGCAATTTCTCAAACTGCGAAATGAATATTTATAAAGTTAATTTTACTACAACACAAGATTTCTTCAAAATCACAATATTCCAAATAATCAAATGCGTAATAAAATAAAACTGAACAATTCCACTATTTCTGTGAGCCTGGTGGGTCCGCTCTGTCGTTACTCGTACGATTCTATCGCTTCTCCTTTCTCCCAACGACCTTTCGCTTCACGTTCTGCCCAGAGACTGATGCTTCTCGTAGCTTCTCTTTTCCTTCTCTCCTACGAACAAAGCTCCTTAGCCCGCTCGATTTATCCAACGCGCCATTCTTCTCATTCTCAACTTCCCCCGATAACAATTGCATTCCATCACAAATGTGACAAATGTAATTTATAGATGCTTTAGACAATTCTTTTCAATTTATCCTATTGTTCGAATTTACATACATTTCTATACTGTTTTTCCCTACAAGTTGTTATTATTAAATCCACTGTAGGCATCAAAGTTTGAGTTTTCCAGAGTATCAAATTAATTATCGGGGGTGGTAACATTTGTTTTGAATCTATAAATAGGAACAGAGGAAGCTGAATAATTTATATATAGACTAACCAATAGTACCTAAATGACAAAGTGAGATCATACGTTGGTTTCCACTTGCCCTAAGAAAATGTCTAGAATTTCTATTGATGTATAATGTTAAAGGTTATGTACAAAGAGATATAATGTGTACAAAGAGATACAAAGAGGTATGTGGTTTTGGTTATGCCACAGCATGGCACAGAAGTGTATAAATAACGTATAACATACACATTTAGAGGATTGCATTTTCCAGATACAGTAGTCAGTTTTAGGAAAGTAAAGAAAATAGCACGTGCAACGATAATTTTACGTCATCGTCTCCAAAAGGTTTGTGCTACATGGTAAACACAAACAGTATGAAAGTATATTGTGTTTACTACTATGTGCGTACATTAAGTACGGAGCTGGAGTTTTCTCAGAGAAAAGCATCGTAGCGAATGAAGGATGTGAAACTTGACGTGCTTCCTTTTCTTTCGTATGTTTATGTGGGCGACAATATTTATTTTTCCGTTTGGAAGAAACAGTTATGTATGACTGTGAGAGTGTTTTGAGTGCAGCTTTAGCTGAACATCAATATTTTTTATGTTCATAGCTGCCTATATGTATACTAAACGTGTATGAGCATCTAGAGTGCTGTTATTAGAGTTAGTAAAGATGAATGTGTTCAAGTTGGTAGCATTTTGTTTAGTAAATATTTCACGAGTGATTCTGTTCGCTTATTCTAATAATACACCTAGGTATAGTAATTGAATTATAGACGTATTTACAAAAGAGACTCAAGGATATTATTGAATTCTAAAATTAAGCTAAATCTATGTAATGTCAGATTTAGATAAGTGTATTATTGAGAAAGAGGAGGTAAATGGATAAGCCCATTAAGATTTATCGATAGACTCCCTAACCAAATAAGTTGTTCGCTGCTTGAGAAATGCGTGTCTACGGGAGTGAATAAATATAGGTTTCTTGTGCATGTGGAGGTTATTATTGGACGTGAGTGTAGAGTATTTGTAGAGTGAAAGCAGAAGAGAAAGTAGAGAGAAAGTTCATCGAGTTTAGGATATTAGGAGAATGATTTGTGCTAAAGAAGCGGTGAAAGTAAAACGGGTTGCTTTATAGGTAAGGTAATGTTTTTCGTGAAAGTGTTGTTCTCTCCACTCTATCTAGTTAACGTTGTGTAGTAAACTCAACCAAAGTAATGAAACGTAATGCAAGACAGTGTAATGTAATGTAAAGAATGAGCAGCATTATCTCAACATCACATCTGAAATAAGTTACAAAATGCCAACACTCATCTCTTTAATCGCTTTTCTTACTCCATTTCACAGATTGCCTCTTTTTCTTTCTCAGCTAAAGCAAAACACTTTTATTCTTTTGTTTGTTTAACTCTTTGTCTAAAATGA
This sequence comes from Tomocerus qinae, assembly GCA_020055645.1. NCBI lineage: Eukaryota > Metazoa > Arthropoda > Collembola > Entomobryomorpha > Tomoceridae > Tomocerus > Tomocerus qinae. The sequence continues at coordinate 44,862,785 of CM034547.1, forward strand.
GCCTACCTATAAAGATTGCAACTTAACATCATAGTCAACAGACGCATGCGAAAGACCCTGGACTTGCATCTTCTTCTTATTTTTATCTGGTGTCCCAATTCTAGTAGGGATTTTTACTGAAATTAATTTAAAATGCTTACATTTAATGTTGATTGACACAAATATGAAAGTAGTAAACTAAAGAAATTATCATTTAATCAGGTAGCAAATGCTTTAAATTGTCTGTCTTGGTTGTCAAAACTTAGAATAAGATATTGAAGTAATTTATAATAATGTATAGTTGATCTAGTCTTTCACATACAAAAGGTGGAACTCTCTTTGACAAGTTGTAAGGGAAAATAGGAATTATTAGGATTAGGAATTGTTAATTGAAGAGGAACCAAGAGTACGTAGTAGCATTAACGGATAATATTTCCTCTTCACAGTGTGCATGCTTCTTTACGTTTCTATCAATAAAGGATACATTTAGGCACGGGTTCGTATATAAGTTGAATATTTAAATGAGCAGTCAGTAGTTTAGTATTTCCTGTACATTACAAACGTGCATGGTTTCAGCGAGTTATATATTTCCATTTGATTCATCTCGTAGAAAGTAAGATAGATTGAGAAGGTAGTAGTCACGATGATATTTGGAAAATAGGAATTTCAATTCCTTTGACACCATATTGGTGTATTTTGGTAGCCTATCTTACAGAAGTATCACTGCGAGTAGATATTGTAGAAAATGAGTTAGGCAGGCATTCCTTGCTGATAATCGAATTACTCAAAAACGGCGTGAACTTCGAGTTTAGAGTATGCTCGATAGAGCTGAAAAGATTCTAATTGCTTTTTAACCTCTTCGTTTCTGAAGAGAAAGTCAGAATTGCATCGATTCTATTGAATAAGGGCTGACTATGACTGCAAATAAGTAAAAGAAAGGAAATGCTACAGCCACGGAAAGCTTACTACCTTAACTTTGCTTGAGTTGCTCTAAGTTGCTTAGAGCAAAAGTCTTAACTTTCCCTTCAGTTGAATTGCATTCAAGACAGGCCAGCCGTTGATAGGTATGCTCCAATTCCAATACAATGTAATACAATAGGAAGAAAATTGTCGAAAGACGCATCTCAGCATTTTACTCAGCATTCTGCTCCCAACTACGAGTTATCGCACTAAAGAATCATACAAGATACTGAACAGGAAGCACTAGTTACCTCCTATACACATCGTACTTGACTTCCCGACTAACTTTTACATCTATACCAAGGAAAACACTTTGAATGAAAATTAATACCAAATGGTAAAGTTATTAGTTATAGTTTAACTTAATTATATTTTCGACAGACAAAACCTATCTTCCCATTTACCATCATAGTTGAATTATACACTAACAAACTATGCATACAATAACATTCATGCAAACTTGTTCTAGATTAGTGTAATACTTCTGTACAGTGTTAATTATTGTAAGTAATGGAAAGATTGTATTTCCTAGTTTCGAATTGACCTTGTAAATGATTTGTCTACTGTTTTACGATTCCCGACAAGTAATTAAGTATAGTGGGAAGAGTGTTACTTTTCATAAACTGGATATCTTGCCAAATCGGTTAGAAGGCACAAACCCAGTCAAAATGCATTCTTTAGTCTAGTATTACGTTTTCGTGTCTAGCACAATACAATTTCTCCATATTCAATTTGTCTTCAAGAAGATGGTATCTATAATATGATTCTTTTGTATTTCAGAGTCTATTGAAGGGACGGTAAAGCCGATGTCAAGTTGCGAAGTGGTGTACTATGGGGTGACAAGTTCGCAAAGGGGTTCTGTAGTCGGACCACCCGATTCGCCACTTCTGAGACTGTCGACTTTTCCACTTGTGTGTGCACATTCATTTCTGCCTGCACCAAATCAAAGTGTTTCTCTGACATTAAATAGAGCTGGTCACGACATGTCGGCTGTGGCACAACCTGGCTCCAAGAAATATTGCCGGACTGTTTGTGGGCCGTCAGGGTGTCGATGTGAGGCCAAATACACTCCACTCGACCAAATTGATCATCTTCTCCTTGTCGCCGGATCCACTCCCATTGGTTGCTTATGTGGATTTTTTCCGGTTTGTATTGTATTTCACCCTTATTGCACATTACCACTTCTTTTCTATGAATCTCTGTCACCATACTGCAAACACACCTTATTGCTACTTAGTTTTGACTAGCCAAATATTTCTAGAATTTATTAAGTCAAAGTGGTTTTCACAGAAATCGATTTTTAACAGTAGTAAAATACCTTCTTTTAATTATTGTTACATTTGTTTTCAAACTTGTTGTGTTTATTAGGTGAATCCATTTGTATTTACAATTGTATTTGTTAAGTATCCTTAAGATAAATAGGTTGTTAAAATACTTTTTGGTTCACAGGACGCTCTTCCCATGACGTTTGAGTCTCATAATCAGTTAACGCTGGTGTATCACGCTACAAAAGGTGGACGAGAGTTTAGCTACTCAGCAACTTTCCATTTCAAAACTAAAATCACTTGCTCTAATTTCACGATTGGACCTCCAACGGGTGAGTCACTCATTTCTATTAGAGTTTTATTTGATATTTGCACGAAATAACGAGAGAACACGAAGGAGCTAATCGTAAGCGTGAGCTGTAGTATAGTTTTTTGCTTTGTTTGAAAGTGGGGCATATTAGTCATAGAAATTCCAGAAACGAAACAGCAAAAGTCGTAAGGAGTTGTGCGAGTGAGATTCTATCTTGGAAGGACATGGTAGTAGTTGGTAGGGTACTAATTGTAATTCGTGTTCCAAAAATAGATCTACAGAGTAAGTAGATACGTAACTAAATTATTATTCTTTAGTAGTATATAGAGATAATATTTTGAAGGTACTTATTTGTAAGCTTAGACTTGACATTGTGTTATATTGTACGTGTAAGTACATGAAGGGGAAATAAATTGCTACTGTTACGGAAATAGCTAGCTATAAAGGAATGTGCATGAGAAGGGTTTGAGTAATCATAGTGCTGAGAGAAAGAAGGAGAGTCACTTATAATTCTTTTTTGCTTTTTTCAGGTTCTAAACGATGGAGGGAAATTCTCGGACCGGAGGTAGTGTCAATGAATTCCCGGGGATCTCAGCACTATATGTATTTCCAATGCATTTGGTCCGTGTCCATACCGCATCGCTATAAACTGACTGTGGATTTTGTCTCAGAGGAAAATGGTACTTTCATCTCCTTAATTACTACTTTCTAATCCTTTGAACCATTTCACTTAACGTCTCTGTCTCTCATTTACTTACAATAGGGAACGTCGACTGGCTTCATTTTCATTTTCTCTTGATTGTGGTTAGGTTTACTCTGGTTTGGTCTGCTGTGCGTTGAATATATTTTGAGGATGCTGCTGTGGTGTGCATGGCCACGGCTGAGAAAGTTTTGCAATTGTCTTTGGTTTACTTAGCGTTTCTTGTGTGTGCCTTTCTCTTCCCTTGCTTTTCTATTACTTTACATTAGCATAGAACAGAGTAGAATAAAATATAATCGCAGAGAGAATAGAAACTTTATCTCTTTCGCTCGTGTGTTGGAATAGGAAAAATTGTTAGGATTTCACTTTAAATCGCTTTCTGTAAGCTTATCGTTTGACTATCTCATTCGACGAGATAAGTTAGATAAATGAATAGAAACTGTGCACAGCATTGCAATGTAGTAACTAATGAGTGTTTTCTTGATGAGCTTCCCTATTCACTAATGTTTGTTTGGGGTAAATATCTGCGCGTCTATTATTTATGACTTGTGGGTACCTAGACCAAGTCAAGCCATTTAATGTGTTTTGTAATGTGAGAATAGACTTCATAATTAATGATAATTAACCAGGTATGCAATCCCTATGAGGATTCTTCTATACAAAAATTCATAAAAGTATATAGCATAGTATATACATTGACGCAACATAGGGACTGTGTTTATTAATTTAAAATGAGTGAGGAAGGGAGAACAAGGTCTTTCCATGTTGGGAAAGGCTTTATTATCCCAGCTAAAGCATTTCTCGACTTTTAATTCAATTTTCTTGTAAATGAGAGTTTGTAATTGGGAATCTTTTTGAATAATTAAGAGAAAGACTGTAATACCTGGAATTTAACTCTGTGGGCTGGAAATGACAAGGCGATTGAGCCTAGTAAAAGCGATCTCTTACACACGTTCTGCCCTAAACATGGAAAAAAGGAATTCAAAGTGCCGGATACCGTCCAAAATGCATTTATAAAGTAAGAAACTGAAATTATATGGCCTTTATTCTCCCCTAAGTGTTAATTTACTTATCCACTTACTAAATGACACTACTAAATGCTCTTCGCATGTGGAACAATGTAATAAAAAATTAATTTGATAGGTTGGTGGGAGTCACTCTGCGACCACCGCAGTTTGAAGTTCGATGGAAATACGTAGACGTTATGATCACGAAAACGGAAATTGCCAATGACGCTGTGGGGCTTTTAGGTTCGGCACGATCCCAATACTTTTCTCTACCCTTACTTATCATTAGTGTATTTATAGCAATTATGTACAGTTATAGATTTAGGCACGACTACTATCACCATAATAGATTTAAAATTAAAAATAATAATAGAATAAGGAATAATTGTAGTTGTATCAGCCTTAAAGATTCTTGTCCTCTTGATTTACTACATAGAAATACGGATATTATCACTATTTATACTAATTATAACTGCTCAACAAGTTTTAGGAAGGACAATTCATCACGGGTAATTAACTAAGCTTTCTTTAACTATATATAGTGCACTTTTTTGTACTCTTTATGACAAGTTGGGCATTTATATCTGGGTAAAGTGAATTATTAACCATAAGATACATTGTAATTATTAAGACAAACATTTGTTGACTTCAAATGAACTTTTCTAATCTAACAAGAGATACATTCAACGAGGAAATATTTACTAAGCAACTTTTCTTTAGCATGTGTTTCTTAATGAAAAAAATCAAAAACCAATTTAAAAGATTTCTCACCTGTGGAAGAAATGTGTAATTTAAAATTGTGCAAGAGCCTCCGAAAGAATGTATATCTCTGTTTGTAATTGTAAAATGAGTCAAAAGAATTAGCACCTACATACTTGTGTATGAAGAAAGTTTGGAGAAAGTAATAATAGTTGTGAAAATATGTTTAAGTGTTTTAAGTGAATTTACAGGCATCTACAATCACAAAAACCTTACATGCATATGAAATCAATAAAGTTTAACAGGATGACTTAAAGCTAAGAAATTTTACATGGATTGTTTTACTGTACGGATATTACAATGTGCTAACAAGGTGTGAGTTGTGATGTGATGTAAAATGTTGAACAATATGAAATTGCTAATAAAATGTTAATTTCCCTGTTAATAAAATGTTAATTTCCCTGTTAATAAAATGTTAATTTCCCTGTTACTATTAATTTCCTTGTTAATAATTTGTTAATTTCCTAGTATTCCGAAGGGATGGAGGAAGAAGGTAACTTAAGGTAAGTAAATGGCAATCAGAGATTTTGAGTTAGGGATTTTAATAGTGTTAAGACAGTAAATGACAAAAATTAGGGATAAATCAAAGAAGTTGGGTGGTAGGAACATAAATGTCATGGGAGTAGAGTAGAATGAAGGAGAAAGTAGTGCGTAAGTGTGTGTAAATGACATTAATAAAGGATGCATTAGAGAAAATTAAAATAGTTTGATGAAGAACAGACTGTAATAAAATCTTGTTACTTTTGCGCTATTAGTATTTCCTGCAACACATTTTCATTTCCGCAGTGCTGACATTATTTGGAGTTGGATTTATTCGTTGGGATAAGTAAGATCCGTTGATTCATAAGCGTGAGTCATTTCAGATTCACTGGAGCTGTTTACCTCATTTATTTCTGAATGCTATTCCTAAATTTGAAATCGGAGAAAGGAAGCAAGGCAGTGAAAGTCAATGAAAGGCCTTCTGTTGCAGCAAAAGTCATTATGAAAATAGTGAATAGTGTAGCTGGTGAAAATAAAAAAGTTTTCTTCGGGACACCGGAAGGAGGTGTGAGATAACATAAACAGATGATATAAGAGATTCGGATTTTCATACTCTCATAAAATCGTCTGCGGCAAAAAAGTGGGAGTTGGGCCAAATTTTTCGAGTGCCACTAGAACAGATCGTGTGCAGTATTTGTACAAGAATATTGGTCTGGATTCATCGTCAGACTGCTGGAGAAATACAAACAACACTCTTCCTCGTCCTGCGGTAGTAAAGCCAAGCCAAGTAAAGTCAAAGTCAAAGCTACCGAAAGAAATGCAACACAATTTCTATGTATTACTGCCAAAAAGCCAAAACGGAACTTAGTTGTAGATAAAGATATTATTCCATGCCACGCTATAGTCCAATCCAATCTATTTCACATTTTCCTACACAATAGTCAACGACTGCATTGGAAGCCTCCTCCTCCAATCCTACCTAAATTCATCTACATCAACTGTACCTACTTTTCTTATTTACACACACACACGCTCCTATACCTCAAATCATGTAAACTAAGTTATGTTGTTCAATTTGTTCCGTTGAGACGTTGAGAGTGCATGTCGCAAAACGGACGGAAGTTTGCCGCTAACTTAAATATAATTTAGACAAACCAAGTGAGATAAAATGTCCTGACCCAATGTGATGTCTTGTAATTTACAACCCCACTTCTCCTATGTCCAAAATAATTTACTTTTCGGTCCACTCAAAGAAATCAAGTATCTATATTCATTTGCTCTACATTTTCATATTACACTAACAATTTTATAGGGTGACCGTAACTGGAGCAGATTTTACTGATTACTCTTTGGAGGAACTTATTACACTCAAAATAAAACATTTTGTGTTGATTACCATGAATAATGACTCAGAGTAAGAATGTGCGTGAAATGAACGAAATGAAAAACTGGCATCAACGGATACCATTTACTACCGAGGTATTTACTTCATGAGCAATTAACTTAACAAGCTAAATGCGAACAGACCTGAATAATATTATCGTTAAATTTTGTGAGAGTAATTTAAATGGGAATTCTATTGTTTTCTCATGATGGTAGAAAGGGCAATATTATTGTGTAATTTCTGTAGTACGTACGTATTACAATACTTAGTATATCCTGTCACAAATGGATCTATAATGACCTTATAGTTATATGAGAAGGTAAGACCTAATGGATGTAATATCCGTATAAGATTTTCTATTTAATGCTGACAGTGCAATGTAAACATATTTTACATTAGCCGATATATACGTTTGGAGGAATAAGAGAAAATGTCTTAAGTATCATCATCAGCATCTTAAAAGACATGTTCCACATTCCTGAAGTGTTATGTTTTCTTTGCGACAGTTTTATTTCCGTGTGTCACAAGGGCGGAATGGATGACTCTCATCATCACATTGCATTATTTCTTGTATTCGGTGCAGAGTGGTTGGTTGGCCTTAGCTATTCATTCATTTATGGCCAATAAACCATTGCATCGAATGACTACACTTTAGTCTTAGGAGACAGTAGTATTGTAATGTATTGCATCAGTAGAGTTACATTAACTCTCGTTTATGGTTAGTTTAGACAACTATAAAACAACCTAGGCACCTACTGAACTCCTTTGCTTCATTTATTGTACTTGGATTCTATAGACTAAATATTTAAGAGCTAAAATTGCTAATGGTCTATGCGATATAGGTATTTGGGAGTTGAAAAAGCATTCCAGAAATTGAACATCTTGTAAATGCATGAAAAGAATGAGATTATCATAAAGGATTTTCACAACATGAAAAATAAATACTAGTGCACAAATGACAAATATTGACAAATGAAAGATCAGGCGGTATGGAAGGATTTTTGATCTAGGTAGTTTAAGGACTCCTTTCTTGGGGGGGCAGAAAAGAATTGCGTGCAAAAATTGTCAATGGAGTTGAAGAATTATATTACGAAGGTGTCAGATAGTAAAATAAATAGGGAATCCCAGCATTTGACATGATGTCATTTGTGAATCACAGAGGAACTTTGTCTCCCAAATTGCTTTGGCTTTGTTTCTTCTGTGGGTTGGTGCGGATTACTTTGTTGGTTTGTCTCGTGGTCCATCTGACGAAGCATTTGTGATTGCACTGTTTCTTCACTCTCATATTATGTGTGTGGAGAGAGTGGACGGAGGAAAAGCAACCTATTTACAAGAGCATTCAATTCGGAGAGAGTAAAGCATAACCCACGGAATTACTGGAAGAAGTATCATACAGTCCCTCGTTCGTTGCGGACTGCAGTGAAGGTGATTGATCGTCAACAAGAAAGTAGGGAAACTGTGCTGGGATTACTTTGTGTGTGCAGAGTTTCTCATGGCCAGCTGCACGAGCAAAACTAAAACGAGAACTTTACATAGACGTCATCGTCACTATAAACGTCGAAAATATAATTCCCACAAGCTTAAGGTGCCCTCACATTCTCTATATTACTTTTCTAATACCATTGGTAATACCTAAATGCATTGTAAACCCTATACACTCTCCCTGTGATCACAAATAGTGACGTCCAGGGAGTATCTCACTTCTAAAAATAATGTCAAGGTACAAAAACACTTTCACAATTCAATTAAAACCAAAAGCCCTAGCTAATGGATTTTAGGAGTTATCATTTTTATTACATTTTCAAAATCAACAATATTTTATATGGTCTATAAGTTTTAAATGTAAAATTACATGTAATTACACGAATGTAATGATAAGGTGAAAATCACTTAAAGGGCATGTCAATTGGAGTGCTTAATATACCTTGGTATATTATTCTCCGCAGCTGCAGCTGGGCATTTTTGTCGCAACTGAGTAAGATGGGATGAAGTTCGTAAATATGTAATGCTGTGGTGGAGATATCTGCTTTCTGTCTGAAAGTAATACATAGGTAAGTATAAGCTGTAATGGGATTGCCTTTCAACAATGGCAGTAAAACACCTGCTTCTTTTCTCCTCAACACGTTTTAAAAGTGTTAACCCAAGACCTACATGCAAAAAAAACATTTTAAATTTTCTAGTTATTACTGTTCTAGAATACTTTTCCGTAATTGTTTTCCAGTGATAAAAAACTACATTGCAAAGGGTACTATATAGTTTATTTATGCATCTCTCTCCGTAATTGTAACTATAAAGTTGAGGTATTAACTAGATGTCTGATTTCTTAGGTGAAGATACTTTCCTGCATGTCCTTGCCAACTAATATCAAACAAAAGTCAAGTTTAGTTAAGGCATTATCCATAAAATTCTGTCAAAGTGCCAACTGGAAAACAGAATGTCATGTAATGTCTTCTCAAGTAAAGATCTAGAGCTTAGCTATAGATTGTTAATGGAGAAGACACAGAGTAAAAATGAAAATGCACACAAAAACAGAATTGACATGTCTTTACTATTTACTATGCTTTAGAAACATTTAGAATATTTTTAGTATGTCAAAGGATGTTAGATGAAAGGAGGATATTACTTTTTTGTCGCTTGCATCTGTTTTGTAAGCGTATGCATGTGTTTATTCCGTATTTACACGAAAATAGCATTCAACTGTAAGTTATTTCGTGCTTACGTGTAAACTACGCTAAGTGAATGTAAAAGTTAAATTTTACAGCTGTAAACGACAATGCGGAACGATAACAGGAATTTTCATTGCATATCACTAAGGTACTTCTACACTCCGTCTGCCCATTTAACATTTTGCTTCTTCCATCACGCTCACATGAAAATCCTCATAAAAATACATTCCTGACGGCATTATACGTGCTTTACAGCTTCACAGCCCTGTCTTTAAGGTGATTCTCACAATCACTATCAAAATATTTTGGAATTCTTTAGCTAAGATATGAATGTTTGCTCTTCGGCGTCCTTCGGCCACCTCTGCCATTAACATTTTCTCAAAACCTAAATGCAAACAGCAATAAACTACAATACTTAAACATTTGCCATGCTGTCGTCTAACGATAATGAAGTTGACAAATGCCAAACAATTGCATGTACACATTTATCACAGCCACCATAGTAAACAAGCACCGCTTGTATGTATAATCTAATGCGTAAATCTCTGGAGCAGGACAGTTACATATCATGTTGTGATATCATCGCAAGTACTGATAATCGGCACTGCCCACGTTCCTCTAGAAGCAAATGGAGGTATAAGTCTCAATTTAAATTAATTTTCCCTCATTGTTTTAATTTGATCCAAAGTGCCACACCTCTGTTCATTAAAGTCTTAGACCCATATTTTTAATACAACACTCGCACTTTCCACTCTTAAGAGTGCAAGGTACGTATCGAGGTACCTTTCACTCTCGAAAAAGTGCGTAAAAAGTGCATGAGAGTGGGAGTCGAGTCACTAAAAATGTGGGCCATAGTTTTATTGAAATATTAACATAGTTAAAGCATTTTAAAGTTACTAGGATATTTAAAACATTTAAAATAGAAATTGTATTGAGCACTGTTTAGAATTCACATAATTCGGATACATGCAGGAAAGTATTAGATTTTTCCATAAAATTGAATCCATTGCTGATCCTTTGCCATAAGACCAGTTTACGCTTTCGGAAGGACCAGTGAACTCATACGTCAAGACCAGTTGACGAAGACCAATTTACGTGAAACCTTAGCTATTAATTATGTGGAAAATGGAAGTGGAAAAATGCAAAAATTGATCCACCATGTAGCTTTAGCATTTGATTTTGCACTATATGGTAGTAGAGCTATGAGATCCATCGACCTCAGTTATAAAGGATAGGATAAAAACGCTGCGGGTAATGTAGTTTATGTGGAAAGCATTATTCAGATGAGCTACAGTTTCGAATTAAGTGATCCATGGAGTTCGCTTTCGTTTGATGAAAATGATGATGACCTCATTCATACCCTGTCCATTGCGTTGCGTCCCCAAGGAAAATGCATTTCTCCTTACAAAAGCAAGTACTTGCCCATCTGTTGTTACTTGCTTTGATCACAGTCCAGCCGAACTAATTTAGCATAAAACCTCGTAAGCACTCCATATTTACCATCTACAAACACCGATAGACCCTGCTAGCCGTATCCCTGTTTACAATGTACAGTACATCGCACTCTACCAACATACTCAATTAAATCTGTACTTGGATCTAACACCGTGAGGAATGAGGAATCCAATATTAAAAGTAGTAATTTTACATATTATAATGTTGTCTGAATACATCAAGCTTTTAAAATTGCAAACATTTATATTCCCCAAAACCTTCTTACACAGTGGGCAAATCTTTAGGTATTAAGCCAAGCAATCGTTCACAAGACAGTTTTGCAATCTACAGCTTTGTAATTATTATTATTATTATGATGATTTACGAAAAGCAAAATACAGCGACCTCCGAGGTGAGATTTTAATATTTGGTATTATGAAATGCTTTTATTGCTATAATTTTCAGACAAAAGAGATTCTGCAAAGGCCGGAGGATTGCACGTGTTTACTAAAAGAGTTAATTGGAGAGGAACTAGCGAACTGAAGTCAACTGTCACTATGATAATAACGTCAGCCTCCTGGATGCCAAGTGTTGCGTTGAAATGAATGGATTCTATTATGAGGAGAAGCCTGAGCTGGACAATGTGCACGGACTGACAATAAAAGTAGACCACCTGGTATGGATATATCTGGAGTAGTATACTGCATTGTATTAGATATTACTTTATGATATGGTGAAAGTTGGTAAAAGTAACACTAACCAACCGAAGAATGGTATCGTGGCGAGTTCATCGTAGCGTAAAAAGCAACTATCTTTTCTCTCTTGAAATGGACATTTGGATTCGGATTGGATACCTTTTGTTAGCTCTCTCTGGTGTGACTTCCTCGTCCAGTCAGTCAGCAAAGTCACTCCTGCCTCCCTCACTTTGGGTTACAGATATGATGTCCACTGAAGATACTGTAAAGACAATAATATCTCTTACCTAGCTAAAGTTTTTCTTCATTTCATACTTGCAGGCATGCCGGGTAGAAGAGATCCAGTCATTGCATCCTCCAATATCGTAGTGACAATAGCAATAAGGCAACTTACTATGCTTTGTGTACATGTTACTTCTCCCTGGACTCTTTCCAGTCATCTGGGAAACCTAAGCTAATAGACAGAATAGACATACAACTATTTATCTGTCTCTAAGCCAAGAAATCTTATTTCCAGGGATGATTTCTGGTTTGCCTGGATGAACGAATTGGAAAATGTTTTTCTTTTCCTAATGAAAGGTAATAGGGAAAATGGAAGAAGACAGCCAGTCGAATCAGACGAAATATAAAACCGAAGCTCTTCGCTGTGCTTATGGTTTGCTCCTCCTTTTCTTCATCGTAATATTACGTACATGCAAAGCTAATTTATGTTTCCCGGAGGTGTTCCTTCCTGTTTACAACTCTACTCTCAAATTAAATAATATAATCAACCACAAAGATAAAAACACTTTCACCCAACCCGTCTACAGTTCCATGCCAAAGCCTCTGGTAGAAATGTGAGAAAATCAATAAATCCTTATTTTACAAGACAGGTCTGACTAGTACAGAATGGACTCATTATTTGAAAATGATTCCAAATATGACTGCCAGTAGATCCATCCCTGGACGATCCCAAGATGGGGCCCATTGCAGAAGATGTAATGAGACTAATGAAACACTACCCCATATTCTTGGATTTTGTCCATTTGGATTACAACATCGAAACACTAGACATCACCAGATCAGATCAATTATCGCAAATGCATTTCGCAACAAAGGGCTAGATGTATATGAGGAAGTTCATACAGTAGCTACTAACGATTCAAATAGAAGAGTTGATATTCTTGTAATTAATCATTTGGAACAATCAGCTCTCATTCTAGATCCCACCATACGTTTTGAAGGTACTTCTGATCAGGCCATAACAGTGGATTTAGAAAAGAAAAGTATTTACGAAGATTGTGTTGCAGACCTCAAGCGTAAATATTCTATAAATTATCAATTTGAAGTAATTGGACTATTTATTGGAGCTCGTGGAACAATTTCTACCTTTCTTGAAGATTTTTGTAAAAGATTCAAAATTCCTTCTGAGATTTTGGAGGAAGTGGCAATTGTTGCTGTAAAAGGATCTTCGTCTATTTTACAGAACCATTTATTTAAATCTCAAATATAATGTCATACTATTTCATTCTTCATAATACTATTTTTACTTTACTTTTCTGTTTTTGTTATTGAATTATTTTGCTGTGTCTAAAGGCAATCTCAGGTTGAGACAGTAATAAAATGTATATATGTATTTAAAATGTCTAAATACTCAACTCTTGATTCATTTCGGGAACATGAACATCCGTCAATGTATTGTTCATATACCTTTACTCAACATGAACAGTGTAATATAATGGTACTACTAAGTATGTGAACAACGTGTGATCAACAGCCCTACCAGGACCAAATTACTACCAGTTAAGCAGTTACTACAGATAACAGTAAGGAGTTTCATTGGTCAGATCGGAGAAGTCAGGAATTGGGAATTAAAGAAGCCACATGGGGTTCATGTAGACAAGTTGACCAGTTTGCCTTCGAGGAACAAAACATCTAAAGATGTTAAAGATATCAAAAAAAGTTTGTTATTTTTTTCTCTTTGTTTTATCAATGCAAGATCACTTTGAGTTCTAATGCAATTAGTAGAACAAAGAAATGTCTAATGTCCTCTGAACAGGGCTAAGTATTGAACGGATTCATTTGTATTTGAAAAGGTCAAATAATACAGCAAGCATTTTCTAATTTCTCCTTACAAGCCCAACTTCCATTGTTCAATACAATTAGAGAATTAAGAGACTTTAAGATAAGAACCTCTCTCCTTCCACAAATAAATAGTCCAATACACTACGGACAATGATGCTGTACACATCTTGGAAAAATGAACCGTTTTGGCTTTGGAATTATTGAAGCATAGGTTGGAGTCTCGTTGGGAGAATTGATTTGATGCTTAAGCACAGAGTGCAATATATTCCACTCATTCTTTGTCGCAGAGATTTATCTGCAGGCAATCTGCAAGTATACATGGTAAATAAAACAAAATGCTGATTTGTGTTTCAATTCCGTTCTCAGATGTCAAAGGTCGTCATAGGTCTTGTTGATAGACCACGTTGTAAGTCATATACGCACCTTGTATTTGTATAGTATTTACTACCTTTACTTTCTCACCCTGTATGTTGGCAATAGTAGTAAAAGTCTTCATTGTATACTGGTCGGAGAAACCTGAAAGCCTGACTTCAACAAAATAGGTCTAAGCTGCACATCATTATGATGTTGTATGTATTAAATGGATTTTCGTTGTCAATATTGACTATCAAGGGATTCGAGTTAATGTTAAAGCAGTCTCAAAAAGTATACTGCCTTACAATTGCTGAAAACTGAAAACACTGTAGGAACATATTGAATGGGACTATTCGGACTATATTATTAAGAAAACGATTGACATTGAAATTATATCTTAGTCAATTTTCCGTGGCCAAAAATCTAGTCAAATATATAATAAAATATGTAAACAGCTGGTTTGAAACAATCATTGATAACTTATAACAAAAGAATCTAAGAGACAGCTAAGTACGTCCCTACAAAACCAATGTCAATTAAATACAAGAAAAGTTTGTAGGATGAAGAAGACTAAAGTCTCTGGTCCCTGTACACGACCACTTTCGCATAGCATTTTCATGTATTTAAGGTAAGGTGCTCCAAGTGAAAGATATGGAGGGCGCCATAAATAACTCTTGGACGGAGGGAAGGAGAGCAGAGCCGACTGAGCCTTTCCTTTCAGTTGAACACGGAAATAATACAAGAGAATGAAACGGATCTGCAATGTAAATGGATGGATTCGCATTTTTCCGTTTTCTATTTGCATGCATATGTTTTTCAATATATTACTCGAGACAAGAGCTTTGTGAATCTATTGCCTAAAGTTTAAGTGAGGACTAAGGGTTGACAAGGCATTCCTCCAGTTTTATAACAGAAATCCTCAACGCTTTTATTCATATGGCAAGCTGCAACGGATAAATCCGTGCCTGGCACTTTATATCTGTACAGGGAGAAATTGAAGCGAAATGAATCTACAGAAAATATTATACAATTTTGAGATACCCGATATAGGCACTAGGCTATGTTTTCGTAACCCGAAAAATCGAATAAAACAGGAATACAGATTGGCAAGTCTGGATGAACATGAACAGAAAGGGAAAACCTTCTTTGAGTTCATGGCTGTTAGAATTCGATACAACTGCAAGTAGCATGTTGAATGAGACCGTTTGAATTATTCAGTCTCAAATCAGAGTGCTCTATAGTTCCAACACTTTTCAATACAGGAGTTCAACTTTTTGCTGAAAATATTCTGATATATGCAAATGTTCATTAGTACTTCTCTGTGTACGTACTAATTAAATGTATTTCCACGAAGTAACTGATCATAATTATTATCATTACAATGCCCGGGTCATTATTGGTACTACTGTTTATGTTAATGATACTGTTCACTCACACTGTTCCTCATACTCCTTCCTCATAGTATATCAAAAAGGTTTACTTGAGCCGAATTGGACTGAATTGAATCGAATTGGACTGAATTGGACTGAACTGGACCGAATTTGACTGAATTGGGCCGAATTTGACTGAATTGGACTGAATTGGACTGAATTGGACCGAAGTTCCAGAAGTTATCCAATATTTGCTTTTGCTCCCCAAAACTAAACTCACACAAGTTACAAAATACGTAAACAGATATGCGACATTAATAACAGAGCAATCCAACTTTTGCATTAGTAGATACAAACTCCTAAAACCATGTTTATAACTTGTCAGATGGAACGCATCTCCTCCTATATTGACAGGGAGAGAAAGCATAGCAGAATAAACTGCGAAAACACATTGTACTACTTAAAAGTTAAATTATGTGTATTTACCAAGAGTTTGCAGACGAATTCTGTATCATCAGAGCGCATTGTGTGTATGGAAATGTTCATCTGTAGGTGACCTGGAGAAAGTACAGAAATAGATTGTATTTTGTTTAGATGAGAGGAAAGTGTATAATATAGAGTTGGTATAAGAGCACCTATGACGTAGGAAGGAGTAGTGTCTTATTATGAGAACATGTTTATGTGTGAATGTATGTGAATGCATAATGAATGCAAGTTAAAGTGTGTGTGGGATAAATCTGTGATTAGGATATAAGGATATAAGGATGGAAAGTAGTAAAAGTGAAAGGAGAGTTTTAGTGACAAGGGGAAAGTGAGTTTCAGTTGGAAGCAGATAGAATTTTTAAGCGAATTTGTCGAAAGTTATGGTGGCAGAGAGACAAAACTGTGGCTTTTCACTTGTGACATTGAGGAATAGGCAGAGAGGCAGAGTGAACTTGTTATAGTTACACAACCAAGTTAACTTAACCTTAACTTTCGCTAACTTATTATATCTGCCTACTTTACTATTCTATTTAGGTGGCCCCACACTCCGACCGAGTTACATGCGTCTTTGTCTGCAGTATATCTCTAGACCTAACCATCCACACTAATGCATAGAGGACCTATCTATTTATCTAGAGGAGACACCAGCACGTAATATGGATGTAGCTACTTAACTTACTGCTCACATTAATATCCCAGAACTCTTCAGTTCGTCATGTCAGACATAAATAGAGGAAATTGTGACCTAAACTTGAAATGAGGTAATGTAGAGTCTAGTGCATCGTACATCAACACTGCCAAAACTAAGGCTAACTACCAAACCAGCTTTCTCACTTCACACACACTCATACATATACTATTACCATTCATACTACGCTCAAACTCCCTTGTCACATATCACACACGTCTCAAAACACTAAAGGTATACCACCATTAACTGTCATCTTTATTTATTGCATCACCAAATCAGAAATAGTAACAGTAGCAAATCACTTGTGTCCAGAATAATAGCGGCAATAATGCCCTGTATTGACAACTTATCATTTTGCTCATATTTTTCATGGTACAATCTTAATCAAAAGCGAAATTTTGTAGTCGAAAAAAGTTTGCAGTCTGCTAGTACTTGAAATATTGATCACATAAATGGTTTTGATATGCTTGGTGCTTCACTTACTCCTAAAAAATGTGACAACACAAATAAAAAAATAAAACAGTATTTGAATTTCATCAAATTATGGTTTTAAAGTCATCATTTGTTCACTAAATGCAATTAAAATACAATTTGAAGAATACTTTTGCTAGAGCTTCTTTCAGATGATTATTATTTATGTTCACTAGTCATTGACAAATGAAATTCATCTTAATTTTATTTTTTAATAATAACGGAAGCAGACTCTGTCTGATATGTTTTCTGAGTTCTTATTTGTATACATATTTCGTTTGTGGAGGACAAAGCGAAGAGAGCTTGGATAAGAACGAAAAGTATCATAGCTTTTGTAAGGAGACCATAAGGAGGTAAGACACTACCCAGGGAATTTATGACATGACTCCGGTGCAGTCGTGTAGACTAGTGACCACCATTGAAAAGAAAGCGATTCACTTTCTCTTTCAGGTCGCTTTAAGAGTAGGACTGATAATATCTACTTATATGTATACCATGTGGACTATTCTATAAAAAGATGACATCGTTACATCCCAAGATTCAGGATACATCAAGATAAGGTACCTACCTAAGTGTAAGTCGTAGGATGGGTAGACAGTAGGTAGGTACTGAACCTTAATAACAACAAAACTAGCCATCCAGCTCCATGTTACTTAGCTCTACTAAAACCACAAGCATTGACCGTGACAGCCGAGCCAATTGGGCAACTGTTTCCGACTCTTGTTCACTCATCCGCTTTTCGCCAAATATATTTCATTTCCCTCTCACACAGCCCCCAGCACAGACTTTCGTCAGACTTGATTTCACACTTTATGTCATATCATCATTCATCTAGTAATGGCCACGTTTTCTCGATTCTGCACAAACTCAAAATTATGTTTTCCTATCGTTTTCTATTTCTGCCACACATCAACTAACAAGGATATATGAAGTGACCAACGTAGCCAAACCGAGAAAGGTCCAGCTACTATTAGAAAACACCTCAAACAAGTCAAACAAAAAATTAGTGCACGAATCCATGAATGGGAAGATACTTTTTTAGACTACTACAGAGAATGAAAATAGACTTGCATCACTTTGTAATGCAGCAAATAAGGTATTTAGGAGTATGTTCCATAATCGCTACAGTACAACGCTTTCACTCCTTCCAGTTTTCATCTCTCCAAAGGTAGGGAGGCATATCACAGCGATAGTTTATGTTCTAGTTAATATATAATATATACTACTAGTCATGACTATTTGGTTTACAATCGACAAGGACATACTCTGATATTTAAAACCACTTAAGACTACTAGGACCTCTTAGGAAAAAAGCTTGAAAACGCTATTTAACATTTACTTAACTTCATATCTCAATTTCTAAGACATTTGGATGGACATGTCATTGAACTCCATAAGAGCCAAGTGAATGCCATATTATAGCATTGACTTCGCTCTCCATCCAACACAAAAGTCTTCTTTACTATGTTGAATCTAGGCTATGATTTATTTGATTTCAAGGGCCTGCTAGGCAGCTGTGACAAAGTTGATAATCAAATCAAGAGTAATAGCAGTATATATAACATATAAGGTTCGAATATAATAATATTAATGTATTCGTATTCAATTCAGGTTCGATTCCCAGTGTGGTTCTTTTCGGTGGGTGAACCACCCTGTGTTTATCTACAGAAATATTTTTCATTCACCTCACAATTAAAAAGAAATTTTTTATAACGAAGTCAGTCGGTCGCTTTTAATACATTGGTAGATTTACTAAAACATTGATCAACGGCAACGGCACAGTCAGTGTCATCCAAACAGTAGACATAGGGGCGGATCAATTATAAAGTAACCTTGTTAAGGTAGATATACTGGATATCCACAACTTTGTTGAAATTTACAATCTTTTTTGGAGATATGTGAACCAGAGAATGATGAAAAAAGATAGTTTAATACTAATCAGCGTATAATAAACCATTTATAGTCACTAAGATGATAGTGATTAAAAAGTAAGCAATGAAAATTAAAAAGCTTTGACCATAAAAACACAGATTCAAATAATTTATATAAAGGAACACTATATTTATTCGACTTTCTTCATTCATACGAAACAAAACTAGAACAGTACAAAATATTTAAGAGACTATGATTTGTTTACATCATGCCGCCCATACCTCCCATTCCGCCCATGCCACCCATTCCTCCCATGCCGCCCATTCCTCCCATATCTTTCTCTTCTTTAGGAATTTCAGTAACGACGGCTTCAGCGGTTGACAATAAGGAGGCGACTCCTGCTGCATCCAGAAGAGCAGTACGAACAACTTTGGTGGGGTCGATGATACCAGCTTCGATCATGTTCACAAACTTATTATTAAGGGCATCGTAGCCGTAGTTGGGATCAGTGGATTCCATTACTTTTGCCACAATCAGGGAGGCATCAACACCGGCATTTTTCGCTATTTGCATACATGGCTGCACTAAAGCCTTACGCACGATTTCTATTCCAACTTTTTGATCGTCATTTGAAGGGACGATTCCATTGAGGCAGCTGATGCACCGAATGAGAGCACTACCTCCTCCGGGAACAATTCCTTCTTCAACTGCAGCTCGAGTAGCATTCAAAGCGTCGTTTACTCGGTCTTTCTTCTCATTGACTTCCATTTCACTCCCTCCACCGACTTTGAGCACTCCAACACCTAAGTGATAACAAAAAATTAACATTGATATAAGTACCATATTTCATTGATTCGGGTATAAAATACATCAATTCTTGAAGTAATGATGGTGAGGTGATAGCCAATCGATTATTGAAGTCTATATTATTGTGAAATGTATAACATCAACTTCTCATAAAATATCAATATAACAAAAATTTAGAAGAGGTATGGTATAGGTATACGAATGTCATTATTTATTTTATGACATTAGCAACTTCCTGTACCGAAATTGATGGTAGTAGTAAGTAATATAGCACCACCATTCCCCATACGCATACCAAGCCGAGCCAAGCCCGACATTCAATAATACATCACACTTCTTTCCTGTTCAGATCAGCTGTGATAGCTACCACAGGTAAAAACACATTTTAAAGAATAGGCAATAGGCGCTATCATTTCAGGCATTTCAGCAACAAAATGTTGAGAACTTCATTAAATTAAAATAATTATAAACAGTTAATGAAATGATTAACCTGTTGATTCTCCATTTCTTCCATTACATAATACAATTTAAAATCGAAGAGCAAGAATATGCACGTTAAGTTTAAAAGAGTAGGAAAATATTATAGCTTTGTTTGATATACCTGAAGCTAGACGAGCTAATCGTTCTTGCAGTTTTTCCTTTTCATATTCGGAGTTAGTTTCTTTGATTTGGTCTTTAAGGATTTCTACGCGTTTGTCAATGTCTTCCTTTTTCCCATGGCCTTTGAGGAACAGAGCATCATCTTTGGTAATGGAAACTTCGCCAACTTTCCCGAAATCACTTAATTGTACGTCTTCAATCTTGACTAAATCAGCATCGTCCCCAAAAACAATTCCACCTGAGGCAACGGCCATATCATGGAGAGTATTTTTTCGGTTATCTCCGAATCCGGGAGCTTTCACAGCAGCGATTTGAAGGCCAATCTTTATTCTGCCAACAGAAGTAGTGGAATTGAATTAATTTCATTAATAGCTGAATATGAAAGTTGCTTCACAATCAAAAACTTACCTGTTGACAACGAGGGTAGAGAGAGCTTCTCCATCGACGTCTTCAGCAACGATTACCAATGGCTTACGTTGTGCGTTTGCCAACTCCAAAGCAGGAATGATTGATTGTACAGACGATATTTTCTTTTCAGAGAACAATACTAGTGCATCTTGAAATTCCACTTTAGCTCCTTTCGCGGTGTTAATGAAGTAGGGAGATATGTAACCACGGTCAATCTTCATTCCTTCAATAACTTCTAGCTCATCATTAAGTGTTTTGCCGTCTTTCACCGTAATTACACCATCACGACCAACCTATAAATAAAATTTGGAATTCTATAATTTAGCTGCATAATTAATGTTTTAGTCTTGTCCCTTTTAGTTTCAATTTCAATTAAAGAATGCATGAATATGGTTTGCAAGTATTATAAAACTCATCTAATCCATTAGAAAATAATTATTAACAAATAGCATTTACATACCCGCTTCATGGCATCGGAAATAAGGTTTCCAATACTGCTGTCACCATTTGCAGAAATAGTAGCTACTTGGGCAATCTCTTCGGGGGTTTCAACGTTCTTGGACATTTTCTTTAGGTTTGCAATAACTGTTTCAACTGCTAGCATAACTCCCCTTCTAATTTCTACAGGGTTAGCCCCTTTACTAATAATTTCGAAACCTTCCTTAGCAATGGCACGAGCTAAAACGGTGGCTGTAGTGGTTCCGTCACCAGCCTCTTCATTTGTATTGTTAGCAACATCTTGTACCAATCTTGCTCCAATATTTTGGAATTTATCTTTCAGTTCGATAGATTTGGCTACAGTGACACCGTCCTTGGTAATTTTTGGTGAGCCCCAAGATTGCTCTATAATAACATTACGACCCTACACAAAAAATACATTTAAGTTTGCTTTCTAGTTTCCATACATTCAATGCTATTCTGGATTCCGATTTTTCAGAAGACAACGACCAAATAATTAATAATCCTGAATTAATTTAATTTAAGGTTATTGAAGTTTACCTTTGGTCCCATTGTAACTGCTACGGCATCAGCTAAAATATCAACCCCAGCTAACATTTGTGATCTGACATCCCCACCAAAGCGGACATCTTTTGCGTATGTCCTTCTGGACTGTTTATTAGATAAAAATACACCAGAAACGGCATTTGATGATGCAGCTGCCACTCTTGCCGAACCAACTTGACGGGCTAATAAAGGTAAACGGTACATCTAAAAACACAAGATATAAATGAAGTTGGAAGTTATTCGACCATTGTCTGTCAATAAATAATGGTTACACTTCGCAATCATAATCTGACGAAAAAAATGCTCACGTTCACACGTACAAGTAATCTAATGTAATATTGAATATATGCAATTCTGGCATCAATAAAATTATTATTATCCATAAATAACGAAAACCATTACCTTTCTTATAATACAGGAGGTAATATTTCCGCTGTTGTAATAAATCTGAGGAATTTCCGGTACTCTTGTCTATGAAATGAAAATTGCAGTCAGTCAAAATGTCGAATGTCGTAAATCTTGAATGGTGGAATGGATGGATGAAAACAAATTATGCAATAAAGGATTCAAGGTTGAAGATTATCAATTAAAATGACTTTTTTTCTGATTTTGAGAAGAGAAAAAGGGTGCTGTTAGGAGTTAGGAGTAAACCGGCGCGCGTCTTACTAAAAGATTAAAATTGAACGCCTTTTATTTGGCTGATGAAATAGATGAGTGCTGTAGTGATTCCCTCAATGCAGTTGGTCTTCTGAAACGAGGCGGGCGGAAGAAATTTCCACTAAATTCTACAGCACGTGCTCAGCCGGCAAGATCAAGTGGAGCCACTCCTGATGTATATCTCTCTTTTCGCCATCCTATGACAAAGCTTTGTCAAATGAGAAGAAAGTTGTGAATACATATTCTAGGGCCACCAAATCCAGAATATTCTCTCTCTTTCAAGTCATTTGGTGGAGGAGTGGAGGCGACAGAAAAAGGATTGCACAATACTAGTTCCAGGCAGTCTATAATAAGATTCACATTGTGGGTAGATTTAAAAAGTTTGGAGACTTCTCATTTTGCTGTCTTTCTCCAGTTAACTATTTCGGTTTTTCCTTTTAC
Source organism: Tomocerus qinae (assembly GCA_020055645.1). Taxonomy (NCBI): domain Eukaryota; kingdom Metazoa; phylum Arthropoda; class Collembola; order Entomobryomorpha; family Tomoceridae; genus Tomocerus; species Tomocerus qinae. The sequence goes on from CM034547.1 coordinate 44,885,647, forward strand.
ATAACTGGCAGAATACCGGAAGAAAGAAACACAGGAAGTCAACATCAACAAATCCCGTCACTCGTCGATTTTAAATTGGTCCATACATTTTACATCAAAGTTCCTGATATAAATCCCATAACATGGTAATTTTTTCTGAATTTCTCCATTTAATATTCATAATATCCATAATATTCATCGCAATTTCTAACTTTATTTCAATTTTTAGGCGGCCGCAGCAGCTAAAGCAGTAGTTCAATCAGTAGCAAAGCGCATTGTTCCATTATATGATAGAGTGTTGGTTCAAAAGGCTGAGGCTGTAACCAGAACGAGAGGAGGCATTGTAATCCCGGATAAAGCCCAAGGAAAAGTTGTTCAAGGCACTATTGTTGCTGCTGGACCTGGAGGAAAAAATGATGTATGTCGTATGTTTTTTTATTTTTGTAAATTCTGATCATAAAGTAAAGTCAAAAGCTGAAAGCAAAAATAAGGAAGTATGAAGTACTGTTTAAACGGAAATTATAAATACTCTGACGTCATAATAACTCCGCCTGATGTTATAATATACTATTGTCTAGTGAAGTATAGTAACGCAAGCAACTGGTAACAGTAACACTCAAAAATTTGCGCGAAATTCATAATCAGTCCCGATATTAAACGAGCGGATAGTAAGGACAGGATTTTAGGCCGCACACACAACACAACTATGTATCGTCATTTGGTTGTTGGTTTGTGGTGAGCAGTACTTGCATTCTACAGAGCAGAGAGCAGTTTTATTGTTGTAAAATTTTCATGATAATGATTTTCGTTTCTGTTCCACATAAGTAGTAGGTACTAGGCATGTACTAGGTGTAGGTACTATGCAGTTTGCGTATGTGTATTTTGTGTATGTATACTATTACAGTATGCTTTTACTACTGCCTGAACCTGAAAATTCATTTACTTATTTTTTATGTATAAACAATAAAGAATTTAAATTCAATGATGTCATCTATGGTTTAAAGTCGACTGTCACAGTCCGAAATTCGATGATATTGACCATACTAGCTAAGAGATAACGGAAATTGGTGGCTTTAAAACGTAGTATTGACGTGCATTGGTTTTTTTATTTTTCAGAAGGGAGCCATTGTTCCTTTGACATTGACAGTGGGTGACCAGGTTCTTCTTCCAGAATATGGTGGAACGAAAGTTGAACTGGACGAAAAAGAATATTTCCTATTTAGAGAACATGACATTCTGGCCAAATTGCATGATTAGAGGCTTCGGTAACTATTTAGCAATGTAACGTGTTATATAAGTAGTAAAAATATCAGCGTGTCATAATTATATAGCTCTCATTTAGTAAAACATATTTACAAATACACTTAAATATAAATGCTTCACTTTGTTACATTGCCAGTCAATACATTTCAATAAAGAAAGTTGAATTTTTCAGTTAATTCTTAGAAAACAAATTATATGATTGATGTTCGTCTAACGAATTTCTATTTGCATTTTTATCTTTAACTTCTGGTTCCGTTTATGTCCTGTCAGAATTAGAGTGAAAATATACTAACTATAACCGCACGGCGCACAGTAGACAGTATATGTAATGTTATTAGGTGTAAGTAGTACAGTGTAAAAGCATGGGAATGTATAATGGTTACTGTGTTAATTCGTGCAATAATTAAGAAAATTCATAGTCCATATCCGTAATCCAAAATTAGCCACATTAAGCTTTATATGAAGTTCTTTAAACCAATGATAAAAGAATAGTAATATATTATATGTATCATTTTGGGTTCAGTCTCCTGAATTATATTTTTGGGATTTTCAAGTTATTTGCGCACTTTCTCATTAGTACCTGATAGCTGATAGCACGGCCACTAGCGATGATGACCTCATCGGGAAAATATAGCAAAATGAGATTGTAAAACCGTGAATATTTTAATGATTGTGTCTGTGCTTTGGCAGTACAATAGTTTTCATTTATTGCAGGTAATAATTTTATCTATGAAACGTATACAACTTATACAACATACCCAAGCGCTAACATTTACATCGTTTAGTCTAGTGATTAACATATTCGAATGGTTGACTTTTATAACTGTTTCGCTCTCACATTAATCTCTTCGTATTCGAAAGACAATGGATCATATGTTGCAATTTGCAATACAAAGGCTTAACTTCAGCGCAAATTTCGAGTCGAGCAAATCAACGTGGGAGGTCCATTGTAATGCAACTTATTTATGATCCATTGTCTTTCGATACAAAGAGATTAATGTGAGAGCAAAACAGTTATACGTGCAATCGGAATCGGAGGTCTCGATAGAAATGAATCGCTAAAGGATCGAGAGTAAATATAAGTATATGAAGGAATTAATGCTTTCTTTGCATATAATATGAAAATGTACCAAAGTTAAACGTACCTTTTCGATCATTAGCCTTTATGTATTACGATTCTATGAATTAAATGAGTTGTTTCTAGTACGTGGGTTTAACTTCTAGCTATCTATAGTAGTCAAAGCCACTATAATAACACAAAGATCATTTTAGCGATTTTTTATGTACACTAGTGTACTATAATATTGTTATTTGCTGGTTAGGGCTGGGGCTATTTGATGATGTGCAATGTGGAGAATCATAACATAACATCACCGTCTGTAGGAATTTTTACGTGTTTAGGTTGGTTGTATAGATATTTTGAGCAGCCACTTGTATCCACCTTTCTTTATCCGCTTCCAGTATTTTTCCTGCCTACTTACTACATAAATAGAGAGAGAGAGGTAGGATATACGTAGGACATCAAAGGGTTATTAATGATTATTTGGAACATAAGTATACTTGCTAGCCTCGTTAGAGCATTATGTGTAGGAGTCAGGAGTGCTTCTACTTCCTGATAAATGCAAAAACTTTCACCTATTCAATTCACTATGTACTTCTATATGCTATCTAAGTCTCGACGACGACGACTCACCTCTAAGTTTCTACGTCGACGTACTTCGGACTTTCTGTAGAAAATTTGAAACGTAGTACCGTCCAAATAGGTAGTACTAGCACTCTATGCTTCCATTAGGCGTAGTTAGCTGACGAAGTCGTAAACGTAGCCGTGGAGTGGAGAGAGAGAGGCAACCATCCGGTCCGGTATCGTATATAGAAAGCATTTCTGCTACCCGGTTGTTCATTCAGTGTAGAGCCACCTACAGAGGAACAATACCGGAGTGAAAGTCGATTTCTCAGAAAGTTCGATTTGGCCGTTAGCTAGACGTAGACCAACAAGCGGACGTCAGAATTACCCTTTATCCTCTCCAATTTCCATTCCTTCATTTACTCTTATAGAATTCAGAACACACATTCCTGTGCAATTTCGTGCTTGCGTTTTATTTCTTAAAGTTATATTCTCAGGTCTCAGAATAATCGATAACTCTTCTGTTCTGACACCTTTAAACAGTAGTTCAGTTGCTATAACCGGTTTAAACATAGACGGAGTGAGACAAGCGGTAAATAAGCCGCAAAATAATACATTAGGTACTTACAACAAAACCAAAAGTTTACTTCACTCTTCTACACTCCTTTTTCTAAGGTAAATACTTTATACTTCATTTCAATTTGCATTTTGCATACACATACAATATTCATGAATTTGCATTTCCGTTGAAGTCTCAAGAGCATAAAAGTATTATGTTACATTATTCAACATCATCATAAAGTTGAGGCATTGTGTAATAATTAATGCTTTCACGAACTCAATTGTTTTGTTTCATACTATTTTCTATTTTCTCTCTGACTTCGTGTGATGTGTACTACTGATATGTAATGTATGTACCCATGTTTAAAAAATTATAGCTCTTACGTAAGTCAGGTTAGTGCCCACCTAGCTGAATCTTATGTTACGTATTTTCAAATCTTATGAAAGCTTGTTAGAATAAGGGCATACTTACATTACATTAATTGCTTAGATTTCCTTGTGCACTATTGTTTACGAAGGATTATTAGCGTAGTTATTTCCACTCGCTGAGCATAAGTAAAAATGCTTTGGCCAATCTTAATCTGCTGTGTCAGAGAAACATAGGATTCACGTATTGATTAAATTATTCTGAATCCAGTAGGTTACATGATTCTTTTATATACATAAGTGGCGGATTTGGAAACGTTAGCATAGTCCAAATAAGTATGGCACTAAATGTAATAATGCCTTTAAAATACAAATTTGTTGATATACATTTGTAGGTCTGTCATGTACTTACGCAAGCTAGAGCTGTGTATATACTGATATATCATAATATAGAAACAATAGGAAGTACGTGATTGCATGCTTCATATGCAGTACGGGTGCGACGTCTTTTTTATAATGAATCATCCATTTACCGCAGAAAATGCATAGGCAGTCAATCGCATAACGTTTAAATGAATGTTTATGTCTCCTTCAAGACAGTTTGCTTGGTGGGTGATAGAAGCGTGTGTCTGAGTGGACGTGAGCTGATGGTTGCATATGAGAATCTCATTATATTTATCTTTTACATGACTCTTCTTCGTTGACTCAACTCAGTAGCCCTTTATCTCAAGTTTGGCTTCACTTGATCCCAATTTCACCGACAGAACTTGAGGGAGTATCTCTTTACCCGGCCCGGGGTTCCATTCGATTTCGGGGATTCTCAATACACTTGACTTTCTTGTAGCGCTCGGTGCAGAACTCAAATCCAAACAGAACCAGAGGGCAACCTGCAAAGCACGTTACTTTTACTTGTGCCTTGACTTAATCTTCAACTCCTTCCAACCTATTAATTGCAACTGCAAGGTTAGTAAACGACACAACTCTTTTTTGATTCCGCTCTTCTAATATCTATAACTATTGGAGTATATTGTCTATTTGGCTTAAAACGGTGTATATCTCCGGTTTACATTGGCACATTGCTATTGTATTGCGAAAGTAAATATATTTACTGTCTTATGTCAGAGTTAAAATTAAAAATGTGTCTGTAGTAAAATTAGTAGTTTTTCTCGACATAAACATTGCGTCATTCTAAAAATCATTTGTGATTTATATTCGTTTGTGGCAAAAAAAATAGGACAAGCTATTTTTATCTGCATAATATGTGTTAGGTAGTCAAAAAAGTATAACGTATAGTTTAGGTAGTTTAGTTTGTATAATATAATGAGGGTTAAGGTCAAATTATACAGCCTACATTTGGCATTCCTTTACTCTTTTTGGTGCATTATATATCTTTCATTAAAATAACGATTTAAAATTGTCTATTTTAACCATTTGCTTCTTAAAATACGTACAGAGTACAGACATCAGGCTACAGTTCAGATCAGATAATTTATGTATATTATCCAGTACACCGTTCGTGCCCTCTGTAAATCTATCTGAATCTCTTCGTTTTGAACATAGAATTTGATTGTGTAACTTTGGCATGATTGGCGTTTGTTTGCTATTAATGATAGATGTACATCTGACTATATTATGCTTGTTCATTATTCTCATGATCCACCACAAGCTACATTATAATGTATTTACATGGACAGGATTGCATCAATATCTTATAAAGTATAGTTGAGTTGGCACTGTCGATTGATGGTATATAGTAACAGTCTAGTTGAGAATTATGTCGGTATCAAATGACGATAGTTGGCTACACTAATATGATACCACAGAAAGGACCAGAATTCTACCAGCTACAAGGAATTGCGGTATTGCATCATCCTTTTAGACTTCCAAGAGTATTTCAGTACGTACACATTCACTAACCTAATAGCTTCGTATCTATGAAAGACAGCTTTGTGGTTTTAAGCCATTCCACTAATCCTCATTACTACGCATCCCTTACACGTACTAATTGCACTTCGTTAATACATTTGTGTACTTCTGCTTTATGGGTACAACGTACAAGTCTGTCATTTGTAAGTCTACACAATCATTGCACAGATTTAAAAACGTTGTTACTTGTCTGCACATCTGAAAAATATCTGGGTACGCCAATTAATGCGTAATGCGTACGTGTAGTAGATGTGCAAGTGTTGCTTCTTATTCTGTGCCTACCATATTTTTACCACATCCTGCCTTTCCTTCGATATATCATGCCAAAGTTTGTGGAAGGTGCTATACGGAAAAGTTAAAAATGATGTCAACATCGTATTGTCTGTCATGTCATAAGCCATTTCGTCAGTCTAGCTTTGGTCTACATAATTAAATATAGGTCTTCTATAAAACAGAGCCAACAAGCATAATATGAAGAAAGCTAAAAAGTTAATAATAAATGCAATGCACCCTTGTACCTATTTACTAAGCTTAGCTTAGCTAAGCTATATTCCCTAACATTTACTTCAAAGATACATATACAACTAGAATCTATTATTCCCCTTATCCTAAAACGCTTTACACGCCTATAGGTAACTGAATTATTATGTTAGATTTATTTGTTTCAATTCATTTGGTTTTCGGCAAGCCAACTGTGTAATTGTGTAAAGCCTGAGATGACAATTGTGAATCAAATAAAATTTGCATTAACTTCTAGTAAATATTTCAGTGGTTTGGGTTGGAATGGTAGAATTTCGCTATGCGCATTTTCCTTGGTAAATGCCAGACAACGAATTACTTGCATGTCTAAATATAATACTGTAGTTATGAAAGATTGTCTTGTCACACAATTTGTGTAAATAAATCTTTGACTGTATGCAAACTTAATACTAATAGCATGTCATTTGTTGATGATTTAGAATAACGTACACAGAATAAAGTAATTAAATCAGAATGAAACATCTTGGAGTAAGAAATGTATTATTAGGTCAGCCACTCCATTATTCTTAAAAACAACATATGTATTTGAGTTTTTCTCTTACAGCAACTCCGAATGAAGAAATTGTAATTACTATGTTTGCTAACGCGAAGCGAATCAACTTGTTTACATACATATGCTAGCACCAGAATATAATTAGTACAAAATGTATATTATTCATAGCTCAGTTCTATTTCTAATTGAAAGTTTACATTTGTTATTCATTTCCTTGCAAGTACGAGGTACGCATTCAATCAGAAGTACGAATTTACTCGATATATGCTTTATGTCGGCGATCTTTGTAGGAAAAGACTTGGAGTTCATGGGGTTACAATATTACACTCTAAGCTGATAAGATGGCATGAACAAGATGTCATTACGGCTACTTTCAGTCAATTACTTCAGTGAAAATACTTGGTAAACTTCCGTTGGAATTTGATTCCTTCATGAACTTGTGTTATTTGAAGCATCAGTATAGATACAAAATGTGGGCTAGTACTATGTGTGCTCTGTAAGATACGAATTCCCAATGTCACGCACAGCTTTTATTCATAAACTCATTGTAAATGGTATTTCCAAGACATGGATCTCTTTTTAATGAATAGACACAATGCGTAGGAAACCAAGTAGGAATACAGATTAGCTAATAAATATGTAATCTGTCATAGTATGCTATGCAAGTAAATCCTGTGAATATCTTAATATCCTAGCACTAGCAATGCACACACAAGTTCTTTTCCTGAACCTGAAGAACGAATAAATTCAAAATATTATTTTCCTTCCAGAACGGTATTTACAAAAATGTTCATGGAAAATAATAATGCAAGGTATACAGTTATGAGGTAAACAAAAGACCGGAAAATAACTGGTGGGATAATTTTGAGAAATAAATGCTTAAAGGAGACCTGAAACGAATTTTACTCATTTTACAATAGAGAAAAGACACATATTATGAACTATTTATACCTGCAGTTGCTTATCTACTCTAACAGATATGCTCTAACAGAAACAATTATTCTACTTTTGTGGCGCTGGTAAAGTAACCTGGCCCATTCCGCCTATTCATTACGCAATACTCTGATTGCTAACCGATTTAATAGCTGATTAACGACAAGCGAATGTTCATTACACCTTGCGTCAAATAAGTACATTAGAAGTATTCTATAAAAACAAAAATAGTTGCGGGCAGAAAGCCAAATGAGACAGGTAGGCAGTAGGCATTAATAATAAGAGAGCAAGAACAAAAGCAACTATCGATTGTCCTTAGTTGAAGCATTAAATATCCTTTCCCCATCGTAAAATAATATATATACTTCTACTTCAATCATCTCCTTTCAGGGAAAATGTTACAGCCAGCTCGTTACAATAATAATATTGGTTAGGTATTTTTATAGGAATTTTCAATAGCTGTTTATACGTGTTTATAGAACCGAAGCTATAGTTTTATATCTAATTCAGGGTATAATATTATTGATGTGTGTACATGTAGTCAGTTACCTGCGACGTCTTAATGAATTCAGCTCTGCTGCCCTTGACTTTATGTCAAGGCAAACTCTTCCGAACTACGCAGTTATTATACTTATATTATTATTGCTAGTAGTGTGTATAGAGGAGTCAGTGTCTAAATGTTATCTATGCGTAGAATGGGTTGTAAACAATATAATACTGTTCCTGTGAGCTATAGTTAGGGATTCTGGAAAATCCAGAAGTAGAAAGAATACATACCTATTACAGACGTGTTGAAACGATAATAACATTCAATTACATGGAGTCAGTTAGGAATGCATAAATCAGCAATGCATTAAATTGTCATTAGAAATTGATCGGGTCGACTATAGTATTCTTATATTTACTATGAAATAAACACATGAGACTGTTAGGAATCTGTTAATTTAGAAATAGCGAAAATTGCATTCAAAATCGAACAAAAATTGAAAGCGTGGAAATCAGATGCCGGAAAAATTACATTGGCAGCTTAAAGGTGGTTTTAAGTTCTTTAGTATGCGGAGCAAAATTAAATTTAAGTCTCGCTAGGAGACCACTCCTGAAGTTTAAATATGTACCATATAATTAATGTACCTACTATAAGATATAGCAGTAAGACCCGACGTTTGGTAAAACCCATTTCTACTTAATACATTTCATTTAAGAAACGATGTTATATGCAAGAGAATGAATAATATAAAAAGGTTACTTCAATGTCAATATTGCCAATCTGACTTATAGGTAGATAGTATTGCTTTAAAGTCCATATAATTGAATTGCGATGTAGGTAAAGCTAAACTGAAAGGCTAAACATTCAGCATGGAAGTTGCGACTAGATACCAATAACGTGCTACCGACAACCAATGTTTCGGTTGTATTATAGAAATTATTAAACTGCTCATTTGCTGCAAAAGTTAGTTTGATTGGGGATTTGCGTTTAATTAAGTTTTAGGATTTTGGAGGATTGTTGCATAATATAGTCTAATTTAGTATTGCAAACATACAAATAATGCATGCACTTAACGTGAAGTACACTAAACAAAAATTTTTGATGTATCAAATGACATAAAAGAGCCATTTACGACATCCGTCATTTAGGACCAGCCATTTTTGTTTTTCTACAACGCTAGAAGCATTAAGTGACATGAAATTACAATCCTTTTCAACTAGTCAGAAATGTCATCTGAAGAGCAGTTGACGGTCGTAATTAAATGATAGCTAATCTTAGACTAATCGTCATGCTGCTGGATGAATAGTGACATGTGGCAGCTCTGTCATTTGTCGTGCCTCAAGCTTTTAAGTTTAATCAGACGCTTTTCAAATTGTCTACCTACACATAAATCTACCTTTTAGCCTTGATGTCAATAATGACAAGCTAACGTTCGCCCCATTACACCCACTCTTTCAGTTGAGTATAGTTTTGGTTGTTACTCAATACCCGCATGAAGTAACGGAATAGAGTTGTAGCTCGCCCAATGATCTACTCGCTAGAGTTGAAGGATACACACTGTATTTGATCTATCAATAACCGGGGCAAATGTAGCTCAATATTTCCAGTATGCTTTCAAATCAATTTACTTCAGATAATGTTCCATTCAAATTAGAAATGGCTGAAAAAATGTCACTAAAAATAAAGCATCTCCGTTCTGTCCCCTTTTGTCATTTTATGATAAGTATGTATAAATTCCTATGTCATTTACTGTATAATAACATTTTTTCCAATTCCAGATTAATAGGTTTGCAGGCATTGCAGGTAATAGCATATGCAATCGGTAGTTGTACCAGGGCTGTTCTTAATATCATGAGATACTGCGGATTTAGCTCAGCTACAGGAAATTCGCATAGAAGACTAAATAGTAAGGTTGGGTTACAATTGTGAAAGTTACGGCAGACGGTAACACAATCAATTTGATTCTAAACAAAGAAAAGCTCTTGGTGTTTTTATTGCGAAGTACAGCCGTAAAAGTGCCTTACTCTTCAATTTAGAAAAGCTCTCAGTGAAACTATTAAATACATAGATTTATGTACCGATGCGAGAGAATTACAGACTTAGTCTAACCGTGACTGTGTACATATAGTTTATGATTGGAAAACAAATCTGAAGCCAAAGGTTGCCCATGGCCTTTGGAGATTAGCTATGAAGTGATTCTAACTTTACTCAGGAAATGTACATACTTGGTTACATTAACTATAGATAGGATTTACTATTATCTTTGCTTCTATCTGTATTGAGATATAGTGTGGATGCGGATTCTGTTAAATGGGAAATCGATAAGCTTCTGGCCTGCGTAACCCGGTAGGAGTTGAATAGCGCTACGTTACTACTTCCACTATAAAGATTTGGCACTGTGTTAGAAAAGTTTAACGGTCCTAGGTTAACCTTGAGAAGAATTTCGTACTGCGGGAGATTTTTAGGACTTTCCCTCTTACGTCCTCAGACTTCCTTCACTACATACAAGGAAAGGGGGAATTCATAGATTAAAACATCTAAATAAATTACAAACTCTGCAGAGATGTCTGAAGACTGGCTAGACTCTAGACACTCCAACAATAAACACTATAGAACATTAGATTATGAGAGCTGTGTCGGGGGAAATGGAGAACATTTGCTACAATATCATTTCCGAATAACTGCAGCATAACATCTGAAAACATGCGACAAAATAAGCTGACATGTCATAACACCTTTTTGCTTATTATAAGCAGTTTCTGTAGTAAGTAGTTTTAAAGACCGATCTTTTTCCTTTACTAGACATTCACAGGTATTGATTTTTAGTAAGTTGGTATGGGTCAGTTTCCGAGGTAAGTTTACCCATAGCTTGTCCGTATTAATATTATATCCACGCCCAATACCATGCATAATGCACACCAATTTGAAAAGAATTGAAAAAAATAAAAAATACAACAATGTGTTGTGGTTTCGCGCCTTTGGCTGTTTAATATCATCCTAAAATAATGTTTAACTTTTATATAAAGATTTAATACGTAAAGTGAATATGGATATCAAAGATTTGTATGAATACCTATAGTTGGTTTTCCCTTTTGTTGAATTGAATCCAATCTACAAAATGAAAGTACAATTAATAATTTTATTACTTAGAATACCTAAGCACTATGCAAGTTTTCCTCAGTTTATGTTTAAAACATAGATCGTTAGTAACCAATTGGAACAAGACTAACATAGTGTGGAGTTGGCAATTGCTGTTTTTACGACTTTTTAAGCTGCGAATTTAGTCTCCCGTGGAATTCATTAATTGAATGTGTCCCACTGTTATGTTCTCATTCCCATCAATTTTAACAAGGTTTTTGGAACCGAATTTGTATAGACTACTTTGTACTCTACATTGATAAGATATGAAATGGGACCTTACCTCTATGTGCATAACCTCAATCTTATGTATAGTAAGCTGTCATCATATATTTTTTGTCTAGCTTACGCAGATCTGCAATGTATTTACACTAAGCAAATATGTAGTGCAATGTATTTATGGGAATTACTACAGATAAGTATTTAGGCATTACTAGTTACTACTTCTTATGTATCGACAAAGCAATAATGTCCTTATGATATGATGCCAACATGCAAAACTATCTACAAAGACATCTTCATAGTTTTAGGCATACATCAATGTATATGTATCACCTATTGGTTGAGTACCCTGAAATATTTATCTCAGATATGATAGAACTATTTCATACATATGCAAACTACTCGTAGAAAGTTCACTGATTCCTGGCGTATCATAAAACTTATCGTTAGTGTATATTTATAGCTCGTATTGGTGACGACATAAAACGTAACATAAAATAGTATCGTAGTAATTGTCTTTAATAAATTAATTCTACTGATTGTATTTCCATTTTTTCAGAGGTCAAAATATGATTCCGGTGTTAGTGATATTTGACATGGCTATTATGTAGTCCATTCATGTGCATAGCAATGCAATGCCTTATCGGATAGCATGCATAAAAATTCTGAGTGTCTAAAGAATTGTGGCATGAGGAAGCTATAAGTAAAAATGTAGCTCATGAGGTGATTCACTTTCTACCAATGAATTTACCGTATTAATCGATTTAGTTCCCCATATCGCAATAATTCCCCAGTTGGGGAACTAAATGAATAAATTTTGGAAAATATGGTTCTCCAAATGTTTAGTTCCCCATATCGAAATAGTTCCCCACCCTAAAATCCTAAATTAAAGGCATATTATTATAAAAATCAAATCAGTAAATCTGGACTTAGTAGCCAAGTGCATCTGTACCCAGTCAGTGCATATGTGCCAACCAGTGTACAAAATACTATTTACCACTTATGATTGGTAAGTTGTTTTTAACAGTATTTAATGTTATTACCACCACATAAACATTGGTAAATGATATAATTGGTAAGAAACGGTAAAAATAGTTTTATTTAAATTACGCACAGGGTTTTGAATAAAATTCGACAATAATGCATAAAATACCATTGCAGCTGACGATTGTTGTCCTAAATTGACTGCCCAACTTAATGTGTGTTAATTAATCCAAGAAAGGGTCAACTAATTAGGACAAAATCATCCTTACTAACCTATTGAATAATTAATTTTAATTAAATGGGTACTTTTTCTAATTAAATGAAAGTTGGCTGTATATCAAGCGTTTAAATGACTGTTTCAGTACTTCAGTGAAAGTTCAAATATAAATCTTAATTAGAAATATTTTAGAGAAAATGGAGCATGAAAACTTATCTTAATGTGGCGTTTGTGTATCTCTGCTAAGTATTCACTATAATTTACCATTTTTACCACTAAATGCATTTATACCACTTTGTTGGTAAAAAAGGCTATAAAGTGGTAAAGTTTGTAGAATGAGAATGATGACGAAGAAATGAATGTTGATCTAACCGAACCTATGGACGTATCTCTATCCTCTGACAACGGCGTTGAAATCTAAATTCCTACTAATATGCTCCTTCACTATATTTACAATTTAATTTTGCTTTGAAATAATACAAAAATTTGACATTGAAATTTTTTAATTTGCCATTTGAAATATAGTTCCCCATATCATAATAATTCCCCATGTGGGGAACTATAAGAATATTTTTGACCAAAAAATGGCCTCCAAATGGGAGTTCCCCTGGGGAACTAAATCGATTAATACGGTATTCTCATTGTAGGCATCTAATAGTTCTGATAAATTAGTAAACATCGACGAGATAAAGATCTGACTAGACGACAGCTGCATATAGTTGAATAGAGTATGTCGAGCTTCGTGTCTGAGCATTGAACCTAAAATTAGATGAATTCGGTCAGGAGACGGGAAGATCAGGATGAGACTTACTGGAGTTTCGTTTGAGGAAGTCTTATCTCGAAATAACTAGTCGTTGCTTTAAACTTTAAACGTTCTAGTACTTCCTATGCAAGCATACTCATGTCTCAAAAACTCGAAGCAGTTTTTTCAGAACTTAATGACTGCAGTTCGCGCCTACTAAATTGCTTAACTGCTGATTTTTTGTCTAACTAGCTCCGGATTTGTTGTAAAAGTAGGCTAGTATCATTTTGATGTCAATGCATCTCCCTTCACTATTCATGGTGCAGTACAATCAGATGTAATTAATACATTGTCCTTTCTGTCATTCTAATACACTCAACATCCAAGTATGTCTTGGATAAAGTTGGCATGGCTTAAATGTGACGTTGTAATACTTGTAATTCCTACTTTAGCCAATTACTTTTAACTACTATACAGTGTACTCCACTAAAATTAATTGCAGTTTACAGAACATAAACAGGAAATAGAAACTATTTTAATGTATGCTTGCAGCATCTGCAAAACAAATATTAAACCTACAGATGAATTTAGTGGATATTATTCCAAATGAATACATAGAGGAATGCAGTGTACAATACTGGGTAAATACAAGGTACTGAAGTAATATATTGATTCCATGTAAAGTCTTTGAGTTTGCCTTTTGTCTCCGATTTCAATAGCTTTGAACAAACATCAAAGCCTTTCAATTCACTCCTATTGCTTTTTCATCTTTATGTAAATGTATTATCTTTCTCTTTCATGCATATTTTATATAACCATGGCATACTAATGACTCAATGCTTATATTTGGTTAGAAAATGCGGGTGATTTGCAGATCTGTCAAATGTTGTGGAAGTTTTGAGTACAAACTGTACCTGTAAGTGGTATAATGATAAGAAGTTAACTCTTAAAAGAAAAAATAGCATTAGCATGTCATTAAAAGTTACTAATGCGGTGAGACCGAGTAGAAATAGATAAACTGAAGCATATCGTTGTTTTCGTTTGTATTATATCTGCAGTTGTTATGAAGTATTACGTGATGAGAGTTACACCTACACTTTTGTATCTTAATTCTAATGACATCGTATCAGTTTATAATTGCTTTTTCTAGTCATAATGATTTATGACGTACGTTAAGCCTGCTACGTATTAAGTATATTACGTTTGATTCACTGTTTATTAACTCACAAAATGCTAAGTGCACTTAGTAATGCAGGGGAAGTTTTTATTAATCACGCACTGAATGCATGACATTGATTGATATTTCCATAAATCTGTAATTTTGATGTGCTTAGTTAGTATAGTTATGATTGCACAAGTTTCCTCTGAAGGGCAAACATAATTAAACACCCTCCTCCTGCAAATGCGGCTAAGCATACCAAAAGTTAGCATTTTGTTTATGAAACTTTTGTTAAGCGTATTTACTATAGGGTTTTGTCCCTGCTAACTATCAAGTGTCATGCATCGCTGTACAGGAAACTTTTAGAGTCAACAACATGTACAAAAAGGGACAATTTAGTTTGTTTCGTTCTTTTCAAGGCTTGTACTGCTAATGTTTAGAATCGGTGATCAACGCCTTATAGGTGACGCTCAAATTCTTCCCTTTTCGTAAGGAAAATAACAAGTGTAACTTTGTTGCATGTCCATTGAAAACAGTGATAAGTTGAAGGATTTTCCGAGTCATCAAGTAATACAATGAAGACAGAAAGACTGCGTGGTACTGTAGTAATAAATTTCCAAATTATCTGTTTATTTAAACGACATGTCATGTGCATTGAATGATAGGAACTCGACTGACTATCCAAAGCTCTTCTGTTTGTACTTATTCAAGGAAATATCCGTATCTCTCAGAAATAGTCTGTTCAATAATTCCACTTCTATGTGGACACATTCGGTTTATACTTATCATAAGTTATGCTTTTATTGCCTTCTGTCAGCTTTAGTTGAATCATGATAATAATGCAGTAGGATAGGTAATGCTTCCAACCTTTCCAGCACCAATAGCAGTTCCATTCTGTTTTCCATGTACAGACACGTATACAGCTACAAAGAAAGGTTAGTTACGTTCCTTGCATGTTGTTAGTGAACGCCAAACAACGGAGCAGGTGTATTCTGTCTGTTCTTGCTGTGTATTTCCCTGTCTCAGACCCTTTCCTCAGCTCTCGTTTCTCCCTGCCACTCATTCTGTTCACGATCTTCAGTGAGACAAGACATAGAAATTATTTCTTCTTCAATTTGACTTGTAAACACTTTACTAAACTCTTACCAACCTTAACTCCATATCAATCGTCAATATTACTCAAAAAGTTTAAATTGATTTCGTGTAGAGAAAAATCAGCTACAGGTGACTTTCCTTTAAGAAATAGAAAAACTGAACTATAGCAAACAAAGCTTGCAATATTTGGATTCGCGTGTGTGTGCTTTTGCAGCACTTAAAATTGATTTTCGACTTGTAACCGGTAAGAGAATTATTTAGATTGTTTTTCTGTCAATAAATGAGTAACAGAGTTTTATTCCCCTGGCCCCTGACTGCTGCTGGTATAGGCTGGCAATTCAGGAGTACCTTTAACAAATGGAAACAACATACTCAGAAAAGACACAATATTGGTTGCCGATTCTCTGGAGGATATAAAAACTTCGATTTTTGGACGATAAATTTTCTGCTCTACATAGTAAAGGACTTCTGCAATTTTTGTGATTGTGCCTTGTTTGAAAAAATATTCTTGGTCTATATAGTACATTTTTCATTTTGGGATTGAATATTTTTTCTCTCTGGTTCCAGACTCATTAGGCGACTGTATTGGATCGTTAGTGTAAATTAAATTAAATATGAGGATTACAGATAATTGGCAGACACAGCATTTTGCATGCAAAACGGGAAAATTTGCAAGCTTGCAAGTTGTGTTGCTAGTTTATGGTTTATAAATGTCTTTCTGAATACACTGGAAACTATTATGTATCACCACAATACATATCCACACAGCAGTTAGTATATCTCATCGTAATAGTAGTAGTTACTAGTATACTATGATTGCTTGATGATTAAAATTATATAAGGTACCTGTGTTTGGTAGTACAAAGATCTCATTGTAATTGTCAATGAGTGAATAACGCAATGTTGTTTAGCGGTTGTGTCATTAATGTCATAATTATATGTGGCTGTAGGTACTTGGATGATAAGATAAGCATAAGACAACCAGACAACTATTTAGTCAATATAACTGCTAATAATTATGTGTATAAGGTACTCAAGCACCATTTAATGCAATAGTAAGCAAGGCAGTATGTTAAATATAGTGCAGCTATGATTTTTTGTTCATACTATATTTTAGTGACATAGTTATCCTTGTTACATTTCTTTCTCTTTATTTGACCCGTAAGTTGAGTGATGGAAATACATAAAGTCGTCGTAAGTAGTAAACTGAAAGGAGGTGTAAGATAAAACGCTATAGAGTCAAGTACAAGTCAAACTATTACATAGGAAGTGCGGAATACATTCTGAGGTAGTGACTTATATTTAATGATCCAATTCTAACTCCTAACAACGCCAACGCTACCTTTAAACGTTCTTTTTCCTACAATTGGTAGTATCTACATTTATAGCAATTTGATACTGCTATGTATTTCTGTGTGCACTTACAGTTAGTAACCGGTATGAGCTGGTTATAGGACTTGGAAATCCAATAACCTGTCTGAATGTCTGCTCTTTGCTAAGCCATGCTATTATAATTTCTGAAAAGAGCTGACACAAAGTTTTGTAAGGCTTATTTCGTGTCAATTTCTTTTCACATCCCTTTCATCCTCTAACTCTCTTCAACTTTTTCCAACTCTTTTAAAAGCTGTTCTCTGGTTAATCAACTGAAACGTTGACATAGGAAAAACTATTGTGTGTCTGATACTTTATTTATAAAGAACTTTGAAGTGAGTGTAAAAAAGGAAGAAAATAGTACAATATCCTACTTTTAGTGGTTTAAATCTCTTTCGAGTAAATCCGACCAACAACCCCTAAGGAGATCACAAACTTTTACCTAAGTAATTGGAAACCGTATCAATTGTGGTAATAGAGTTATAGTGACAAGCATATGGGAATATATGACAGTATATTTTACTTTTGAACCGGGCGAGGTACAAGAAAAGGGTGTAAAAGGTTAGAAGTTTTTACTATTGCACTTAGCTAATAAATTTTAGGCAAAGTGTACGAAACTAATTAAGTTGTTACTTAGCATAATTACTAATTTTGGAATTAGTAATTAGTCTAATGAAAACTGTATCAATTTTATAGCAAGAATGAATTTCACGAATAATAACCGAGGACTTATGGTAGAGTGTATAAATAATTGCTGTAAGTCACTCATGCAGCTTATAAAAACAGGTATTCTATAATCAGATTCAGGAGGAGAGCGTATGTCGCTTGCTGAGTAAAGGTGACCCTGAGTCAAGATCAAGGTCCAATAGTCAAAGAATGTAGCTAGATACAATGCTTAGTTCAATGAATACTATGAATGAGCTAATCCATGTGTGAGTGTGAATATTTTTTATCCACTTAACTAGCAATTAATGATATGGAAGTTTAGGCAGTGGTTATGCAACGCTGTGTAACCAGTTGGTAGAGGTCAAGAACACTATAGAAATATTAGAAACGATATAATAGTGTAATATTATATTATAATTCATTTGTAACAACCATATTCAGATATAGACTGTATTCATTTCATTGTGCAAATGAACATTTTCGATTTTTGTCAGTCTAGAAGGCGTTTGCAGTCATTTTAGAACAGAGATCGTAGATACTGATAACGCTGTTAGCCTTGTTTCTTCATTTTACTAAATAAAATAATTATTACTAATTTAATAGAACAGTTTTTACCAAGGCTAATTGTAAAGAAAATTAGTATTTAAATGTAATTAGTCCAAGATCATTAAGTATTTCAAATATTTTTCCTTAAATCAACTAGTTGACATTGAAACTGAAACCACATTTACAGAATGTGGAAGCTAAGGTATACCTACATAATGATGACATGTATGGGTTATTGGTACATATTATTGTGTATTTGGCATTAAAATGTATTAAGTATTATTTACTGTGTATGTACCTAGAGGTTCACTTGTGTACACAAAATGTTATGAATGAATATTGCATTTCAGAGAAAATTATAACTGAACGTGCGTAGTAAAATATACATCAATTATCTATATTATCATATGCATAATAAATGTATTTTATATTCTTCCTACATGCATGGGCTATTAGATAAACCTCTAGATTATTCGGCAATGACAAAAACAGATATTCGCATAGAAAAGTATTTTGTTGCAGCATAATAAGTTCTAATGATTGTAGCAGAATATTACGTGCATGAGAAACCTTGATTAAATACTGATTTTCTATTGCAGCATTAACGTATTTAATTCATGTCGATAAACGATGTAGATTTGGAAGGCCATTCCAATCAGCGTGCACTCTCTATTCTATTAACATAATATGATAGCTTCACTTTCCTGAGTTATTGGTAAATAATTTCATCGTATATTGTTATTTAGAACTCTCACGCAGAATTCTGTAATCTATACTACACCAATTACAGATTACGCAGTATGTTTACATAATAATCGTATTATTTTAAAATTCTAAAGAATGAGATTAACTTCGGCTTAGGGAATGCCAGTCTAGTGGGGTAATCAGACTTTAGTGAATGATATGAAGTATAATGGTTATTTTAAGACACAGAATGTTTTACATACTATTGTACGAAATTAGAATAATATTAAACTACTAATCGCCTTTTCGAAGAAGTTGCTAATCTCTTATTCATTATTTTATTGATTAGGTATAAATGCAATTACGTATAGGAAATATCCTCAGATTTAACGCATATTTATAGAACGTTAGTATATACTTCTTTAAGCATTTCGAAAATATACGTTAAATATTTTTGACATGTTACATCACAAAAATGTGTAATATTTGTAATACATCTCTTGAACACTACTTGGAAAAATGAACCATAAATTGCCATTTCATTCATGAAACTCATGAGTATCAATTTCCAGACTCACTGCGGATTCAGATATCATATTTCCGCATTTGCTTGTTTTGCAGTAGTAATTGACCTGCTCTAAGGTTAATTTTATTGCCTTATGATGCTTACTACCTCGGAGAAAATTAACAGTTAGAATTCAATTTTCGATAATCGAACAAGAGATAACGAGCTGAGTAGATAATATAGAATTGGCAATGCCAAATTTCTGTTACATGAATGATGTGATATTACCCATGCCAATTGTACTAATGTCACAATTTGTCAAGTTCACCTGAAATATAAAATAGGTTGCTGAAAGTAAATTTTCTCAGAATTCCTGTAAGTAGGTTGTTACTATTACATATTTGTGTTCCACGAATTATGGCTAAATCGCAATGATAATGTAAAGTAGATATAATAGTAAAGCCATAGTTTAGCCATACCATATTAGTAGGTATATGTAAGCTTTATAAAATTCACATGTTGATTTTAGCTATAATTTAATGAATTCTATCTTTGTGGTTAATTCCACAGATAAGACTCGGCCAATAGTCAATATTGGTCTGTTAATATTTTTCAAATAAACATAGGAGTTCAATAAATCTTATATACCCACTTACTTATGTAAATATTGTAGGTATGGTATGAAGGAATTGTAATTTGCAGATTAGCATCAATAATACGGAGATGTGATATTTCGAAATATAATATGTGAGAGTTATTGACAATATTGTAAGCATTAGCAAATAGTAAATTGCTAGTACATATTATTTGCCAATAAATCGGCAAGTGTACAGAAAGCGACCGGATAGAACAGTAGCTACGGACATTGAGATTGCATCTTTTGTGATAGTTGAAAGTGATAAGATAATATTTAATGCCATGTACATGTACGTTTATGTTGGAAACAGCTATAGCATTGTTTCTGACGTACTTTAGTTCAAAGCCTGTTTTAACAGCAGTTTATTGATTTATTTTACCTGTTTTGTGTCACTAAAATGTTATCTAACACATGTACTTGCTTGAGTGTGCTTTCTGTCTAACTACATCGTTTTCCTCTTCATCACGTTATTAGTTGCTAAGCATTTGCGTCACGAGTCTGTGTGGTGGTACTAAATGGTATCAAATTGCAATAAAATGATATTTTAGCAATAGCTCATAGTGTTGCCAAATTATGAAACTCATTCTCGCACAATCTATAAAAATATCGATACACTCACTACAGATAGGACTTAGGGACTCTCCCTAACTTAGACCAGTTGCAGTTGTTACCAACAACGTTGTGGATGGCCTGGGCTGTATCTACGGTACAGAATAAAAAATAAAGACTAGACTAATGGTGTAGGGCATGATTGTTGTAGGACATTAGTCTCCAGAGTCCCAACAGACACGAGAAAATGAAAATTGAGCCTGTGCAAAGTGAGTAAGTCATGCACGGAGATAAGAAATGTTAAAGTGGCCAGATACGTATCTCCATACTTGTAAAATAAAAGCGTACGCTAAATTCCATTGGGCCAAGTCAGATGACTCAATGATACAAACTGGATAGGCACTCAATTATTTCGAGTGCAAGTGTCCGCCGATGTCAAACATGTACTTCCTATACTCAAGAGGTTCAAAGTACAAGTATTCTATTATTTGTTTCTGAATCAAAAGTCTGCCAAAAGACAATCAATATTATAAGCAGAGAGTTTTTAGAAACCAATTTTGTCCCGAAATCTTCTAGTTACTAATAAACATCTGTAATCTATATTCCATTAAACATACAGTAGAGATAAAATGAATGTGTAAGCTTCTAAGCGAACTGTACTTAAGAGCTTAAAGTGGTGTAGATTATGCAAAAGCATATTATCATATAATTTTAGATGACATGAACATCAGTTTAATGCATGGTCGTCCTATATGTACTTCTACTCAATACTATGTCATGTCACATATCGTATCATGCTCCACGAATTTATTACCTTAAACCAGCACCTGAATAAATTATGCTTTTTATGACGCAGGATCATGTAAGAGAGTTTGCCAGTCGCCGAGATGGTTGCTGTAATTGAACATCAACAGGAGATAGAAGAGATCTGCAAAGGAGTTGACTCGGGCATCGACTCCGACTCGGCCTCCGTTGACAATGAAATAACCCCCGTTGAGATCAGAGACACAGTCGACACTGATTTGGTCTCCGTCTCCGATACAGTTCAATACCGGGAAGTTGTAGTCATTGGAAATGGACCTTCGGGAATTGTGCTCAGCTTCTTTCTTGCCGGCAATTGGCCTTATTACAATGGCCAAGGGGAACAAGTCAACGAAATGCTCCATTACAGACTGTTGGCAGGAGCCGAGCCACAATCCACATCCATTGTGGAACAGGATCTCACTTTCTTAGCTCAGGTACTAAAATTCCCAATTCAATTCTATAGCTATAATTTCATTTTGCACAGCCATAAAACTGCAGCTGTACACTATTTAAATTGCTATACAAGTGAACGAACCTCCATAAAATATCAGGGTATATTTTAACTAGCGAAGATTTCATATAAATACCAATCCATATCCAAAATAGTATTTTTATCGTTTGAAATACATTTTAGCAACATAAAGCTGCTGTCTCAACAGTAAATACATTTTTAGGGCAGAAAATCAATATAGATGAAAATTGGGCCTTAAAATTGAGTAGCATTTGTTTTAAATAGATCTTCGAATAGTTTGTAATAAAATAAGTATAGAGTGCTTCATATCTACAGACCCTGACGATAGAAAAACGAATTACTTTGTTCGCCGATGCATTCGAACCAATTTTTAACGATTACCGATTAAATCTAATCCCAATATTATTTTAGGAGACCTTTGCAACTTATAAACCATAACTTCATAAAATATTACCAACATTGAACTGTATATTCAACTCAACAACTTTTAGTTATATTTAACCATTACTACTCAACTTTGGTTTGTTTTCTGTTATGATGCAATATCGTGAATTGTCCTTTGTGTGTGTGTTTGCACATTATGCACCTTCATGTCAAACAATGAATACAAGTTGGAGTTTAGTTTGCACAAAACGCAAACGAATTTGAAAAGCATACAAAAAATAATGAGTCATAGTTTCCTAAGAATTGTTGGAGGGAAAGCTAATGCAAAGTGAGCAAAGAGGTTTGTAGCGGGTGACTACGTCATTGGCAAAGGTAAATACACTTTGCTTTCACATTGAAGTTAAGCTTGGGCACTTACGTCTAGATCGACTTTTATTATCTTTGTTTGCACAAGAAATTTCTCTGAGCGAAAGCAAAGCTGTCTTTTCACTTGAATGAGAATGAAGACTAATTCGGTCAAACTTTGTTGTTTCTATTCTGTTTCTCTTGCTATCACTTAGTCCGATCTACTTACATTTCGGCATTGCACTGGGAATGTAATTTCGTTACAAGAATATAAATTTGGCAACTTTAGGCCAGTGCCATTAGCAAACTTAAATACAACTCTAATTAAAGTACATACACCAATCCCTGGTTACTTTATTGCACTTACAATGCATATTATCACGAACAAGCGAAATACTAACAAGTTCACCTTTCCGAAAAATTGTGTATACATAATTCGCTTGGAGCAAAAAGTATATATCCTTGTTAGGATATTTGTAAGTAGAATTTGTAAATGTGAACCCTTTTATGCAATTCAAAAATTCATGAATCACAATGGGAATAAGGGAGGCATGTTAAAAAGAAAACATTTCCTTGCATTCATTCTTTTGGCCAACCTATTCCATTTTGAAAATTCCTTAGGCTTAGAAGTGATAGGTTTTTAACAAGAAAATAATTTCATGAAATCCCCTTGCATATAACATAAATATCACATGTACATGTACTAGACTGATTTTCTGCAAGTTAATACAGTCTATTTGTGAATAATTTATTTTTCTTTACATATTATATGCACAAGGGGAACAAGTCAGTGAGTGGAAGGACAAAAGGAAATGTTGAATTATTTATAGGCTTTTACTTCGTGATATCACATTTTGGAAGTTCTATTATTTATGCGCATAAAATATTTGTTCTGTAAGCCATTTTGACTTAGATCCGTACTTAAATCTGCATATAATAAACATCATCGCTGAAATAACATTTTTACAACCCCGTAGTACAGATTTATGGTCCTCATCTGTATTATACACTAACGTGTGGAATCTCATTGTATTATTTATAGTACATAGGAGATAAGACACATACCTATATAGTAAATACCTGTGCTTAGCGCAAGAAAAAGACTGAACTGTAGCAACAGAGGAAGCCGAGAGGAAGGATTAATACTATATAATACCTACATATAGAATACACTTATCATAATAATATATAATGGCACCTAATGCATTCAGCCTTGACATACTAAATACGACTTCGGTATCAGAGCCAGAGCTGTTAGAAATAGTGAGTAAAGTATAATGAGAAATCGGATCTTGTTTAGGTACTCTTGCCTCACCTTGTTTGCTATAATTACTAACACACAGGTTGCACATGGCAAAAACGTGATTTGTATAATAATCCCCAGAATTCTATTTAGATTATAAAAACCGAGATCACTGTGGTTGGTAAACATGTCATAAACATCTAGTTAATCTTTGTTATTCATTATTGGTTCAAAGTACAAATTATGTTGCTCAAGTTGGTTATCAAAAATTGCGAATATTGGACAGATCGTAGAAACAAATCTATCTGCATATGACAGAACTCATTTGCTTACAACCATCTGTATACAACCAATAATTAGCTATGGTACAATGGTATTCATTTGCCATTATTAGCTCAGGCGTAAATTTTATTTTCGCACAAAGCTAGCAATCAGTTTTAATTAACTCTGAGCTAATGAGCTGTGAACTGACACAATTAACAGCGAAAGGTACTACTTTCTAGTACATGTCTTTAATTTAGTGTGATGAAAGTGCTCAATCAGACAAAGTTTCAATTCGTTTATGTTTATAAGCGTACGTGCTGGTTAAGAGCTCCCATTCCGATGTAATTAGTCTAATAGCTAGAGATGTTGGCCAACTTTCTTTAGCCTCCAGCTTTCTCTATGTCAATGGATAGTTCCCAAGTCTAGATAAACCATCTGTGTCAGAAATAGATGTGTATTGAGTAGTACAAACTTTATCTAATTTCCGTTCTTTGTAGCATACTTATTGTATTCTTTGATCTGACACTGACGTTCCCCTTTTTGAATCGATTTCTAATTTTAGAAACAGTCACCAGAAAACGTATTTCTAGAGTGTAAACTGTTCTGCTAGAATCTAGAACTAGGGGTTCTCATTTGCTAAATTCTGTTTATAGTTTGAAACCTGCTTTGAACATTTTGACTTGCTACAAGCTAAAGTTAAACAATGAAAATGATCAACTTTATTCCATGCATGCCAAAGCATACAGAATTCGCTTAATACTCTGAGTTGTGTTTGACTTCTGCTATTTACAGTTTTATCAAGGTTTCTGTCACCGGCATTTTGACAGATGAATCGAGAATTGTACAAAGCACTGAATTGGCACAAGCTTTGATCTGAATACAAGTTTTTTATTTACAATCTGGGTTGGCAGTATTAATGCTTATATGTAGCTTTCCGTAACGAAATTAAATATAACTTTAGGTAACATGACTTCAGAGGTCAAATGGTCGAAATATTTATCAAAAAATCAATTGAAAAGATCAGATATTATGAAAGCCCGCTGGCATTTTACTACTAATTCTTATCAGTGCGCAGTGGTGTATTGAAATAGAATTGCACTACATCTACTACTTCTACTACTACTTCTATTGAAATAGAAGTTTTACAAAAGTAATAAAAATTTTTTCACAATATCAAAAATCAATGCAATAATTCTACAAAAAATATAATTCGTACATCATCTGTCATTAATCCACTTCATAATGTTGGTTTATTGACTGAACATAATTGTTAAGAACTCAAAAATCTAAGAATAGACTTGATATGCAAAAATGATACTTGTTTCTCCTTATCAAGCGATTTGAATGAATGGTGATAGTAAATATATCTTGCAAATTGTCCAGGACCCGAGAAACAATTCATGTAAAAGTTGATGAGCTTAAGGTTATCATATCACATTCAACAACAAATGTCAAAGTTTATCATTTTTAGACAAGTTTATGTCATATGTCATTAGTAAATCTTCTATATGCAGCGATAAACTATATGGGAAATATTTTTGTGATTATTTCAGGGTCTCGAAGGTCGAAGTGCGAATCCAGTAGCTCTTCTTTTCGACACATTAAACCACCCTCATGCAGATTTAGGCTTGGAATTACCATCTATCCTGGATTGGAATTTCCGGGCTGGAAACACCATAGATCATGTAGTGATTGGTAAAGGTCAGTTGTCACTGTAATTACCTTGCAAAATATACTTGGTGACTTGGTTAACAATATTCTTTTTTATGGTCAGGTCGTCCAGGAGGTGCGTGGCAGCAAATGGATGGCAGTGTTTTAACCATCAGTTTAGGATGCTGGATGGAACTCCCCCTAATGAATTTCCGTGAGTGGGAAGCAACTCAGGAAACGAGATGCGTGCGAGAATCTCGTGCATCTGTGGCATCTGTAGCTCAGTACTATTGTGACTATGTCAAGGCTCATAAGCTGCAAAATTACTTTGTCGGCGATTCGGTTATTACTAAAGTGACCAAACTGCCGTTAAATTGTCTTCCGGAAAACTGTGATAACATTCCAGCTGAGTTGGTGGAAGAAGAACGCGAGGAAAACCGTACCTTTAGACGACATACAATTAGTGAAATACCTCTAACTGCCAATTCAAGAGTTCGCAGAAAAAAGTAATTGAAAAGGGATTTAATTAGTTAAAGTACTGAATATAGTCTTGTTTTAAGTGTAAAATTAATGACATCTTTTGGGTCTTTGCAGGAACCGTCCCCTGTGGCAAGTAAAGGGCTACACAGTAATAAAAGACAGTAATATTAAACCTTTCACGTACCTTACAAGGAATCTTGTGTTGGCCACTGGTTCCTCCGATTTACCAAATGTGCTGAATGTTCCCGGGGAAAATCTTCCCTTTGTTCTTCATTCCCTGAAAGACTTAGAGCACTTAATTGTTTCAGGACGCTTAAACCAAAGTTCTGACCCTGTCTTAGTAATTGGAGCTGGTCTTAGTGCAGGTGAGTTATCTAATTATATTTTCATAAACCTACCCTTAATAACTTGCTTAGTAATCTTATATATTCAAATTATTAAAGATTATTTACTACATCGTTAGTTTAATCTAATATTTTTTTTCTTTAGCTGATGCAATTATTGCCGCCAGATTCCATTCAGTCCCAGGTAATCTATCGTTATCTTTTGTATAAAATGTCATACTTTAATAATAATGAACCTTAATAAATGTTTGAAAAATTGGTTGTGTTCCGATATATGTTAACAGTTTAAGTTTGTTTGAAAATAGTGATTCACGTATTTCGAAGAGCAGTGGATGATTCGAATTTGATATTTCGGCAACTACCGCAGAATATGTATCCTGAATATCATAAAGTATACCAAATGATGCAAGACCCCTCTGGATATGACGGCTATAAAGCACACGACCAGCATGTTATCGTTGAAATTCGACCTGATCGGCGAGTGAAAATTGTTGGCCCTACACTGTGTGGAGTAGCAAAGGTGATTTGTCTTTTGTATTTCTATTGTTTGCTTTGTGATGACATTTTCTTTGTAGTGGGCAGTGGATGATTTGATTCGTCCGGAAAGCCATAATCAACCATATCCTACGTTAGATATTTCTATTCATGTAGGTTTGCTCAAGGTTTTCCAATATCCTAAATATTGATTATTCTTTGTTCTTTACTCAGATTTCGTATGTTGTCATCTGCATCGGTTCTCATCCCGACCTTTCATTTTTGGGAGAAATGCGACACAATCTAGGTGTATATCCAGGAATGCCGATTGACTGTAAGAGAAATCCCATTGCTGTTGACTTCGCTACTCATGAAAGTGTACGTCAGCCGGGTCTCTACGCCTTAGGACCTCTAGTCGGAGAAAACTTTGTTCGTTTTGTCCAAGGTGGAGCTCTAGCCATCACCAACCATTTAATCAAGGGACAATCGACTGTCTAACCGTCGAACCAATATCTAAATCAAAGGCTCTCTTCAAAAGCAGTTTATTCCATAATATTATTGTTGTTGAGGGAGTCAAATACATTTAAGTAATGTACTTTCGTATGCCTCTGTACTTCGCCTTTATGACCTTTAGCTGAATTGAATTAGAGTAAAGCGTATATAGTGATGATGTACAGAATCATATTTAGAGAAATCAGATAATAAATGATTTTTATTTTATTTACTCTTTTACTAAATTACTATACATACTCTAATGTTAGTTCTAGAGCAGATGCGAATAAATAAGTACCTTATATATTATAGCATATAGAGACATATACTTTTATGTATTTATCTAAGAAATGAAAGCACAGGTATAGTATATAAAGAGTATTTCATAGTCCATATGTTACATTATATAAAATTGATAATTAATATTTTCTCTAGTTATATGCATTAAGTTCTCTAATCTACTACTATCAAGAGTGTTAGTTTACTAATAGACTGTTGAAGTGTCAATATTATATACACATCTGACAACCTTCTCGGTTAGTGACCCAGCCTTCCTATTTCTAGAGCCTTAATATACTATCTCACTGATATAGTAAGTAGTCCACTTATTATATATACAAATTCGAAACCGATCTTTAATTCATTGGTTTTAATTGCAACTGTTGTATATATTAATGTACATATATTTTGTGTTACTGTAGTATAGATTTGTGTAGCATTTCTACTAAATTCTGTACATTTTGGATATTCCCAAGTATTTTAATTGACCACTTATTTACCATAGATGATACTGATAGAATGTTGAATCTTTATGCATACCATAGCTCATAGTTCTCAATTGGCTTCATTACTATCGAAGAAAAGTAAGCAAATAGGTATTAAAGACATGTATCTCAATATTATTATATTCCTAGCTGAACCGATCGCAATTACAACTACATTCCAAAAACAAATAACTTGTGTAAATATTCAACACACATTGGGAAAATGAATGTCTAATTGTTGCATTATGTACTACATAATTGATAGAATGGATTAGAATACAGTACATCACAATATTAAGATAATGTGTTAATAACATGTAAATACATGCTTAATACTGTCCATCCACTTACTATCAGTTTATTGTACCAGATACTGAGTTTACACTTACAGCATCAAAGTTTCAGTCTGAACGAGCGTCCAAAATGATTGGACTAAATAATGTAGAACCAGTTTTTAAGCCTTGGTTTTTGATGGATCGCTTCTAAGTTAGAAAAATTGATCCTAATATCTAATTATCCTAATAAAAACCAAAAACGCAGCTCCATAGGTCTTTCTTTTGACTTAACAGAACGTTAGCGTAGAACTAATCTACCCTAATAAAAGATCAAAATCTTGAAGATATCAGTATGTAATTTTGAAGGAGAGATCATTTAAAGAATGATTGCTGTTTAGGTATGGCCAATTTTATATTTATCAATTCCAAGTGTAACATTTCAGCACACTCAGTGTTCAAGTAAATTGCTAGTGAAAGTGGAACTGCATTATGTAGGTAGGTTGGCAATTAAATATAGACATAAATATAGCAAAATGAATGAAGCTACAGACGAATGGAAGAAATTGAATAAAGTATTGTGATATATACTATAGTTAAAAAATCGCTCATTTATTTGCAACTAAAGCATAACTTAATTGTATTTAAACTAAGCATATATACGAATCTTTTCTTCACTTTCTTTTGTGTTTTACTATTACGTAACTCTTGTTTATCATTTGCATACCATGATTATCATAGATATTTTGGATTTGATTTGGGAGGGATAGAATTGAGTCATAATATCGTTATTAACCAATTTTGAAAGATCTAATGTCATCAATTAGCATATTATAATTGAAATTGATATTCATTCAACGAGGCACGAGGACACGGTGTCACTTTAAACCTGAAAAATTTAAACTTTTTTTCAAAAAACGCTAAAAGTCATTAAAATTTTTTGCGCAATTATGTATATTATCTCTGATCAAATATTATAACTTATATTAATAAAGATAATTATTTTATAAGTAGTGTACGTATCTCTTGCTTTGCTTTCCGAAAAAATATCATATTTTTGGCAAATCAGCTTAATTCTTAAACATTTACATAAGCCAAAGCATTTTCAGGCTACTATTTCAACTGCAATAGGATTCTCTCAATTGTATTCAGAATGGAGGAAAGGTAATTCTCAGCACTACTGCCAAATTGTAGAATAACTTTAACTTATTTGAGAAGGTTTTTTATGAAGTCTGAAGAACTTCTCCAGGAAAGCATTCTGGATTGCAGTGTACAGTTATGCAAAAATTAGAGGGTAATATTTTTTGTTATGGCTCATGTAGTAAGTAACAAAAAAGGTGCTGTTGTCAAATACTACTTGCTAAAAACTAATATTAGCCACTTTACATAGCTGAGAAGTCTATAGGATAGCAAAGCTAGTAGGGTAGGGTAGGATGCAATAGAAAAGTTGCTAAAAAATATTTTACCAAAATATCTAATCGTAACAACGTTACCGTTGTCATACCTTTTATTAAATACATAGAACCACCCGACACAATCAAATTGCGTCACATAGCACAATATTTAAATTGTGCCAGTGCGAAGTGCTATCTGACAATCTGGATAATGTGTAGAATTTCACTGTAAGGTAGACGAATGGTAAGGTAGCCAGAAACTGAGTAGCATGGATTTCACAAAATTCTAAATTAGGCGAAATTCTTGTGTAGATTTTATACAAAAGTGATTCTATAACTCAGTTTAAATCAACCAGTGACAATAATCTTTCGAAATTGTTTTGTCACAAAAGCAATATTTTCAGTCTTTCTGAAACAGAAAATCAATAAATTATTTATTTCCTAGTATATATAATCTTTTATATACATGGCTGAGTATGAGTTAGGGCCAGATTATTATTTTCCTGTCTCGCCCGGTGGTGTTGACATTGGTATACCATTAAATTCTCCTCCTTCGATACCTCCTACACAGTGTTTAGGTAAGCAACTAATCAACACATTTACTTACTTGCATTTCTATTGCAAAAAATTCTGAAAAATTATCATGTAACAGTTTCTAAAACATCATAAGTAAAACCCTTGTGAAAAATTGTCTTACTCTTCTGAGAAGTATTTATTTATAGTGTTTCTAAACAAAAATTTTAATGATTTTGAAATATGGACTTATTTTTTGTGTAGGTACTAGGTTTTAGACCGTAGTATAGAAATATATCTCGTCAATTGACCATGTTTTGTAATAACTACATTTTTTTAAAATTAACAGTGCCACCAACACATCGATCAGAACAATTAACACTGATTCCATTTATTGGCCCAAGAAATGAAAATGATGTAGTAATTTTAAGTGGCCAAGGTCCAATGCCGCCAACACCTCCACCTTTTACCTATGCAACACCACCTCCGATACCTCCAAGATTATCTCCACAAGCAAATCAACAAGTTTCACCATGTATGAGAGGAAATAGTGGTAACATGGGTGGAGGGGTCCCAGTAGTCGGGGTTCAACAACAACAGGATCCTCGTATCGCGAGTTTGCTCGCTAATAATGCATTTTCAGATGCAATTGTTCCCCTTGTTCGGGAGAGAATCTCGTCTGCGGCGACGAACCATATTCGAACGAGTTTAGAGGATTACCTTCGCCATACCATAACAAAAAGACTAGACGAAGTAATGCCGGATACTCTTGGAGGTGATGACCATATTAATTTGTATATAATAGAGGAATTTGTACACAAACCACATAAAATAAAACTACAAAATCTTGATTTGTATTTGATCCACTAAATGATAATTTATAACCAGGTATGTTTGAAAGGGGAGAAATGCCTTTGCCAGCGTCGTGCACTTGTTCTGACAAACATAGGTTACCTTGCGCCCGAAAATTATCGTTTTCTGGAGAGGTTGACGACGAACCGGCACCAAGTGGAGGAAACATACCACTGCAAGATACCAGTGAATCGGAAAGAATCCAAAGTAGTAGTAGTCCACCACCAGCTGTCCAAAATATAAGCCAGTCATCTGCTAATCCTACTACACCAGGAATCCAAGATGTATCAATGTTTAGTTCCTGTAGTACTACACCAGATAGTAGTCGATCCTCAAACAGTGGAAATTCAGATCAATCTAATATTTCTTCACCAGGTCAAGGTTTACAAGGCAGCCCACAGCTACAAGGTATGAGTCCCATAGCATCTGGGAACCCAGCGTCAACTTACCAGCCGACACCTACATCCATTTCATATGGAAGCCAAATGTCACCTCCTTCATCCTTTTCCTATGCATCTACACCTGGGTGTCCTATGTCACCATCACCTCCTCCATCTTTCGCGTATGCATCTACACCTAGAAGCCCACAGTCACCTCCTCCTCCCTCAGCCTTTTCGTATTCATCTACACCAGGAAGTCAAATGTCACCTCCTTCAGCCTTTTCGTATGCATCTACACCAGGAAGTCCACAGTCACCTCCTCCTCCGTCAGCCTTTTCGTATGCATCTACCCCAGGAAGACCACAGTCACCTCCTCCTCCCTCAGCCTTTTCGTATGCATCTACACCAGGAAGTCCACAGTCACCTCCTCCTCCGTCAGCCTTTTCCTATTCATCTACACCAGGAAGTCCACAGTCACCTCCTCCTCCCTCAGCCTTTTCGTATGCATCTACACCAGGAAGCCAAATGTCACCTCCTTCAGCCTTTTCGTATTCATCTACACCTGGAATCACAGATATGACACCTCCATCATTTTTGTCTGATTCTACACAAGGAAGCCCACAAAGGTCACCTCCACCCATTGCGTATCCATCGACACCAAAAAGTCAACAAGTTTCGGTTTCTATACCAGGGAGCCTACAGTCAAGGGTTAGTACCCCCGGATCTGGATACCAAGATTATACTTTCAGTACTCCATCATCTAGATCAACACCTCCTCCAGCCCTGACTGATGCTACTACACCAGGAATGGAAATTTTTGCATCGACAAGCCAAGATATTTCGGCTTCTACACCAGGAACGCTGGTATCGATGATTAGTAGTGGCAATAGTAATAGCCCAGGATCTGTATTCCAAGATGATTATAGCATATCAACATGTGGTCGACAGACACCTCTTCCGAATATTTCGTACGCTTCCAACCTCAGTCCAGGTTGGGGTTCACCATCCTTTTCAAGTCAATCATCGTATGCAAAATCACCTTCTCAAGGTCCAGGAATGCTACAATTGCAATCTTACAATATCACAGATCAAACGTTTCAATCCTCGAATTCAGATAGTTTCGGCCGAACTTACACATATGAACCTACCGACGCCCAACCAAATACACCTCCAGGTCCCTTTTCCTCTACACCAAATAGCCAAGCTCCCAGAGGAATCGTGCCATTGAACACAATGACAACTTTAGATGATGAATCTGGAAGTACTGGCCGACCAACCACCCCTCGTCCTTGTTTGAATTTGAATGTTTACTTGTAAGCTCTTATACAAGACTAAATTTTAAAAATACGAAATGAAACTTCTAATTAATATGTATTTTATTTGCCATAAAGATGCGACCGTGGAAATGGTAACAAAGTTCATAATGAAGGCTTATACGTGTCACCGTGTCGTTGCAGAAATCAGAATCACCTGGAAAATGTTCCTGACTCATTTTAGTGAGAATTAACATTACGTTTTACACAATATCCTTCTTTCCTCGACCTTTCAAATCAATAAATCTCTCGTATGTCCATCTAATTGTGTCATTGTCGAACGTTTGGTTCATTATTTTCTTATATGCATTATATGTATGTAAGTATTTATTTCTCATTTATGCATGCCAAAAATAAAGTACAATTTTTAGGATAGGCAAAATTTACGTACAAAATGAAACCTGAAATGTACAAATTATTATCAAAAGTTTTTGGAGAAGAAATCTGGTTAGCAGTATTTTGAAAATTTAATGCATTCCATACACTTGGAATCAACTTTGTTGGTACAAAATATCAACATGACATTTCCTGGAAATTATCAGATATATTTTGACTTGGAATTCTAAGGCGATCTAAGGAACCAATGTAATCGGAAGTAGAAGTAGTTATTAAAGAAGAAATGCTACATAAATACTAATTTTGATACGCAATTTCTCTATGTGTACAATATCGTATATACGTTTTATGGTTTCATCATTTTATTGAATAGCTATATAAATCTTATAGTAACTGTCAAACAATTTGTACATGTGAAAGCTTAGTTCAGCATTCTGAGAAGATATTGTTTACAAAGAAGTTCGTTGTCACTTCACTATTGTACATCTCTGCTATTGAACTTTGATGCATGTCGAGTTTGCGTATAAAATGACTGTCGAGCATTATACTAGTACGTGCATTCGTCTTTAATATCAATATGGCATTGTTTTATTTTGAAAATCACATACTTCCGATAATAACTTTGATTATAATTGTCTGTTTAAAACTGTAATTTTTGTGTACAAATTAAGATTTTTGCTAATTATAGTTAAGGTAATTATAGTATGATCTGCATTTTATGATCATGGCGTCTGTGAATTGTCAACGTATTCCAATTATCCTGATGCTAGTGATAATGTCAGCATATAATGCTGATTTTTCTGAATTTAGTAAGTTTTATATGGAAATCGGAAGTAATTAGACATTGAGCGTAGCATTCGTATAAAATGGAATCCATTTTTGATTATTTTCAGATGAGTGCTCCTGTTTGAAAGGGGTAAAAATGGAAAAATGTGAAGAAACACATTTTAAAGAAATTCCTGATACTCATTTCATTTTACCTCTTGAGGAGGATGAAAAATCTTGGAGTCAAGCTAAAGCCGCCTGTGAGTCATTTGGAGCAGAACTGGCAGAGACTTCTAATCACGGTGATCACTTGGCTCTGCGAAAAGCTGCTGAGAATGAAGAAGGTGACATGATTATTTGGGATGAAATATTTTATTTATTTTTTGTAGTATAAATTGTAATAACAGAATCTTCTATAGAGAATTATTGGGTGGGTGTGGTGAAAAAAAGTTCAGGGAAATTTTCATACTCGGATGGAATAACTCCTATTGCATATTCTCCCAAAATCGCTTCTGATCGTGACGGGGTAACCAACTTTTTGACCTAAATGTACCTATCAAGTATTTATTAATTAATATGCGGCTAACATTTTGTTTTTTAAATAGGAGTGTGTCTATATCACAATGGTTGACAAAGATATTATATACAATTTGGATGATTGTCATGAGCAGAAGCCCTATATTTGTCAATATAAAAAGGACTCCCTATGCCACGTAACTCATAGTATGGATTTTGATTCATTTTTAGCTTACAACTCAAAATCTGTATTAGAAATCACAATATTGAAAGTATTATGTTACATTATGATTCAGATTCAGATTGGAAAGGGCTTAGGGATACTTTGCTCCCTGATTCAGGACTGTTCGTCAGCTTGGAACAGGTAAATGGTTCAAGTTTAAGTTGTACATAAAAAGTTTGTTTACATTCCTACAGATATACTCCAGCACCAAAAATGATGTCGCTAAACTTTTAGATATATTGTAATTATGGGTTTGTCAGCTTTTTTTATCGTATGAGGGTTTGCCAATTTACATTGTGAATTATACCCACACTTTGAGGTTTCTTACAACCTGAAATTGAAATACCTTCGATAAAATGGGTTAATACAACCAGGGTTTTTGCACAGAAACCTTGGGCCGATGCCGACTTTGAATGTAAGGAACATGGGATGCAATTATTGACCTCAGAGGAGAAAGAACAACTTCCAGTATTGGTTGGAAAATTAAGAAAAGGTAATGAAAAATTCACTGTGTTATTGATTGCTGCAGGATGTTAAATATTTACGTTTGTGCATTTTAAGACCACTCTGTGAGGGAAATATGGACAGGGGGACAATTTATTAATGCACAATTTTCAAAGCTTCGATGGACGACAGATAAGAAGATAGTGGAACCAAATTTGAAGTGGGAAAATAGAGAGCCGCTAGACAAATCAGGAATGGAATTGGATTTGTGTCTAGTCATGAATTTTCCCAAAGAGGAAACTGAAGTCACTTGGAGCACTGAAGATTGTTTAACTCCGAAGTATTTTATTTGTACGGATGGACTTAAAACAACTGGGAGGAGTGTTTCCAAAGTCGCTGGTCGTACAAAAACTGAATCATACATCGAATACTGCGATAGTGATGGAAATAAGGTGAAAATGTCAAAGGACACATGTGCCAGTAATCTTATTATTTCTCAGAAGCCGGATTGTATTTGCTTCAACGGGCTGTAAGTCATAGAAAATTCAACATTCTTAATTATGTATTTGTTTCAAAGTCTTGAGATGTAGACATGTTTTGTAGACATGGTGTCACAGAGCACGACTCATGCACTTCTTCTCTCTACAATGGACAGAGCTGTGTAAAACTCACTTCCACCGAAGATATTCACTGGAAAATGCTGAAACCCCTAACCCTAGTCATAGGATCTTTTGTATATCTCCAAACTAGGAATCCCAGATCAGGGAATTACATCCAATGGAGTCCTATGATGAAAGAGTCCGTGAGACAACTCCTAGGCCCTACGACAATCTTTTATTCTAATGTGAAGGTTTATAAACTAAATAAAAATTCGTATTGTTTCGAGCGTAATAACAGCCTTCCCAACAGTGATATTACTATGAGTAAGTTCACTACACAAGATACCATTAGTCGGGTATTCTACACCCATATGTGTATCGGGGAACATATGACTGAATATTCTGGACCGGAAATTCAAACACAAAAAAATCCCATTGATTGTAAGTAAAACTTTTGATTGTCAATGTAGTAAGTGTCGTAATATTGAGTGAACTATTTATTGTTTTTTTTGTACCAATTTTGAATCTTTCCAGCCCAATGTTCATTGTCGTGTGCAGAAAGTTCCAATACGGGTGGTGACTCAGGGGACATTTACCCTACGCCAACTGAACCAGAAAAATTAAATATGGAAACTGAAAAGGAACGACAGAAAGCTTTGAGTACTCTCCTAGTCCAAGATGCTATTGACAGTGCATTCCCTGATTATAAAAATAGCCATCGAAATTCTAAATTCAAACCACAAAGAAGTTTTAGATTGTTGGAGAAATTATTTGAAATCGCTAAAAACGTGTGCGTAAATATTGTGTCTCCTGATTTTCTGAAAAAAGGATTGGATCTTTTTAAAGTATTACATTACGGGAAAATGTATGAATATGGAGAATTCTTTACCGAACGAGAAACCACAAAAATTAACGAGCTATTAGATAAATGCCTGGCAGAGCAGGAAGTTGCCCAAGTCAGAATAGATAAATGCACAGGACAAGTGAGTATTTTGTGAATGAACTTTAAAAACAATTTACATATGTCTGTTCTTGTATTTCACTAGATTTATCTTGCACATAGGCATTAGTTTTGCTTTGGCTATAAATATTAATGTGCAATGTGTACTGTCAGGGCAGATGGTCTATTCTCTAACCGCGTAAAGCCTGTAAATTTAGGTAGAGCATTTTTACATAGTCGATCCAACAGTTGGTTTCATTATCTCAAAGACATTATAAACATAACTAGCATACTTGCTAAAGCCGAAAAATTGTTTTAAAATAAACATATCTTTAATATGCATACAATGTACATGCAATTATTTAAAGTTAACAAATACGCATGTACGACTAATGCAATAAACTGTTGATGTAACAGGTCACGGCTACAGAGGCTTTATATCCAAATGGAACGTTGGATGTTCGCCCGGTTGACATCACCGGATACAGTGAACTGATACAACACCACATCCCAGAGCTAACGTGGAATGTCATCGATATCATGAATGTTGTTTGCTTGAGAAGTTTCAGAAGTTCTTATCTCCTATATCACAACCTGGAGCAAGGCATGGAAAGTTTGTTTACTAATGAAGTTAGAAAACTATGGTAAGTAGAATTAAATATAAAACTATATGGACAAAGAAGCAAATTATGGACATTCACATACGCGCATATTCCAAATTCCATGTATAAGTAAATACGAATGTAATTAGACTGTGACTGGATGCTTAGCTTTCTTTATAGATGGTCTTCTAGTTCTTCATCATCATATTACGTATTCATTTACATTCCTTGAATACAAAATATTAAAACTCTTTAAGAGAAAAGCTTTGCTCGCATATTCCACACGATTCAGTTGACTAGGATCAATTGTGTCAACCATATCGTTTGCAAAGTTAATAGTGCGAAGTTTAGTGTGTAAAAATGAGATTTTTGTTTGATATACACATCGTATGTAGAAAATTATAGACTTGAGTTGAGCTTACTTGTCTTCACAAGACCAAACAGTACACGATTTCACACCAACCAATATCATTACCATATCTGCGACTACAACTTTTCTATTATTCAACATACGTTCATTCATTCATACATACATACATACATACATACATACATACACACATACATACATACACACATACATACATTCAACGACATAAGTGAGGACCCGTGTACAGTAACCTGGTATCTGAAAACTCAAATTTTGAGAAAAATATTCGTAGTATTGGTAACCAAAATTTTCAGGTTTTTATTACCACAATTCTGCATAAATTAGCTACAGGGTAGCAAATTAAATTTTCTACCTTTCAAACATGCTCTATTATTTAAAGATATTTTAAATACTACGGTACTTTTAACAACAATAATTGATTATCTGTAAATATATGGTAGTAGTTATTTAATTAATACATTATTAATACGCTTTAATCTTGTTCCGCGTTAGCAATTTCGGGATAGCCTTCCAAAAAATCCCAGTTATGACGATGAGGTACGGGCACCCACCTCATGAGAGTTCTCAAGTCTTTTAATAAAGCTGAAGATAAGGGTACTGGGTTAGGATAAAGGTTCTCCAGTTGAATTCCAGCCATTTGTGCATATGTAGTAACCAGATGATCCTGCCAGTTTGTTGAGTCAATTTCGTACTTTGCAAATATTGAATTAGGCACCTCTCTCTCCAATCTAATCCATTTTACATCGGTAACTTTTAATGAGCGGGGTTTACTGAAGAATGGTGTTAGTATGGAAAAATTTTTAAATTCTTCACGATACATTCTTAGCAAACGGTTAGGCTTTTCTCTATTTGCACTTTCAATGATTGCTAAATAGTCATTCGGAGAATATATAATTGATTTCAATTTTTTCTTCTCTATCAGTGCAAATTGTCTATCAGCCGGAAGGAACGTGTGTCCAGTAGTGAGGATTGCATTCATATTTAAGTGTTTGTCTTTACCGTAGAGAAGTAGTTATTTGCAATTAAATACTTGAATAAAATCAAGATAAATTTGTTATTATTTTGTCCAGTTGAACGATCGCTCCATATTACCAGGGTTCGTTGTTGTTCACAATTGAGGGGTTCAAAGTTTTCGGTAACGTATTTTAGGATGCAGCTGGAAACTTCAGAACTACCCTTCTTCCCTTCAGTAGAGTGCCAAACACACATTGTAGCAAAGCCGTGTGAATTTACAATCGCTAAATTGTGTGTTCCAAATTTGCGCATGCAATAATACTCCGGGTTCGTCAAGATCGGACTAAATAGTGCCTATTTTAAAAAAATCAGATTTAAATAAAGCGTTTAGCTAAATAGTTTTACAAATAATATTTTTTAATTACCCCTTGCATGTCTACTGATATGGCGACATACGTTTCATCTTGTGCACTTCGTTCCATATCCAGTTTCATTTCTCCATATCCCACACTTGCGTTTATGTGATGTTCTGTTCGCTCTAAATAATCTAGCATAAGGTCTTCCTGGTTATCCTGAAGAGACAGTGCATCAATCCTAATCTTTAATTCGTCGCATTTGGAACAAGTATCGGTTTTATTATTTCCTATTCTTAGCCCCTTCTCACGAAAAACTTGTTTGTAAGCCCAAAACCAATTTTCTGCTTCTAATCCATAGGCAGCCAAAAATAATTCGAACATTTTTGTTATGGTTAGATCAGAACTCAAATATTTTCTTTCCGGGTCACCATGCTGTCATTCAAATCGTAATATAATCATTAATTTCGTGTGTAAAGGCTATAATTCACATAATGTAAGAATGCTGAAAATGGCTCATTAAACCAGTAAGGATACCTGTCTTTGATAATGGCTCAGATATGTAGGAAACATATCAATATGGGATGCAATTGCTTCCTTGACATTTTCCGACAGTTTTGTGGGCCGGTTATTATGTTTCCTGCGATCGTCGAAGAACATTAGTCCTCCAGAAGATATTTTTGTCTGTAGGCATTCCAATCGACTTCGGTTTATTGCAAAAACACGTATAAATGTTTGTTGACAGACTTCGAATTCTATTCCTTCTTCGTTCGGGAGATGATATCGGTAAGTCGAGGACCTTCTACTTTGATGTTCGGAAACAGTTCTTCGACCTACTGGAACTTTCTTAACTAATCGTGTTAAGATTGACGTCTGCACATCATATGACCCGTAATTCCAGAATTCATTAAAAATGCTATAAAATCGGTCTTCCATAATCTGGCATCCATGTTTTCTGCAATTCGCGTTGCATCGGTCTTCCTGTATTAAAAGTAAATTTACAAGTGTAAAGTGCATTTAGTCACATCCTTGTAATACTAAATCTTCGTTAAAAACGTTAAGTTTAAAAAAATGTTCCTCATAAAAATTCGTTACCTCATTTGGTTCATCTTTAGCAGGAATGTTTACGTTTGTCCTGGAAATATATGGCAAGCCGTGGTTCCTTCGAACTTTAGATCGGACGGATTTCCAATTTAATACATTTAACTTGCGCTTATTCTGTAAATTCCTATTATTTAACCTATTAACACTTAGCAGTGATGACATTTCAGCGAAAACTTTCACAAAGTACACAATATTTTGATGGGTAAATATATTTAATTGAATGATTACTTGATTGAGAATTTTCAGTCAGGAAATTACATCTATATTTAAACTTCTCTTTTAACCGCAAAAGTATTGCAAGTATCTTGCACGAAAATGGTAAGCGCACAAACACAAATTAACAAAGCATTTTTTTATACCAGCTGTTAGCAGTCAGTTTTTTTGGTGCCTTTTGGTAAGATTTTGCATGTTATTAAAAAAACAAAAATTAGTAAATAAATCATAAATTAGTTTATGACATCCTGTACATATTTTGCAAGTGACTATAATTTTGTAGCTATGGTGGACACTTTATTTTTTATTTGTTATTTGAGGTCATTTTCAGATACCAGGTTGTTGTAAACGGGTCCTCAAGTAACATAAAAGTACCCTTACAGTGTAGACGTGTAAGCAATACTAAGTGTATTTAAATATTTAGGTAATGACATAAATACTGATAACGATACAATTTTTCTAAAAATAACTACATTAATTACCTATTTACACTAAATAGCTCAGTTAACCAAGAGATGGGATTGAATGACTGATTCTGCATTAGCGATAAATACTTCTGCTGACTTCATCATTTCCCAGCCTTTAGTGAATGAATGATAATGCATAAAATTTGTTTCATATAGATGTAGGCATGTAGGACAACTTTCGGTGCAAAGATATCTCCGATACTCTACTAGAAGATATAGACAGCTTACTCAAGAAATATCTTATCTAATCACTTAGTAGAAATAAAGTTAACATTCAATTTCTGCTGAGTTATTGAATTTGCACTCGCAGATAAAAAATATTGTGCAATAAGCATGCATTAGACGGTAGTAAATTATTTGTCGGAGACTCACGTTAGAATCGTGATGGACTTCTGCAGTAAATGAAGTTTAATCTAGGTCTCTGGAATGAGATTTCATTTTGCAACGTTAGCATTTCAGTATGCATGACTATACCTCAGAAAAACGTAGGCCACGGCCAGCCTACATCCTGTCTTTATGACCTTTGAACCACCAACCCTAGAAACCCGATCTGTTTTTGACTCTTAGTTTTTGCCTTGCTTTTTGTGGTCTTCAATCTATCCATCGCCATCCAATGTGTGAAGAATTATTGTTTACGTAAATAAAGCCTTTAACGATGTTGTTTTATTCCAGGCACAACCCATTGATTGAGACTGATACGTACAAGCAAATTCTGGGAGCTGAGGAGTTGACGAACATGATTAATTTAAGGAGCTGTGCAGATTCAGTTTATCAAAGACATTACTTGGTCTCCAGACTAGAGAGACCTAAAGCAGTAGGCTACAGAGAATATAAAGGCAGTTCTTCTGTTAACAGCACGTCGGGTGTAGATAAAACTAAATCTGTTTATTGTTCTCCTAAAACTCAGTGCAAAATGTAGATAACTAGAACTTAGTATTATTTTG
Organism: Tomocerus qinae; assembly: GCA_020055645.1. Taxonomy (NCBI): domain Eukaryota; kingdom Metazoa; phylum Arthropoda; class Collembola; order Entomobryomorpha; family Tomoceridae; genus Tomocerus; species Tomocerus qinae. Next base: position 44,927,625 of record CM034547.1, read on the forward strand.
GCAGATAGATTAATGAATCAATTAACATTAAGCAGATATTTAGTCACCCGAAAGTAAAGAATAATTTTAGAATTGTTGGCATATACTTAAGAAAGTTAGGTAATAAATGATTAAGGCCCATTGTCAAAATGATCAAATTAGGAGATTTCCTTTCTTATGCATATTATTTACTGTGTGAACCATTAACATCATTATAGGCTAGGTATATAAACGGGGGCTTTCGTCTTTGATTAAAGTGTGAATAAAAATACGCAGAAATGATTCCATTGTGTTGATATCAGGAAATAATTCTCTTTTTTACGTGCGACAAGTTGACTTAAATGAGGTCTGGTCTATTGTATTCTATATCTCTATGTATTAAATCTCGATAACTTTTAATGCATGGTACATTGATATTTGATATCAACATGTAAATTCCATACAATTTGTTGGCTGGTTTAAGTTTAGCTCCTTTGTATCACTCATCGCAATGGAGCATCCTAGCATACCATGCAACTATGGTATCTGATCCTTTATCGTCTAGTAAGTATGTTTAAAAGATAAAAGAGACACACACAAAGTTCCGCCAAATTCTCCTAAATGTAAAGTAAAACCACTTGTTAAAACATCGCTGCTTTTCTTCTGGCTATGATCTAAGCTCTGTCAAATTCTAGACATTCTTGTCCCACACTTCTCATTTTGCCCATTTCTGGATCACTAAGTAAAAAATTTACTGTATTGCAGAAATAAGGTACACTACGCGAAGATGTAAGGTAAGATTCTAAGATTCATTATAGTTTAACAGAAACCAATACATATAGCTTCTGTAAAGTTAATAGGAGGCAGATATTAAAATGGACTAGCAATGAAAATGTTATCACCAATACCACTTGTCCATAGTACAGTGTATTATTTGTTGGGGTAAAGTTACTTAGCTTCCAGTGTGAAGAAGGTGGAAAATTCTGAGAAAAAGGAATGACATCATTCCTTTTCTCAAGTCACTTTTCTACGCTGAACAAGACCTTACGGAGCGATAGCATTTTTTGAAATCATTTAATTTTAGCATATCTGACGATGGGTTTAATCTTTTAGCGTTTTCATTCTTCCAATTCAGAGACACGGTTAAGTGATTGGGTTTCTAGCTCCACAGCTGTAATATCAAATAGTAAAATGTTAATTACAAATAAAATCTAAAGTATCCATGATCCACACATAGGGATAATAGGTAGGGAAAATATGGGGGTGAAATAAAATATGGTAAAATATCTTGGGTATAATAATAAATGAAGTTTACGATAGTTTTATGATAACTTCAAGTATGACTGTCGGGCGGGTCCAACGAGAGTCTCAAATACATGTACATGAAAGCCTTTTCCAGGAATAAGGAATGAAGTACTACTTTCTCAAAATTTCACCCCTTCCTCACACCTGAGAAGCAACGTAATTTTGCCCCTACAATAAGTGTATCTTTTGAATTAAATACGTAAGAAATGTACACGTATTTTATTAGGTTCCCTAGCCAAGAGTTTCTTTTACCTGCATCAAATTCACCATTCAAAAGATAAAAAATGGTATTTTTGTCATATTTATTACTAATATTACGTAAATTACAATTACAAGTTAGCCATCACGCCATTACTAACTATTGCATAAGTAACTTGCTGTTAAAGTCCATGGACATGTATTTACAATATTTAATTACCCACATTTTATGTTTTGATTTTGTATGTGCATAGCGCATAGATACAGTTCTGTACTTCCAACCTAAAACCATTGCTTAAACCAATTATTTTTTGTGGTTCCCCGAAATGCACGTTTCTGTTTTGCAGCAACATTTTATTGTAATGTAATGTATTTATTCATATGTATTTCGTCGCGATGTCTGAGAAACCAGAATGTTGTAGCCGACCTCAGAAGGAGCTTAACTCAGGTAGCTAGACTTTTCGTCGGCACGATGTTACAACTTTACAACTTGTTACAATTTTACTGTTCAGGATACACATAACGTAGAAATTCTACACATACATTAGACTAGTTATGATATGCTTTTACCATATTATCATCGATACAAGGCAAATCACATACCTTGATTGAGATATTCGTAGTTATGTATGGTTTAATTTCAATCTCCATACTAGTTTTTGTGTGATATGTTATACCTAGGCCCACGTTATACTATACACGTCGTCTATTTCTTGTGTCGTATCAATGTATACTTGATTTACTCTCCAAGTGGTGGATTCCATCGATTACACGAATGGAAACTAACATATAATAATAAAGTTTTGCTACACTATCCCCATTCCCAAAGTCACTAAAATAATGCAATAAACAAATAGGTAAATGATTTACCCCCAATGCATTACTTAAATAAAGTAACCGCAGCTGCGCGTTACTTTATGCGCTAGGACTACGCAAGGTTGGGTATAAAACCCCAATATTTAGTTTGGTACTTATTTTAGATTCTTTAACTTAATCGTTTGCTTTGCACCAAACGAAGTGCGGGGGTGTAATAATGTGTGTAACCTCAGGAAAATCTTGGAAATACTTCCAAAAATAATCTCAGAGAAAGGTTAAGGATGTCTATCTTTGTGTTTCCCATCGGTATGCATACGCATTCATCTATAGCATCTTTTATTCATTGATATCTCCCAACATTTTTGACCTACAGGATTTTAGATTTCTGACAAGGGACAGTTTAGTAATGGCTGTTTTGAACAAAAGAACAATACATGGTGATATTGTTGTAACAGTTGTTTCATTATTCTCATTCCCCTTCCTAGTAGAGCAGCGTTGATTCATTGAATCGCCGTATATGTATATCTTAGAATTCTCTTAGAGAATTTCTTCGCCATAGTTCAAATCCAACCTCCTAAAATTTTCATATACATTTCCACTAGATAAAAAGTGTGATGAAAATTGATAAGAATTCAAAAAAAGGTTTTAAAAGTCATAGCCTTGTACATGAAAAATAAAAGGATGACATTTTTGTTCCGCCATATTTTAATGTAATCTATGAAAACCATAAAGAGACTTTTATTCATATGAAGTTGTACTCTGGGATGCTCTGAAATGAAAGAATATTTCCTATTTTGTCTGCTTTCCCCTACTTTTACGTCCTAGTCTCAATTGCGACCCTTGTGACTCCAACAACCTTACCAAGCAAGGGTCGTTCGTGATATATATTTTTCAGTCTCATTCAAAACTCAAAACATTAAAATTTATGACTTGTGGACCGTTTATTTTTGTCAATAAAATTCATACTGTAGGGCCGTAGGCAATCTGTAATGAATGCTTTGTAGTTTTAGAATTTGATTTTCAACCGTTGAGTGCTATATTTTATTTACCACGCTTATTAGCGCGTATAGTTACCTAACAGAATATCAAATATTCTATCTATAATGGGAGGTAGTTTGAACTGAATTGAGTACATTGTGGATGCACGCTTATAGTTCAGTCTCAATTTCATCCTGCCTGGCTCCACCCTGGCTCTTACTCCATGTTCCATGGGTATTATGTAAATGTATTTTTTCCTATAAACCCAAACCTTAGAATTAAAACTGTGCAACTGTCAATGCCAAACTTTTCGTTAGGCCACTCTATTTATGTTCTTGGCATTATGTAATTACGAAACCCAAAACATTTTATGACTTTTAGGATTAGTACGTAGAAAATACTTCTGGAGTCATATAATTGCTGGTGGTGGAAAAGCAATAAAAGATTCTATGGTGGTATACAAAATGTGTGTCTCATTGCAAACAAACAATGTATGTACTTCACGTGCAGCATTTTCTAAGAACTAGGTACCTAAAAATGCCATATTTTTTAGCCTGACTTTTGAACAAACAAAAGATTTATAGTAGCTATTGCTTCGTATTTAGTTTACACTAGTTCAATTTAGCAGCTGCTTAATAGCTGTCATAGGTATCAAGTTTCTTGTGCAAGTCATAGTTATCTAGTTTCCAAGTTTTGGATTTCTTAATGGCTTAAAATTCAGATTGAAAAATGAGTACATGCCCGAGGTATGAGGCATGCTTATTTTATTTTACAAGCTACTAGTATGTGCATAGTAGCTTTATAATTGTCAATTTGTTCCATTTTATTTCTGATGGAGCACGGAAATTAGTAGGTAAGTTTATTAAGCCAGTGAAGTCAATGCACTTTTAATATAAACAACATAATTGTGTATGCACATACATATATAACTAAAATCTTTGTCGGTGATTTTAGTTCTATTTACTAGGCTATCGGGACTATGCTACATAATAAGTACAATTAACAATAGTACCATAAATGGTAGAATCTAGTGACGCAATGAGGTAAAGATGTGGAAGTTTTGTATGATTCCGAAGCTTGTCAGTCACTTGAAGGTCCAATCTGAGTCCCTAGATATTTAGTGCATCGTTTTGAATTGGTTATATCAATATTTTGAAATTTTGTGGATGAACAAGGTTGATTTGTGGGTTAACGATTGCCTTGGAACAATACTAAAGTACTATCTGATTCTAAAACTCTGTTGCAGGCATTATTTAGAACCAGGCTCTCTTAGTGCTATTATTGGATTTGAAATATTAAAATAACCCAGGGAAGAGTAGTTTAATCCTGTGTTGTGCATGCTGAACTTAGTTACGCATGGATTTTGAGTGTATATCTCCTCATGCATAATTTACATTTATAATTAAGAGTGTACATTTCCTTGTCATTTACTCAGATTTTCTACGCAGTGTCATAGGATACAATTACCAAGGCTTTTGAATATTCTAATAGACAGAAGTTAATACTCAATGCAAGACAATTACATTGTGCAATAGATAGGTTAGGTCAGGTTAGTAATATTAAGTGCTGCAATGCAAACCTGACGAGCACACTGCAATTCCAATTTGGATACTATATTTACATATGCAACTCGGTTGTGCTGTATTAATTGGACAGTATATTGACTAAGTGTCATTCTCTGATTAGGTAAGTACTCTTGTTCGGTTTACTCGTTTGCTCGGTTGTGTTACCTCTCATTAGAGTACAGTAGTGCATAACAGCAATGTGGGTGCAACAAGCAAAGCATTAGAGTGTTACCTCCTATTTACTGTAGCATATAGCATCTACCCATGTAGAAATTAAGGGATGTACAGGGCACAAACCGTAAACAGGGAAAAGCTCCCAAAACGAGTCTATTTCCCTTACCAACACCAATAGTGGCTATTTCTCTTCTATGTGCTGCTTACAATTATCGCTTTAGCTTAGAATAGATATATCAATAATAGAATTATACGCCCTATAGCATTACCCCTGCACATGATTGTATCAGTGTCATGCTACTATCACAACTAGCTGGGGGCATTGAGAATTGACTTCTTCCTATGTTGGTGGCGGGTTTCCGTCTGTATTCGTGAAATAATTCAGTTTAAAGAGAATCATATCCTAGTAACTAATAACCAAGTAGAACCTACTCTATATAACCCAACTGGAAGTCAAAACTCGTTTGCTGAGAATTATTATGCATATTAATTACGAAGCATCTGTGCCCTGTTCTTACACTTACATTGTGTACTGAGTAGATAGTGAGTACTGATTCTACTGATCCCAATACTACAGTAGTTAATACTTGTATATTATAATTTCCATGATTCTTTCCATGAGTTGACTACTAAGTTGATAAGTCAAACTATGGAACTTATGATAAGTAAACAATGACCATTAAATAGGATGAATATAAGAGACTATTGTTGCTGCTGACAGTATGGACTTTATCACTAAGGTCATTGTTATTGTACAGGTCCCTATTAAAAATATTGGACCATGACTTATTCGAATCGAATGCACGTTAGGTTAGTCAGTATCCCCATTAATGCTACATAGATTTCAAACGAGAATTGCATAGTATTAGAACAATAGAGTGTTAAGTCGTAATTCTAGTGAAGCAAATTTTCTGTAGCTGATATCCCATTAGATAGTTTTATTCAAAAAATATTGCATTTATACAACTAAAAGGATGACCTGCCTCCATGTGCTACATAAATGTAAAATTGCATTTTATTGAACACATGTCCAGCTAAGCTACTTAAACACATAATATTATGTACACCCTATTATGCATAAAGAGAGTAGGTCTGCAGACACGTGTATGTATCATACTCGATTCTCTCCGGTGTACACTACACAGCGTACAGCATAGATGCAGTACAGCGTAATGCTAAGGCTTAGTGGAGCTTATTTAAAAGGAACAGCCTCATTGCATAGCCACCATGTTATCAGTCTCGTTTTATTAACCAGACACAGACCATAATATTGACTATGAGTCTGGCTATGACACGTACTCACGTATACTCTTATACAATACAAGTCAGCAATATTATTTCTATGAGCCTATACCCCATTCTCAACATTGCTCTACCGCCAGTTCCATTCTAGACATGGCAACAACATAGTTTAAATTAGTTTTGTATCTAAAGGCACTTTAAGGTCCTAAGATCTGGTCCTGTGAAGGCCAGCAGCTTCCTTTAAGTGCCAGTTTAAGTTGTACTTACGAGAGTACACATGCACTTACTAGTATAACACTAAAATACAATAATCCTAGTCTTATTCAATGTGCCTGTGACATCACTTACCAATCCAAATTATGTAATCACACATAAATTAAGATTTTGTTGAATAATCGTGTGAATGTTATTTGTAAGCTACCGAATGGACGATTCGTGTCAGTGTAATCTGCAATTACATTAAAAATAATCAAGTTTTCTTTCAAGTTTTAGTCAGTTTATATTGCAAAGCTACATAATATAAATAGATCTATAGATACGTACCCGTACGTATAAGAATACTTTCGCGGGATTGTTGATGCACCTGAAATACCTAAAAACACAAAGTTAAAATTATCTTAAATTGTTTTATACTTAACAATCTTCTCAACGAACTTAATGATCATTATGATATTTGAGCAAAGCAAAATGTATACTAAACTATAATATTGACACTGAACATATTGCAGCCAGTGCAACATAAATACATAAGTGTCAACCGATTAAGTGCAAAAGGAACACAGTTAAACTACATAACCCGCGGAAATGAAACGATCTGATGCTGGCGGAGGTGAGAAAATATTTTGATATTAATATTAATATGCTTAATGATTCTTTTCGGGAGATGTGTGAGAAATCGGAAATTTTGTGGAACAGGAATTCAGAATCATTTTTGATCTGTTTAAAACTAAAACTGAAGTTAATATGAGATATTACACTGGAGATAAATTCTTAATCAATTTCACTAGTGTTTGTTGTGACAGTATACATTTATTAATAATATACGTATACAACATATTGTGCAATGAATTTATACAAACTAAAGTACGGGAAGGGTATTTAATTGAAAAAGTCGAAAGTTGAAATTGAATGAACTAATCCATAGCCCTCCTTTAACTTGGATTTATCTACAATCTTGAAATGAGAAATAAAGGAAACAAATCGAGCAACCCAAGAAAATTAGAAAAAGCGAATCTCAGCATATAATTGAGGGTGAAAGTTCAGTAGAATTGAAAACGTGGCAATACAAGATAATACTAAGTTAAATATTTAAAGTGCAGAAATGGATGCAGTAAGTGATGCACACAACATCTATCGGCTCTTCTATTTCCTCTTCCCCCTAAATGTGCTTTAGTTGAAACATATGGCATTCGGAATTAATTTGTATTGTATTGTACTTGTACTGTATTGTAGATTTCAATTTGAGTCTATCGGAAAATTAAAGATATTTCTTTCATTACAGAGGCGTCTTCGTCTAAGCGTGTAAGGGAGGAAGATCATAGACGCCGCAGGGAATCTCAGGAAGAATATTCAAGTAGTCCTGGATCGGGCCATAGTGGACAATATAGCAGCCGTGGACGAGGGTATCACAGTTCAGGAGAAGGGCGGGATCGCGGAGATCGGGGAGATCGCTATGAACGCTCCGGCGGATCCGGTTCTAGTTCAGGTGGAAATGGCAGTAGTCATCATAGAGAAGTTGAGCAATTGAGAAGAGATCCTGAAGGAAGTGGCAGTCCTGGAGAAGGTCGAAGAGATTCGTTCGGAGACAGAGGTAGTAGACCTCCATACGAAAGAAGGGATAGCAATGGTGGAGGAGATAGGGGTGGAAGGCCACCTTTTCAAAGACGGGATAGCAACGGAGGGAGTGAAGATGGTCGGCGTGACTTCGACCGTGGAGGACGAGGGGGAGGTCGGCCTCCATTTAGAGGCAGAGGTGGTCCTTCAGATTCAAGAGGAGGTCGTGGAGGCAGGGGCCGCGGAAGAGGGGGCCGAGGTCGTGGTGCAAGACGAGATCGCAGAGCGGAAGAACTCGAACGCCACGATCTCGTCGTGTCGAGGAAAGATGATGCAGGAGGAAAATCTGGTACAAAGGGTACCGAAATCAAGTTATTAACAAATTATTTTGTGGTAAGAAAACGGCCAGATTGGTGCATTTTCCACTATCGTGTGGACTTTGCCCCAGATGAAGATAGGACACATATTAAGAAACAACTTCTTAAACCTCATCGTGATAGCTTACCAGCTCATATTTTTGATGGGTCGTCTCTCTACTGTATCTCAGAAATCTCCCCAGAGGTAAGAAAGAAATACTATATCAGTTCGTGCATTTAGAATCTAATTTTTCATTGTCATATTTTAATTTTCATTCTTTTCTTACCTGATAGTTATGCATGTTGTATTCGTATGGAGCTGATCCATCATTGAGGATACAAATATCGATGCGAAAGGTGGGAGAAGTTACTCCCACAGATGTAATGCATATTCAAGTTCTGAATATTATTCTTCGGAGTTGCTTATCTCGAATGGGAATGGAAGAAATGGGTCGCCACTTTTACGACTCGAAGAAAGCAAAGACACTTCATGCACAACGATTGCAATTGTGGCCTGGTTATAAAACAACGATTCGTCCTCATGAAAATGATGTTCTTCTTGGTGTAGAAATGACAAATAAAGTCTTACGGTTGGACAGCTGCTTAGATATTATTAGAAGCAACATGAACCATAGGGATATGCAAGTCAGTCTTTACTTTGAACAGAGTTATCCGAATTTATTTAATAATTACTAAAATTGGTGAATTGTTGTTTACAGAGAGTTGTCGCTAAAGAAATCGTGGGTTCCATTGTTATGACACATTATAATAGGAAAACGTACCGAATCGACGATATTGATTGGTCGCAGAACCCTGATGACGTTTTTGATTCGGAAGGGAATTGTGTATCCTTTGCTGAGTACATGCAAGTGAAGTATAACATAACTGTAAACGATCGCCGTCAACCTCTTCTAGTTTCAAGACCCAAAAAACGGGAAATGCACCGAGGATTAACAGGACCTATTTTATTGATCCCCGAGCTTTGCCAAATGACTGGTCTTACCGATTCCATGAGAGAAAATCATCAATTCATGTTGGAAGTGAATAAACATCTCCATATGGAGCCACAAGACAGAGTTGCTGCTATCAATGAGTTTATGAATAAATTAACCAACATCGATACCGTAAGTCTCTAAAAACGACTACCCTTGCATTATACTAATAAAAATTAAAATACAAGTACAATATGTGGATGGAGAAGAAGGATTTGTTTTAGATTCTGTATTAAGTGTATTGTATTACAATATTTATAGATAAGAGCAGAACAGGATAAATGGGGGCTGAAGTTCAATACATCTCTTGTCACCGTAAAAGGACGTACTCTCACACAAGAACCTATTCTTTTAGGAAGAGATGAAAAAGTTCCAGGAGGAGATTGGACTAATTCACTGAAAGGTATATTACAAGGCCTTATTCGTGTCTTCCTATTGTTAAAATAGTACCTGAAAATCTAATTTATAAATTATGTACTCATGATAAACATTTGTATTATTTTTACAGACAACCACATGAAAGTGACAGTAAATTTGGTCGACTGGGTGGTCATTATTCCTGGCAGAGAGAAGCAGAACGCCGATCAAATCATTTCCACATTGAGAAGAGTGGGGGGAAACCAAAATTTCATCATTAGTCAGCCGAAAGAAATGTATGTTCAATACAATACAGTGTATTAATGATAATTACTATATTCTAAACTCATTTTGAGGACTAAGTATTGATGTGTGGTATTGTTTTCAGAAAATGCATTCAGAATCCATACGCGCAAGATTATTTTAATGCTATTGGCGAAGCAGTCTCTACTCATAAAGGTCTGCAGATGATCTTCGTTATTTTAGTGAACCAAAGGCTGGATACATATACTGCAATTAAAAAACGATGCTGCGTTGATTTTGCCAGTGAGTTTAAAGTTTAAACCTTAAACAGATGTAATGCTTTGAAAACAGTTTGCTAATAATTCTCTTAAAATAGTCCCTTCACAATGCTTCCTTATCAAGCACGTAAAACGGAACTTGATGTCTGTCTGCACTAAAACAGTCATTCAGATGAATGCTAAACTTGGAGGACAACCGTGGCATATTGGAGCTCTGCCCCCGGTAACACATTTTATATTTTGGAGTCATATTTTCTTTTATTCATGATTTATCAACTCTGATTAATGATCTCTTATTGCAGAATATGATGATTGTTGGTTTCGATGTATTTCATTGTGGAAAGCGAAAGGGAGAGAGCATGGGAGCTACTGTAGCTTCAACTAATGCTTCTTGTTCAAGATTTTTTAGTACAGTGTCTGCTCATAAAGGAAAAGATGAATTGTCCAATTCTTTGTGCTCCGATATAACAAGTAAGTAATTTGAAAACTATTTCATGATTACCATGCATTTGTAACTATTTCATGATTTAATACAAAAAACTATCTCATTTGTATTTTCAGAATGCCTGCATGTGTACAAGGTGAATAACGATAAACTTCCGGAAAAAATTGTCATGTACCGTGATGGTGTTGGAGAAGGACAATTAAGCTATGTCTACAACACAGAACTGGAACAAATTAAGGTTGGAAAATGTGCTTTGTTTTTGAAGTTAACTAGTAACTAACTAACTAACTAGTTAATAACTAACTAACCAGTTAATAACCAGTACCTGTTGATATCAACGTAATGATTGATATCGCTACTTTTCTATTGCTTATTGAGTTTATCTACTAAAAGTGAATGCAATGTCAAAATACATTACATTAAAATGTAATCATTTTTAATTTACAGGCAGCGATAAAATGTGTTTACGGTCAGGGAGCAGAGGGGCCCAAAATAGCTTTTATAGTTGTCACCAAGAAAATAAATACGAGGATATTTTCAAATGTCCAAGGCAGAGCAAGCAACCCTAATCCAGGAACCCTTGTCGACAGCGTTGTCACACTTCCTGAGAGGTAAAATAATAAATTATGGAATTTCGGTTTTCAATTGAGCTGAATTAAAAACAATTATTTCTGGGGTTGTAGGTATGACTTTTTCCTGATTTCTCAATCAGTAAAGCAAGGAACTGTGAGCCCAACTTCGTACAACGTTCTAGAGGACACCATTAAATACCCTCCAGACAGAATGCAAAAATTAACATTTATGATGACGCACATGTACTATAATGCATCTGCAACTGTAGCAGTGCCAGCTCCATGTCAATACGCACACAAATTGGCGTACTTGTCTGGAAATGTACTGAAATGTGCTAGCGACGAAAGATTGTCCGACAGACTATATTATCTGTAAGGTGTTCAAAAATTCGCCTTCGAAAGGGAAGAGGAGTTATAGATTAGTATATTTCTTGTTATGCTCAATTGATAGCTGTATTTATGTACACTATTATGTGCTTTGTTCCTTACAAATCAAACAGAAGCAACAATGATTAGAATCCAAAACCTATCGCAATCCTAATGTATTTTTCTTCTTATTACTACGAACTGTTTGTTACTTGTTTTTAGATTCTATTTTTGAATATAAAATTAGATTCGTTTAAAAAAAATCTGCTTTACCTAAAACTAAATAATCTTTAAGAAATTCTCTGATCTTATTGTCATTTTATGGTACTATATTATATATGCAATAATTTATGCAATAGTATTTAAAAAGTAGGAATCAATTTAGTTTGCTAATGTATGCATGCCCATTTCTTGCGAATTGAGTGATCTTTTATGATCTTTTAAGTTCAATGTGTAGTAGTAATATAATATGGTAACCATTCATGTTTTATGAGTTAATAAGAGGCAGATTGAGATATTCTCAGTGTCAATATGCCTTATTACTAGCTTTATACACACAAATCTGTGTGCAATATTGTTTTTGTTTTCAAATACTACATTTACCACTGTTAAGTTGTATTTAAGTTAGTTTTACCATTTCAACTACTGACTATTGCTATAGCCATTTTATGTAGCCTACTACGGAGGATGAATTTTATTACTATAATATAGCTTGGCACATGTAAAGCAAGGCATATTATTTTCACTTGTGAAATTGAAATAATTCTTAAGGTAGATGGATATAGTATAGTAAAATTATATATATACCTTGTTGGAAAATGAAGGCAATAAGGCAGAGGGGAAATGTAGATTTGTCTAACAGTAAAAACACTTGCCTTGAGTAAAAGTCTATAAATAGAAATTATATAGGTACAAGGGTCTAAAAGTAGTGTAAGCTTAGGCTGCCACTTTGGATTAAGCAATATGAACTTTTAACAGTTTTTACAGAGATGGTATTACATAGGTACCTATAATACCATCTCTAATACTTACAAATATATAACGTTTGATGAATAAATAGTTGTTTAGTGTAATTAAAATTGAATGGAACATGTTCATGTGTAGTTAGACAAACAGAAATAATCATAGACCAGTTTCTACTTTTTTAATGATAATATTTCACCAATACAAAATACAATATACCGATTTAAGTTCCACCAAACACACAAATAGGTTTCGTTGGCGTCTTTAACCAGTTGGCTCTTGCATTCTAGGGGTAAAAATCGTATCCTAATCCTAAGTTACTAGGGAAGTTTGTCATAGATACTGACCATTTTATGGCAGAAACTTCTGACAATTTTTAATACTTATTTTGAAAAAAATACCACCCAGACTGAGTTATTTTCCTGGTCTAATAATGCAGATTGGTAATCACTTAATAAATTCTATTCTATAGTATGTCATTGCACAAGAATTGCAAGATACATCCTTTATGCCAAAATACTAACACTTGATATGAAAAATAAAAATTCATTTCAACGCAACTAAATGAACAATGAATTACACTCTAAAATATTTTTCTTATAAATAAGTACAACTGACATAAATTTTGTAAATTTGCTATTCGTGAACAAATTTTAATTTACAGACCTATATTTTAATATTAGGTAAAGACGAATTTTGAAGCGACTAGCAGGAGGGTATTTAGTTATTATTCCTCCAATAACAAAACGGAGAAATTCTTTGTAACTGATTATATAGTGGGATGCAAGCCATTGAAATAATTTTGAAAAAAACGCTCTTGGTAATGTTCTCAGTATTATAAACACATATATTATATGGAAAGCATATATAATAAATTTCATAAACAAAATTTCTGGAAAATCAGAATATGGCGTAATTAAAAAACATTTATGCACACCAGTCGTAATAATAATAATTTTGGAATAATTAATTTGCATAACATTATTATAACAATTTAAACCGAGAGACTGGCGCATTAATGTTTTCTAAACCCTATTCATATTCTGATTATCCAGAATTTTGATCTAATATATATGCACTCCATATAATCATTATGTAGGTCTATATAATACCAAAATGATCTTCAATGGCTGGCATCTCACTAATAATTATTATCATGCGATATAACTCATTCAGACGATTATACTAATAATTGATTGCATTAAATTTATTGTTTAAATTTTATTTCGTAATGCATTCCAGAAAATGCAATGAAATATGGTCAGTTAATACCTCTATGTTAGAATGTGATCGAATTTCCAGTAAAACTATTTTTGGGAGTGATTCTTTCCGTGGCTGGAGATAAATTTAATTTTTATTGCAATAAAATGCAATTTTACACGATAATACACATAACTCACGTAGTCAGTCACTGGTGACAGAATTTTTACTACGTGACGTACGCGTATTTAGTCATTCATAGATGTTTCGTTGACTACGTGACCTTCACGTATTTAGTCCCCCACTAGAGGAAAATTGACTACGTAACTGTCATGTATTTGGTCATTGAAAGGTGTTTCTATCACTACGCAAGGGTCACGTAGTCAGTAGCCAACTGGTTAAGCACAGAGGGTATATTATTGTTTTTAAAGTTCATTAATAATAATTTCCGTTGTGTAGTTCATTTAGTTTAAAAAAACAAGAGCAAGTTGACTAATAAAACCTGAGTAATTTGCTGAGTTCAAATGATTTCATTTTCATCTCATATGATCCTGCATCGAAGAAGCTTCCCAAGTTCATAACATGATAATACTTTCATGAAATTGTGCATGAAAATTAGTTGTTTGTGTACTGCAAATGTAAATGAATCTCGCAGCTTGTGCTCACAATGATATCGGCATGGTTGTTTTTTATCACTTAGATAATTCATTCAACCTCATCAAATAGACATCCACTTATATTATAATTATGTCAAATGTGCGTATCGTTAATATAACCTCCATCCTTATATTTTACGGAAGCAGTAGCGTTTGGGGAGCATATGGGCACTGGATGGTTAATTTTGACAGTCCCTCTTCACTGATTCAACGTCAAGAGAAGTCAGCATGGAAATCCAAAGTGCAAAAGTCGACAATCAATTAAATGTATTCCACTACAATACTACTATTATGAGATTGGTGAAAATCCATATCAAGTATATAGACAGTTGTAATCATCATTCGTAAACACTGGAATGATATTTCCTTTGGCGAGCGTGATTGAGCGTTTGAAGGAAACACGCTAATCTACATAAATTGGCACATAAAATGCCAGATCCTTTTAGTCGACTAAAGCATTTGAATACGGAACATTGCACAATTTAACAATACGCTATACGTGGCATAAAAAAGACAAAGCAAATAAAAGCATTAGCCAATTATTTAAATAAGTACGTGTACAGCACATCAAATATTATTATACAGTGCGTAGTGCATACCATTTCTGCTTCAATTTTAACTCGGCAAATACTCACAACTCAAAATGCAAGCGGAAACACTTTTAGCTCCGGCTTACAGTAGCAAAAAGGACACTACCCCAGATATCTGCATTATTGGAGCAGGGTAATTACGTTTTAAATGTTAATGATATTTTAAATAGGAGAAACCCGTTTGTTTACAGTTTTTCTTTGAAAATAGATTTTCTGGAATATGTGCAGCTGTCCAACTCCAGAAACAATTGGGACTCAAATCATTTACAATATTTGACAGCAATGAAGATGTTGGCGGAACGTGGCTTGTCAAGTGAGACGCGATACGTACAGTGTTACAAGAATAGCATTACAAAGATCATTAATTAAATATTAAGTAAATTAATATTGGGGTAAATAATATTATGTTACAGTACTTATCCTGGATGTGCTTGCGATGTTCAGAGTCACTTGTACAGTTTATCATTCGAAAACAACCCTAGTACGTATAATATTCGTTCAAATAAAAAAATACAATTATCTGGAAACAAAAGTTTGTTATTGCATATAAAATGAGTTATTTTTAACTGTAGCTTTTACTGTTTTACAATTTGTAATAGACTGGTCATCCAATTATTCGTCACAACCAGAAATCTGGGCGTACTTGCAGAAGGTTGCCAAAAAGTATGACATTTACCCACATGTCAAGTTTAATACGGAAGTAAAAACTTTAACTTGGGTTGAGGACTTGCAAAAGTGGAGAGCTTCTTATCTGGATAAATCAACAAATAACAATGAGGAAAATGAGATGCTCTTCGATATCGTGTAATTAGAACCTTCAACAGTTTCATTCAGCGAATGTTGCACAAAGCAAAATAATCAGCAATGTAAATAATAACTAATAATTACAATTGTCCAAAACAGAATCAATGGATGTGGTGCACTTCGCGAACCTCTGATTCCCGAGCAATTTCTGTCGTTTACAGGGCCACGCATTCACTCAGCACTATGGGATTCGTCCATAGAAATAGATAAGACAAAGGTCGTAGGTATAGTGGGGAGTGGTGCCAGTGCGATACAGATAATCCCATCAATTGTGGACCAAGTTAAAGAATTGCATGTTTACCAAAGAAAACCTGCATGGATTATGCCACGAACGCAATTTGAATTTCCGGCAGCTGTCAAATGGATTTTCGCGTACATTCCCCTCGTAATGTGGCTTTTCAGATGCTTGATTTACATCACTAACGAACTTCATATCTCTGCCTTTTATCACAACAGTATACTCGGTTATCTTGGTGCGATTTCAGAAATTTAAATAATTGTTGTCCCAAACTAATTTATTTTGAAAAATGTTCTAATTTTTAATTATTTGATTCTTAATATTTAGCTGTTAAACTTGGCGGATTTCATAGAAATAAGTCGATTCCTGATAACCCAGAACTTGTTGAGACACTCACACCTAATTATGCATTCGGATGCAAGAGAGTTCTAGTGTCACAAGACTATTACCCTGCCATGAATAAACCACACGTTACTGTCCACACTAGTCATATTGATCAAGTAACTGAGGATTCAATCATCACAAAAGATGGAACTGAACAGAAATTAGATGTAATACTTCTGAATCAGTTTTCACTTTCTCTAGGCATCATAGAACTTTGTTCGATTTAGTTTTCATGAAATAATACTGTGACGATTTCCTTTTATAGATACTTATACTCGCTACAGGGTTCAAAGTACAAGATTATTTTGCGCCCATGAAGATGTTCGGAAAAGATGGCGTTGACCTTTTAGAGACCTGGAATAAAACTGGGAAAAAGCATTATAAAGGAATTGTTAGTCACTGTGCACCAAATAATTTCTTCCTCCTCGGACCTAACACGGTAGGGCACGATAAACAACAATCTATTATTTATTATCACGTGTAACAAATGTTTTTAAATTCGTTTTGATACAAGAGATACCTTTTACAAAAGATCATTCAAATTGAACTTACCTTATGTTACAGGCTTTAGGACACAACTCAGTAGTCTTCCAAATCGAATGTCAAGTAAATTACGCATTGGCAATAATTAAGGAAATGATGGAAAGGAAAGCCAAAAGTATTACTTTGAAAGCCGAAGCTGAGGACGAGTACATGGAGGAAGTGAAAAGAAACATGAAAAAGACCGTTTGGGGAAACGCCCAATGTGGATCATGGTACTTTTGATACAGAATATGTAATCATGCAATCTGTAATAAAATGATAATGCTGACATTGTTTTGTTATAACATAGGTATGCTGATGAAAATGGTGAGATCACCACTTTGTGGCCTCAGTCTTGTACTTCCTACTGGAAAGAAACAAAGAAAGTTGATTTTAGTAAATTTGAATTCAACTAGAAAAGAATGTAGTTTAAAGTTCGTACTATACATACTATAATGAAGAACTAAAGACAATTTTTAATGTACTTGCATAATAAATCTTGATACTATCTTATATTATGTTCTTAGAAATATTTATTGACAATAATACATCATTTCTGAAACATATTTTTTATTTAGCCCACTGGGGGTAGAGGATGAGAAAGAAATGAGGCAGGGAATAAAACATGGATATTTTGATCTGACCGAATTTTTCATTATTTACTACATTACTTCGAATCTGGAGGTTTATAATGAAATAATAGGTTTGAATTGTGGAGAAATAATTTGCTGACTATACTCAGTAGTCATCAGTATACTAGAATCTTGAATTGCAATCAGTAGTAGCCCAAATACAGATTATAATTAATTTGTTTCAGCCACATTTGTGACACTTGTAGGAAAATGGTAGCTTACAGCTGTTTAGCATTAAAATAATTTGCTTTTCATAATACGAAAAGTACTAATAAACTTGAACTTCGTAGGTTTTACATTAGTTAAGTAACACAATGCGAAGGTATAATTTTATCGATATCCTGGTTGTTTTCCAAGGAATTCGACCAAGCGGAGGAAATATTTCACTATCCGGACAACCGTCACTGAGGATCACCCTCTCCTCTTTTACTTGGAGAACATATGCAAGGTTCTGTCCCAGGAAAAATCTTCATATGATCAAGACCTGTCAAGAAAAGAAAATGTAAATCTATTCACTTGGTTCGGAGTGGAAGAAAAACTTTAATTCTTATGATTTGTTGAGTATAATATGGCTATGATTAGTACCTTTTAATATAGACTTTAGGTTGTCGTTGAGAAAGCTATCAATAAAATTACGCGTAAGTGGTTCTACTAAAAATGAAAGATTTTTATCGATGAAAATGGGCAGTTCTTCAGACAGGATTTTCATCACAAGATTCTGGAATTCTGGCGACTTAGTTACAGCCTCCGTGAGGGGGTCCATGCCATCACTATTAATAGTTCGATTCATTACAGAAGTATTCTGGCCTGGATTATTCTGAATAGGAGTGTTCATTGCAAAAGGTAGTCCTTGAGGAGAACTTATTGATCTTGGGGAGTTACTATTGTTCAACTGATCTCTGTAAGCATCATTTGGGAGTCCCGAAACGACATTACTGTTTGCACTCAACGGACGGGGGGAATTGTAGGAGTTACTCTGGGGAGTACTCATTTGACCAGGTGGACCTTGAGGAGAATTTGAACTTGACCTTGAGGAATCACTTATGTTCAAATTTTTTATAAATGAATTGCCTGGGAGTGGTGATACTGCACTGTTTGCACTGAAAGGACAGGGGGAATTGTTGAGGTTATTCTGGGGAGTACTCATTTGACCAGGTGGACGTTGAGGAGAACTTGACCTTAAGAAATCACTGTTGTTCAACTGGTCTCTGTACGCATCACCTGGGAGTGGTGATACTACACTGTTTGCACTGAAAGGACAGGGGGAATTGTAAGAGTTACTCTGGGGAGTACTCATTTGGCCAGGTGGACCTTGAGGAGAACTTGAACTTGACCTTGAGGAATCACTGTTGTTCAACTGGTCTCTGTAAGCATCACCTGGGAGTGGTGATACTACACTACTGTTTGCACTCAACGGACGAGGGGAATTGTAGGGGTTACTCTGGGGAGTACTCATTTGGCCAGGTGGACCTTGAGGAGAACTTGAACTTGACCTTGAGGAATCACTTATGTTCAAATTTTTTATAAATGAATTGCCTGGGAGTGGTGATACTGCACTATTGTTTGCGCTGAATGGACAGGGGGAATTGTAGGAGTTACTCTGGGGAGTACTCATTTGACCAGGTGGACCTTGAGGAGAACTTGAACTTGACCTTGAGGAATCACTGTTGTTCAACTGGTCTCTGTAAGCATCACCTGGGAGTGGTGATACTACACTACTGTTTGCACTCAACGGACGAGGGGAATTGTAGGGGTTACTCAGGGGAGTACTCATTTGGCCAGGTGGACCTTGAGGAGAACTTGAACTTGACCTTGAGGAATCACTTATGTTCAAATTTTTTATAAATGAATTGCCTGGGAGTGGTGATACTGCACTATTGTTTGCGCTGAACGGACAGGGGGAATTGTAGGAGTTACTCTGGGGAGTACTCATTTGACCAGGTGGACCTTGAGGAAAATTTGACCTTGAGGAACTACTCATTTCCAACTGATTTCTGTAATAATCATTAGGGAGTCCTGCTACTGCACTATCGTATGGACTGTACGGACGTGGATTGTTCAGTTGTGGACTATACTGAGGAGCACTTATTTGACCTGATAGACCTTGAGGAGACCTTGAGGCATCACCAATACTTGGACCCATTCCCGAACTATTTTGACCTGAGCTGTACGGAGATGTGTTGATCGGATATTGTCCTTGAGGAGACCTTGAGCAGGGGCTGTTACTGTCGTTCAACTGAGATATGAAAGAATTTCCCGGGAGTCCTGCAGAACCTATACTAGTATTTGCACTGTATGGACAGTTCACTGGAGAGGGACTAGGTGTTGTCACTGCATAGGGTAGGCGTACTGGAGAATTTGAGCCATCTGGGATCATTTTATTGTCAAATGGATCTGGTCGACGGTTGCAAGGGTTATTATAATACTCTGCCACCTGGGCATCAATATTGGCCATCTCCCTAAGGAAGTAATCATTAACACGTTCTGGGTCGTCTGGCCATTGGTGTGTTTCTGGATCGTACGAATCATTAGGACTACGAGGCCCGTTCGAGCTCATCGTGCTATAAAATTTGGAGAAAGAGTCTAAAATTATTTACACTTACAATTCAAGGTGGACCACTAAGAATTTTGATAATTTGGTTCTGATCCAAGATTTTCAAGAACTAGTCGAAAAGTTAAAATGGAAGGCCCAGTCTCCAACAATAAAATTAGGCATCGGTGACAAAACCAGTTGTTTTGTTTGGAAATGTATTATAATGTAGCACTAGCAACTGGCTAGTTACGGAGTAGCACCAAAAGGAGTTGAAAATGCTATAACCAATTTTTAAAAGTTGGACTCGCGTGCATTGATCCTTGTAGTACCCTCTCCAAAAAAATCCATAAGGCAATGCGGTGATGGTAGTTGGCTTCTAAGCTGTACTTGTGGAAATGGGATCTGTGTGTTCAAAAAAAGAAGAAGCCCCAATAAGTAAGTACATCTCTTCATAACTGTTTTATGCATATGCACCTATGTACTTCATGTTTTAGGGCCTTGAAAATGATTTACTTTCAGCCACATTGTGCAAATTTTTAAAACGGACTATTTGTTACAGTTGGCTACAAAATAGGACACATCCGTGATTATGAGCACAATGAGTAAGTTATAATTCCATGTCTTCATGTAGGCTATGTATTATATTTATTGATGCGTGGGTGTACACCCGAGGCATTGAAAATTTTATTTTTCCACGTGTTGGATAGAATGAAAGTGATTAAGGTTGGAGATGCTGAACATGCCCCCGATGGAGGTCCAAATACGATTATCGTAGCACGATATCGTACCCAATTTTTTGCATTCAGTGAGATATGCCCAAGTGGATGTGGAGACGCTCCCTTAATTGATGGAGCATTTCGACATGGAACTATTAGATGTCCGTGGCATGGAGCCTGTTTCTCAGCAAAAACGGGTTAGCCAACTCGAATTGACTGAAGTTTATGCATCTTAATAGAAAATGGAGTAGCATGTCAATTACGTCTATATTGATTTCGGTAATCTGACAGGAGATATAGAAGATTTTCCAGGCTTCGACAAGCTTCCAACATTTAAAGTACATAGGCATGACGCAGGGCACCTTTCTGTGGACATTCATCCTAACGAATTGTTGATTAAAAGTATTTCACCTCCAATGTGTAGAATATCATCCAAAGCAAACATCTCGCAATTAGCTGGGAGCAACTACAAGCTCCTTCCTGCTCTGCAAACATTCGTTATCATTGGAGCAGGTTGATATTCTTTAAAATTATTTTGCACATCGTGGTTTCAGTATGATAGTAATATGGCAAACCGTATGTATTGGCAGGTGCCGCAGGATTTACTTGTGCAGCTACATTGCGACAAAATAATTTTCAGGGGCGAATAATAATGATTACGAGCGATTGGTTCTACCCGTATGATCGAACTCGAATCACCAAAGATTTAAATGCAACTTGGTCCGATATCAAGTTAAAAGATATTCAGTTCTACATTGTAAGTTGAGGATTTCCTGTGAAATTCCTTAAAAACTCGAATCAAAGCTAAAACATTTATACGCTCCTCCTCCAAAATTTTTTATTTTTACTATTTCATGAACTATTGGGTGATGGATTCAGGACCATGATATTGAAGTTCTACGCGGCACGACCGTTGACAAAGTGGATTTCAAGAACAGAAGATTACGAACATTAGAGGAAAGAAAAGTAATTGAATTCCACTCACTTTTGATTGCTACCGGAATGACGTAAGCTTATCGTGACTAAAAATAGTGAAAACCATTATTTTCTAAAACTGAAAGAATTTTTTCGAATTTCAGGCCAAAAGTTTACGAAATAGATGGAATACACTTCAAGAATGTATTTACAGTGTATTCGTTGAAAGATTGTCAACGTATACGGAAAGGATCTGAAAACAAATCAGTTGTGATCGCAGGCTATTCTTTTATTGCATTGGAATTGGCGTCTTCTTTATCCGAGATAGCTGCTAAAGTTACAGTTGTGTGCAGGGCTAAATGGCCTTATGGAATTGTTTTAGGCGAAACGGTTGGAATGAGTTTGCTTTCTCACATAACAAAAAATAGTTCGAATATTTTCTTTGAGATGCTGGATGATATCAAGAGTATAATGGGGAATAAGAAAGGAGAAGTAAGGAGAGTGCACACGATGAAAGGAAGATCCATCGGTTGTGATGTTTTTGTATTGGCCGTTGGTGGACTGGCCAATACACACTTCCTCAAGGACTCCGATTTAAAAACGTTACCTACAGATCAAACAATTCCTGTCAGCAAAGTAAAAGGAGAAATTATCTTCAGTATTTTAATTTCATTTTGTACCATTTTAATAAACATCTATGATTATTAAGCGCATGCAAACGACAATAGAAGGTGTTTATGCCGCTGGAGATGTCGCAACTTTTCCATCGGCCATTTCAGTAACTGGATATGCTACATTGGGACATTGGCCAGTAGCGTGTAAACATGGACAAATTGCGGCTTTAAATATGCTCGGAATCAAAACAACTGCCCATAAAGTCGTCCCATTTTACTGGACTGAATTGTGTGGAGTCACTATTCGATATTGTGGTAGTTTTTTGACGCTTTTACGTGGTTTGTAACTTTGTTTGTGATTTTCGAATATTTTTAAGGAAACGGTCATCATTACACTGAAGTGTTGGTATTTGGGGATCCTCATGAAATGGACTTCTGTGCTTTGTACAGAAGAGATGGAATCATGCTGGCAATTGTAACAGTAAATTGTGATCCCATCGCCTCGGAGTTAGCTTTTGATTTAGAACATCATATTTCTTACAAAGTCAATGAATTTCCTCCCTACATTGTAGACTTTTATCCTGATGCACCTGCGATAGGTATTTAATCAATAATGCCACTTCAAAGCGTAAATCCCAGGTATAAAATGCATGTTTTATTTTTTTAGCTGATAACTATGTTTGGTGGAGATATAAAGACGAGAAAAACGTGGCTATATTTGATGCTACGAAACTACGCTCATTGCCTGAAGAAGAAGATGAAAGTGTTTCAAGCAAGTCTACTGATTTAGAAATAGACAAAGAAAATCTACAGGAAGATTTTAAACCACATGAGAAAGGAGCTAGTTTGTTTTAAAAGGTTTTAAATGTACAATTTTTTGGGATATAATAAAATTGCCTTTTTGATTTTAATTTCTGTATAATAATGCTTAGTCAATTTCAAACATGATAGCCTGTAACACTGAGGACTGAGGCTTATATTTTAAGTCCGGGGATACCGCTATCCTTATTCCCCATGTCAGCACTCGGCACAAACAATATTTCTATAATAATTAATGTAAAACCTGAGCTCCAAATTTTTGATTTTCATCATTCTGTGAGATTCAAAACAAAAATTCATTAGATCTACTCCCAACCCTACACTTTGTCATATAGCAGGTATCGCCAAAAATGATGGATAAAGTTTGCTTCATTGGGTACAATAAAATGAAGTACAAATACCACAACCATAACCAAATTGATACATTATAAATAATATTATGTCGAAGAGTTAATAATTTGTTAATACATTTACTTGAATACATTTTACATACAGGGATAAATGTTCATGTATCTTTGTGCTCCTAGTCGATGCATGAAGATACGTATGCATTATTTAAAACCCACAATCATTTTAAGTGCATGATGATAATGACTTAACTGCTTCCTTTTAAAAAACTGAAACAATACACGCTCAGCGAATTGCAAAGTAATACGTAACTGTATTACATATTTAGCATGTAGTTTGCTGGCCTGATATGATAAACCACTTTGTGTATAGCTAGGGCACAATTAAAGTACTTTAGTGTCCACTTGAATTGAAAACGCATGGTTAAATTAGTTCCGCATTAACATTAACAGGTAAATTGTGCCACATTTATACAATAGTGATAAGTAATTTGTGATTTGTAATAGTGCAAAAATTATCTATAAATTGGCGATAAAATTTACACACAATAATGTACGAATTGAAATTAGATGTTCATTGAGTCTTTGACAAGCCTATGAGAAAACAGTGTTATTCAGGAACCTGTTAATACGGTCTCAGAGAGAGAATTTATTGAATTATTCCTTGCGAAAGTAAATTACTAGAGAATTTTTTAAATCGATACACTTTCAAAGCCAAAATGGCGAGTCCAAAATACAAGTTGACATATTTTAATGTACAATATCTGGCAGAACCAATTCGTTATTTGCTTGCCTACGCTGGAATTGAATATGAAGATATACGCGTTGAACGGGAGGATTGGCCTAATCTCAAGCCCAGTGAGATACAAATCTTTGAACTCGAAATTGAAATTTTTATTCCTACCATATAATGATGTTTATTTAACAATAGATATGCCATGGAAGACGCTGCCTGTTCTCGAAGATGGGGATCGAGTAATAGGACAGTCTTTGGCCAGCCTTCGCTATTTGGCGAGGAAACATGGATTTTATGGCGACGGTCCATTTGAGGAAGCTAGCTGCGATGAGATTGTGGATGCTGCTAATGATTGGAGACTAGGTAAGTAATCTAAAACAGTCATTAAGCTTACAATTTGCAATGTAATTGTTTGTGAATGGTTTGCAGAGATGCACAAATTCTTCTTTCTCAAAAATGAGGAGGAGAAACAAAAATTGAAAGCCCAGATAGTAAATGAAACCATGCCTCAGCGACTGAAAATCTTGAGTGAAATGCTCTCAAAGAATGGGAAGTTTCTTGTTGGCACTAATTTTACATATGCGGATTTCTATGTGGCTCACTTCTTACAGCTGATAGAGAAAATTGTTGCCCAAAATATGCTCGAGGACTTTCCAATTGTTCAAAGACATCAGGATATGGTGTTTGGAGCTCCTGGAATTAAAGAATGGATTGCTAAAAGACCTGTCACTCCTTGGTAGGGAAAACGACAGCACAACAGAAAATAAGAAAATCCATAAATATATGAATTAATTTGTAGTCTGTTAGTAGTTGGGAATCGAACGTTAGCAACTAAATTAATTGTGAATTAATTGGTGTTTCGGAATATTTGACTTAAAAGTCAATATTTTGTGAGTATTAATGAAAACCCTGTACATGCGAATAATCTTCATTTAAAAATATTATTGTTAATAGCTTATTATCAAAATATTCAACAAATTCATAATTCACATAGATTATCCATAAAATCAACATCAATATAAAATTAATTTAAAAATAAAATACCAAAAAACTGCCATTAAAAACGAAAAAATATTTTATACTATAAATACTGATTTTACCTCATTTCAGTTACAGCTAAAATTGATTTATGACCCACGACTTAACTCTTTCTTAACGCTTAACATTATTAGCATAACTTGTCTTTAAGAATTCCTTCATTAAATCAGCTTTTATAGTACAACTTTTTCACAACTTTCGATGCATTTCTTCCACAAATCGTTTCCAGATAGCGTACTCTCTTCCCCAATAAGAATGAGTCCCAATTTTGCCCTTGTTAAAGCAACATTCATCCTGCGTCTGTCATCCAAAAATCCAAGGTCATTATGAAGATTTGCTCGTACAGTAGAATATATGATGATGTCACTTTCACGGCCTTGGAATGAATCAATTGTTTTTACATCGGCTTTCAAATTTGCAGCTTTAACTCTACTTTGAATTTCCGCTACTTGCTTTGTATATGGAGACAAAACTGTAATGGAGTATATAGGTTGTTGGGATTCCGAATCGCCCGAACTCGCTGAACTGGTTAACCTTTTGATTATGTCAATCGTTAACTTCACTTGTCCAATATTCATTTTTGACGTAGATCCAGTGCCGTAATTTTCTGGTGAAGGGCATTGTATGAATACTGCAGGAAAATTGTTTTCTCCCTTTTTAGGCCATGGAAACTTTGATGCAGGAATAATTCTCCTCTCTTCACTGATTCCGGATAGCAGTTCTCCGTCATAGAATGTGTTTGAAGGAAATTGAGCAAGTAAAGGGTTCATACGGTATTGAACATTTAACATAATTTTTGAGCAGAAATAATCTGACAAATTTTTACTCAAATACAATTTTTCAAAAAGACTTGTCTCCAGTTCAGAATCCTTTGCTACTTGACTTACAGTAGGTCGAAGTTGAACATGATCTCCGACCAATATAACAAACATTGACTGTTTTACAATTGGAATTAAAGCATTTGGTTCTGTTATCTGTGAAGCTTCGTCGACAATAACGACATCAAATGATTTCTCCTTCTGTTTTTTCTTCTTTCGACCGTCGATACCATCATCACCATCGTCTTCCGGCAACCTTAGTAAACCGACTCCTGCCCCAGAACAAGTAGAAAAGACAACGCGAGAATTCTGCAATCTCTTTAATGCCTCCTTTTTGGCTTTGTCGTTTGTATGAATATCCGCTCCCACAAATGCATTTAAAGTCCATTTTTGCAGTTCCGGTATAGTGATTTTATCCATGTCCGATGTAATTCTCACCACATCTTCACTTTTGTAGTCACCGAATCGTCTAGCTCTTTCTTTCAAAAATCTACTCAGAACATTGTCAACAGCATTATGTGTTGATGCGGCTACAAGTATTGATAGTCCACCTCTTAACTGTATTAACTGGAGAAGGATTTCTACAACAACTGTCGTTTTTCCCGATCCTGGTGGTCCTTTTCGAAAAAAATACATTAATATATACATCAATTACATGTTTTTGATAATCACTGGCAATCCGATTAAAAATATAAATATTTTTATGTGATATTGCGTGATACTGCGTGCCTATTATTATAAAAAAAAGTTGTACTCCATACTCATCCTATTGGTAAATCGTTAGAAGAAAGAAGTTAAAATATGATCAAAACAGTTTAGTACTTATGTTATAATTAATTAATCAAGTAATATTTATTACCCCATATTAAAGTCAATTGAGTATTGATAGCTTGTTTAATAGCTTTTGATTGCATTTCGTTAAATTTATTGGGAGGAATGTCCGCTTTCAACATTTCTTTTTCTTTTCCCGGAGGTTTAGGTGGCAGCTCCAAAATACTTGTAAAAGCAGAGGTACTTTTTTCTTTGGATGAAATCAAAGCCTTTAAAGCTGCAAGCATTGCATTAAAAATTGTTGTGGTGGTACAAATATAAACATTCCAACTTGCACAAAACAACTCGCGAGGTTCTCGTTCCCTCATTTCGAAAATTAACTCCCCTCGCTTAATGGAGTAAGCGATAGCATTGAAAACCTTGACACGTCGTTTGTCTTTGTCAATTGCCCGACGGGATGCACAGAATATTAAATGATCTCCATTTCTGATTTTATTCTGGATATCGGTTCTCAATATTGTCTTATAAAATCCCAATTGTCCTGTAGGTTGAATTTCCAGGCATTTCATGGCTGGTATTGGTTTAGCCCCACGGTATGGGGCAACAGGGGGTGCGCTATTAATGTTATTAATTGAAGGAATGTTTCCTACCCGTACTTTTGCATTTAGTACTTGGTACATAAAGTCTGCAATAACGACCTTTTCTACAGGTTTACTGTAACTTCTATCTTTTTTGTCTTCTGAATCTTCTTTCTCTTCAGCCCCTTGAGGAATTCCCCAAAAATCACAAGGACAATTTTCTTTGACTTCACCTATATGGTTTAACGCTAAAGTCATAACAAACTTCCTTAGGTAACGAAAACAAATTTCGTTTTCTGAAGTACTCGTTTTAAATTTGAATATCTGTATCTCTTCATCGAATAATTTTCGTAGAAGTTTTTCTGCTACGTCCGCCAGTCTAACACTGTAGACAATAGATTTAACCTGGGAAATTAATTCTTCCACGGAGAAATACCATTCGTGATGAATAAGAATTTGAACTATCTTTTCGTAAACTCTGAATATTAATTCCCCACTAGAGTTAGCTGAATGAATAATATTGTCGATTAAAAATAAGCATTGATATTCTTTTAACGGATAAATCAGCAATACCGACTCCAAATTTTCATCGTCATTGCGAAAAATTGATTCATAAATTTTATCCACAAGTAAACTGGATGCTTTGGGAAATTTATGCAGATGTCGGAAAATTTCTACCCAAATTTCATCTTTTTTGTCGAAAGAGTCGAACTCTGTCAAAACGTACTGCACGATGGATGAAAAGACAGAATCGCCAACATCTTCATCAGTCAGAGTTTCACAAATGAATAAGATCTGCTCAAATTGGTCAATCTCATTCAAGCCTTTCAAATTTGCATATTTTCTATCCAAAATAATGCTTTTACTGAATTCCCGGAATGTCCAATCGATGCATTCTAAATCTTCAGCCAAATAGTATTCTTTCGGGATGTTTTTTTGTAACTTTACAATTGTTTTGGTGTCCACTTGATTCATTGACAGATCTAGAAGCTGATGTCCGAGTCTGTCACGGTTACTAATCACATATATTTCAACCCCTTTGGACTCTAGCTTATTCACTCTGGATCTCGACTTTGACAGTTCACCACTGAATTTTTGAAGAGCTATGCTGACCTTAAACTCCGGCATTTGAGGCTTCACCTTTGTTGTTTCCACTTGATTATGTCGTCTGTTTTCCATCCTCAACTTGTTTCTGAACGGTTCACGTACTCTGTTAGAAGGAAAGTTTTCATTTTGTAGGGCAAACCAGACGAATGTGTTTGTGCGTTTGTCATCGTAAAGTTGCATGACGTTTCCATTAAAGTAAATTTTATAGTTTCTTTGAGCTAGAGTGCGGTAATTCTGTCCAGTAGAAGAAAACGCAAACAATTTGACACCATCTCTCAGTTTTCCAATATCAAGTTCCTCTTCTTGTACTACTTTATGCGCTATGTAAATCGCAATGGTCAGTTCCCGGTCCACTCGTATAACAAGTAATTTTCTGTCAAACAATTCCAGTGCTTTAGAAAGACAGTTCTCTAAGCGCCGCCCGTCATCATCTGAAGAATCGTAAAATTTCTGCCAATAAATATTTGCATGGTGTAAATTTTGATTCGTAATTTGTTGTGTACTTAGGAGTTTCGAAGAGTGGAGACTGTTGAAAAGTGATTGAAAATATTGGATATTAAGGTCTCGTTGTTTAAACTGGCACGCTACAATATGCTTTTCTTGAAGGGTAAAAGCTCCGAAATTGAAATAGGGCAAAAAGTTTTCAATTGGATGTTCGTTGTATAAACACCATCGGTTAGCTAA
Source organism: Tomocerus qinae (assembly GCA_020055645.1). Taxonomy (NCBI): domain Eukaryota; kingdom Metazoa; phylum Arthropoda; class Collembola; order Entomobryomorpha; family Tomoceridae; genus Tomocerus; species Tomocerus qinae. Next base: position 44,956,908 of record CM034547.1, read on the forward strand.
CTGAAATAGCTCAAATTCATCCAAGCATACAGCATTAGAAGTCAGCAAAAATTCCATTAACTCAAATGGAGTTGTGTTTGCAGAATCTTCAGGTTCATTTTGAAAAATATTGTCTGCATGTTTCTTGACTTCCTCACAAAGCAAATCCAGAATAAATGGCTTGGATCCATCTTTTGGCTTCGGGGGTACTTGAAGACGTTCTGGAATATTAACGCGTTCTCCATCGACGCAACTGGAAAATAAAGCATTTAATTCCTGACATTCTTTACTTCCAGCTTTATCTTCAGACACTCTTGCCCACTCCAAGTAAAGATTTTTTACTTTGCCAAGTGATGCATTGTTGTATTGGGCAAAATATTTGACCATGCTTTCATAATTAATGTCTCTTTTAGGGGGTTCTTTTGCGGGAGGATACCCATAGGGTTCGTAAAGTTTTTCGGGAATTATATCACTGTCCCACGATACAAAGAATTTATCGCCATCCAAGTCTCCTCCGCTCATCAATGAAGGAGCATCTCTTTCACCGACAATAGGGAAAACTATACAATCCACAAGATGATTAAGTTCTTCCTTGTAAACAGCTTTGAACTTGCGAATGTCTCCAGGATGGAGGCATGGATTTCGTGCAACTATTACTTCCACGTTAGTAATTGTGCACTCCTTCATTCCTTCGATTTTAATTCGAACTTGAACTTCGCCTTCGTTGAGTGTTCCAGTGTAATCAGATACTCCGAACAATAACCGAGAGAGAGGTATGAAAATTCGGACTCTCTCCTTGTTCCTCTTATCATAACTTCCTTTCCATTCTTCTTTTCCAAGACGTTTAATAGTGCTAAGGGTTGATTTCTCTATACCATTTAGTAGGACGTTTTCAGCAATCGCCTGTTCTCCCTTGTATGAAAGGAACATAAAGGATGTAATAGGGTCTGATAAAGCTTGTTTTAGGAAGTCAAAATAATTTTTCTGTTTCTGTTTAAATACTTCGTCACTGATTCCAAGAGTAGAAAGTAGGGTGACTAGTTCTCCATTAAGAAAGCCAAAATTGTAAGGCTTGGAATATTCAAGGACAGAAAATGTATTGTTGGAACAGTCAGTGAATTTCCTCATAGATTTGACAAAGTGAAAATGGTGTGGTTTGGGTAAGGTAGGGTGAAGCATAACCGTTCCTTTGTAGCCTTTGTATCTTATTTGGAATACTGAGGGAACGTACGGGGTATTATGAAAAATTATTTTCGTCTGCTTAGCAATATAATTTGCATAATTTTTACTGATCAGCCCACAACCATCTGTAAAAATATGACCATCGCGTTCTACATCATCAATATCCAGAGTGAATTTCGAATCAAGCTGTATAAGACTTTCTGCCGCTGAAAATAGAAGACCGATTCGCTTAGCCCGTTTTGAGACAGAATTAATTTTCGAAAAATCCCCAAGTGTATTAATCTTTTTGAATAGTTTTTCTCCATTGTCAGCTGCATGTAATAAACAGGTTCGTGACTTCAGCTGGCTGTTACTATTCCCATAAAAAAAGTATTTAACGCGATTAAGCTGGATTCCAGCTTTTAAAAGTCTTTCAATATAATCTGATGTAACTCTTGGTGGGAGGTCGTTGAAACGGAAATTTGCAAAAGAAATTCCGATGAAGTTAGTATTGTCTCCTGGTGTCAAAATTCTATTTACTGACTGGAATTCAATTTTAAGCTCAATACACTTTTCTGTTACTGTAATGAATTTTATGGGGACTTTATTACTGCAATTCCGAGACGACGGTATTTTCGGAATATTAGCGCTCCAAACCCAATCCATGTCTTCTGGGGTAACTTTATTTTGGAGCGTTATAGTGGCGGTAGTGGCCGAAGACATTTTATTTCGCAATAAAATTTTGATATTTTGTTTTCTGTTTTCGAAATTACACGGCTGTTTTTCTCCTCTGAATCTGAAGAATCTAAACTAATCAAACAGACTAATATTACAAGGCTGTATTGAGGAGGCACAGGGGGCAAATACCAAAAAAATTCGCAGTGATTTTTAGGGTATAAACTTAATAGACAGAATTTATTAATCTTCAAGTTCATGGGATGCGGGCGGCGGGCGGATGCAAGAATGCGGGAATAAAAAATGGGACTATTATAAAGTATCTTTAAAATTTGTAAAATATTTATTTTATGTTTAAAAACTATTGTTTACTCAGTTCGTTTTCCTATGGTAGTTCCAAAGTTGTGATTGTGAAGTGGAAATTGCGTTTGATGAAAACATCTTCTGTCTTCATGATAAATCTTCTACGTCTACTCTGTGCTCTAGTGCCTACACTACACAAGTGAACCCTCCTTAAGGGGGCGCGGTAGTGGTAGGCTTTCCATGTGTTTTCCTACTCAAGGAAATCTTTGGATAAGTCTTGTCTAGAGTGTATACCCAATTAATGTTTTCGATAATGTACCCCAACGCAACGCATACCTCTATGTACTAAATTTAGCACATGAAGGTATGCGTTGGGGTACATTATTGAAAACATTAATTGCCTCAGCAAATGGGTCTAGTATCGTTGGCTCTACCCACAGAATTTTATTATACCTACTACTTGCACAGTTTCATGCTATACTGATCCTACATAGACTAAAACATGTCTTTGTACAAGACTGCTATTGCTATTGAGATATAGCTGCAACTGCCAATTTACCAAACTTCTTCCTTATTGGTTTAGAATTAGCGTTACCCTTGGCTACTGGTTGTTACCCTTGGCTATTGGTAGTGAGTAATAACACGTGGGTATAATATAAACTGCACCATGGGGATAATACGTTTATAGCATTCTTAGAGTAAGCGAAGCGACAACCCACCAAAAATTACATCTTCTTTGCTGATCCTACATCCTGTCATCCCATGGGGACTATCAACCCGTGGCAGATCCCCATGGAAAAATGAAAAAATGAAAAGTGGGTGGGAAAGCTCGCCAATTGACGTCATTGGCGAGTGTGTATTTAAATTGAGATCCCCAAGTGGGGGAAATTAGGGATCGGCTGTAGTCATGTAAATTTTCCACACATTTTCACTTGTTCCGAACCCCCAATAAATCGAATAATCTGCCATTCCTTTTCTATAATATTATATTCTATATTCCTTGGGGACTATTAACTATTAACTATAAATCCAGGGGGACATGAAAATCGCTTCTCATTGGTGGGTGAAATTTTTTATTGACCAATCAGAACGCAGCATTTCATTTCAAAATTTTATATGATTTTCAAAAAGCATTCCCAGGGGAAATATTTATTGCAACATTTGACAGCTTTAATTCAGTAAGAGGGGGTTAGATATTTTCATAGAATAAATACCTTAGTAACCATAATAAGTTATGTGTATTAAAGTAAAGCTGTCTTGACTTTTGAGATATTATACATTAGCATGTAATTTTATTAATACTTACTACATTGCCTTTAACTCTACTAATAATACAAGTATTAGCTACATGTTACTGAATTAACTTTCGAAATATAAAAACATCATAATAGACTATGATTTATCTTAATTATGTGTTGTAAGGAGTAACTGTTGACTCAACTATTATTATGTTTACACGCAAAATAGACAGTAGACATACTACACTACAGGGTTTAGGGTAGATTTTGTTACTATGAATCATCAATACTGCAAGTCACTGTATATGATTAGTCTCCCTAAAATAATACACATAAAAGCCAGTGGATTATCTTAAAATTACAGCATATCTATGAAATAATATTTATCATTTAAAAATTATTTAAGGCGAGCAAATAATTTTAGCTGACATGCAAGGTGATAATATAATTACATGCTAAAGTGTATATCTCAGAAGTCAAATGTTGCAATAAATATTTCCCCTGGGAATGCTTTTTGAAAATCATATAAAATTTTGAAATGAAATGCTGCGTTCTGATTGGTCAATAAAAAATTTCATCCACCAATGAGAAGCGATTTTCATATCCCCTTGGATTTGAAAATAGTCCCCATGGGATGACAGGATCATACAGACTCTACCAAAATGCATTCTGATGGCGGTGATGGCCGACAATGAGGCAAGGTAAAAATGAGAGGAGGCGGCCAAAACTGATGTAACCATGGATACTCCAACCAGTTAAAGCTCCTTGATCCAAACCAACCCGTGGCAGATCCCCATGGAAAAATGAAAAAATGAAAAGTGGGTGGGAAAGCTCGCCAATTGACGTCATTGGCGAGTGTGTATTTAAATTGAGATCCCCAAGTGGGGGAAATTAGGGATCGGCTGTAGTCATGTAAATTTTCCACACATTTTCACTTGTTCCGAACCCCCAATAAATCGAATAATCTGCCATTCCTTTTCTATAATATTATATTCTATATTCCTTGATCCAAACTGATCCTCCAGTTTCTTTCGAATCACAATTTCGAATCAATCAATTCAAATTCTTAGAATCTATCTCTATGAAAATCAAATTAGAAATCAAGCCAACCAAAATCAAGCGATATAGTATCCAACTAAAATAATCTGTCACGATTCCTTGCTCCGCATGGGATAGAATATTTTTGTGTTGTAATTAACAATGAACTTGTGGAGTGTCAGCCTTCATTTTAAGTTGATCTTTTCTTTTTATACTATTCTGCTGTCAAATTTGTTCCGAGTGTCTCCAACATTTACAGAGTATTTGATGGTGCCCATCTTTGCAAGTGGTTACTTCACCATAGATTACCTATTACAGCTAGTACCGAAGATACTAATGCAATGGGGAACACCAACAGGAAAAAACAGGAGTTTATTCTCATGAAACGGAAATTATCTGATGAAACTGAAAGAGTAGTCTAACAAAGTGATAACGATCATCTTGCTTTAAATGCTATATGTTCTAATAAATTATCAAAAATTATATGAATCTATTTTGTTATGCTGTAAATTGCAAACTGTAATTTGTAAACTGTAACTGTTTTCTGATAGCCAATAGGGTGTAAGACTAATGGTAATAAAGTTATTCTTCTATACAATTCTAGCAATATCTCGTAATATCTTTTATCATTTTTTACCTTCGCATATTCGCATACGCATGGATTATTTCAGAAATTACGATTTTTATATCTTTGATGTTTCGGAAACCTTATTTAGAATCCTATTTGTCATCTCTCCTGACTACAAAATAAAACGCTACTACTTTCTTGGATTTGGGTCACTCTGATTAGACAAAAGTGGAATAATAATATTGTGGTGCACTTTGCTACAGAACTTTGAAATTAAAAATGAATATTTTCTCGTATAAAATGCGAGAAATATCTATGTATGGATACTTAACAATCAAGTGTGTAAAATCCCCCAACAGAGCAAATGTTTAACCGGCTTTTTGCCAAGAAGACCGATGAGAAGGATCATGAGTCGGAGGACGGATCGAATGTTATTGAAATCGACAACGATGATAGTAAAGATGTCATTTCTAGCTCGAGTGCGAAAAAAGGGAATCGCACTCCGTCGTTGAAACAACCTTCTCCCGCCCCATCCATTAGGAATTCTAGGCGAATGATACAGAGAGAGTACGCAAATTTATTTCTGTCCGACTGGCTGCACGAACAAATACCGACTGATAATGATTTTCCAGAAAATGTGGAAGAATGGGGAGATTATGGTAACTTAAAGATAATTGCAGGCAAAGAAGAATATCATAAAAGTATGACAGATGCTGATGATATTGACGCCTGGATCAAGAGCAGTCCGCTGTGGAGAAGACTTTTGCTACGATGGACTTCCATTTTAGCATTATTCCTCATCCTGCACGCAATAGGGTTCATTCTAGCGGCTTCTTACATTCAGTACGACCGAGATCCTTTCGTATGTGACACAACATCCTGTCAGAAAATCTCACAATGGTTAAATTCATCTATAAACAGAAATGTTGATCCCTGCGATAATTTCTACCAATTTGTTTGCGGTCATTACAATACTAAACAACAAGCTGACGATTCTTTCGACAACGAGCATGGCCTTTTTACGTTATTTAAAACCCTAAGAAGTGACATCCAGCAAAGAATGGTTTATGGTAAATTGTTTTTGTATATATTAAACGATTTTTATGTTAATGATCCATTAAGCATTTAAATTTTGTTTTGCCAGGTGACTTATTAAGAAAATCCAGTGATTCCTATATTTTCAACCAGGTGCACGTAGTTTTCAAGTCCTGTCTGAATTACAGTAAGTTAAACAGTGGATTGTGTAGATTGTAAATAATTGCAACCTTATAGACACAGAGAATACAATTTTAGTGCTAAAAATGATAGTACCTACTTGTTTGGTTCAGCTGCTAGAGATGTAATGGAAATATCGGATTTCCTCCAAACGCTGAATGATATAGGCTTGCATCCTGACAATTCTTCCAGTGATGTTAATCATATTGCATTTGACGTTTGGAGGTATACAGGCGAAATTGGACTTTTTGATTTGAAGTTATACGTTAATCCTTATGACGGCTTAAGAAAATACATGGTAAGTGAATCCTGAGAGTATCTGGGATAACTTTCAACACACACTCCAGGGATAAGATATCCAATATTAGTAACATATTACACCCCCTTTAGGTATTAATAGATTCATACATCTTCGCCATCTTATCACAAAAACAATCTTCAATTCTTGTAAATTAATGCATTTACTTTGTATTCTAAAAATTTTTGCGTTTTATGATTCAGATAGATTATTTTACGACCTATCACGATGATGTGTTGCAGAAAGAATTTGAAGACTTCACATTCGCTTTTCAAATAATTGTTTCAGCAATGAAGATAACAAAATTCTCTGTTGAAGAAATGGCCACGGCTTACCAGATGATTGTAAATTCGATCAATGCATCTATAGATGCTACTGAAAAGGGAGAAGATCTCTCAAGTTGGAGTAAAGATGTAAAGTTTTCACTGCTAAAAGCAGGTTTACTTAAAGTAGTCAAATATATTCCAGAATTTTAGGATTATGAAATGAATAATACTATCGTATTGATTTGAATTGTATGTAAAATTATCGGGAATCTAAAGTTCACAAAATGTAGCCGTTTTTCTTAATAGAATTCAGTTTGACAAATTTTCGCTTATTTTAGCTAACATGAGTCAAAAATAGCCTAAAAATCGCGCGAAATGTTTTGTTATTTTGAGAAAAAATTTCCTCTTTTCTTGGATTTCGGGGGGAGGGGGAGCATTTGCCCCCAATGCCCCCCCCTCAATACAGCCTTGAGTATCAGCTTTCAGCGCATGAATTTCCTCCTGTGTTAAAAATGTGATACAACAACAGACTATACCTACATAATTAGTTTAGTACTTCCAAAACTTGAAAAGCAAAAGCTGACTGATTCTATCTGATGTGAAAGAATATTGGATGTATTGAAAGTTGCAATAGTATTTGATGCACAATGGTAATAAAATCAACTTCAGAATTTTTTGGAATCACGAATCCATTATTGCAACAAATTCGTACAACATGGTCACATTTTATAATATTATCGTTCCGCTGCCACAGTCCTCTCTTTGTATTCAAAAGACAATGGATCATATGTTGCAATACAAAGGCTTAACTTCAGCGCAAACTTCGAGTCGAGCAAATCAACGTGGGAGGTCCATTGTAATGCAACATATGATCCATTGTCTTTCGAATACAAAGAGAGGACTGTGGCAGCGGAACCATAATACCTGAGGCAGCTAGGCTTTCGATTCTCGTGAATTATTTTTCTTTTTCTGACCCAAATATACAAAATATGGTATCTCTAAACTCTTTAATTTTTTCAGCCAGAACCATTTCGATGTGACGATTTCCTGAAGAAGTTAGATGAGCGAATGGGGCCTATAAATGAAAATACCTACTTTTTAAATCACGTTGTGCCTATGAACACAAGCCAAATCAAGAAATTCAACTACGCGTTATTCATTTGTAATGGTGGACTTAACCAGATTCTTAAGCAGAAAGTTATTCCAAGGTTTCCAAATGTCAAGGCGTCACTTGCGTACAGTAATATTTTATCACAAAGTATTCACAAAGATATACATTATTATCAACTATGGCTATAAGTATGGAAAAATTGTCGTAGAGGCATATTGGATTATGTGGATGTTCTACAAATATTTTGGAACTTTAAATCCAGCTTTCAAAAGTCGTTTGTTAACTGGTGCACTATTTCCAAAAGCTTCTGTTGCCGCGTAAGATGTTTAATTTCCTATTTCTTTATTGAACGGTGAACGTATTTAAATATAATGGGAATAATAGACGGGGATCTGAATGTCTAAGAGCAGTGCAGAATACTTTACCCCATATATTGCATGAGCTACTGATGAAAACGTACAATATATCAGATGAAGATATGTCACACGTAAGTATGCTCGGCTTTCTATACTACTAGCAAACGTATATCTTTAAGATTTTGTCAATTTTTATTACAAAAGCAATTTATAGGAAAATATAATGCATTAATTTCTTTGAACAGGCAGAAAAGGAATACCATTTTACCAAAAGAACTTTTCAAGCGTGGTTGCATGAAGATCTGTCCGAATCCTTTGGAAATGAAACATTAAGTCTGTACAGAGACACTATTAACTTTGGCTATCAGCTTAAAAACTACCGATTTTCTATATCTGATTTGGAAAGGTTTGGTTATGGCGAGTCGGTCAACAGAATAACAGAAACTCATTTCTTAAAAAATGTGCTCATTTTGAACCAAATACTTTCTGATAATGAACTAAAAAGGTGGAGAATGGAGAAAGGATATTTCTTACCAATATCGTGAGTCTTTCATCATTTCATCTAGCTGCTTCTATAATTGTTTACGCATATTTTTATGCTTAAGCTATTTAAAATTAACTGTCCACCTTTTTGTTAGCCATCACCATTTTAGATTTATCATTAAGGAGATAGTGACCACATCCTACCAAATGATACCCGAGTTACTTCACATCTCCATGATGCCAGCAAATCTATACACATCTTTTTATTCAAGCAAGAATTTGCTGTAATTATCTTTAATTTTAATGTTAGAAGATGGAAAAGTCTAAGATACAAATATTTTCATTTTCTGTAATTTGTACACAGTGCTTTGCATTATGGTGGAAGTCGAGCGTACTTCGTAGCTGATCTCATTTACCGATGGAGATATTACGGTTGATTTCCAATTTCAAGCTAAATATTTTAAATATGAAAAAAATATATATATATATATAGAGGATTTTTTGCAATTTTGTAATTCTGACTGATTGAATGTGTTTGATAATGCATTTAGTTTGGGATCGAGAAGACGCAGTCTTAATGAAGTTGGACCCAGTTGACATGAAATCTTGTGAAGTGATAGACTATCAAGCGAAAAATCGAAAGTCTGAGGTTAAAGTTAATCTCCACCGTTCAGAATATTTTCCTCACCATCTTATCTTTGACACTCTGTTGGAAATGTATGAATTAGAGCAAAACTACGACTATGAAGTAAAAAAGTACAAGTACAAAAAACTTATTGGATTTAAAACGTATTCCGAGGAGCAACTTATATTCATGAAAATGATAAGAGTGAATTTAAAAAAATTAAAATACAATATTTACATGCTTAAAACTTCTATTTCCCACAAGTGCTTGTCTGCATTCTCTCTGAGTATTTACTAGAAAACATGTAAAGATAAGATTGATGTTATAATAATGCTATTTGTGCCTGTAGCATCAGTGTGCATCCGAGCTTGGAGACTTTGAGATTAACGAGATTCTAACAGGGCTGGCTAATTCCGTAACGTTTCAAAATACATGGAAATGTCCAGTAGATTCTTCCATGTACGTTCCAAATAAATGCTATAAGGGGAAATTACAATTTTCAAAAAACAGACATTTAAGGATTGAACTGGAGAGAATAGGAAGAAAATTAAAAGAATTTACTTCGAAGCGGGATGAGCCAGAAGTTTCGGCATTGCGACTCTTATCATCAGAGGGGGACGAAGATAGCCATGTACATAATGCTACGATTCAATGATATTTGTTAAATCTAAGTTTGAAATATTAAGCAAAGTTATAATAAGCAAAATTTTCTGTTAAAATCATAAATGCATTAAGAATCATTTTTATTAAGTTGATTATTTATTTTGACCATTATGCAAAATACTTTCTTTGATTAAAGAATTGTCGTTTTTATTCTGAAAACCAAAGTGCTGCTAAATTGTGGCCTGTATCACCGATTTGTGTATTTTTATGCTTTTTCAAGTAATTTTATGCCTCTTTAACAAATCAAGTTAGAATCAAGTCATGAATGAGTCACAGAGTACGGACATCATTTATTTTGCAACGACAAAACATTAAACAGCACAAATGTCAATACAATCACATTGAATCACATTTAGAGAATCAACTACCATTACACATAGTTTGGAAGGTACATGAAAGGTATCCTAATGACTACATAGTACATGACACAGTAAACACCTTACAGATTAAATTACATAATACAGGGGCGATATATAAGAATGACACAGTATGTACTTATGTGTCCAGTTGAAATAGCAATTTGAAATGACATCGACACAATACAATCAAGTAATTCTATTACAGAAGAACTAACGGTACTACATCGCATAATACAAGATCTTGAATTTAATATGCAAGTAGTCGCCATAATATCTACGCCATAATATAGGATGTAGGACCAGGCCTATCCTCCAATAGCAGACAATATTCATGAATATTTTAATATTGATATTAATATTTTCATCATAATAGTTCATGCATTTGACATTTTACAACATATTTGGTTAAACACTAGATCTAGATACTTGAACTACATTAGACTACATAATTTTAACATTATTTAAACTGTAAGAGTAGGAGTTTCCATTAGGTCTCAATTTTGTTTTAAACATATATCCATCTACTATAAAGTGTCTATATAGATTTCCTTCTTTTTGATTTTAGCCCATGAAAATTTATATTTTTCGGGGTCAATACATTTTGGTTACACAATTTCACAGTCTTCACACATTTTATTCAGTTCATACTTAATATTGTAATAGATAGAAGCGTATTTGCAGTATGTGAAGGTACGGTTATCCCTCCATTCATAAATTCTCTGTACCGAACCATTCACATGTAATAGAAATAAACAAATATCATAAAATTATCAATTAATGGACTCCTGCTGACTTCACGAATCTCGTATGAGCAAATCATTTGGTTAAGAACACTAGATCCTTCAAGTTAAAAAATTCATAAGTCTCTATCTTCCTTTAAACCATTGTTGATCAATATCGAAAAGTGTTAAATACCATGTATGTTGTGTATAATGAACACATTACAAAATGTAGGATGTAAATCAAAAAGTTGTACTTAAACAGTAAATGCATACAAACCCATACCACTATACACTTTTGGGCTCACAACATCTATTTATGTGCATTGACATGGGTCCATCGTTTACATTGAGGGAAGATTAAATATTAGTGACAAGCATGCAATGTAAGTGAAACTCGTAATTTTAAACATAAAACGTAAACTTTCCTACACCTTTGGAAGGAATGCACGCATGTAATCCAAAACATGTTCTTTTAGTGCCGTCAAAATTTCTTTTCGGAAAACATCGTTGGGTTCAGATCGCATTTTGTAGTACATCAATGAACTGGTCCAATCGAAACTACTTCGAAAGTGAACGACATGCACAAATTTTCGGCAAATGAATTTTCCATGAATAGGGACGATCCAGGAGTTTTCTAACGAAATTAATGGATGGAAGTCTCCTTGGCCAATACCGATGAATATGAGACTTACGGGAAGATTTGCCAACTCAACTAAGACCTAAAAATTTGAATTAAAGCTGCATCAGAAAAAGGGAAAGTTTTTGTTTTAAACTGCTTAAGACACCTAGCATACATATTAGCGTCCGTATAAAGTTTAAGAAATGATAAAACATACCTCAATGGCCTTATCTACATCACTGATCTGCCCATCGGTCAAAATGAACACGGTGTAGTAGTCAAAGTTGGCATCATGTGCAGTTGCGGAATTTCGAGTCGAAATTAAAGCACTGATCTCTTCCATTAGTGGAGTTATTAAAGTTTTGTTTTTCAAAAAGTGGAAGCTGCAGATTGGTTTGCAGTGAGAGGTTGGCATACAAGCAGCCACGTCCTCAGTACTAGTAATTTCATCAAGATCTTGAGATAACTGCATATTTGACATCCGAGCAGTCATTGAAGCGTTTCTGTAAATTCAATTTAAAAACCGTTTGCAGACGTGTATACAATTAATTACAAAATTGTTTAATATGAGGATAGTTTTACTATTTACCGGTAAGTTTTGATGAGAGATTTCATGTGATTCTCTTCCGGAAATGTTGTCACAAATGGAGCATCGGCGTTTCCAAATGTATAAAATACAGAATCCCCAGCAGACATTTCTAATGAAATATTCCCAATTAATTCCAATGCTTCCTCATATGGAGTGGCCCCATTATCATTATCGTGCAAGCCTCCTTTGTGAAGTAATGTGTTCCAATTGGATCCTTAAAAAACGTCATGGGATATAATTTAAAACCAAATTACATAAAATTAAAATAAAATAAATGCCAATTAACACTTACGGGAAACATCCACAGCATAAACTCGAAGCATTTTCAGACCAAAATGTTGGTAATACTCAATGGGCTGCAAAGCTAACCACTTCCCAAGTTTGAAAACCACCTTAATAGGTTTCTTGGTCTAGAAGGAAATGAAATAGCACAATATTACTTATTATTATCAAAATGTAAAATGTCTTGAGGATTACCTTAACTTCAATTTGATCAACAGGAAGGACAAGTGTTTGGCGTCCATCATACAACTCTGGGGCTTTGTACACAGTGTTTAGAGTAGTTAAAGCAAATCCTTTTTTGGCAAAGCTTTTCTTTTTGTACACCTCCAATTTGAGAATCCTCTCATCATCTCCATTGGTTATTCTGGGTTCTTGAAAATACACTGGAGTGTAATAACCGTCTGTACTATTTGCCTCACTCCGATAAATAAGCGTATATGCATTGGGAATTTCCAGCATATTCCCTTGATTGATTTTGTACAGCTCAATATAGTACTCATCTTTAGAATCGCAAAGAATTCGAAACTGCAGAAACATCTAAAATAAGGGATGATAAGATTCCTTTTACATTCATCAAGAATTAGAAATAGATGAATTGATAGAACATACTCCAAGATAAGCCTGCTGTAATAATTCGGCTCTGAGAAACAAACTCCCCGGCATAGCGTTGTTAACTCTGCCTTCCACAGCAGAAGAAACCGGATGACGGAAATCGATTTCCAGCTTAAGCGGGATGAGCACCCCCCTTGGTCCAGCAAAAACAAGTTTATCCATTGTAGTTTCCAAAGTACTCCGAGTTTCTTTTACAAGCGGATGGGATTGGCTATTCCAGCCTCCAACGACGAATTTTAACTGAATCGACTTCATATCCCGTCCATCGAATTTCAGGTAAGCCTGAATTTCATTTTTTATCTCAATTTTTCAATAAATTATATACAATAAACAATAAATTATTATATTATTACTTTGTTATTGAATTGAAGGTTTGTTTTCCCAAGTAAAGTTTCTGTTTTGCACTTTTCGACCCACTGCAATGCTCCAGGAGGTTTCCAATACATTACAATCTGTTGAGGTGGTATCGATGTCGAAGCTGCAAATCCTCCTCTGTTGTCTATGTAGTAAGAGTAGTCAATTTCCCTGAAAAAGAGTCATACAATCAAATATTAAAATATTAAAGGTAATAAAAGAGCCACATAATAAGTTTTTCCTTTGGGTGAAAGTTGTATTGTTATAACATTGAAAGAGAAAGTCACTTTCTCTCAGATGTAGTATTTACACTCGTGTATGGGGATTGACAAATTATACGTAATCATACCTTAAAGCCATGAATATCTCTACTTGAGTATCGTAGTATAAGTTGTCCGTGCTGTTCATAGAATTGCAAACAGCCCGACTGCTGCATGCCATCATATTAGTTTTGTTTTGTCAAGGTGCAGGTACACTTTTAAACGTATCACTGTCTGTAGGTGGACGTTTTATTGAATTAATTTATCCTTTTTTAATCTTCGTAAAGCAGTCGTTGTATTTAAAATACAAATTGTAGAAAACTATTATTGCAGGTACATTTTACTGCTAGTTTTCCCTTTTAGTGCACGATAGAGTACTTTTATTTGTAAGTGGTATAAATTATTTAATTTTGTATAACTCTGAATTCAATATGGAATTGATTAGAGTAGAGTACGGAATCAGATGGTATTATACTTATAGCTCTTTTACATTGACCTGACTTTGTGTAATTTATGTGTACATACTAATGTCTGTATAAGTAAGATAACCATAAGGTAATAAATATTAATTCAAAATGGCTAAGCCCGAAAACAGGATATAAAATGTATTCTGATTCAGTGGAATACAGTGGAGAATACAAAGAAGATCTCTTCTACTTAAGTATTCTTTCCGAAAGAGAATGATGGATGTTACATCCTAGATTCGATTCTATATGTACCTAAATACAGTATTTGTATATGTACGAACTGGCTACACACTACACGTAAATTCATCCAAAAAGATCAGACTTCCTATGGCAAACAAGCGTAAGGTGACCTCGATTCTCTAATTCAAGATACGACCTGTAAGTAGGAAAAGCCTATTGATTTTCATTTCCACATCCCGCGCAGATTCCGTATGTCATATCATAATCAGTCAGTATCAACTATCATACAGATCTTGCAAACGCCAGATGAAATTGCAGAGCTGAGCCGTTACTCTCTGTACGTTTTATCCTTTTATTACCTGAAATCCAACCTTTCTTTCTAGGTTACTAAGTAAAAGTTACTTCTCCCAGAGTGCTACATCTCAGCTCTTTTATTGCTATACTGCTACATGCAGCTTAGCTACTGCAAGTGTGCATGATGCCTAGTAAGGGACCAATTACACTAATTAGCTGTGATATTACGCAGGAAGAAGATGAGTTTTTCTTTGGTTGAAGTAGCAATCTTGGAATTTAATAAAGTAACATAGACACAAGAAAGTATATTATGTTTGCATGATACATGAGATAATATACTATATTATATGTACAGAAATATATGCACATTACATGAATATTTTTATACATTAAAATCCTCAGGGACATATTCTTATGAGCTTATGAAAATTTTAGATGAAAGGAAAGGTCGGAGATAAGACTTGCAAAATGAAACTGAGTAGCTCTCAAGGTTTCTCTGAGATTGGATGCTGATAATAAAATGTCTGACTAGCAAGATTGAAGGATTATCGATTTTTCAGAATTTATTTTTAGATCTTAAGATATCATTCGTATAATGGAAGTACACAGGTCGGCAATCTGAAAAGACATGCAATGTACAAGAAGATCATTCGCTAATGAACACAAAACACCTAGGCATGTTATTTACAAGACAGGGAATCACCTCATTGGATTCAATCTATTCTATTTCTTTACAATATAATTATTACTTTTAGATTTCTAACCAATGTACACTACATTTATATAGCTGATACAAATATCTAAATTGCATGTACAACTGTTACTGACACACCCACCATTTAACAAAGTATTCAATAAAACATGCAAAGTACGCGTTGTTACTCACAAAAGAAAATACCGCTTATAATACTAATATATAAAATCGATACCATTCTAATGTCAGAATTTCAAAAAATTAATAGCTCTACATTACTTTAGTACAATAATAAACACTGCTAAAATATGCTAAATACCACATTCTGAAAAGGTAAAATACTTTCACCTCCATAAAATATACCTGCAGACTACATGCTCATGATACTGTTTTTGTTCTAAGCTATGATACATTATCAACGTATCAAAACTTCGCAATTATCAATATATGCAAAGCTTTTGATAGGCATTAATTCATTGAATATACACAAACTCTACATATTTAAATAACCCGTATAAAATTTTATGCTACTTATAAGAGATATAATTTGGCTGATATTACTCATGAAAATGAAACTCAACGTACTCAGGGAGTATAGTATTCAATAAAAATTAAAGGTACATGTTTTTTTAAGCATATGTCATGTCGCAGACAGACAATCATTATGTAGAGAAGACATTCAATAGCATTACTTCATTAGCATTATACATAATGCCTGAATTTCAGACGTACAATATGGAGCGGAACGTAATACGTTTTAGGCGATTCATATAATATTATTACATCTAATATAGTCTACTACTACCCTTGTAGTATAAAATGGACTAAAATTATTATTAACATTGCACACTATACACTCGTTCTATTTATAATGCTTTTGGTATTAAGTGTGTATCCTTAATCTGTATGTTAACACTAGAGAGACAACGTAGAAGGTACACATCACATAATTAAGTACGTACTTAGTAGTTTCATATTTTCATAATATAGAAGTAGGTAGTGATAGATTTTCTGAATTATGACATGCAACATTAACGAACGAGTGTAATTAAAGCAGAATAGAAAAATGGTCCTTTCTTCCGTACAGTTCATTAAAAGTAAATTAGTACTAAACTATTAATATCTCATTGTACGTTACATACATCTATTCCTATACATGAAGTATCATTAGAGCTACGCTTCAGCAGCTATAGTTAATAATTAAGTTCCTTAGTAGTCGACAAAAACTACAAAAAGAAGGAAATGTCACTAGGTACTGCAACTAGATTGTACTACATGTCTTCGGTATTCTTATTATCAGAATACATACTAACATACCAAAAATAACCTAATTAATTTTTCAGTTATTAAGTGTTAGTATAAATTCAGGTCAATCATACTTTCCTCGAGAAAGACACCAATTTAAGTTCAATGTAAAAGCAGCACAGAAAATAACTTGTACCTTCACTTTCTTTGTGTAAGTCAAGTTAAATACATTTGTAAGACACATGATAATTTAACGAATGAAATGTTTTCATTGTACATAATATTATGCGCATTTTACTCCGGCTGTATTATACTCAATTAGATAACATGAACTACTATGGAATGTATGCACATAATATATAGATCCTCTCATTTGGTACCCGCTAAATATGGTACCCACATTTAAATAGCACCTTACATACTTAATTTAAGCATAAGGTACTTATTTACTGATATTGATTGAAAAGTTATGGAGACAACTTTCGACATTGCTACTAAACACCTAGCCCAATAAATATTTAAAGCATTATTATATAGTAGTTATATAGGTATAATACTGCAGAGTATGTTAAGAAGCTGGGAAGATTATGTCACGATGTGCTATTTTAGTGTATTTATTTCTGTACTAACTGCAATATGTACTTTTGATCCATTTATGTATTTAAATATGTACTGGAATTGTTGTGAGTGTAAATGTCAGTATGTATAGGGTTTTTTGGAGTTTTAATTAGAGTTTATTGTCTTTTATTCTTTTTGTTTGTGCCAGAGTTTCAATTTGACAGCTAAGTTAATGACGGTATCGATTGAAGTGGTAGTAGTAGTTATATAGGGCGAATAGTGACGAAGTATTTCTCTATCATTAGTACGTGTTTAAGTAGAAGATTACTTTCTATAGATAATGCACAACCTACATTGGTACTTTCTATAATGACGCTGACACTACAACGTCAATGGAAAACCTATTTCTCTACTCTCATCAAGTCAACGCGGCTTAATGGCAAGTAATTATTATAAATTGCGTAATACAATAGGCAGTAGCGTAATTACATGGCCAAATAACTAATCAGTCGAAAAACTGCAGCAATAGCGATTTGTTCCACGTGAGTAGCTAATGGGGGGCATTTAGTGAGAAGTCTTAATGAAAGATGTGTTTGATTGAATAATGCACTTATTGCACTTTATGTAAATGGACTTTGGACCGTTCCTTTTCATGTTTCCTAACGGATTGCATGGTTACTTATCTACATTACTACAGTTATATGGCGTGCTTTGCTTGTTGCTGTCATTCTATTCTAGTCTATAGATAAATGCCATTTCTATTACTATTTTGTTGTGTATAATAATATTCGAGTAGTACCAAAGAATTATATATATACACGTGGTACAGGTTGTTTTAACTTTTAGTAGAAGTAGTGAAAGAGAAACGATTTAGGAGAAATATTTAGAAGACAAAGTTGTTCATACGGATTGTTTTATATAAGCACATCATTTTGCCAACTATTGATTAGAATGACCACTGGGGGATCACTGTCGTCTTTTGACAAGATGATACTTTCTATTTTCTCTGGGCTCCATGCCGATCTTCCAAGATCTTCGTAATTAAATTTGGCTTTGTGTCTGCAGTCAAGCATGTCAATTTTACTCGAGCTACTTCCAACTTTAATATTGGAATTCCATAGAAATTCCCTCGACGAAAATATAGAATGAGACTCGGAACTAGAAAGTCGTTGAAGTTGGTGGTCTTGGTCTAC
Organism: Tomocerus qinae; assembly: GCA_020055645.1. Taxonomy (NCBI): domain Eukaryota; kingdom Metazoa; phylum Arthropoda; class Collembola; order Entomobryomorpha; family Tomoceridae; genus Tomocerus; species Tomocerus qinae. Next base: position 44,975,315 of record CM034547.1, read on the forward strand.
TACAGTTGGCTGCTCTGGTTCCTCGGGTACAGACTCTAAAATAAATTCTTCTTCCTTAACAATCTCTCGACTAACTTCCTTTTTCTTTGGACGACAATGGGATTTTTCATGAAATGATGGCTGGCAGTTGGCAAAAGTCGGGAAAATTTCATTTTCCACTATTTTCGTCTGTTCAGCCTCCCTGTTTTTCTCTTCCAATTCTTTTAATAATTTCATTCGATTCAGATAATCATTCTCTTCTTGCTCGATAAGTTGCGCAACGAATTCCCGGATGAAGAGTATGTACATGTTCATCACAATCAAAAAGCTGATAGCTAGGTAAACGAGAACGTAAGCAACTCCGTATGTATAATTCACGCACTGTAGTTTTGAATAATATGGATCGATTTGGCAACCATTACTTTCTGAGTACATTCCACGTAGGATATTGTCCCAGCCAGAAAATGTAGATAATTGGAAAAGGGCTAGCAGAGTATTGAAGAAAGTCTGGAAATTCACCTGCGAAGTAATACCTGCTTCTAATTTCAAGTTTTTAAATAAGGCCATCCCAATTGCTGCAAAGGAGCCAGCAAATATGAAGAAGAAGAGCAGCAAATTGAACATGACGGGTTTTATGAGAGCGAAAGATTTCATAAAGTTTCGTAATGCGCTACAATGACGGAGTAATGGCTGGAATTGTAGCAATCGAAGAATACGAGCTATTCTTGGAACTGTAGGATAAAGTTTCACTGGAAGAAGGCCTCCGAACAAGAAATCTGAAATTATACAAATTTTAAACTTTGGCACGTCAATTTAAATAAATTGGATATAAAATGTGTTGATACTATCCAATTACCAAATATTCCGTAGAGAACGACACAAAGGTCTATGATGTTCCAAAAGTTTTGAAAGTAATATTTGCCCCATGCAAGGAGTTTAACAACAAGCTCCACAGTATACAGCGCTAATATTAATAGGTAAATAATACGAAGCAACATGGACCAATGCTGAAACAAAACAAACCAATTAGACATCTTCACATAAATGTTTAGATCCCAAAATCAGCAATAAAGATTTGTGTTGAGAAAACAAACCTTTGCATCTTGATATTTGTAGAACACAAATGTAACAACGTCTATAGAGATTATAATCATTATAACGACATCAAATCGCCAATCCGAGACGAAATCGTAGACTATCTGTAATAAATATTTTGGCTTCGGGTATGCAAACGGTATTTGCATATTTATTGTTGTCTTTCTCTCTTTATACTTTCGCATTTGCAGCTTGGTCATGAAGATTCCAGTACACTATATTTGCAAAAATAACAACAATGAACACATTTTGGCTACCAACAAGATCAAAGACATTTTACAACTGCAACTTAAATATCAAATTGATTAAAAAATACCTCGTCTTTGTCCAAGTTGTAGCAAATGACTCCAAAAACCACATTAAACACAAAAAGAATGCCGAACACAAAAAACATTATGAAGAATATATTCATCGAAAAATTTGTGTCTTGAATGGTTTGACCCATGACCTAAGATAGTGAAAGTCGGTTAAATTAGTTACTATCGTATTGATTTCCGTATTAGGACAAATAATAAAACCCACCTCTGTTGCATCAACTGTGTCTTCAATAATTTTTGTATATCCATTTAAGCTTCCAACTTGGAATAAGCTTAGTAACGACTCCAGAAGTCCATCAAAATTACTGTCACTATGTTCCCAGGTAAAATTACCAGACCAGCACTCTTGCTTATTAGTAATCAATCGTGCATCAAGTGGTAAATTGCTTTCAGGATCAATGCACTGCAAAGTTTCAAGTAGTTTTGTTAGGGAGAGACTATTTGGTACTATCACGTAAATTGTGTTCGTTGTAAATAAAATATTATCGTACTCTTGCAAATAGTTCAGAAAGTTTTCTTGTTGCGCTAAATGCAAAAAGAAGCCATATAAGTAGTGCAGCTAAAATGTAGCCTTTTAGAAAACACAATTGCTTAAGAAGTCCACACCCGACAGCCTAAAAGTTAGAGAATGAAATAGCAGAAGTTAAGAAACTTGGGTAAACATAAATTACATTTGCTTTGTGAAAAAGTAGAACTTGTTTTACAAATGATTACCTTTAGACAATAAACTCTATCAACAAGCATAAAGATCCTTATGGGTCGCAAATTAAAAGTTTCTTTCAATGGGAAGTTTTGAGAATTCACTTGGTACAAATATAAATTGGCAACGGTACCCTGTTGGCAGGAATTACATTATCTTATACAACATACATTAACTTATTACATCCCGTATCAATAATAATAATTAACCAAAACCTAATTACATTAACTAAAGATATATCAGAATTAATTATCTTAAAACCATACCGAAACCAACAGAAGATCAAAGAGCCATCCGAGACTTGTAAGACAAACTTTCGGTCCTTTGTAGTACACTTTATATGAAACTTCAACGATGAAATACAAAGCAAAGATAATATCTGTGTAGAAAATAACACCGAAAAGGCCAAGACTGCTGGCATTGTGAACATTGTCAATTATCTAGAAACACAACACAGATCATCAATTAAGACCACAGTGAATTTCAATCACACTTCGAATAATTACATGAGATATTTCTGGTTAATGCGATAATTTAATTATGTTTTGTAGTAAACTATTTAAGTTGCTTACCAAAGGTAACCACGAAATCAATATTACTGTAAATGAAATTCCATCAATGGAGCGTCCCTCAGGAGCCCAATCAGGTTCTTCAACCCCAGGTCTGTATACTTGAGCCTCTGGTAGTCCTCTCTTTTTGAAATAATTAGAAAATAGAGATTTGAAAAATGAACAAATAGGACAGGAAAACATCCAGTCAAGTGCACTGCGGAAAGCTGGCTTTTCTCTGCTATCTAGCTCCCGTGACTTGAGCACACCAATAGTTGTGCATGCTACAGAAACACAGGATACCATGACAAGTAAATGTCCAATTAACACTGCTGGCACATAGTAAATAAGACACGAGTAGCTAGCAACAAGGAAGCAATTGCGAAAGGTTTCGACCCATTCTCCACACAGCAGTCGGTAGCTCAACATTAAAGAATGGGGAATGTCCACGAAATTCCATCTTGGATAATTTTCATTAGGAAAGGACATAATTCCATCTGCAGATAAAAGAGTCTCTAAATTAATTCCAGTTTGAATGGCCAAAACTAAAGTACATCTGCGCTTTTACAAAATAACTCAATTACCTGTATAAATCGGTCCTAAATGAATTGTTGCCATAATGGTAATAATAAATAAAAACATCCCTAGAAGGGAATACAGACTCCAAAACAATCCTGTAGTATTCATGTAAACTTCTAAGAGGATTTGCAAAGTAGAAAATCGAGGAACGAGTTTTAATACGCGATACTGTCAAAAAGAGTTAAATTATACAATAGAATAATCCTAAATCTCAACGACATTTTAAGCAGCTTTCTTTCAACTTACAGGAATTGCGCTAAGTATTAACAACATATTTTCCAAGTCCTGTAATTGTCGGGCTTCTCCGGCCTTGTCCGCCTCAAAGTTTATCCAGTTAACCGAAATAATGGTGAGGTAATAGGTACAACCAACGATAACGATTATAAAATCGACGATATTCCAATTTTTCGAAAAGTACGGTTTTGGTCCATATGCAATTATTTTGATAATGGCTTCCAGTGTGTAAAAGCAAACAAAGGTCTGCAACGTAAAAGAATGAAACATTGTCAATAGGTGAGATACTTATGGATATTATAAAAGTGTGCAATTATTAAACAACTTTACCATATCAGCAATAAAAAAACTTTGAATAAATCCTGGCTGTTTCGAAATTGACGAATAATACTGATACTGAAAACCGCCCAGTGCAAATAAAAACGTGACAGAGATATCGACGATAACTATAACTGTTATGAAAATTTCTGCCGCATGGTGCATTCCATATCCTGTTTCAGAGGAAGGTACCGATGACAGTATATCATTTGAAACTGAAGATGATGAAGGAGCTTGGTCTCCATTTTCAGGGTGTAAATTGCCTTTTTTAATTTTCTGAATAAGTGAATTGGCTACAATCCCATAAGCTAGGACTCCGATGGCAAATGTTCCGAGGAAGAACGCAACGAGGAAAAATATTGTGTACCATGGACCAGCAGCATTCCAAATCTGAAACAGCCAAAGTGGTTTATGACTTTAAAAAGGAAAGGGTCGTCATTAGAAGTAAAAGGTGCATGGTAGGGTCCTTAGTATATAAACCATAAATTTAAGTTGCCATTTAATTATGTGTCAAACCTGATTGTAAAGCTCCTGAGGATAATCTTGAAAAATAAGGCGCACCATTGTAAATATCGTCCAAGGTAATGAATCAAAAGAAGTTTGGCCATCGTTAGGATTTTCTCCACAGTTTGGCATGCAAGTATAACCTTCAGGACAACTTCTGAAAACACAATTAGGTGCCTGCTAATAGAGCACTCAAACTTTCATGAAGATAAAATAAAAGTAACTAATACTAGCTGTCATGCTTCTGTGCTTACACTTCATATCAAGCACTAAAAGGTTCTCTAACCTCGTTCCTGAGTAATTCCCGCAAATGGCGTACTCCGTTATACTGTCTTTGTACCAGTAGCTTCCATTTTTGCAGGAAGTAGTTGGAAAATTGAAAAGAGCTACCCGAGATAAATTCCTAAAAGACTTCACGTTGTTTTGTACACATTTTGATCTCAGTGACGTAAAGTACAACTTTTGGGCTAAGATGGAAAGTCCTGTGATTGGAATTAGAGCGTAGAGACACATCTCAAATAGACGCAATCCAGTATTGACAACTAAACAGAATGCTTCTAATAAATCTAAAAAGCAATTTAAAAATGTTATTGTGCAAACCTCATCGTTAACAATTTCCAGTAACTTTTAAAATTTCCTTTCAGTGTTACCTGGAATCAAAGGAATAATTTTAAGGATTCTAAGCGCTTTAATCGAATCAAATATCGGATGTGGAATCAATAAAGACGCTGCTCTGTAAGTTATGGACATCAAATAAAATATTCAACGTTCCAATACAAAAACAATCAAGCCATTTCTTATCGTTTGTTTGGTAAATTGAACACATTTGACAGTTATCTGTTATATATAGCGTAAAGGTTGATATTTATATTTGTACTGATTACTTACGATCCTGAAATGATAAAAAGGTCTAGCCAACTCCAGGGTATCCGAAAGCAAGTGAATTGATCCAAAATTACTCCTCGGGCGACCATCTTCAGACACAACTCAAAGGTATAAATGGAAATGAAAACCAATCTAATCAGAAAGCACAAAAGAGTTTTATTAACTGGAGGGTTTTGGCCCTGATTAGAATTGGAAGAAATAAGATCACACAATACACTTAGTCAAGTGACTGCCTGCTGGAAATGAATTGGACGGAAATATAAAAACAATGAATAGTACGTCTAAAAAAGCGTCGTTCTTACTCGAATATTTGATTTAATCTTGTAGTAGATATCTGCTGCTCTTCCTCTACAAACGGAAAAGGGAAGAATCTCTCTGGTAGTCCCCAGAGCAGAAGAAAACAATTGATCATGACAGCTGCGACAATGAAAGCGGAGAAGATCCAATGAGTCAGGACATAAATTGCCTCACGGCGAAGTAGGCCGAATGGACTCAGCAGGAAAGAACCTCTTTTGGCACTGAATCTGTGTATTGTCTTCTTTCTCCCGATTACCACAAAAGTCTATAGGTGATACGAAAGAGAGAACCCAAAGAGACATAAGACAACCGGCCGGATAAATAAAACTATAGTTTTCCTGTTCTATTCCGCACTCCAGGCATTCAAAGACCCGGCACGTACATCCAATCCATTTATACTCATGACTCATACTGTCTCATGCTATATTATATTAATACCGCATTCATAATGTATACAAGAAATAAGAAGAAGATAAGAAAACTGTCTTTGTCTCTTCTCTCCTACCCAGAAAATAGCCTTTCTCGTGAATACTGCCACGACTCTTCGCAAAGCAAAGCTTCCTCATTGCCTCTTTCAACTCATTTGGGGTAATGACATGCCGCAAGTCGTCTATTTGTAAATGTCTGCCCAGAATTCCCAGAAGTATTCTAGACAAAGGCCTTTTATTTCACAAGAACTAACTGTCAGAATAATTCGCAGCTCTCAAATCTGCTAATTTTTTGGGAGATCCTTTAAGTAAAGAAAATCAGGAAATGAAAAGGATTGTCAGTTTTTGTTCCTTGTCTGTATTTCACCCGTATAGCAAAAGTTCGAGACTATGTGTTTGCACATTAATTTGACAGCAATGTCAGTGCAATGGTGACAGGTTATTTTCCATCAGTGCCATTAAGACATTAGATACATATTGCTACAGTTTGTCTCAATTACTCTTTATCTACTTTCTCCAACTTTCTCCATACCATTCAGCAGAGAACTCAAATAAAATATAAATGAGATATACGGTGCCGAGTGCCCTAACTTGTCAAAGCTACAAATACCTAGGTAAAGTCCAGACCTACTATGCTATATATGGAAAATATCTTTAAAATGCACATGAAATGTATGTATTCATAGAAATGCTATATACCAAATGCTTTGAAAAATACATTTGAAAAATTCGTTCAATTTTTACTATAAGCAATTTCATAAACAAGCTTGCTTTCATGCTGCCTCGTCGTTTAGTGAAAACGGTTATTGAAAGTAATCGTTATGTCGCCGATAGTCGTTGGTGGTATTACTATATAAAAGAGGATAGTTGTTTCATTACTCTAATGGGGTGATTTATGTTTAATTTTGCAATTAAATTAGATACCTGTTGATTTCTGTAGTACGGATCGAACTCCTCAAGTGGAACACATGCCACTGCGTCAGAAAAATCCTTCTGCATAGATTCAGGGAGCGGCTTTCCATCCCGCAGCAGCGGATTTGGATATAATTTTCTTTTTTTCTTGCCTTTTTCCTTCGGCTTCACTTTGACTCGGCCAAGTCGATCTTGAAGAATATCTCCTTCCTCTTCGTCATCCTCTTCATAAATCCGAATCGTTCTCAGAGCTTTTCTCGTAAGAATCTTTAAGCTTTTCTCTTGCTCTCGAGCCATTGTTCTTTCTCCTGCTCTCAATTTTACAAGTGCGCTAATCTTTGGGTTGTATTTGGTATTTGAAGCACGTTTTTATAGGAAAGGTTTGATTCTAATTCTAGTCGTATATCTGGTCGTACTATAATACAATATTACATTAAATGAATAGTAATTGTCCGTTGGACGAAGTCAATGTAGGAAACGCAAAGACGTGTAGGCTTAATAATAAATGGTGAATGAATCTATCTACCTACACGAAGATAGAGTAGTAGGTTGGCTGTTTCTTATAGATAACTCCCACACAATAAAAACGGATACACTTGGGTAACTATGTAGAAAGGAGTTTGGCGTTACATTAAATACTTATTAGGCAATGCTTTCACCAAAACACGACACAAGTAAACTATCAACGCACCGGGTGGGCGGGCCTAAACCAATTAGAGTGAAAAATGTACCTGGGCGGATAAATAACACTCTTGAAAGGAGTAAACAGCACTTTCTTCCTTTCAATGTCCTCCAGAAACAAAGTACCTAACCACTATATTGACTCTCGTTCACTACCTCTGCACCATATTAATAAAAATGTTACATAATAAGGAGAGCGTGAAGGAATGCAGTTGTTAAGTTTACACGAGCACTTGGACAGACAGTATTAGGCATCTGGGAAAAATAAATATATTTAAGTGTCATGATGATTTATTCATCAAACTAAACTATACAGTGGGAGTTCTTAAAGAGAAAGTGTTTACTAAAAGTCAACCCAATAAACATGAGTCGTTAGTTTTGCTTGAAAAGACGAATCGGCCGATTAGGGACTGATGCTTTGCCTGTGAGTGAATGAATGACTGAGTGCAGACACAGTCTAACGAAAATAAACCAACTTAATGTAATGGATACAGCACAAGATATGCAATGTGCAGCAGTAAATGCGGACGAGCTATCGCCAACTACTACTCACTGACTTTACTGGGCAAGGTACTGAGTTCTACTAAAGCCAATTCAAATAAAACTCCCGTTAACAACAACAGAGCTAGAGATCTTTTCGACGACCCTCCTATACATTATACAATCTAACCTACCACTACTAAATGGTAGAGGCTACAGCTACTATATTATTTCCTAACCATACCAAATCATGCTACACGAAAGACTAGGCCAGGCGGGTCAAGCTAGCCACACTATCTACAATTCCTTGCCGCACATCACATTATATGCACTGCACTACGGGGAAAGCATTCTTGAAGCGAAAGTGCCAGACGTGTGCTCAACAGGGTTTCCACATAGCTAGTTTTAACCTAATTTGACCCATCCTGTTTACAACCTATGGAAAAACACAAAATTAATTTACATTGTCATATTGCTTGATTCCTTCATTTTGGAAGAGGATTGGAAAGAACATAACTTGGAAAATGTGCAAAAAAAGTTCATGAATTATTCCTTTTTACCATTGCATGAACTTTTAATCCACAAGTGCAGAATTAATGTACAAATATTAATCTTCCTAAAATTAACTATTACCAAAATATTTGTAAACTGTTGTATCAAGAAAATATTTAGTTGCAGCACTAAAATGTTTCAAAACTTGGCAATATCATGTTTTGATCTAAAACCTGGAATTTTGGATCCCTGGTAGTCAGCATAGTGTAGTCCAGCAGTATAGTATTAAGGCAAGAGAAAGCATGGTAAAATTCAGAACTCAGGCAGGGAGACTTTCTCATGTGTAGAGCAGAATAGAACAGAAGCAGATCGGATTCGACTCCCGGAGACGCAAGCTTTCAACTAATCGATACAGACAGCAGCATCACGCATGTAGTACAACATAAAATACACGGAGCACATACTAGAACAGTGCTAGCTGTGAACTAGACTAAACCACCCGGTAGTCAACAATGTCTTATCTAACTGTAGTGTATACTTATCATATATGTATTATGGTACAGTATGTACATATATAAATGACAGGGTTAGCAGGTCTGAGTACCTTGTTCACTATGTACACACTCTTCTACTATTCCATACAGTGTTATACTAGTCATACCTAGTAATTTTGTCCAGGGTTGAGTTTTTACTTTTTTCAGTCGTCTCGATGGCAGTAAATAATTTTATGGGTGCATATAGCCTAGACTTATACATCAATTCCATATGGGTATATGGAATTAGCAAGCTCATACATACCTCCTTCCGGAGTTAATAAATGTGATTTTAGCTCAGATTGTAAAATTAGTTTTTCAGAAACAGTTCACGGCTCCCACGAGAAAAACTTAGAGATTACTTCCTTATTTTCGGCATTAAGGGGATTTTTGACCCGCTACTTACTGTGTCAACATTTATGATGTACAATTAACGTAGGTTCTCATTACATGGCAGTCCTTTTATCCTACTATTTCTTGTTTCCTTTGCTGCATGTTGTTTTCCTTAAAATTATTTTCGAATATAGTAGTTACACAATTGGGGAGTGCATTACTGAGAAATTTCTCCAGCTTTGAAAATGGTAGTTTAAAAGCTAACAAGATTTGCCATTTTCACTTAGGTTTCTCTTTTTACCATTTAACAGCCTGTGGAAATAAGTGTGTGGGTAGTTACACTGGCCATGTCCTTTTGTGTATGTACGATAACGAAGCTAGTAAAAATGTAATAATAAATAATTGCCTTCATTTCTCAAGTGTTAACTATCTCTATAAAACAATGTATATCTAAGAAAAGGTAAACTACATGTAAATGCAAACAAATGCTCCCGAATATACTCGGAGACGTCTTAACCACGTAGAAACCTTACTAATACCAATATTCTGCAATAAATCACAATGTAACATAGAAAATGTAGTGGAGAAAAATTAAATGGGAGTCAAATATTATACTCTGCAGAGTCTGGAGTAAAAATCAATGAGTTGGTTATTATATTCATTTTTACAGGAATATTCCCATCCTTCACGGAGATATATACATATAGCAATGTATCTCATCAATATATCATGTCAGAAAATGGGGATTTTACGATGCTCAAGAATCTATAGCCAACGTGCTCGACAATATTGTAAAGAGGATGAAAACAAAAGAAAGACATAAGGCTGATAAAAGTGTGATCGTTCCCAACTCTATTTGCGTGGTGTAGACGCAAAGGAGGTTGTCGGGCAGACTCGATTACATAAAAGAGAAGATAAGAAGAGTCGGAAAAGTGGAGGGAGCACAAAGAAAGGCATGATGCAGAACAACGACAACTCAAATCAAGGCTGACTTTCTTTTAACTTGACTTCCTTTTGAGTGTTTCCTTTTCCTTCGTTTGTCTGTGTAAAGGAGTGAAGAGAGGAAATTCGTTTGTAGTGTGTAGAAGTCAAAGGGAGAGCTGAAGGCATGAACTGCTACATGACCAGAACCATCCCTACACTTACACTATTTACCCAGTAACGTAGTTTCGTACCTATGTGGTGGCTTTTTCTTTCAAGTGTGCATACACTACATAGTTACGTAATGCAGAATATACAAGTGGATTATTGTTTGTACTCGCATGAGTATAAGGAGTGTAGAACAGAATACAAACTCCAATCACTTTCACTATCTTACTCTTTGGCTTCCTTATAATATCTGAACTTTCTCTCTCTGTCTGTCTGTCTGTCTGCATGTCTCTGTGTATATCGTTGCTTTGTGTTTGGTGCCTGTTTGTCGGGGATTATTCTTTGGCCCAGTTTAGCCAACTTTACGTAGCTTATTTCATTCATTTGGTAGGGAGTTAAAACCAGAGATACGATTGCCTGCATGGCTCAGATTTACTGACTTTCACTTCACTATTTTTTACTCCAAGAGCAGTCTATCTTCATGATAGGAGCAAATTGTATAGGGAGGCACACAGCATAGCATGGACAGTGTGAAATGCATAATATTATGTAGGACATAGATATAAAAGGTATGTTATATTATATAGACGTCAAACTCTCCCTGGGCAGTAGTGCAGTCAACTCAGGTACATTCCGGCACACACAAGTTGTAAAACCACGAACCAGATCGTGTTTGAAATCCTGTCTGTCTCTACACTCTCTCTTCTCTCCCACGGTGAAGCGGTGGTCGTCTTGTTGTCTTATGTTTGTGCTATTATTATTGCATAAAAGGAGGCTTTATTCCTAAGGTAGAATTTCCACGTATATATAACAAGGTGAATAACTAGTGATTAATTTTTTAGGCGTTTTTAATTAGAATTTTGAAAATTCACGGATGAGCCACGTTTGAAATATGTATGAGCCCCCTCCAGAAAAATTCCTTTGGCTACGACGAGTGCACAGAAAGATTTTATTAAACCTTTCTACATTGAATTTATCTGTATGCAATGCACCGTTTTTAGAGTAGTAGGCTCAGAGTTTCAGTTTCACCTTAATGCTCCATATAAATAGACATTGAATATTACGTTACATAGGACCGTAACACGATAGGCACTTATTTCCACACACAGAAAGCAAAGCATGTCATTTAACAGAGCGAGACGAGAAAGGAAGCCAAGGGAAATAGTAGAGAAAACCAAACCGCACAATTACATTAAAGAACACCTACAGACTTTTACAGTAGTGCTTCATTTTAACTTGACTTTGGCTACAAGAGTCAAGGTACCTTTAACAACATGTAGAGTATGTGTGCCCACGCGATTTATTTAAATGAAAGAAGTCGTATTATTAAACAGTTGGATATTAGCTACATGTAATCTATACGACTACTTATACACAATAGAGACTACTACTAGTATAAGGCTTTCTGGCATGTAAATTGTTAGCATGTGTGTGTGGAGTAGTCGGTGTGTGTCGAATCAAGCGAGAAAATGGAATTTACTTACACTCGTAGTATATTGACCATAACTGTACGATGAAAGTGTGCACATTGCTGTCACATTACATTTTCATTGTGAATTTTCAGAGCTGAGAGAAAGTCAGCGAAGGAAAATGAATTTTCTCCATGGCCAGACCAGCTTTAAGGTTTTCCTCTCACTCCGACGAGAAAAGTCAGATTCCGCTCTACAAGATAAGCAACGGCTGTGTACGGCTTTGTTGCTAGAAACTATTATACCACTAGACTTTGCCAACCTTATACTGTCTTCTACCACTGCAGTGTCAAATGACTATTTTTCCTCCCAACTACAGATACAAATGTATATCTGTAGTAATGAATGTTTTTTTAAGTTATTAGTTAGTTCCCTATATATAATATAGAGCATGGGAATTGTAAAAAATGTTCTGAAAGAAAGTAAGACATGACTTAGTGGCATAATAGAGCTGGCTATGCGAAAAACTTTATTTTATTACGTATCTATGTATTATGCATAAAAATGTCTAGCAGAACATCTACATATGCATTATGTAGCTATGCATAAACTACGTGGGTGCATTTTCTCACATTACCATTCATTATTACCTACCTATAGTAATGTGTGCGTGCAATTCTAATAGTAGACTATGCATAATGCATTAGCTACACATACTGCCTTTTATTTAAATGAGCCATATTATAACATGTCTTTTCTGCCTTTATCCACATGTATATTGAATATATTAGGTGTAACTATGTATAAGCTAATGTAGATTTTCAGTCTATCTAAATATGCAATGTAATAATATATTTTATTTCCTGGTATGTTATGTTGTAATGCATCAGTAGTACATATTACATATCTGCAAGTATCTCGGCCACTAAAGCTATGCATTGCGATGTAGGAAAGTTAAACTACTTTTTATGATCTTTGCATGTGCCGCATTTATTTTTTCTGTACTTTAAGTGTAATGGCACTACTGCCGTATTCTTACTATACTACATAACTCCATATACGTAGCAATCTACTTTTCCCTTCCGTTATTTCCACTATAGCCCAACTCTTAGCTTTAGCCTACACTTTATTTAATAGTGTCTGATTATGTACTTGCTGGCTACTTCTACTACTATAAGTATGTATGCTACTATATGTATGCACATGTATTTGTTACAGTGCAGATAAGAAATTTAAACTTTTTCAAACACACTAGCCAAAAGAAACCGGTGCTAAACATCATTGAACTTACAGTTTCAGCTGCAGCATTGTAATTACTTGGAATAAGAGATAAATTTTAATTACTATTCTTATCCGTTGACAATTGTTTTGTCGATCTAACAGACATAAGTCTAGTGAACCATATCATTAAATACTACTTAATATACGCCGTGACGGCAAGATAAATCTATGAATTCATTCCCTGTTGTTTCCGGAGATAGATAGTAGTAAACATAATATATTACCCTTTAGCATGCTTACTTTTAAACGGACGATAAACCTATTTGGTGATTTTATATGCTTCATTATTAATATACCCTACTATCATTTGTAGTTATATTTTTATCTACGTTAGGTAAGCTGAAAAACAGTTTTATATAAATCAAAACTTTCACCAATACAAATATAATTTTCACATACACTAAAATTTCACTAATAATTATAAAGAAATAGATTATTTTCACAAACAAAAAATTAAAGTTTTAACTTTCCCCAACACAAAAAAAATTTTTTCAATATATACTATAACTTTCACCAGAACAAAAAATATTTTCATATACATCAAAAATTTCACCAATACAAATATAATTTTATATGCACTAAAATTTCACTAATACCTATAGAGAAATAGATTGTATTAATACTTTCACCAGCAAAAAAAATCCATTATAAATTAAAACTTTCTCCAATACAGAAAAATAATTTCCATTGTGTGCTAAAACTTTCACCAGGATAAAAATTAATTTTCATGGATCCTAAAATTTTCACCAGCAAAAAATTGGCTTTCATTGTATACTAAAATTTCACCAGCACAAAAACTATAATTTTCATTCTATACTATAATTTTCACCAATATACTTTTTACAATTTGCACATCTAAGCTCATAAATGCTTAATTGTCACCTGGGGTTTTGGAAGTATGTAGCTAACATATGAACAAGTGCAGTATCAGGAGATACCATGTTTAAATGTATACTCAGCATGAAAGTAGATTATTCATTAAGAATATTCATTTTATTCACTTTGAATGCCTAGTTCCATTACACAATGCTAGTTTCGTTTGGAACTTCTCAATGTTCAACTTGTGTTAACATAGATATCAACATGCCTAACATGTACTATGCTTTTCAATTTGGTAGACTGGGTAGGAGACAGGAGAATCGTTAGAATTTCTACAGAATAGTCTGAGTTACTGAATTGTCTCATGTTAGTGCCTTCTTCCTTTACCTGCAGCCAAAATGCAATGCTTGAGCCAATGAAACAGGAATCGAATAAATTATGAAATTCTATTAATAAACTTGAGGTACGTGTTTTCAACAAGGAAAGTAACATTTCGTGTACTCTAGTAGGACATAAACGGAATGATGGCCTCTATAAATAAAACAGATCGCATGGAATGAAAATAGCTTTGATCAATGCAAATTCAATTTCCTGTTTGTTCTTTCTATAGCTGTGGTTATGAATCCTGAGAAAAGTATGAGTAAATTTCCCTTAAAGATTCTATACTCTCCCACGCGATATATTTCTGTAGTATGCGTACTACAACTTGGACAAGTACAAATACATGTAACCTCGTTAGTGATTTAATAAATATGCAAGTCAACAAAAACAAATTCTTAATAATTTGTCGTAGTAATTTGAATAATTTATGCAAGCCCTGCTAAAAATAATTTATGGGGCATCTATTTTTTGTGCCTTTTACTATCAAGAGTCTAAGAAACCGTCTGGTGTTGAAAGAAGATCTAATGAACAGAGTGAATGTCCTTTGTAGAGCTTTTGAATGCAAATACGTGCATTCAGCCATTTCGCATCTTATATGAATTACAGAGCAAAAAATTGAATAACTATTTGCTCGTAATGCAATCTTCCTTAGGAAATTTTCAACTGCGCATTTCAATATATACCATAAAATGCATTGCGTTTTGATTTTATAGAGAATATTATTCCTTGATCATTTTAGGTTTTACATTTTTTGCTTCTGTACCCGATCGTTATATACATAGTATGACTAGTAGTAGTATAAAAATTTCTTAGTGATGATGTCACGTTTAGGGATAGGAGGTTAGGAAGAAAGAATTTTTGAATAAGATAGCACCATAAAAGACAGGAAGTGGTTATCTCGCACATGTACGTAACATTAAACTAAACTGAATTGTTTGGCAGTAAGTGATGTGGATTTATGGAGTATATCTTATGATTGCAAAAAGATGTATATAGGAAATATGCATTTAGATATTGAGCTTCGAAAATTGAAGTCAAGTCAGGGGCTTATAGCGTGATAGAATTTAGTATTTGATGGTATTACTGCTCCATCCGATAAAGCTACCTATTTGCGTTTTCTGTGGAATATGAATCAAATAAAGGAGGTTGGAGAGAAAGAGAGGACAAGACGGAAAAATACATGCCTAACATAAGTTTACTTTTGACAAGAAAACGAGTTCCTTGGCTGGGAATTCAGTTCAGCTTTTGTGGTAGGTATGGGATATTGGATTGGCAAAGTTTGGTAGAATTTAAGTCTCCGTATTGCAAGAGAAGGACAATTGTGATGTGAGTTAGTTAGTTATTGGTCGGTGCCTTTGTTGTTATGTTGGTGTGAAAGTTTCTTGGAGAAAGTCAGGTTACGTAGTAGAATGTTAAATGGAGCCGATAAATATATGGATGAACTTTGGTTGGGTTTATGGTGTGTAAATTGTCATTGTTATCGAGGAGCTAAACTGCCCTGTTTCAAATAGGATAACTTACTTTGGCATAAGATCTCTTTCTCAGCTCCACTCCCACACCTCCGTTTCATTCGACTTGTGCCCAATCAGGTACCAAAACTAAAACACCAAAAGTAAACTTCTGCGATGCAGTCTTGGCTGATAGATATCCCAGCTGTGGCAAATAAGTATCTAACATAAGAAAAAGGAGTTAATTCACTGGAAAATGCGTTTACACAAAGAGTTTGTTTAGTGAGCGTGTCTTTTCTCTTCCTAAGTCTCTAAATCGTCAATATTCAGGATGGAAAAAAACGGGGGAAATGGAGAAAGCAAGCATTTTTCTTTTGTTCATAAGATTGTGCAAGATTAGACCGGAAAATCCTTTAATGCATGGCTTTGTCGTTTTTCTGCTATTGTACATGTATATTGATGGACATAGAGAAAGATAGCATTTCTTACTTCAATGCATATGAAGAGTTCTTGTGTTTATTTCCTTTTTGTAGCAAAGAAACGTTTGACAAACAAGATGTCCATTCGCTAGAATTCTAAGCCCACTTAGTAGTTAGTAGGCACTTATGTTTTCGCTTCTCTCGAAGCACAACATTAATTCTACAGCGTGTAAGTGCTCAAATATATCTAATAAACCCATTGTGGTTTTCATAGGATCGATTACACTTTCTGCTTATTGCGTTCTAAATCTCAAGATATGAGTAGTTTTTAAATAATAGCCATTCCAAGGCCAAAGCTTGACATTACACAATCAAATGTGCACGCAAAAATGATATTTTCACCAGTTAAGTAGTTCAAGCGCAGAGAGTAATCTTACTTTTAGTATGCTTTGCAAATGATTTTATTCATTGAGTTACCTTTATATGTCCATTAGCTTTTACATCCAAATATGCTTTCCCTTCTCTTTATCAACGAACGACCTAGTTCTTTCTTTTCTCTAACTCCAACTGAAATTAAAAGGTACCTTGACTTGGCTGTGGGCGTGAATTACTCCCCGTCCCGTGTCCATGCTCTGTCCCATATTTACTCGCTATTTGTAATGCATTGTGCTAATAAATTATTACAGAATTACTACATAGTGACATGGAATGTATGACTATGGTTTGTGTTATGCGTTTCTCAATAAATACATTCTATTGCTTAACTTTAGCAATTAGCGGCCAACTACACACCATTATGCACTACTAACAAATATCTCTATGCACATATGGAAATTCACTTAAGCATATATGCGCCAGGAAATGGAAACTTGCTCCTTATACTCGTACTATAATACATTAGTAAGTGAAAGCACAAGTGAACTTTTGATATTCCAATGAATAGTAAATTGACTAACCCAATTTTCCATTCGATTCTAGTAGTTATTACAACTTTCCTTCCCAGAACTGGAAACAATAGTCTGGGACAATATCCATGATAGACTTTCTTATTCCCCGTGTTAAACTTTTAATGCAGTCAACTCCGAACCTAGATAAAAGTAGATTGCATCATCCCACATATTATTATGCTGCATTAGATGTAGATGCATATCTTTCCGATGAAAGCTTAATTTACTGCTAGCTACGTGTGTAATTAATTATCATAAGTTAATAAAGTCAAACGTATAACTGCCATGTAGAGAGTCATCGCTTCCCCAATGTTTCCTTTAATTACTAAATCCGTCTATAATCGGAACTAATGACTTTTCAGTTCATTAATATGCTAGTTCACCATGAATTCTCCTTTTGCTTTTAGCTCCAACTCCCAAACGAATTTTTACACTAAATACCTACTGCACTGGTAGTAAATATTCTTTATTTTCCTTCTCCTAACCATCGTGTCTAATGCTATGCAAAGTAGAAATTAATATTGCTATCAATGTTTGACCAGCCACTGGCTAGTGGCTAAAATGGTTTTTAAACCGGCTAAAATCAATTTTAGCCAGGCTAAAATGGCTACAAAATGTCGGCAAAGGAATCTACATTTTTATATCTCTTCAAATCATTTTATTGTAACATTTTGTACATTGGTATTAAACTCAAAAAATGTCTAGTCTAGACGAATAAAGTATACTTGAATAATCATTACTTTTATGCAGATAGACTTATAAATAGTTGTAAAAATAATTCAAATAAAAATCATCATACCCGAGTCTCATATCGTTGAAATGTTACTTCAGCGTAGAATTGATGTAGAGAGCATCGCTTTCCTATTCGTAGCGGTTACCGCAAGAAGAAAATTGACAGAAAATATTGCACACTGGAGTAAATAGAACTCGCGGTGCTAGGTGGCAACCAAACTGCTCTACTTTCTACCAAAGCTGCTTTGCAGAATCCTGAAAATTTGAACAGAGAGTACTCTCACTACCACAATCGAAGTTATTACTCCAGTGATGAACAATTTTGCTTGATGCCCTTTGCAATGCTTTTCTGAAATTCAATCACTATTGTATCTACAAAAAAATTAAAATTATAATCTATTTCGGATATCATTAAACAATGATCTCCCTCTACATCATTCCAAAAACGTCTGAATTCAAAATTTAATTGATAATCACGCTCCTTGTACTGCGTTTATTAAAACATGCCAGCTGATTAGAGATGGCCACCACAAATGGATGGCTACGTATTTTTTGCCAACTACATTTTCAAAATTCACGTACATTTTATAATGATGCAACTAAAAGAATATTTTTTAGATAGCCATGCGTATCTTTGGTTGAGTGCATACAGATCGAGAAATAGCATTTAAAATATTGGTTGGGTAGAAGAGGCAATGATGGTAATAGCATTAGAGAAGATGAGTGAAGAGAGGGATGGAGTTGATTTAAGTTTGCCAGCTAATCGTAAATGGTAACGAGGACAGAAGAGAAAGGGCAGGAAGGCAAAGGAATGAATGAATGGAGTGAAAGAAAGAGTAAAAGAGTAAGACAACGAATTCGAAATTCCGACTTGAGCGACCTGCCTACAAATAAAGCTGAGACTTGAGAGAGTTAAGTGAGACTGTGACTGTAGCTGAAGAAGTGTAACAATAAGCCAACGGCACGTAGAGCAAAGAGCAGATTTGGTGAATTGAATTTTCTCTTTCCACTCGGCACTCCCACCGTTTCACGATTGCAGAATACATGCCTATTTATATATTTACACTCTCAACTACTATACCTAGTCAAACTATAGCATCTGCAATACGCATTTCTGTAGATACTACCTACATCTCGTAATTATATACTCTTGTGTATATATTTATTTTTATAAATGCACTTATCTTCATTTTAAGTTAACTCTATCTTTTAATGCTTATTCCAGCAGAACATCAGTCAAGGAAATTAAATTTAGTTTATTTACCCCATACATGCAGGGTTATAGTAGGAGGAAATAGATATTGATAATGTTGTCTTATATAGTTTATATTTATATGGATAGGGATGAAGAGACATCACAGTAGCGGTTATGTGTATTTATTATGGCAATAGTATTTATTAGGTGAAAGTAGAAATAATTTATACATAATGTGTATAGGAGACTTGGGACCAGGAGGCTCTTCTGTGAAATTCCGAGAAAGTAAACTTGTGTAATGATCAATTTGGTTGTAATGTGTGATGATGATATATAGAAGGCTCTCTAATGTTATTTACTCTCTTCTGTTCTCTCTGTGTGTGTGAACTTACAAAAAGCCAATTGAGTGTAGACATGCCTAATCCAATCTTCCTTTTCTCTCATCCTAGCCTTATCTATGTGTAGCAAGAGTCAACTTGTTTCACTACCATCCTCGTGGTTTCCTCTAGTTTGTACTATTTACAACTATAAAATTAGGGCTCCACAGAAATAATACTATCTGTAACTGTATAGTACCTACGGATAAGGACGTTAACTTATTTTAGCAGAAAAGTCGCGTAGTAGTCTATAGATTGGTCTCCTCTACATCTGACTTTGCTCTTCCTCTACCTACATAGTTAACTTACACAAGTTGAATTTTGCTCCAAGCTGATTTCATTTTCCTGTACTGTTACTACATTGTTGTACTCTATTCGTCATTATATCACTATATTATTCCTCATATCAGACACATAATTATGATACAGAGCTTTTTACTCTTCCCTATTTGTAGGTAGGGAAATTGTATTTAGTGTTCAATTTACTATGCTCTTCTTCCAGAATGTGCACTGCTCTGTGGATTCTCCTTCCCAGCACTACATAGATGATGATGGTGATGGTGTGTCAAGGAAAAGAACCAGAATTAGATCAAGTGTGGACAGACTCAAAGCCTAACTCAAAGCTAACTCGTACATTACATTATCTACTCTTTCCTTTCCTTACACTTACACTGCATTACATTCACTACATCTACACTACTTACACATTGCCACATAAATAGAACCGGACACAGTCAAGTCAATTGTCTGATCGTGAGTTGACCGTCGAATTATCCTTCTGCCTCAAGAAATACGCAGTTGGTACATTATCTATTACACTATATTATAGTCATATACACCTATACTTCAGTTTTCAGATTATATAGTGTTAATCAATAAGACAAAATAGCCTATACTATCTACAGTTTAACATAAATAATTTTTAAGAAATTAACAAATAAATTGTACTACGTTTAAAATCCTCCAATACTTGATTTATTTAATACGTGGAAGATTGTATTTTGAAAAATTATTGTGCCTAGAATAGAACTGTTATTTGAGTATAGTAAGTATCAGTTCTCGGTATCAATAAGAAACTTATATTTTATGATAAGTCGAGAAAGGTTAGCTTGAGCTTAACTGCAAGCAAATGGAGCCAAGTACTTCTATCTAAGTGGTAGCGGCTGTGTAATTTGTACGTAAAAATACATAGAAACATGAATAAGTACATTGTGTATCCAGTGGGGCATCTCGTCTGACTGAGCTCGTCTAAAGGCATGTAGAATCGTTTTATAATAAAAGGTAGAGCCAGCTGCATATTTAGTATTGCTCGAGAAAGCTAAAATAAGATAAACTTTCCGTAACCTAATAACAGACATTTCCAAATGGAATCAAATTGAAATTTATACATTTCCAACTTGACCTGTCAAGTACATAGATGCAGATAGAGATGGATGAAGAAAATGGGACTCACTCTGTTGAAGAAAATGTAGAAATGCATAGCGAGTAATTTGAGCTGAAGAGAGTTGGCAAAACAAGTACATAGTACAGTAATTCCGTCGAAAAATACATTTATGGGGTTTATTATAGTGTATATCATTACTGTTAATATCAAGTCTGTATATGAGTGTAATATAAACGATGTAATGTAGTAGACTAAAGAAGGATGGGATGCAAAGCCAGGTAATTGCATTTAGATAGAGATAAAGTAGTTCCAACAGTTCCAACTATGCAAATAATATGAAAAGGGGAAGAAATTCTCGAGGAGCCTATCTGGTTGGTCTCTGTGTGTACAAAGTATTGTCCTCTTGGCTACCTTATACTACAATATCATTACACAATATAAATAGCACGCACCCGTGCTGCGATATTATTTTCTCGACTACATACATACATGGTAAATAGGTGGAGGATAAATATTATACATCCACAGAAAAGTGTAGTAGTCAAACCGGGAGTAGTGAGAGCATCGCTTATGCATCCCAAGAGACTTTCCCATCCTCTCTCGAAAAAACCCACAAAATTGAAGTATATATATTTTTAAAACCCCAAGCTAACTTAAAAGAGTAGAATCGCACTTCCGCGTCTGTATTGTACATTTCACTATATATACAGTTAGTAGCATTACTCTGTTATGTCTGTAAGTAACTATGCCCTTTGCTTTTGCTTAACTTTTTCCCTACAATTCGATTTAAATCCGACCAGGCCAAGCCAAACCGACCAAACCGTCAGTAAGATTCCTTCACTTTACATTTACACGAACTTTATGTATGCATCTATTTCATTGAACGATATACTCGAGTTCTGCTACCTCTATAACCATGTTGTGTCAAATACTCAAAAATATCTGGGAAAAGTTGACATCTACTTTCTGTTCGGATGTAATACAAATAATGTAATATTTTTGTAATAGTATGAAAAAGTATGAGATGTAATCGTAAATGCTAAATGGACGATAGAGTGACAGCAAGTCAAAAGTCAGTCTCAGAAGAGCTACACAATTATGGATACTTCTTGCGGATAAATATAAGTACATGTATACCTATCTATGTGAATAACTGAAATAAAAGGATAGAATTGTTTCATTCCTCTCAGACTATCTAAAATATACATTGCATTCTATTAGTATGTACTTTCTAGAGTATTGCATTACACCAGAGTGCAAGTCTCATTTGTTTTAATGTTGTAAGTAATACCAAATGCCAACTTGCCCACCCTACAAGGACTGAATAAAACCTATAGCTATGCAAAAACAAATGGTTAAAGAACTGACACAGGAAAGTGAGTCGACCCTTCAAGCTTCCACTACAAAACCAAACACATCACAATCCCTCTGACATGACATGATGGAACAAATCTTATCAAATCAACAATAACCATCATCCTTATTACTAAACCATGAGAAATTGTGATTCTCAAGGTAATTCCATTTCTACCCTTTTCCATTAACTGTCAAATACATTCTTCCACGAAAGTAGTATTACAGAATAATATAGAAAGGGATCATAATAAATATATTTATGTATTCAATTACTACTACCTTGTGTAATATGCGTCATATCTTATTATCTACTGAATCTTCCACCATCCTAGTTTTCTATAAACTGCCTACAGTAGTTAGGAATGTTCTGTCATGTGCAATTAATTGTTCTAAATTAAATATCGCAAAATAAAGCAATTAGTTTTATTGGGTGAACTATTGTAAGTAGATTAGTCCCATAGGTATGTAAGGTAAGATAAAAGTTTAATGTTTCTTGTGTAATCCAATAATAATGTAATTTTCCGTAAGACTAGCTTAATAACTGCTGTGGAAATTCTCAAGGGACGGGAGGAACAATGTTATATGTTGGTGAAAATTCGGAGAAAAGAATAGCTATAAAATTCTTGGAAATAAAAGTGTGGGTTTAGCTGTCATATCAGTTGTAGCTTGCACCTGTCATGTCATCGTGTAGCGGGTATATGAGTAGATAATTGAGTGAAAGTGAGTAAAATGGGAAAAGAAAGGGCGAGATGGATAATAGAAGTTAAGTTGGAGAGTAAGTGGCATCCACAGCATAGCAAGCAGGGTGAGGTAAGTATGTAAGGCCAACGATAAAAAGAGGCACGTCATGTTAGTGCAAAGGAAGTCTTCTCCAAAATCCTGTGTGTGGTAATGTAATGTAATGTAAATATAAAGAGTCCCGAAACTCTTGACTTGACTTGGGCTTCACTTCACACGCTTTCTTCGTTGAATAAATGTCAAGCCAAGATCACAAGTGAAGCTCCGCTAAGGCAATCTCTCTTTATGCTCCCCATTCACAATATCTCTACACAACAGAAATAACCCACCCAAAATACACCTTCAAAACAGGAATTGTCTACTGTTTATCTATACTGCAAATGATATCGTATAAATAAATGTTATAGTGTGTATTGAGCCTCGGTATGTTTTGAAACACACTATTCTTTAAAATAAATCCATACCAAATTGTCAAATAAGAAACATTATAAAAAACCATTATCTGGTAGAATTTAAATTACAAAATCTTATAAAAATGGTCTAGAACATTAATCAACATTTTATTGAGACATTTTTTAAAAATATTTAGAAAATCGAAATTCTAGTACGCTAAAATGGTGCTTATATATATTCTCAATAGAATTATATACGTTTAATAAAGAAACCTACTTAATTATATAGTTTCGTTGTAGCAATTTGGCATGCTTTTAAAATCAATAGATACCAGTATGTGTTAAAATACACCAAGTTTCAATAAACACTGTAAGATATAGATGAATAGTAAAAATATTGCATTCTATTGCACTAACAATACACTTTAGTGGTAAAAGTAAGTGGAGATAGTGAAAGAGTGTGTGTTGTCTCTGTCAAAACGAGTAAGTGTCAGTTTTGAACCTGAGGAGAAATCTTGAAGAGTCCCAGTTTATGTATTTCTAAGGAAGGGAAAGTATATCTTTCTTCAAAGAGTCACTCACATACCTTAATATTGGGAAATACAATAAAATACCCGACGAACCAAGCAGTCAGTCTCAACCCTGTAATATTTTCTCTTGACTTTAAATGTGATTAGGTTTATGTAGCGTAATATAAAAGTACCTACGAAGAGATACCAAAAATGTGAAAGTGGCTACCGAATACTACTTTTAAGTAGGCTCTCTGTACTATATGCAATTCAATGCAGCAATAAAATGTATGTTATGTGCACTACTACTCTGATCTCTGCGCATATAGTAACAACTATTTTGTAAGTGTAAAGTGATATGGAAAGTGAAGGTATATTCTCACAAGGGACTCCTTACAAGTCAAGTCTCACTACAATTTTCTTTTCCTCTTTATCTTTTAAAGCTGTCAAAAAGTCCATCTCACTTTCTGTCAAGACTTGGACTATGTACTGTCGCCTCTTTTCAATTGCCGTAACACACTTCCCATTTATAAATTCCTCTGCACATACACTCTCTTCTTACATCTCAGCTTTTCAGTTTAACCAATAATCCTAACAATACAAGAAAATAATCAGCCAAAATGCCTGTTTATTTTAAATTTTTAACACTAGGGACTTTGTCAGCTTTCTTGATAAGAGTAGCTAGAAAACTATCACATTTCGTTACCCTTATGATTTGTAACTTTTAAAAAATTGAAAACAAAAATAGCCTACATAATTCAATTACTATTCCTTTCTACTTTACAAAGTTCGTACTTTGTAACTAATTTTAGACTCGTAATTGATGTATTTGTGTGTATAGAGATGATAAATAAATGACAAAGTGATTTCACGACCAATTAAGACTGCACACTAGTAGATGCACCTCAAAGGAAAATCTGTGCTTGTAATCCAATATGTAATTGGCTTATTTATGTAGTAGTACAGGCGAGAAATTCACAGTACACCTTATGCCCCACGTAATCACCTATAGAGAGGGATAATACAATACAACAACCAATTTAGTACGTATATACCTAATTCTACTATGCCTAATGGAGTCAGGATATATTGAAAACCCATAAATAAAGTTATTTGCAGCTCATTGACATCCTGCTATTTACTCATCCACAATAGTCACATTTACAACTACATTTGGTTCTTGTTATATACAACTAAGCTCATAAAATAATAGAGTTGGTCATGAATGGGGAATGAATAGAAGGGTCCCTATTTACTACTTAACAATAGCAAGTACCACATGGACAATATTGACTTAGATGATCCCTTCCAAATTATTAGCCTTTGGTTATGTACTCACTTTTGTCAGACTTGAGGCAAAATCGGATTTATTTTGGATTTGAGGACAAAAGCAAACACCCTTACAAAACACGGACATTATTGCCAATGTAAAAATGACAAACAAAAGTGTCACTGTAACAAGTGGGATAGACGATGCAGGTTACTACATCTACTATCTAATGGTTGGTAGTTATTATGAATGTTTGACAGATGTTTTTATTATGTCTCATTTTATAAAAATGTGAATTTGAATTCATTATTGTAGTGTATTTTTTGCATAAATAACTGTTGACTGATACTTTAATAATACTATTGACTAAAACTGTAAAATATATTTAAATAGATCACAATTGCAGGCATCATTGATTAATTTTCGTTCATTGATTTTTCTATCAACAATTAATTTCTGAGAGAGGCTTAGCAAAAGAGTTTCCATTGTACTGTATGTAAAAAATTGTCCTCGAATTGAACATTGAGGATGGTAAAGCTTGAGTATCAGTGGAATTGATTGTAGTGTAATGGAAAAAGACAATGCTAAATAAATTAAATTAATAAAGTGTTTAAACAGTTTGACCTGACAAAACAATGAGTCATTTGTGCTAGTACTAACTCATGAAAGACTGTATGTCTACTGATGTAGTCTATTGAATATAATTTAAAATTTTGTATGACAATCAGAAATCTGTAGAGTCATAGTAGTGCAGACAGACAGACATTTACGAAGCATAGTAGAAATAGTTCATGGAGAGCATGTAAAATATGATGAGTATGAGATGTATTTGGTAAAAGAGGATGCAATTTAAAAAGATAATGTGGAGAATAGAATGTTGAGAGGAGAGTAAGGGATAAGCGAATGAAGCTGATTTTAAATTCGACTGTATCATGTAGAATGGGTACTAATAGTTAGGATGTGTACTTATTACAGTAATATATGCCACTTCTCCATCTAATAAGCGAGTTGACACTGAGTAGCATTGAGCATTAAGAGGAGTGGATGTCCATTTAACAAGATAATGAGTGGTAATGAGTTAGAAATGCATAACATCGAGTTTAAAATGAGGAAATTCAGATTTTCACTTTAATTTCTGTAAACGGGTTCATCCTGTATTCTATTATCCTGTCTGCCTCCTGTAACCAACTCCTGCTGAGCTGACAATGAATTCTGTGTGAAGTAAGAGTCTCCATAGCCATGGACATTCTCCTACCCGTCCCCACTCCACTATTAAACTAACTCTTGGTCGTCGTGGCTTTCCTACTACATTAATCTATACATAATAATGCTCCACCAGCTAATCAACAGCAGACTGAATTGCTGTATTTATAAGCACATTGTGTGAGTTTACCACTGACTCCCCATCATTCCTCTGTCTCTATCTTTATGATGCACACTGCATGGCAAAGTGGAAGTTTACACAATGAGGATGTTATTAAGTGATAGCCAATTAGTCGTTGAGCTACTATTTTATCCAACTTAACAAGTCATACAGTCTCTACTCCATCCATGTAATATAATGTACATATCAATCTATAAACATCTAGTATGCAGTAATGTCAATATAAAAACTAATCGAGTTGACTGTGATTGGCTGAACTAACACAAAACATTATAATATTTCACATACTATCTATTTTGCACTGCAGATCATATTCAACTCACTAGCTAAATTATATTCACTAGATAATTCCACTTGGATACCGCCTCATTCTCATTACAACAGACAAATCTTTCGACTTTCCATTTTATCCTACTGCACGTCATACTACTGATACTACTTACTACTAACAAATCCAAAAACGAATACCAATTAAAAAAATACTAAATTATATCCTGAAACCGTTCTGCTAATATTTTACAACCAGAAATAAAAATATCTCACATTTCAGGTGCAGTAAGTGATACATATTGAAATATCGAAAATTATTTAAGCATTAAACCGTTTTTGGACAACCATGTCGTCATTTTAAATATTTAAAGTATGTAACACTATCGATAATAGCTCTCTAACGTTTCTATTACTTAATCAAAACGAATTAGGTGTATATAGAGGTGTATGTAGCTTAACTAAGTAATGAAATAAATAGCATAATAATTCCCTTCGAGTAATGATGCTGTTCCAAGCTGAGACAAATGGTAAGGGTGATATGGCAAGTAGCACAGTGGAGAGAGAGTGCCGTCGTATCATATCTGAGCATGAGGTAACGTGGAGATCAGTTTCCCGTTGTTGGGCCTGTCTGAGTTATAACGGGAATGCCTACCCGCTCCCGTCACATGAAGCGGGCGGGCATTTTCCCTGCAGCGTATGCACATGCGAGCGAATCCGTCGACTGACTAAAGAGATCTTCTAGTCAAAAGGCAGCCCTTTCCTCTCAACCGCACAATACAATACATACAATAAAATTGAGTACGAAATTGGTATGTGATAGGGCTATCTACTCGTGTGCATCCTGACTTAGCATTTCAACCCAAGTTTAACACACACTGCTATTTATACATAGAGGGACGTATTGTGTTACTCATGTGCCTTATTAAGTATAGTAGATGCATATACATAGTGTTTTATATTGAATAATATGTGCACACTTACATAATGTGCCTTCTGATTACAGTCAAAGAGCCGGCCTGATCTGACCAATGGTAAACGTTACCATCCTCCTACACTCCTACTCTTATAATGTAGGAAGCAGGCAGGAGAATGAAGATCGAGCGTGTCACATCACATTGTATCTCATTTTAGTTGCATTTGTATCATGATCACTTTACTTTCCCTTAGTATCACTTTGAGTTGACTTTTCACTTACCTAATCATAAGAGAGTAAAGACTTTCTAGATAAAATCCGTGCGGGCGTCTCAACACACTTGAGTTACAATCATTTCGGTGTACTGTGAACATCTCTCCGTAGTGGTCCCTTTAAAAACACTCAACTGAATTATTTCCATCTAAAACTACCTTACACCACATTCTACACACGAAAACATATAATTCCTTTCATCTCTGCAGTGTCTCAAACATCCAAATCAAGTGGGGCTGAATGAAATCACATAAAAAGTTAAAAACGTTTTAAGATACAATAAACGAACTAAATCAGTTTTTAAAATTCAGTGAGTTTTTCAGTCCTAATGATGAACAAAAGACTTTTGGAAATGTTTTGCTATCATTGTCCAACTGCTGCTGGGACAGCGGCTGGCAGACTTGCTGCGTCTCATCATCATTTGGACTATCCATCTCCTTATTCTTGTAAGTTAACTTTTTAATTCTAATAATTATTACTACAATAAACATACTACTGCTACCAACCTTCATAACTACTTGTTACCTAATTATTGTTAAATTTAAATTAAACTCGGAGACAATTTTTTATTTAATGACATCCATTTGGATCAAGTCAGGTTAATAATTTAGATCGTAATAAAAGTAAACACAACTCTAGGGTAAACATATGAAGGATTAGTAGTTTACATAAGGATGAGGATTTGTTTGAATGGAAAAGGCAAATTAAATTCGAGTCGAGAAGTGTAAATAATAGAGAACTCAGTCGGTTACATTATATTAGTGAGGTAAAGTTAATTTCCTTGGTTGTGAGTAAGTGAATGATAATTACATCTCACTTGTTATTACATTAGAAAGCAATGTTGATATTGAGTTGTACATTTATTTGGAGTTGTGTTAGGTAAGAGAGACACGGTAATCCTTCGTGAATTCTATTCTGTGGAAATACTCAAGAGATTCATTCATTACAAGTTGATGCCTTCAACTTGTGTTCCATTCATAAATTATGGATATACATCCCACCGTGTCTCATTATTCTCTATTCGCTCTCGGGATGCTCTTTCCTCCTCTTTCCTCCTACTATCTGCACTCAGTATATATATTATATTGTTGTGTAGTATTTACAAGAGGTTTGATGTACTTATGTATGTCCTTTATTTGAGAGTTGGGAACGACAGAATACTACAGAGAGATAAAATAGAATCAGATGTCAGAACAGACTTCACTTATATTCCCCTCCTCCTCTTCTCTCCTTTGCCTTGTCGTAATCACTACATAAACGAAATTTAATATTTTTGATGCCCTGCCAATTAGTTTAATTCAGTTAATTTAACATGCCAAGACTTAATTCAATCATTTCCTAGTATAACCAAATTAGTTCATATCTATCTCATTCTATGTTTCTTCATTATATCATCTTACCTAATAACCTCATATAATTCTACTTCTACCATTTACTCAAGGATAACAATACTAAATTGGAAATGGTACATACAATTAAGCATATACGAATTAACTGCAATATTAATCTCAATTTTTATGCTATGCCACTGCAGAATGCACTTATATAATTTTACATGGAATTATTGGTTGATAGCTATTAAAACTTCTAAAATTCCATAAGCCAAACTACCACCTAGTACAACGTAAAACATTTATTGTAGATGTAGATTTCAAGCTGATTGTAACATTAAATTATTAAACCTCATGATTGAATAGTAAACCCCATGTAGTATACTATTATGTAGTTAGGATTTAAATTATTTGGTAATTTTCATGTCAAAAGACACTATGAAACTAAATATTTGTAATATTAATGATTCTTATACTTCAAATAGGAGCCTTTGTAAAATTAAAATTAAAATTATAATTATATATTTAACGAATGAAACTATCAGATTATTATTGATAGAAATGCATAATAATAATAATAAATAGTAAATGCACTTAATAAAAGTATAAGCTAAATATTTTCGATCTTACATTAACATAAAGATGCGAATATTCTAGAATTATACATAGGTATTGTATTTTGTATGTAATAAGAAATAATGTCCCTATCTCATAAACGGAAAAATGTGTTACATAGATGTATTTCCTGTGAAAAGGAATGGGTTGTCTTTTTCGACTGCTGTTGGTGTCTGGATTGGTTTGGGCTTGGCAGGTTGG
This sequence comes from Tomocerus qinae, assembly GCA_020055645.1. Classification (NCBI taxonomy): domain Eukaryota; kingdom Metazoa; phylum Arthropoda; class Collembola; order Entomobryomorpha; family Tomoceridae; genus Tomocerus; species Tomocerus qinae. Next base: position 45,005,363 of record CM034547.1, read on the forward strand.
CTTGGCATGACTGCGTGAATTAAATTAAGGATGTATAAAGCGCGGAGTTAAGTGATATAATAAAAAATTCTTTTTATCAAAGTAGAGGTATTAAAAAGGTAAGAACTTAATAATAATGACGAAAATCTCCGGAGGATCAAGCTAATAAGGTAAAGTACGATAGATGTATTAAAAAGGAACGAATTACGCTAATGGATTGTGACGGACGGGACTTTCGTGGAGAAAATAGTTGCCTTGTCTTTCGCAGACTTAAAAAACTAAACACATCAGTAAGGGAAGAAGAAGGAAAGCCGGAGTTTTTTAATACGAAAAACTGACTGGCTATGGCTTTTCCGCCTACATAGATAGAAGAATAATATTGCTATGCATATAGAATGTGCAGTAGGCCAAACGTTTCCTTTCTGTGCATTTTGTACAATGTGATGTATGAAATACGGTCGAGTCGAGAGAGAAAATAGCATTAAGCAAGACTTTTAAGTCTCTCTATCTGCAGTCTTAATGGAAAAATTAAGGAGATTATACGGTTTACTAAAGTTTATACTTTATGTCTTACTTGACGTATTCCTTTACTCGGTTTCTCTCTGAAGTCAACTAAGCACCAAGAAATATGTAGGTACTTTAACTATGTACACTAGAGAGGTATAGTGTATAGTTTATCAGTATGTAAATATGGATATATCTGCCATAGAGGAGTTAACTTTATTAGGCTATTTGAAATATGAATTCATTTCTCAAACTGAGCCTCTCAAAATTGAGCCGAACCCATTTATTTTATTTTCTCTAGATCCTTCATATGGCTACTCTCCTGAGATCCACGATGATTCTTTTGTGAGGAGAAAGCAGAGGAGGAATCGCACCACTTTTACACTGCAGCAGGTACCGTCACTTAACTTAAATACTCCATCATTGCATCATCACTAAATAATTAATATCCTAAGAATAAAGACATCTTCCTCCTTCCGTTTTAACAAACCGTCAACGAAACAATAACTAAAAACTTTTCATCATTTCCATTAACGATAACGAATGAACATTTATATCTAAACTAGGTAGTACCAACTTCATTACATTGACATAATTAAATAAATAATACCAACAAATAAATTATAAGCATCAAAGATACTATAATATATAGTCAGAAATCCGCTAAGTAGTAATGTTCATTAAACTACTATTGAAAATTACACAGAATGTCAACAGATATTTATTTAGGAGAAAATGACAAGAATAATAACGATTTGTAAAAAATCGTGTTCGTGAATGTATTTTTAGGAGGGTAGAGTGGAAAATTCATTTTTCTGTTTAATCCTGTTATCAATATTAATTGACTTACTAAGTGTATCATAATTAATTTTCTGAGCAGTTTATACTTGCATATAAGAGTGTCTGCAGTAGTAGTTTCTAACACAAAGGTTGATATAGAAAGAAGTTACACCAGAGTCTTTGATAAATATATTATCTAGAGGCAAGGATCTTTTCTTAGGTAGAGATATAAGGGACGGAACTGAAAAAACTTTTCTTCGTGACTCTAACTGAGTTTATAGTAACCTAACCTACTTCTAGTACTTAGCTCTTTTAATTTCATTAATTAGTGAAGCTAATGATATAATTGCAACTGAACTTTTTCTCTTTCCTTTGCAGCTGGAAGAGTTAGAGACAGCGTTTAATTTAAGGTAAGTTAATTTCAACTCTCAACTTTGACGTCAATTTAGCACTATGGGAAATGAAGTCTGCTCATAATGCTAATGATCGTTATTTATTTCACTTATTTAGTCATTACCCAGATGTTTTCACTAGAGAAGACTTGGCCATGAAAATAAATCTGACCGAGGCTCGAGTACAGGTGAGTAATGCTATAATTCCATTACACTGACACTATTAACCTTTAAAAACAGTCAATTTACCTACAGTTGTAACTAGACTATTATGTAACATCCCCGAACTCAAATGGAGTAAAAGTAAATTGCTTAATACAATCTTAATTACTCTAATCTATTAACGACCCAAACTGCATTCTTACAAAATTCATCCACTTCGTAAGTATTAACAACGGCAACACAAAAATTCTAATCGAAGTTGTAATTGTAATTATTGTAGAATTGTAATTATTTTGACTCATTGACACTTGACCCTATAGCTATGAAATCAAACTGTCAGTAAATAAATATTGTTTTCAACATGTACCAATTTATACATACATATAACTTAGGTGTATTGAGGTTAACCTGTTTAACCTAGAAAAAGACTAACAACTCAAGTTAGAAATAGTCTAGAAATTTAGTAGATACAAAATAGGACAACTGAATAAACATAATAGTATATTCTAGCACATAATGGGACTGTAGGAACAATACAATTCCAAGTTAGTAAGTGTAGTATAGGAAGAGAAAGAAAAAAGCAGAGACTAAAGTAGTAAAAGTAGGAAAAGTCTGTGTTAAAGCCCATCCACTCAATTATCAGACACAAAGTGGATTTAGAATGATGGATGAGTTGATCTTATTCGTGAGGACAGGTCTTAATCCTCTACATTTATTTTTCTTTCCCTGCTTTTTTCTCTTTCCTTGTGTTCATACATTTTATTTTGCACACCAGGCAAGGTGATAGCATTGTGGTCTAGCCAGAAGAGAAGTACAATAGTATTAAGGGAATGGCAATAAGACAACTCTCTAACTGTAGCTAAACTATCCGCTATCTACGTAAAACTAAAGTACTAAACGGAACTGACAAAATAGAATAGAGAGAAACTGTGAACTGCAGTGTAAACCTTTAAGCCGAAAGCCACAAAGCCTCCTAGTTATTTCCTTTCGGTTGTGTTCTGTTGCAGCAAAGAAAAATTCGATGTGTATTTAGAGTATTGCAGAATATATAGAGAAATAATAGAGTGGAAGAGAAGGAATAGTAGTTTAGGTTGCGGTGTCCTCCTCCTTTGAGAATTATTTTTATTATATCTGTATCCTTTTTCAACCCTATCCTATTTTTCCTATTCTACTCCGCGGACCATGGCATCAACCAAACCAAATCCTATTCCGTTCTATTCCAATCCTTTCTGTTCTCTTGTGGTCGTCAGTCTCGTCTCCTTTCCATTAAGCTTGTTTAACCCTTTTCCTCCTCTTCTACTACTGTCCTGCTCATCTGAAATAAAATCGCCAGTGAAAATCAAGTACCTATCTACTTGGTATTATAGGTACTTGATTTACACAGTATATTTAGTACTATCCCTTCTGTAGAATGACCATGATCTCATCAGACTTATTAGTAATCCTCAGCGAAATAATTCCCGAGTTACCCTAACCTATTAAGTAAACCACTAAATAGTAAATAAGGTAACGATAATCTTACTTTACCCTTCACTGAAGCACATAAATAAATAAGGGCTGAATTTCCAGGTCTGGTTTCAAAATCGTCGTGCCAAATGGCGCAAAGCCGAAAGACTTAAAGAGGAGCAAAGAAAACGTGGAGGTGGGGCTTCCGGAGATGGCCACGATGACAATTCGACCAAAGACGATAACTCTTCAATTCATGGCGACGATTCCAATTCCAATAATAAAGATGACATCCAAGTTACTAGCAATCACTCCGATAGAGATCATTCTGGTGTTGATGGAGATGACCAAACTGTTATCATTAAAGTTGACCATGATGAACATGGAAGAAGTCCTTCAAGGTCATCCTCTTCCATTGGCACTGCTGCAGAAAATAATAATAAACATGACGATTTGCTTGAGGAAGATGAAGACGATGAAATTAGCTCAGTAAGAAATAAATCAAGTCCTTCGGTATCATCTTCTATCCTTGGAGTTGGTGGAGGAGGAGGGAATCGTCCTGGAAGTGCCGTGGGAAACCCAGTTACTTCGTCCACTGCATCTTTGAGCAGTTCAAATGCTTCCATTGTATCAGCTGCGAGTCTTGTGGGTGGAGTCCCGTCTAGTCTCTTCCAAGAGGCGTAAGTCAAATCTCATTTTCTTTGACTTCTAAAGGATTCTGTCCCTCTAGCTATTGTTATTTAATAATTTCTTTATTTTCACTTTTATATAGAGGCGGATTCCGACCTGTGGGAGAAGTCAGGCCTCAGTTATTATTCCCAAGTCACCACCATCCCTTTGCTCCTCCTCTATTCTCACCGGCTCTTAAAGGTAAGAATTCAATTATGAAAATTGAATATTATTCCTTACAAGTTAATAAAATTACAGCTCATTTTCATTTTGTTAATGTGGATGGAAAATTAAAACGATGTTGTTACCAGGTTTTGGCCTCTGTTCCTGCTGTCCAGGCGGTCTGAAATCTCCGTTAGGAAATCCGTTCCTGAATCCATTCGGTCACCATCATCACCACCACCATCCAAGTTCCCTCCTAAGTAGTGTAACTGGAAATAGTAGTCCGAATTCCGCGAATTCTCCTCCGACAACTCCGACAATCGGTTCTTTGATTGACCCACGCTCTTCCAGTGTGGCCGAACTGAGACGAAAAGCTCAAGAACACTCTGCAGCCCTCTTACAAACTTTCCATCAGTCGCTATTCTCTTCGTCATCACCAACTTTAGCCAACCCATTTCTTCTCTCCTTGAGAACTACTAAACCTAATAATACTGCTGAATAAAGAAAACTAACAATAAACTCGTACATGATTCTAGTTCTAATAGTTACAGTTAAGTTAACTCACCAAGTCGCTCCTATTCTAGTAACTCAAAAGTATTGACATTGAAGAGCCATACCAAGAACGGATAAAAGTAAAGTCAATTCCTTCCTAGTCAAGCTATCGCTCAACCTCACTCTGTTCGAGAAAATACTTTATAGCAATCATATATTGCGGTTTAACAAGTTTTTGGGCGATAATTCTGTCAAAATAACTGTGTCTGTACAATACAAATAATTTATTAGCCAACGCGCGGACTGCAGAATTGTTTTACTGTATAAATGTAAAAACTACTGCAAAAATTCTGTTAACTAACTGCCCGCTTAATTTAAATTGGTAGACTTTGGAAAATGTAGTAAAATTAGTCTTTCAATAAATAAAAAGAATGCCCACTGAAATCAAATTGATTGTGGATTTATTAATTCATTAAATGATTGCAATTTTCATCTGTATAAGCACTAAAATTCATCATCTTCTTCAGTGGTTTTTAATTCATTATAGAAACGATCTTAACAGAAATTAAAGGTTAAATTAGCATATTAAATTGGAAGTAAACACGATAATTAGTTAAAAAGAACTTTTTTAGTGGAAATCGGAGAAAGTAATTTTTGGAGAGGAGGAGTTTGGAAGAAAGCCAGTCTTAATTCATACAATAGAAGGTCGCTGATTGCCTATCTAAAGGAAAGAACTATTGTAGCAGTAAGACTGATCATGGATTGAGAGAATTGTTTCGGTGTTTTCTGTCTGGTAAGTCAAGATTGGTTTTTCTTTTACTTTGTTCACGCTTGGCAATGTAGTGAAAAATGAGAATCAGTGTACCTCTAAGTAGAAGAAGAGTTTGAAAGTCTGTAAAAAATGCCGCAAAGTCTTTTAGTGTCTCTGGTTCTGGTCTGGTTTGGTTTGGCAGGGACGGGAGCAAGTTACATTAGGTAGTTCCGAGATTAAATCGCATGTCATTGAGCCAGTTGAGTTGAGTTTTCTTCTTGCACGTATGTATATAGTATTATCAGTGTTGAGCTGGCTCCACATATGGAATTTGTTCTCAGGGCTAAACGTTTTTATATTTAGTTGATGATACCATTAAGTGGATATAGGAGCGAGCCCTCCATTTCCTTTTCACGTATATAATGGGAAGAAAGCACTCTGGTGATTCCGAGACATTTAACTTTGTAAAGACTCGCCCATTAAGGATCCTGAGAGATCCTCCCCATTTATTACCTCGATAAAAGCTCAAATGGCATAGAGCACATTATACACCCATTCAGCTCAAGTCAAGTGAAGGCTCCTCACTATATAGTAGTAGGTACTCCCAACCAAGTCTCCTAGATTCTCATCCACACTGACTGTACACATTACATTGCATTACATTACTACATTACATAGAAATAGAAAAACAGGATTGTAGACGGAGTAGAGTAGAAGGTAATATTATTCCATCTATTTACTCCCACTATATCACTTACTTATCTTTAGTTTGGTTATCTCCCATTATACAACTCAATAGTATAGCTAACAAACTCAACTTAGTGTATTGAGAGTGAGAGCGAGGAGTTTCATACAGGAAACACATTCATTTCCTAGTCACTCAACTTTTTCTTTTATTCTCTCCTCTGGTTTTGCTTTCCCTGCTTTCATCCTCCAAATAGTATGTATAAATGGAGTGCAATAGTCTTTTATTATCTATAGGTAGACAGTAGTTAGGTAAGTAAAAATAAACTATCATCTACATACATAGTAGCTATATAGAAGATTAGATACATTCTGTTGTACATAAATATGTACTTGGGTCGGGTACTTATTTAATAGCTCCACTAATCGTAAGTAAGCAACTCTATTGTGTCTTATGTTTACTATGTATTTGTAATAGAGTGGAAAAGGCCACGACTTATTGTTAGTTGACTTCACTTAAGTATCGCACTTACATTACATTACATTACTTTACAAACCTACTACATATTTACTTCCACCCCAAAGCAAAAGCTACCTACACAGTCTTCCTTTATCCCTAAAGTAAACACATTAATCCACAGCACAAAATTACACAGGAGATGTCAACTCCCTTTATACTAGACCTTTCTAGACTTTTTACAAATATATCTCTTTATTGTCAGTATTATTCCCTTTAGCTCTTAATAGTATATTTAGTACTCAATTTCACTTGCAGCAGATAGTACTAAGGATCTCTATACATTAAAAACACACTTTTAGTCTCCTAAGAGGTCAGGAAGGTTTTACTCTGCCCCGTTTAGATATTTGTCCCCGTCTTATTTTTCTTTCCACTTTCCTGCATTTACTTCCATAAAAGCAATAAATTACGGAATTTTTCTTGTTCATACTCTAGATTTACTACTCAGATAGAATAATATGGCAACAATAATAAATAAACTCGAGATATCTTCGTCTCAAGCGTTATTTTACTTTACGAGAGTGTGTCTAATGTATTGCTCTACGTATAAATTCACAGATTCCTTACCGTTACCGCGTAGAGTGTTTTTAATAGTCATATTACATAAGGGACGTACATAAACGTAAACACTTACCAGCAGTGGGGAGAAATATATCTGCCGCGTGTCAAAAAATCATATTCATCTTGTAACCGACGGGTGGTCTCCGTAGGGTTAAATTCAGTAATAATAATAAACCCTGAATGCTACACTTACCGACTTGCAATACAATGCTCCGCGATGAGGGCAATAGTCATCGTAATCCAAGCATTTACATCCTTTCCTTCATTTCTTGTTTTATTTCCTTCCATTCATATGCTAATCGTTCACAGGCGACACGATGAAATAACCATTTTCACGCTCTCTACTCCAAATAAAACACTAAATAAACTTTACTATTATCACCAGTAATAACTGCATGGCTACTGATTTTGGTGATATATAACACATTTATGTAATCTGATACTCATTGCCACTTGTATTATCTTCATTAAGGTTAGTAGAACAGAACATAGAACTTTTCAGCAGATATAAACCTTTTTACCAACAATTAAATGCATCGACTCGCAGAATATTTTTAATTACAATTAATTTCAATCTCAAGATTACAAAGTCATTACCAACATAAAATCTATCAAGATAATTCTAATAAGGAAAACCAAATATATATTGAAGAAATGATTTCAACGTTCTAATCTAATACCAAAAAATAATCAATTGACAATAATTTTCTGTCTCATCACAACTGTTTTAATGATTTAAATTATGTCAATAAAAGGGGACAAATAAAATATACAGAGTTAGAGGGCATTTGGAAAGGGCGATCAGATTCTATGAAGATCATATCACATCGCATTCGAATCATGATGACAATTCGAGCCTTCCTGCTTGCACTCCTAATTCTAATACGTAATATCAAACAGCGAAAGAATTGTGGTGGGTATTTCTGTTGAGTGAGTAGATGTGTTGATTTAAGTTGATGTGATGTGATGATATATCAATCTGCGGCTTATTCGGCGAATTTCGCTTTGTCATCCTCTTTATGATACACACAAATCCACAAAATCCAATTCACAATTGATTCTTCTCCACTTTACATGAGTTGACGATAAAATAAACAGCGTAGCCAATAACGTAGACAAATACGAATGTTACGATTGTATATTGTCATAAGAATCTCTTCATGATGTTACACCGACATATTTATTGCTCCGAGCTGATTTTTCATAGACCATCTCCACAGTCGCTACACAAAAAATACAACCACTGAATTGTAGTGAATAAACAGAAAATTGGGATGTTTGCTTGTCCATATGTACATATGAGGAATTGAATGATTGAATCGAGTAGATCGTACTTCACCTATGTTTACATTCATATCACTTATAATATATACAAGTTGTAAATGAAGTAGTACAGGTATCTACACATTAAGTAGGTATTATTTTAGAAAATAGTATTTGGAATCATTTTATTGGTATAAACCTTCAATATACTAGTGAAACAAATCTTAGGCTTGTGAGATTGGATTTTTGGCTTGGTCAAATCTACTACTGTCTGTGTACACAATGATACTATGTATAGTATACACGTATATAATAGTATACTACGATTTATTATTATATTTACATCTTGTTATCGTTGCGTGAGTAGGTACATTTAATACAAAATGTAGCTTTATATAAAAATCTAGATGATATTTGTCTGTATAGGTACATGATAGTAACAAGTATTGTATAAATCCGTATGAGTTACATGTGTATGTGAAATAATGGATGGTGAAAGCGAAGGAGCAGATATTTACACTTTCCCTAAGGCGTCTCCTCAAATTCAACCATATGAATACATTAGTTGGGCCAAATGCGAGCAAATACAAATCTAAATTCAAATCTGCAACACAAAACAAGGTAAACTATCTGTGAGCATAATAGAAGTTGAGTGTCTACATATCCATTTATATCCCAACTACTACTGTATGTAACTGTGTATTAAAATGCAAAGTAGACAGAAGAAAGTAGCGAGACAAGTAAAGCACACACAACAAATCAAAGCAAAGTAAACTCTTTTTATTTCGTAGAATCAATCTACTAGTTTGCCTTTGTTCTGCAATTTTACATCTGAATAGACTGATGCTACTCAAAAGTACACAGACAACCTCAAATCTTGTTTTTCCATTTCTCCTCCATCAATTTCTCTTTGTGTGACTACTTCAAGTGCTATTTACTCAACATTTTTCTAGTCAATGTATCTAAATTGCATGCTATGACGTTTAGTTGGAATGGATTTACCATATTTTTATAACAAATTACTCCATGAAAATGCCAATGTTTAGTAGGATATTAGGAATACTAAATAGTCTTGTTAATATCAAACATTTTCCCGTTGAATATTCTCCTCATTAAAAAGGTTTTGTAGTGGTTGTAATTTTAAGTGGAAAGTTGAAAGCTGTATGCTATGTGTAATCATGTATAAATGATAACTCCTAAATTACTTTGGCTAGACTATTCATTTATTCTCATTAGACAAACAAGCATAAATTGCATGCAAGATAAAGGAATCTACTCAACTAGTACATGAATTGAAATTCTATCAGGAAGCTCTAGTACGTAGCAAATGTTGGAGTATGATAGTTTTGATGAAGTGGCTGGGCTTTATTGGACTCTTAGTGAAAGCAGATGGGAAACACTTGATAAGGTTTTACAACTGCCCTGTCTGCATATAGAATTTAGATAATCTTAAGCTTAAAGTAAAGTGTATATGATGAAGACGAGGAAATTATTATTATCCTAGCAGAGAGAGAGAGAGCAAAATCTTAAGAGAATCTTCTCTTATTGGTTATCGCCATCCGTCAAGTCCAATCTACGAGTTCCTACTTACAATATGTACGTACTTAATAATAATAAAACAAGGAAGGTAAAGGAAAAGATGGGAAACTAATAAGGAGGAAGGGACAATTAGTGAAAATGGCTGGTTGAGAGAAAAGGAAGCACGGAGTTCTAACAAGGATGGCAATTAACAAAAGTAAATAATCTGTGGGAAGAGGACAAGACAAGATTTTCTCCTGGATCTGTTCCTTCTAATGAGAAGATATTGTTTTGAGGGAATTATTATCAGTTGATGATGATTATTTAAGTTGTAATATATATTAATAATGTGTACAGAGAAGAGGAGAGACGAGGATGTCTTTGTATTACATTTGTAATTTTACAAATTGTACAGAATAAAAACAGTATATCATAGTCAGGCTAGTGAATTACAAAACGTTAGTTACATAACATTACGTAGTAAATTGTCTGAACAAGTGTGTCATACTAGGTCCTTTTAGTATATACCTATATGTAGGAGATATATTAGGTTTCCTTATAATAATCTTATGTTTGCATTACATTAGAGTAGAGTATGTAATTTATATGTACGTATGGGTAGATGAATAGATGCGTTAGAAAAGGGAGTTGAGATATGAAAGGAAACCATTAGTCTAGAGGAGAAAACCTTTTATATGGAATGTAATCCACGTAATATATTACAGTCCATTATTTTATCATCATCATCATCATCATGATCATCGTCTCAGCATTTGAGATCATCAATTCGTCATACTGACAAAGATTTAAAGTATTCACTTCAGCGTTTCCTTTAATATCAACCATAATCCAAACCTAACTTGAAACATTGAATCAACTACTAACATTGTATTGTATAACTCACAAGTAGAAATGAAACTGACGCTACATTCCACTCAGACTCTCTTCTATCACTCTCATTCATAATTCATAAAACTGTTACCGGGGATGAATGGATTTTCATAATGGAAGAGCAAACCCAGTAGATCAACTTTTACTTTTTAGTTCTTTAAAAAAAAAAAGATTTCAACCACATAGGTAGGAAATACTTCTCCAGTGTAATACCTAGATATTCAAAAAATTGCAATCCCTGGAATTGTAATTTTCAAAGTTACTTGTATTAATGCAATGGTCTTTGAAGCAAACTGTCAAGGAACAATGGAGATACAAAAACGTCCGATTTCATAAAATTATTATACCTTGAGACTTCTGGATCAAAAAACTATTTTCTAAATCAGTTATTCAATCCAACTAGTATATCTAGCGCATAGTCAGAGGATTAAATGTATTATGTACATTCATGTCCAGAAGGAGAAAACTTTTTCGATCTATTACTATGCTGTTAAATATTGCTTCGTACTTAAATTATTTTCCACCCGAGATCCTTATTATTACAATTGTGTAGTCATAATACAGATTAAAAATATCTCTTTTTTAGTACACAATTTCCTATTATGCAGCACAGTTTTTGCGTGCTATGGTATGCCAATTTATGTGCTAAAAAGGGTTCTGGATTAGATAGAGGTAATCTGAGTTCATTTCCAGGTGCGATATGAGATAAATAAATTGATAGTTAAAATTAAGTAACCCTGATTTACTAAATTAAAAATGACATTGAAAATTAAGTTATCACCTGTAATTTCCCTCTAATTTCCTTGGCTCATACAAGATCTGTGTTTTTGTGCACAATAGTTTAATAGTACAGTTACATTTTTTCCTTCCGTAAACATTTATGGTAGATTTTGCCCTGATTTGTGAGAAACAATTAATAATTGGGGCAAAGTGTGTGGTTATTAGGTATACAATAAATATATTATGGTAGTAAGTAGTCTAATGTATTTTGTTTAGATTGAGATTGAGACACGGACCGTGCCGAATGATAAGTTAACCTGCTGCATGTCTCGAATTTCTTTTCAATAACAATCATTAGAGAACAATAGGCAGTTGATGGAGACCCTTGTCATTTCCTCCACCAGATCAATTTTCCTCATTCATCTAACAGCTCATTCAATAAAGCTAACTAACAATAAGGGAGGGCCGACCAGCCAAAGCAACCGACTCGTAGTAATATAATACATACAACATACTAACCATTAAACCAGTGAGTAATAATACAAGTAAGTACTTTTGTTCGTAGTTGTGTGATATTCACTCTATAGACTCAACTAGTTCTACTTGATCCATCAACCGGGACCCTTATAGTGCATAGTACTCCTTATTCAAAGTTATACTGAAGGCAACTTAGTGCATCTATCAGTTAAAATTCGTCCATTCATAAATATAAACTTCCCCATTTACTACCGGAGGTTAGTGTTAATAGCTTCCCTGCATCGCTCATTCTGTTTTCATTTCAAAGGACTCACTCACTTGCTTACACTACATTAGAATACAATAATACTACAAAGAAGGAACAAAACATCATGCCTTTGTACACGGTACCACACAAAAATTCATTTTTTCATACGCGAGAAAGTGTAATTTAATCTCTCCTTGTGTATAAACCTTTAAACTATTATTCCCTAAGCACTTATTCTAACGAATGTCATGATTAAATAACCTTCTGAATTCACTGATACGAATACCCAAATTCTCAAAAACTAAATTATTTGTTTACAAAAATGTGGAATGTGTTATGGTTGACCAGATTACAATGTAATTTACATGAAGTAGTTTAAATTTATAGGAAAAAGTCGGTTATGTACTTATGGTCGGAGAAGTAAGGATATTATATTTAGTTAATGGGGAAATCCCTGCGTTCCAAATGGACATAATGCGTTAGCTCCTAATAAAACGTATTAGTAACTTAAATTCGCCAGCCGGGACAGTAATAAGCTTTATAGATTTACTCGGGAGGCTTACCGAGCACAACAACTCAACTGTTTTGCTCAACGAAGCCCACTGAGCTAAACAAACGAAAAGGCAAAGCTTAGCCAAAGTGAAAATTTTATATGTCTAGACCTATGTACTCCATTATTGATGACCATAAAATAAAGTAGCTCCTCGGACCCACTATAACCCAACGCCAAGTTGTGTCTAAATGAAGGTTCTACTTATACTTAACAATTACTAGATAATACTAGTTTACACGATTTCAGGTCTAAATAGGAACTAAATATTCAGTAAATGCATTTTCTTGTAGTTAACACGATATAGCTATAAGAGTATAAATTGTTTTGGGGATGATAGATGATAGGAGAGAGAGCAGACGAGGTTGAGCAAGTTTGGAGTGAGTGCCAAGCAAATGTATATTTATGGCGGAATGTTATATAAAGAGCCATCAAAAGTAGAACTAATCGTGAGGGCTAAGTCAAGGCAGCCACGGACAGGATGAAGACAGGATACTATAATATAAAATAAAGCTCTTCTGACTGAGAATACGGAAGTTAGAAAAACGTTGATAGTGTGTATCCGAATTCAGTTCGGATTCACAGCCCTATTTAATAGACTAACTAGCACTCTATTGAGTGTATTGTGTATCCTATTTAATGTAGTCTAATATAATAGAATGTAGTAGAGTATTTATAAAGAAAAGTAGTTGGAGATAGAGAATCTGTCGTTTTCTGTTGGTTACTTTCGTGAGGGTTATACATGGTCCATTTAGCCCCGAAAAGAGTGCCAGTATAAATCTTTGTGTTCATAGTGGCTAACTTCCGATCGATCTCATCTCATCTGTTCTTAGTACAGTGCTGGTGTTAGTCTGCTTAGTGTACCTACACAATATTTATTGTTAGCTTTATTTTATACAATATAAGGTCCCTGTAATATCCCCGCTTCCTCCCTTTCTTTTGTTTATCAGTAAAAGTCTCTTATTCTTCACCATTAGGCAAGAACACTAGTCAGTCACAATAAGACCCTTTCTCCAATGCATAATAATACAAGTCTCGATTGTGCAAATGTGTATGTCATGATTTTATTTCTTATTATGCTTTCACTTACTTTACTTATTGCTTAATCTGAAGTGAGATTATTTCCTTTCCTGTCTATTGTATTATGCTTTTCGTAAACATTTACATCTAAGAGAAGGATCGTAAGTAACTCGGTTTGGCTTCGTTTCGTATGTGCGCTCTGTCCTCTCGTTATATTAAAGTACATAATCCTATTTATTTTCAGAGGAATTTCTACGATGAAAGAGGAGGAAAATTTATTCCCTGAAGAGTTTCCTTGATGATCTCCGTTTTTTGGGGTTTGGTTTATACTTTCTTTTCTCTTGTTTTTATATACTGTCAATGAGTCTGCGATGGGGCTCAGCTCCAATCTAATGTTCATGTTGATACGGATTGCAGCACTTTCATTCTCCACATATACACCAAATTATCCATTACTACAACTTATATTTATTATCCTGGGGTAGTTATAGCACAGACCAACTCAAGCCAATCCACACCAAGCCTACTAATGCAGCACAAACGCAATACCAAAACATCTCACTCTCGTCTCTCTCCATCCGCCGCACGCTCAAACCAAGCCAAACGCTTTTACTTTTTTCCGGCACCAAACCTATCCTCCTCTAAACACAATATATACTGGTGTTTGCCATACTATATTTGATTATTATCTAATATACTCAGCGTATATCTCTTCCTTTCAAATTATAGTTATGGAACGGGCTATTATGTGGGATGAAAAGATGAGATAATGCTATTAGGGAGACGGAGAGACGTCTGATGAGACGTTAGTTGACGACCATGTCAAAATTCGTTAGGTTAACCACTTCAGATATTTATTAGCTTTGTATTAGTGTCTTCTTAGGATACACTACTACTTCCACAACTAATATATTTTTGCCTCAACATATTAACTCTATTGACTATGAAAAATAAATACGTAAGGGATCCTGAATAATAAAGGTGTCTATTTTATCTAAGAGTACGCCACATTCAATGGCACTAATAAGTTGTTCATTACCTAAGATTCAATATAAACAAAACAAACCAAGTCATATGAAAGTTAACTAAGGATTTACAGTGTCATATATATTATTTCAAGGTTTTCAAAATCTTGACATGAAAAGTTTTCCAGTTCCCATCCCAGATGTCCCAGAATGAGATTAACTTAACAAGCAACAATTTTCATTATTATTCCGATCTGTAAAAATATACCAATCTATTGTTTTACATAACATGATTTGCAGATAGGAATTTGCAGAAATAGGTTGCAGCTTTCTGTCAGAAATAAAAGGTTATAGTTTTTGAATTTACAATTTTGTGTGTTATTAAGGTGCAGTATTTAGATGTTTTAAGAAAAATTGGCCAGCTAGATTATCAGTGCGTATCTTGATATACTGCAGTAGTGGATAGCTGTGATTGAATTTAATTGGTGATATCATTTGCATTTTGAAGATAGGGACTGAGATAAAAGTGCAGTCGCAGTCACAATTGTCAGTTTAACCATGTTATATAGATTAGGGCATATAAATGAGATGGCTAATTGAAAAGAAAGGGAATAAGAGGAGTAAATGAGGAAACAATCCGTCTGCATTCTGCCCAATGAATTAAGAGAGCACAAGAACACCAGATTGACATGACAGAGCGAGCCTAGATTGAATTTAAATCCTACTTCCTCTAATTGGCTGTGTATACTCCTTTTCACACTCCATTATGACAATACAACGACAGAGAATACTGCATCCACAGACATGTGGATAAATTAGTGGAATATGATATACGTATCTATGCTTATTAGATATAATAGGGGGTTCTGATTGTTCTCTATTTAATAAATACGTTAAGGGAGACTGCCCTAGGCCATAGGCTCTTGGCACGGCCCTCATTTACATTGTATCATGAAATGCCACTGCCGACGATTGGCGATTATCTTTTGTGTTACTACAGCTAATGTATGCTATAATAATATATCATTTCCACATTAGTTGCAGATTTCTGATGAAACATCCTTTACTTCGCGCCGTAAAAAGCGAGAGAGTGGTAGAGTGACAAGTATAAGAATATTATGTCCCTGAATAATAGTATAATCTTCTGACTGAGCACAATAATAATACTTTCATATTTAACTATCGCATCAAAGCTAAATTATGATAATCAGATTCCGAGTTGCTTCAGGGTTCCTTCTTATCTCTGCATTAGATAATTCACTTCACTCCTTTCTCTTCATCTTGTCAACCAATTTTATTCAAAATACTAATCTAATCCAAAATTCAGATTATGCAGCTTTAACATTCTCGAGCATTTGCAAAGTGTAAGTTACACATACCAGTACATTATAGTATATTGTCTACTGTAGATTTATGTCTACTTCAGGTAGGCATTTATTTCAAGCTTTCTCTCTGCTAGTTTTCACTCAAGAGCTTTGTAAGCATACATATGTAGATTTAATTTTTATATAACAGCAAAGATGTGTAATGTGTAAAAGTACAAAATTCATTTTAACAATTGGATTTCATACTAGGAATTGGAACTGCATTTCATATATATTCTAGGTATACGATAAATATTAGCGTAGCCTAGTATCAGAATTCATATGTAAACTAGGCTACCAGTACTGCTGCTGCATTTCAAAATGTTTAGGCATCAACATTTGGTTTAATTTCGAAATACTGCTAACCCGTGGTGGGCTTATTGTTGTATACATGCGCATTTCGACATATAACCGCAAAATCCATTTCATACAACATATAGATGGACAGAGACGTATACAAACACATGAGACGTAGGTACAATCAGCTTTCTTTATTTTATGATTCTGTATTATTAAAATTAATTATTTATTTATGTAATTCATCAATTCCTCTTTTGATCAATGTGAATCGAAAATAAATAGTAGTATAACCATCAGTAGGTAAAAATGGATTGGTTGGTCAATCAAATAAATATTCTATATTTATAAAAGCACGTTTAGGACCCTTATTGGCAATTGTGATTTTTTAGGCTCATGAATCCGTATACTGTTAATAGCGATCGTTATCGTTGTACCTAAATGATATTCATATTCATTAACTACCATGCCATAGCAGGTTCTTTAGATTGAATTGAGAAAATTGACTAAAAACATTAAAACAATTTAAAATGTAGTAACAGTTTGTGTTTTTAGTAGGCTGATGTAACTAGAAGTTACAATGTATAAGAAATGATATGGTTTCATCAGTGTAGAATGCAATAGGTGAATGTTAGTTATTTTATGTAGGTGGGTAGTGTCCGGGTAGTTTGTGTTCCGTATAGTGAGCTAACAGGCAACCATATGTGTAAGTGAGTGTTACAAACTCTGTAGTAGTGTAGTGTAATAATGGGATAATGGGAATGACAGTGTAATGGGATTTAGAGTAGGTTATGATGGCTTCTAATTGAGTTGCTAAGTTGATTAGTGTTAGCTAGATAGAGAAGAGACTTGGCTCTGTGCATTCCGTCCAGGCTGAATTAGGCAAAGAATCAGTCAGGTTAGCTATACACACTAGTATATAGGGGTAGAAGTAAATAGACTAACTGATGCTCTAATGCCTCTAATAGAAAAGGAAGGCAAGTCGAACAACACTAACACAACACACATACAACAACCAACATCACAGAGCGAGTGAACAAATTGGGATCCTCCAGGGAAACTGCTCAGCCTTCTATAAAGAGGCGGCCGCTACTCAACTCTATTACTGCATCTGTACTATACACTCAATATAACACTAATACACATAGGGGAAGTATAGTCTTTGCTACTAATACCATAATAGGGCATACAGCATTGGTAACAGAGGATAAGGTAGCCCTTTTCTTTACATCTTCAACAATGGGACCCGGCACTAAGTAGCTAAGGGAAGACTATCTCTAGACTTTCCTTTCACTACGGCTAACAATTAGAGGAAACCAAATCCAATAGCGGAACTCTATCACATAAACATTTCTCTTAAGCATATTCCTTCGCATACAGATAAGAAATAATACTTAATATCCGCTAGTACATATTAATATGCCCAAAAATACATTTATGTCTAAGAATTTATTAAACACATATAATCTATGTTAAATAATGGTTACTGATACACCAAATTATTTACAAGCACTCATCATCAATGCAGGATTTTTCAGTATGTTACATTTATCAACTGTCTCTTCAATAATGGTGTGGTAGCATCTTCATTTCTGGGAATAAAAACTGATTGCGTGCATTTATATTGTATTTACGGTATCAGATGTCGTAGCTGTAAGGAGAACTATGTACATACAAGATAATCGGTACAGTAGACACAACATTAGCACTTCCAGGAATAGTTATAAAACAATAGATAGAGAGAAACAAAGTTGAAACATCTTATCGTTAAGTAGAAATTGTAGGTTGGTATACTTAGAGCTATAATGCATATCCCAATCACGTCTAGGTCCATTCGCCTATTTGCGCTTTATTTGACGATATCTGTAGTAGATTAAATGCATATACGTTGCAGCCAGTTCGTTGATGTGAATAAAATCTGCTAGTCTAAATGATAACATTTCAAATTCTGTCTTTTTAAATGGATTCTGATTAAATATATTTCAATGTTCTACCCAATTCAGCTTAAGATTGGAATGTTTTAACCATCATTTATGTCATCATTATTACAAACGCCAGTTCCCATACTATCATCACATTATTATGATTTGTACTATTGTACTATATTATAAAAATACAAGCATCTCCACTATGGATGTAGACTCAGAGATAGGAATGATTAGGGATAATTTAGAATAGATAGGTAATTAAGGTAGTCAATAAATGAGGACGAAGAGGACTAAAAAGTTATCACCCACGGCTAGTATCGAAGCTAGCACCTCTCGCAATCCGGGCAAATATTCTAACCATTAAATTACATGTGCGTATAGGAAATTAGGAAAGAATTAGGAATAGTCCTAATAATGTGAATACAGATATTCACATTATCTTTCTTACAATATACTTCAAATTCAAACACTGCATGAAAAGTTCGGAACATAAAACACTTATTGATAGAGATGCATTTTTATGTAGCTACTCTTGGAGAATGTTTTCTCAAAATCAAATCTCAAAAACGTTTTACTTGTAATAGTCTTCAATTTAAAAAAATAGAGCAAAGGTCAAAATTGTTGGTTATGATAAAATAGTCCCTGTTCGTTTTAAAAAGTATCGCCAGTGTTGTCGAGTCCCTGACTTTTCACCTAAACGAGGATTCCTTCAAAAGAAATGTGGCAATCTACTAATTTGAATAGTTTCTTGTAATCCTAATCTTAAGATCGTACTAGATAATAAAAGCACCCTGCAAAATTGCTAAATCACCTTTTATTATGTTCATTTACTGAACTTAATCTCTAACAGGGTATTCATGATTTAAAGTTGGACTAAATAGCTTACAATGACACAACGCTCAATATTCAACAATGTTACAAAAACATGTATGAAAATGTCATCAACTTGTCTAGCCAAATCTTAAAAATGTGTCGCTGTATTGGCTGGCCACTGAGTTGGCTGTGACAGATAGAGGAGAAATGAGACTATAGGATAGAAGTCAGAGAATGTTGTAGGCAGCTACTTCTATTATTCTTGGTAAAAGAGATAAGGTAGAGAATTAGATACATCATTGCTTACCTTATTATGGTATACCCCTGTTAGATGTATAGTTGGACACACACCCACCCTAAATAGAATCCAACTGTGTCTTTGATAAAGAAAACGGATAGTTAGTAGTGTATGGAGTTAACTGAAGTTGAGTTGAGTAGAGGAGAAAGGGCAAATTCGATTAGCCTTTTTTCAGAGTTGCCCGTTTGATTTTCTCTCTCCTTGGCACTTGACACATGATGACTTGACTTGTAACGAGCCTTCCCGAGAGACTTCCTCCGCGCCGCCCTTCCTCTATTCTCCTCTCTATGTATCTACTACAGTTAGCTTTATAAACCTAATTGCATTTCACACCGGCATTGCATTGGATTGTACTTACTCTTACAGGCACATACATACTTATACATCCCACTGCTACATCCCAAGTACCTACTTAGAGAAAGGAGCCCCCTTTGTATTCCCTGGCACTATTGATATCCACAAATGTGCACCCTGCATAACAAAAACAAAAACACACCATGTACATTCAAAACTGAAAATTCAAGATATTTTTCTATCGCACATCATCTGTACAATTCTAACTGTTTCATGCACACGATTTTATATAAACTAATTAAAATATACTAAACAGGTCTTTACCTTTTTGGTTTGCGGTCAAATTTAGAGAAATGAGCAATTATTTCTTACCGTAAGCCTTTACGCTTTACAAGTTTTTTAATAATTTGGGTTTAGTAGGTGAAAATAGTTTCGGCTTTTTACGACCCACTGTTCATTGTGTATGGAGTATGTTGAGATATTTATCCCCCTCAGGTTTTTTCCCACAGCCTGTCTCACCACGCCCAACAGTACGCGTTGTGAGCCAATAACACTTAACTCGGTATCCAATAAAAACGATCAGACGGGACTCATTCCATTAGATCATAATTTGCGAGACAGATAGGACAACACACAAATGGGACATAATAGCCTGTAGATATTCCTTAGGATAGATAGAGTCATGTCCAATTGACACATTTACACTGCAGTTATGAACTTATAGCACAGACGTTTTCTTTAGGCATGTTAATAAATACTCTACCAATCTTACGCTAAACGACATAAGTACTAATATAGGAGTGTGCACTTAAGAAATCTCTATTGCAGAAAAACATTAAGTTGCCCGATAAAAGGCAATAAACCAAAAGCAATCAATAATAAACAACTTACTACAAGTAGTACATATAAACGGAAAGTAGGTACGTACATGTAGGCACATCTTTTACCATAAAGGAATTTGTCACATTTTAAAAATGATCCTATACTTTACTATAATATAGTGTGATGGCTGTGTAGATAACAACACTAGGGATTTTTGAACAAATGCAAATTTTATTAGGTACTAAAGATACGTTTCCAATATTATATTGCATTATAGCATGGCCCATATGTGTGCTGAAAATTTATGCTAAAAACTCTCATCTGTGTAGCCAAGGCTCATTCTTTCTCTCCCTTA
The DNA here is from genome assembly GCA_020055645.1 of Tomocerus qinae. NCBI lineage: Eukaryota > Metazoa > Arthropoda > Collembola > Entomobryomorpha > Tomoceridae > Tomocerus > Tomocerus qinae. The sequence goes on from CM034547.1 coordinate 45,026,284, forward strand.
TTTATGATTTGCTTAGGGTTAATATATGTCGCAGGTGGACTGAATTCAGCACAGTCATTTATATTGTATAATATGAGCCTCTTATCCAATTACGCTAAAGTGGACCCCTCCAACGACATTACCACCAGTGTCCTCCATCCTCAAACACCACTTTTAATAATTCAAACGATTTTATCTGTATTTATGGCCACAAGCAAACCAAAGTGCAAAAGATGGAATAGAAATCATATAGAAGGAACTATCATTATATTATAAAAGTACCTACCGTAATTTACTGAGTTGTGCATAGGTGTTAATGATGATACACATATCTGCCATACTGCAATACACATCATACAATAATAGATCGATTAGATTTATAACTCGACTCGTTACTGCGTGGCATTACATGAGAATTTTTCTCTTTTCTTTTCACCTATTCCAGCTTTCCAATTACAGATGTCAATTTCGTAGTACTGTTTCAGTTATGATTACTGTTAATATTTCTACAATCAGATATGTTGATTTTTTAGTTTAGAGTGATCAACACCATTGACGTGGAACTAGCCCATTTACTATCTGAAAGTAATTGAATTACAATGCAAATATTACGTGTTACAAATTTTTGAAATGCGAAGTGGAAGTGGATCATAATAGTGAAGTCCCTAAAGGTACCTTAATAGTAAGTGAATGGAGGAGTATAAAAGTTCACTCGGGAGAAAGGTGTGTACAATTCAGTTGTGGGTGTTCATTCTTTTTCATTTCGAACGACCTGATATGCATTTTAAATTACTTACGTCACCTCGCATCACATAGAGCGAGGACGCATTTTGTGAGAGATGGTAAAAGCATTAAGTGTAGTAAATAACGCAACGTCGTCAGTGAGTAGTGACTGGAGTAAGTGAGGCAAGTACAGAGGAAGTGGAAGGCAAAGAAAAAGAGGGGGAGGACCATCTCGGCTTCTGTCAGAGTGTAATGTGCTGGGATGTCTAGCCTGTTTAACATGTTTTGTGGTTGCCTTTCTCAGGCTCTTCTGGCTCTGTTAACAACCTGAGGTCTCCTCTAAAATGGCAATTTACTTTGAATTATAAACTGGATTTAATTTACACCCATACCCATCCACGCCAGAACTTACACGTTACAATATGCCTTTCACTATTATTTACTTATACATACAAGCCAGGTTACATCCTAATACATAGTTATGGGCTTTTATACTCAGACATTTTATCATATACAACAAAGCCACCCACATCTTCATTTTTAACATCAATTGTTTATTAATATGATAAACGAAAGGTAGTGTGAAAATGCACTTTGACCTAATGCTTCTAAGCTTCTAATGTCATATTGTTTGTATTAGTTTCAATATTGTGTCATGATAACATTCCTTTACACCAAAATAGGAAAAAGTTCATGAGAACAATAGGAAACAAGGCATTTGGTGACAGTTCAAACAGAAAATTCTTCAATTACATTCGAGAACTGTATAAATATGTGCGAATAATCTCTGAAAGGGTAAGTATTCGAATCCCATATTTGTCAATACCAATTGCTATTCAAATTAGAAGCATTGCATTGGAAATTGAAAGGAGCAGCATGTGAAGACATTGTGATGTGTCCAAAAACTAAGAAGCTGCCTAAGGGGATAAAAAACCACATATTAAACAGATATAAAATTAAAATATAATAATATATTTAAAGATAAATTATTGCCATTATCATTGCAAAGATAATTTACACAAAATAAAGGATAGTTCTTAAATAGGTCACAGTGGTCCAGAGGGCACATCAAACAGGATTTAATATATCAATTTAGTTATTATTCACTTTATGTCATTAAAATAAGAAAGTATTTAGCAGAGTTGCTTGCTTTAATGAAACAAATAGAGCCGACCCAAGGATGTATGATTTAGGCAGAAGCCTAGGCAGTTTCTAGTATGTAAATAAATTGTGTAATTGCCTTTCTAGGAAATTAAGTAGGTTTGGAGGAGAATTTGTTGCAATTAAGTCTAGTTTACGAATATAGGTATGCATTATATGTAGCCGTAGTACAGTGAATGAAACGATAATTGAATTTTCTTCCGAACGCTTTCTCTTTGCTGAAGAGTGAGGAAGAGGAGAGAAGTGAATGGAGTCGTCGGGAGAGCTCAATGGTTTTCTTTTCGTATAAATTTTGCTTATTTTGTTATGTAGCTATCTACTAGGCAGGGTGTAGCTGATAGGGACACTTACAAAGGTATTATACTTACATCATGTATGCATTATTAACGGAGGTAATGCAATGTAATTTCGTTTCACTTTACATCAACTATGTGTATGGACTTTATTAGCATACGAGAAGACTAGATATATCATAATAAGTGCGCGTATAAGGATAATTTGTTAAGGGTACTCTATATTGAATTGATACAATTTGTAGAAATAACAAGGTATTTTATGCATAGGGAAAAGGCACCTGCGTATTATCTTGAAACGGTGGGAGGCAGGATCATTTGTAAAAAGTCAAAAATAGGTAGATGAGAGTATATAGTAGTAAATGTGAGATGGAGGAGAGCGTGTATTTATTGGTACGTGTATGTATGTGTGTAGAGAGCGAAGGGAAGTAGGAGGGAACATTACATAAAATAACATAACATAATGTAAAGTAACTGTAATTGGATTTTCCTTTTACTTTATCATATATACATAGATAATAGAGCCTTACTCACTCAGTCGACTCACTCCAGTCTCTATCTGTCCAATTGCCTCAATTTGAATCATTAGGACTTTCCATAACGACTCACAATCTAATTTCATATTTAGTGTGTTCCTCTCTGTCTGTGCAGACTCAACTACTTAGGCCTTACCTATTCAGACTGTGCCTAGCTCCGAGGATATTACGTAGGTACCTAGCTACCCATTCTTTCTAGGCAGATCTACATAACTCGATAGAATCATATAATAGCATCATGGAAGGGATGGATACGATACACTAAATTCAACTAGTGAAGCTCTTTTCCTTCGTCTGTGCAATGCAATGTCATGTAACGTTGAAGTAACTGAGTAACTCTCTCTCGCCTTCACTTGACTCTCGCTCTACTATTCCGCAACTTCAAAGGACTAACTTTCTACTCTTATCAAATTCGATTTTCACCACGTAAATATTTATGCGGCCAGAGAATGGCGTACCGTGCCGTACCATGTCATATCATAAAAATCATGATATTACATAATGATAGACAACTACCTACCTACTATAATGCCCAGACCTACCTTTACACTTTACACAGATCTCTAATAACATTACTACTCCCTATATCTACACAAAAGATCATCAAAACCATCGTTTCTAGAATACCCCATTCAGCACAAACTCAGGAAAATATCTCAACCTATACACGTACTAAGGTCGTACACCATTCCGACATTTACTTACTACTGTATTACTGTTACAAATTATATTATTCAATCAAACATATTTACTACCTATTAAATGTGAGCCGTCCATTATAACGCAATACAGTGATCTAAGAGTGCAGAAAAGTAGTAGTAGGTAGTAGCTACGAGTATGCTTACTACTTTTTTGCACTCTTACTACATCGCTGTATTGCATTATATTATAATGGACGGCTCACAAATGGCTATTGTGGATAAGATTGTCGCATTTCTAACCCAAAAGTGTCATTTTCTTATTTTATTTTTATCTGTACTTTATCAGGTATGAAGATTTTAGTACACAGTTAGAATAGATGCTGGTTTTACAATTACAACGTGTCAAGAATGTATCAACTAAGTATGTAGATGGCAAAACATTTACTGGTTCAAATTGGTTCGGGCTATACTTAAATATGGACTGGGTTTCGCTAAAAGCAAAGTAAGTTATTGCGAGGCAAAAATGTTCATGAAGGGAAACGTTATCCAGACTGAAATCAGTAGGTGTATGGTGTTAGCAATCGTACAAAGTTACAACTACAACTACAACGTGTATTTTACGTTATCCCGTGTTACCCGGTTATTACGGCAACAGACAGAGCTCCCATCTTTAAAACAGATTACAAAACGTTTGAGCCTTGTACAAGATGCTGTCCGGGACCGACTCCTAAAAATTATTCCTAAAAGTTTACTCCTGAAGAACTCTAAAAAGTACTTCATTCTCCAATGCTAATGCATTGACTGAATGTTTTTAAATTATTTTAGTTTCCGTTTAAACATCATCTATTCGTGACTCTTTGATTGGGATCACAAATCAATTTAGATTTACCTGTAAAGCAATCTTTATCTATTATTGAGAAGTAACTTCACTGCACATAGTACCTGGCATCAAGACAATCAAAAGAGTCCTTGAGGAGTATTCTTTTAGGAGTATTTTCCTTTCTTTCGACGTATCCGGGTACTAACATGTTTAGACTAAATGACATAGATACGGATTTAAATAGATCACTGATATAATGAAACTGATATTCAAAAGTGGTCTATGTTGTAAGCTGTCAGTCAAGGAGTAGTTATTTAGACAAATAAGGAGCTATAATCTTTTATTAAGGTTAGTTATCATTATAAGGACAATTACCATTGGAAAGTTACGAGAATTCCAAACTTTTTGTTGGTTTTTGTAGAACATGCAATAAATGAGAAATAGTAGATGAAGCTTATCAAAGATTTCTATTAAATCATTTTTATATTATCAATTTTTCCCATTAATTATAGATAGATCTGATTTCCACAATTGTGCCCATCACTAGTGGAACTTAACCTACAAAGCCATAGCTTGCCCTTCAGCAGGTCCAGACTTACATCGTTACATCTACACAGAAGACTGTTTCTTGTTTGAGATTTTATATAATGATGCCGCTAAGAGAAACGATTTGAACAGTTTAGCTCTTGACTTCCTGTGAATTCAAGAGTTGTGAGTGAACAATACACGCGAATTTTCTTGCAAGCCTTTGTTATCTTCTCTATAAAATGAATTTTCGAATATTTACGCTGAAAAGGTTTACGTTGGCGAGAAACGAAAAACGGGATAGATATTTTAGCAATTCTTCTTTGCGTAAGTAAGTAAATTGTATGCAGTACTTTCATATAGCTATATGTATAATACTAAATGCAACTTGATACAGATGCTTTACTACACAGTATCATTTAGAATAATGTTTAAAGTTTGCTATTAAAAAGTTATATTTTAGTTTATTCTATTGTATTTAGCCAAATTATTCTGTCGCATTCAATTTATGAGCCACCATCAAAGGAGTCAACTAAACCACCTTTTCTAATAACACATGGACTTTTGGGCTCCAAGAATAATTTTAATTCCATAGCTAAGGCTGTGGCAAAAGCAACAAATAGAAAAGTAAGTAAAAATCTCTTAATGCACTAATTTAAATACTGCAATGCATAAACAGTAAGGACGAAGGCCATACCATTCGAATCGATATTAGAGCTATTCATTCAGCCTTCATTATTTAAATCCTAAAGTGTAATTTGTTTGCAATTATTGCGTGTCTCATTTTTGAAGAATCTTGTAGTTAAATGTCTAACTCATGTTAATAATAAAAGTTTTAAGTGTAGTAGTATGTATATATTTTTAAAGGTTGTAACTTTTGATGCAAGAAATCATGGGGACAGTCCACATGATGACGATTCCTCATACGATGCCATGTCCGAAGACGTAACATCATTAGTCAGACATTTGAATATTCCAAAATTTTCCCTAATGGGGCATTCCATGGGAGCTAGAACTGCAATGGCTTTTGTTCTGAAAAATCCTGACTTGCTGGAAAAACTTATTGTAGTCGATATGTCTCCCCTCACTAGAGCCATGGATTTATCTGCTATGCAAGGTATTTTTATTCATTTATTATTACTCATTTATTATTATCCATTCATTTTGACATTCCTGTTATAAGTGCGTCTAGTATAGTTATTGTGATCTAATATTTATTTTTTTTAAATAAAAAGAGTACATCAATCTACTACTGAGTATAGAATTTGATTCTAGTATAAAAACAATATCCGAAGCAAGAAAAGCTGCTGACACTGCTATGAAGCCTGTTGTTGTTGTAAGTTCTCATTTTCGATACGTAAACGCGCTAAATAAAAATGATCAATTTATGAAACTATTTTTCAATGTTTTTTGTTCCTAATAGGATGTTGCACTTCGAGCGTTTCTCTTAACTAATTTGGCACAAAAGGATGGGAAATTATATTGGAAACCCAACTTGCCTGTTTTATTGCGGTCGCTAGATAAGTTAGGAGATTTTCCTGAAAGTCTATTGAGTAATAAGTTTACTCAACCGACACTGTTCATAAAAGGAGAGCGTTCGCCGTACGTGCCAGATTCAGACTTTCCGATGATCAGAAATACCTTTGTAAATGCTGAATTAACTACTATGAATGGTTGTGGTCATTGGCCACATGCTGAAAATGCTAATTTATTTTTAAAACATGTCATATCTTTCATAAACTGACGAATGTACCTAATGCTGAAAGCGTTTTAGTGTCTGTTGTGATTACAGGGGATATTGCTGTAGTTTTATTTTTTCCTAAACTCAGTTAACAGATTCGTAGGCGAGAACGAAATGATATATTTTAATTTCCTAAGTCACAAAACTAGTCGTTAAAATAAAATGCTTGCCTATATTGACAAAAATGATTTGCGTCCTTTTTAATTCTAGAATTAGTCATGATCTTTTCAAATGTAAAATGACGCATACATCACGAAATGATGGAACGATATCGATATTGCGCAGGACAAATTAGAAATATTATCCAGAAGAACATGAAAAAAAATCAAAATCTTCCGAGGTAAATATGTGAATAAGTTCAGGCAGTAAATTGTATTTTCGAAACAAATAATTTATATGCTTTAGATTTTCTGCTGATGATTTCGTATTCATTATAGCATGAGTGTATTAACAATATAATAATTTAGATCAGGCAAATTACATTGAAAAATTAACATAGTTTTACAGTTTAATCTAATCTAAAGATAAGCCAGATTCTTACAGAATGAGGTCAATTTGTGGTTCAAATATGGCTTAACTTTGGATTATTTTAATCAACTCAGCTCTAAATTGAACCATATTTACGCGGTCCGTCTTCAGGATTTTCAGAACTTTCAACAACGTTTTCGGTTGGAAGAAGTGAGTTTGATGGCTGTGGCTGTTCATTATTGACATTAGGTGCAGAAGGTTCAGGAGGAAACGCCAATACACTTTCAGGTTTCTGTTCAATTGGCATTGGAGGAACTAGCTCTTCTGGGACAAAATTATTTTCCACAGTGACTGGAACATCAGTTTTTGAGGCCATAGAAGGACGGTCATCTGACGATGAAGGACCTAGGTCTTTAGAAATAGAATTATCCCACATGGGAGGCATTTTATCAAGTACCCACTCCCCAGTATCTGAATAATCAATTTCTGGCATCGTCGAAGGACGGCTTTCTGACGATGCAGGAACTTGCCCTTTGGAAATAGAATTGTCCCACATGGGAGGCATTTTATCAAGAACCCACTCCCCAGTATCTGTATAATCAATGTTTGAGTCCAAAGAAGGAAGATCGCCAATATTTCTCTCGGGTTTTTCTGCAGAAGAAAGATCGCTAACATTTTTGTCTGACTTTTCTGCAGCGGGAAGTTGACTGATATTTTGCGCAGAAGGTTTTTCTGTTGTCCAACCTAAGTGTTTGGTTAAAGGTTATTAACTTCAAAACAAGAAATTTTCCGGCTATATTAGAACAAATTATTTATATTATATATATTTTGAAATATTGGGCTACCTGAGGGAATTACTACTTCGTTATTATCATTTTCGTCATCGCCATTACATATTTCGTCAGTGAAGTCCTTTCCTGCATCTTTATCGTTTTCGTTACAGTTTCTTTTAGTCGTAGTTGCTATATCGTTGTAAATATCCTTAAGAATTGAACACAACCACACCCAAGATGACACTTCCTCTTCACAATCTAATTCTGATTCCGGCTTATCGCAAGTATTACAAGGAACAGATTCAATTGAAGCCAAAGTATCTAGGAATGCAATAGCGCTCTCGGTGAAAGTTGGTTTTCTAAAGGTCTGTGTGCATTTGTCTCCACAATCGGGGCAAATATTTCCTTGTATCTGTCCGTCTGATACACAATAAATATAAATTATATTATAAATATGAACTACAATCTAAGGATTTCCATAAACATAAAAACTAAATACCTTGTATTGTGAATTGAGAATAATAATTGTCAGAATCAGGTACAGGTTGACTTGCTTTAGACATAGATAACATACTTTCCTCACAGGAACATTCTCCACTCTCCTCCACTCCTTGACCAGTATTGTTATCATTTTCGGTGTTCATTTGCTGAACATCAGCATAGCCTTCAACAGGGGCGTTGGAACAGTAAAAATAACCGTTGCCGTCTCCGTAATAATAGTTGCTGTCGTCACCAAATGAATAATTTATTTCGCCACAGTAGAAGTAGTTATCATCGACTGCTAGGGATTGTGGTGGCTGATATTCATTGCCTATCATTCCTGAATAATTTTCGATTGGCAACACGGAGTTGGATATTATGTTATTAGGACCACTATCACTAGTAGGACCACTCCCACTAGGACCGATACCACCGTTAGGGTCAAGGTAGTTTTGTTTCTGGCCGGGGTAGTTAAATTCTGGAGGAAAAAAGGCTCCATATTTTTCCAGCTTCCATGGTTCAACATCTGAAGGTACATCACCAATATCATTGACTGTTGAATCTGTATTTGGGGGCAATTCGTTTCCTAGTGCCTGGGTACTACTGTTAGGGTCAAGGAAGTTTTGCTTCTGACCAGGATAGTTTAATTCTGGAGGGAAAAAGGCTCCATATTTTTCTAACTTCCATGGCTGTTCCTCGAATTCCATATTGCCTTCGCTAGAAAAATTTGGATTTGCTGGCAATTCGGTTCCTTGCATACTGTTACTTGTATCATTTGTACTTTCAGATCCCATACCATAATCCGGACCTGGATAGTTAAATTCAGTAGGAAAATAGGGTCCGTATTTTTCCAACTTCCACGGCTGATCTTCGAATTGCATACTGCCTCCGCTAGGAAAATTTACGTTTGCTGGCGGGTTGTTTCCTAGTACATTGTTACTTGCAACACCAGATCCCATAGTATAATCCGGACCTGGATAGTTCAATTCCGGAGGAAAATAGGGTCCATATTTTTCCAACTTCCACGGCTGATCCTCAAATTGCATATTTCCCTGTGGCTTATCCTTATCTTCCATATTTTCTTTAGTATCTGTGAAGGTGACCCTTGTTGGTTTATGTACAATTTCTGCTTCTGGCAAATTACTAGGTGTGTTTTCTGATTCAATCTGGTTGTTTTCATCCAAAACATTCGCTGTAGGATCAGCTTCTTGGGGACTCTCACCCGCCGGATCAGATTCTTCAGTTGTTGGCATTGGAGGAGCTTCTTCCTCAGGCGCAGAATTTTTAGCTTCTGCTGGCTCAGTTAGATCATCTTCAGCAGTATCAGTTCCGATGTCTATTTTCTCAGCAGATGTAGAAGTCCAGTCGTCCGCTTTATTTGACATTGACATTGGCAGATGAGGATCTGTGTCAGATGTGGTAGTCCCAATCTCCTTTATAGCCGGAGGGAATTGATACTCTGATGTAGACGTTCCGATATCCACTTTTGAAGATGTGGCTTTCTCAGAATCAGAGGTATCGGTTACTAAAGACTCAGGGATTGCGTTATCAGGTAATGGAGGCTCGCTATTCGAAGGCAAAGTTTGAGAAATTGATGGTTCTGATGAGAAGGCTTTGGCATTTGCTTCTGAAGGTGGGGGCATGACATTTTCGGATGCAGAAGCTATGGCATTTGATATTTCAGGCGGGGGATTCTCTGAGATCTCCTTTTCTGGATCAGATGTGTCTGTAGTTTGGGACTCTGGGGAAACTATTTCTTCCGATACAGGGACTTCTGTAGTTGAAGTCGGTGGCATTAAATTCTCTGGTGGGGGAGCCATTATAATTTCCGTGGGTGACTGCTGAGGGATCTCTGTTGGTTCAGATGGAGGAGTTTCGTTGGGAGTATAGAACTTTTCTTCTAAAGCAGGTGCAGGTTCCTCGACTAGATTTTCCTCTGGCGGAGGAGCAGCCTCTTCTGTAGCAGGTGGCAACGGGTCTGGAATTTCCTCTGGTGGAGGAGCAACCTCTTCTGCAGCAGGTGGCAACGGATCTGGAATTTCCTCCGATGGTGGAGCAACCTCTTCTGTAACAGGTGGTACCGGGTCTGGGTTGTCATCTGCTGGAGGGACTTCATCTTGAGAAGTAATAGTAGCATCTACTGCGGCATCTGGATCCTTTTTATTTTGAAGGGCCTCTTGTGAAGGTGAAAGAGGGGGATCAGACATTGCAATGTGTTATTCACTTTCAAAAATATGGTATTGCTGTCACTGGCAATTTCTCTATTGAAAGTAAAGTATTTTAGAATTTAGGATGTACTAAAGTAGCATGTGTTATATAATGCAAATGTAGTAAAGCACATGCTAGCTAATCACTGGAGATCATTTTTGAAAAGGAAATTTTGAACGCAATGGGATGCTTACTGGAGTGAAGTCTTTACCAAATGCTACGTTTTTTGTCTTTATGAAATCTATTTACTCTAGGAATTTTTATTACGCGAACTTGAAACAGGCCTTATCCATATATTAAATTTTGAAATGTCATTTTGCAGAATTTAGCAATTCATGTCTTAAATCCTTGACGACCTGATAATTTTAATAAAAATGAAACGGGGCAGGATTGCGATTTTATTATTTATTTTATTATTTTTGCAACCCATTTCAACTAACCTCTCAAAATCCCAAGTTCGCGTAATAAAAATTCCTAGAGTACTTATTTTGCACCGCTAAATTGTTTGAATTGACGATGAATTAGATAAATGTAGCCATAGAATTTTAAAAAATTTCATTTTTTGTTGTCTTGCCTCCGATTTGGAGTTCGCCGACCGGAGGCAATGTAAGAAAAGTGGGGTCTGTTTGTGACTGAAGAGCCCAAAAAACGCAGTAATAGGGCTTTTGTAGTATTTTCTGTTTAGTAAGTACTATAAAGGTTCAACTGTTCAAGTGACTTAGGTCGTATGGGAATTGGCAACTTGAAAAATTCATTAGGTTCAGCTAACTTTTTACACATAGCGATGAAGTGTTATCTGGAACAAAGGCGAACAAAATGTACATGCAACAGACGATGCTTCGTGAACTGTTTCCTCAGATAAAACTAAAGTTCAATCCTAATCTATTGTACTAAAATGCAGAAAAGCAGATGTATGTTTGATGATGAATACACATCTGACTTAAATTACATTCAGATGAAGAGCTGATGGTTGGTTTATAATACGATGTAACATCCCAATGATTAATGACTGAAATGGAAAAGCCCGACTTCACCAAACTAATTCTAAACTTCACATATCTAACATTTCGAAGACTATTTTGAAAACGAGCTCCCCATATGAATTTGCTGTTTCATTGAAAGGTATACATACCCACTAGCCACGTGCAAGTAAGTTATTAAATAGTAAATTAATGGTTGCCACTGATTCAATATCTTGTGTTAATTCACTAAATTCCGGCTATGTAAACTTAGCCGGATTTGGCATATCTAAATAATAAACACACACATTTATGGATCAGCTTTGGTTTATTTTTCGACACTACAATAGGTATTCATATTATAAAAGACAATGTAGATTTAGCAATAAAATATTTGTAGATAATATAGATCCTACAGAATGATTTAGATACTAGGAGATTGTGGGCTACTTTTGTTAATGCTATCATAGAATATTTTAATGGCAGAATTTTGTTTCGGGCCTAGTAATACATGCGAACGACAGCTTTTCATGTGAGCAACAGCCTCTTGAGGAGTCCAGTCATTCTTCTGAAAATCATAAAAAAATGTCACTTTCCTACTGTGATTTTTATTTATATTCATGTGCAAGGAGAAATGGCACTTCCGATTATTATTTACTAATACTTTTACAAACCTCCATAAGATGACATGCGACTAGCGTAGCACTTCTGGTTCGACCAGCCTTACAGTGAACGTATACAGTATCATCACCGTTACTAAATTGCTTCATAAACTCTACTCCTTGCTTTAGTTTTTCCTGGCAAGGGGCTTCAAAAATGTCTCTTGTAGGTAACTGAAGAAATGCGATTCCTTGGTCAGCCCAGCCCTTAGCAAAAGTAAATAAACTTCGACAAATTGTACATTGTATTAAAAAATAGATAGCAGCATTATTGTTTGCCTTATTACTGTTACTTATTGCTTTTGCATTATTTTCTCAGAATTTTACCTGTTTCCCATAGGAGAATAGCCAAAGCTCGTAGTCTTCATTCATAGAAATGATCCCTTTGACATTTTCTTTCCTCAAAACATCTACCATGTTTCTAAATGGCAAAGCCCCCAAAATAATATTGCGGTCAATTCTGTCATACCATTTTCTAGCTGATAATCTTGCCATTATTACATTGTAGAGAAGCGTTGGGTAGAAGGAAGCTCTTGCAAACATCTTGATAGCGAATATTTTCCCAGGACTTGGATTGTCAATAGCTGTAATGTAATAAACATTTTAGATTAAATTATTTAACACGTTTTAAAATGTAATTTGGAAAAGGGGGATATTCTTCCTTATAAGGTTAAAACAACAGCTTACGAGGGAAGAAGAGATAGCATATGAACTTTAACAAATTATTGACTAAGACCGACATTTCTAAGTTTAAATGTCAGGAAAATAATCAGACGCTAAATTTCTGTCAGGAGTCAGGATACAATATTTTTTATTTCAAGACTACAATATATTGGTGCGAACGAGTACGAACAACACGAAAAGTTGTATGAAAATGTGTTTCTGAATTTGGCAGCTACAGGAGAGCAACAATTAAATTTAACCATCAATTATACTTACGGCCTAATAGTATATTATAGTCTATGTGAATACTGAATGCCAGTTGTTGAGGCTTTATCTTACATGTCAGGTGTATGTATTTTCCCAACCTTGATTCAAAAATAATTATGCAAACTTTTTATGTATGTGAAATAAGATTGAGTGACGGACGTACTAAATTATTCTTACTTAAGAGATAATTTCTAAATCTATATAGTCCGGCCATATAGTTGCATTACACCCTTACATCACTAAACTAAGGTTTCGATAATTACATCTTACAATAACGATTTGATCTTTTCGTTAACTCATTCACACCATAACCAACATTAGTGAAATTGATTAATGTGGAATTATTAACACCGACAATTTAGAACCGCAATTTATCCTTATAAAATACCAAAAAACCGCAACATACATCTTGCTATTTTCATACATGAATAATAAGGCGTCTACAAACCAATTGGTCTTCTAAACTCTAAGCTGCTTCATGAACAAGAGCATGAAAAAGAATGGAAGACATGTATATAATCGAATAGACACTGACACAATAATTGATAATATTAAAACTTAAAACAGCAGTCTCAAAAGCAGCTTTGCGTCATTAAAGTGCCTGGGAGTGAGGTGAGAGAGACAATTTAAAGCAACTATATCTCACTTTCGATAGCACGTGTTACATTGTTGAGGAATGAATAAAATTGTTAACTCACCGTGTACGAATCATTTTCTCACAGTAACAATTTAAAAAAAGATTTACTATGCACCAAAAATGTGATTTTCAAAGACACAGAATCAAACAGAACTTAAACAATACACTCTTTCATGAGTACAGGCCCACACACGAGTATAGGTATTTAAATCTCAGCAATATTACTTAAAATTAAAGTTCTTTCTCAAAGGAAAGAAAGAAACAAATCAACGTTACATGCAAACATTTCTGGAGAACTTTTCAAGTAAATGATTAAAATACAAATCTATAGAAAATCAAAGGTGAATACCGGAACTCATTTTGGCAAGACCAAGAAGACTCCTTGATACTGAAGTTTTGTATTGAAGGAACAGTTAACTTCACAATCTGCAGAACTCAATACCAAACGAACGGTATATTCACTTATACAGCCGAAGGCGGAGATGTAAGACGAAAACCGTTACTCAAGAAAACGACGTCTTGGGGTGCTCCTTAATGCAATGTTGGATGTGGTGCTGCTGCAACAATATTTTACGTTGTATAATGTATAGTAAATAGTAACTAATACATTCAATGCAATGCTATGCTATGCACATCGAAACATTTTCCTTCACTATACAACTTATAGAATTATTTATACAAAATTACAAAGCATAACTTCTGAAGTTTCGGCTCACCCATACTTTTCACTTTGTAAATTATTTTGTAAGCTTAGTAAGAAGTAAGATTTTAAATATGAAAAACCAATTGAAGGAGAAATTATTTACATCTTTTCCAATAATTCCAATCCCACCCACCCAAATTAGAACTTAACAAATTGATGTCACAATAACTAAATTAAAACGAGGTCAACCTCAAACTTAATAACAAAGATGAGTAATACCTTACCAATGAGCACTTAGTAATTTGTATTACATAACAAGCCAACTGGCCAACAGATTTCAATTAAGCGTTCTTTTAAACCACAAAGCCACGAACAACATTCAACAGACGCATAACAATAATGAGCGTACAGTAATGTGAGACGCAATTTGTATTAAAATAGCACTAAAAATAAGGCAAGATTAAATATATGAATTTCGATGTAATTATAAGTTGATAAAATTGTTGTAGTTTCGCTACTTTGTACCTTGTACCTAAAGTGTAAATGTCATCTTCATAATATGCCAATGGCGACGATCGGTACTTGTAGTTGTGCTTTGTATACTACGTTTCCTAATACGATTATGTACATTAATCCTTTAATACTAAACTTTATCACAAAAGTTGCCAACACAAGTAGTAAATAGTTTTGAAGATAAATTGTATTTTTGTAATACATGGACAAAAAGCAAGGTTGACTGGCAAGATTTGGGTATGAATTTGTGTCTTCTCAATATGCTCCAACTTTTACTTTCAATTTGCAAGAACTTGTAGATTATTGTGGAGCACAGATTATGACTACTCCGTAAGCTATAACTCCTTACGAGATTGACCGCTGATTTCTCACTTGTTAAAGCAATTCGCTTCTAAAATATGCAAAAATACTAACAAATGAACATTAAAAGATGATTACTAAAATAGATTTATTATTATTAATTCACCCTCAAAAAATGTAGATATTCGTACTTTATTTGTTTTTTTTGTGTTGATTGAAAGAATATTGGAACAATGTTATTTATAGTTAACATCAAATGCATAAGCTAATTTAAAGAACGTGACCCAAAAGACAGTTAAACTGGGGACATTTATATTGGATGCAAGTAAAATAGTAGCAACTGTACATACAATATTGTTGCAGAAAATTAAAAATGGAATGTAATCAATTGCTTGTCATATTTCTCGAACCTTTAATTTTAGAAATACTCGATAGGATCGGTTTCAGCCTTTGGTCCTTTGACACTATGAACAGAAAGATTTCCCTTCAAATCTCTGTAGAGTCGGACGTGGAAAATGCGACTTCCAAGTTGTGTTTTGATGAAATAATTAGTTCCAGCCACAACTTGACTTTTGTAACTCAAAGCTACTGGGGAGTCATCAGCGAATAAATCTGAAGATGATGCGGAGCCACCAGAAGTTACAAGAGCAGCAGTAGCTTTAGTTTTTATTGCGGAACTGGTTTTTAACACGTAGTCTTTCACAGCGTCAGTCGCGATTTTTTCATTGTCAGATATTCCCCCGGGTTTTATCTACGGAAATATCGTTTTTATTAGTGAAAAGAAAATAAAATTATTTGGTAAATTAAATAACTAATGATTTAAACCAAGA
Organism: Tomocerus qinae; assembly: GCA_020055645.1. Classification (NCBI taxonomy): domain Eukaryota; kingdom Metazoa; phylum Arthropoda; class Collembola; order Entomobryomorpha; family Tomoceridae; genus Tomocerus; species Tomocerus qinae. Next base: position 45,042,103 of record CM034547.1, read on the forward strand.
CTAACCGCACAAACACAGGATAAGATACCCAAGAAGAACAAGAGTGTAAACTTCTCCATAGTTCAATGGTGGAAATGCTGAAAAAGAGAAATTATTACTTAACAGACGTTTCTAACTCGATAGTTAAAAAGTATTGAATGGTACGATTTACTTTGCTCAGCTGACTAAAAGGGACACCTTCTCTAACTAAAGTCAGCTTAGAAATGCCTATCGATATCTATTTACAATATTTTGCTGTGTAGATGTAGCGTTGCAGTTGGTCTACCAAATGGCACTATAACTACAGGTTTTTCTTACAGTCTTACTCTGATATTGCAAAAATAATTGCAATGGGAGTAATAGTAAATATTCCATGTATTGTAGTTATGTGAATAGTGAAGGAAAGCATTTACTTTCAACAAAAGTCAAATTTTCTACAGGGTATTCCGTGACAAAATTAAATGATAGAGATAGATATTTTATTGTAATTTAAATGTCTAAATTGTTTCCATTTCTTTAAATTGTGTAAGTTTAATGATTATTAATTATTTAATGATTAATTGTGTAAATGATTTTTTTAAAAGGAATGATTAAGCAATACCACACCGTAGTAAGAAATGCGAATAATGTGATTATTTACAATTTTGACAAATGTTATCTATAAAAAAATTGGCACCCGAAAGACAGTTATTCTTGTATAGACACAATTCATATATTGAACATTTGCTAAGCCATCGAATTTTAACCAGGAAATATTTGTGGTAAACAAGCTTAGTTTAAAACGGATTATTATTATTGATCACCCTGTGTTCTAAATGGGCTGTTGTACAATGTACATGTACAAGGTGTACATACAACTCAACATATCAATATAAAAGCATTCCTACATAGATAAGAATGACTGGGGACCTTTTCTTTTATATTTTGCGTAGGTTGCTAAATGAGTATACTATTTCTTGTAGGGAACAGAGTAGGTGGATTAATGTTGAAGGTGGCTGCTGGTGGTAACTGATAATTAGGAGGTAAATATGTAGACACAGGTGTAGAGGTGAATTTGTACTAATGCTAAAATGTTTCATTTTCATGAATAATGCACAAATTCGGTAAACACTTAAATTCACAGTAGTATAATATATTTCTGTGATTCACATTCACATAAATAACGAAATAGCTGAACAAGCTTAAAAATAAGAATTACGTTTTACGTGATAAAACCATTAGGACCGGACAGCCACATTCACATAAATATGACGCATGAATCCATTTTAATATTTGACATTGCTCAATGATGCTGCATAATTTGCACATTTGGGTTGGAAATCTTTCTTTGAAATTTTGTAGTTGTATAATAAAGCGAGAGTGTTGACAGTGTTGAGTGTAGTAGTTAACTTTTGTATTGTAATCAGAATCTAACTTGTAGGAGGCGAATATAGTATTGTCTGTATTTGTCATGGCCATTCATGGAATTATACAGGATCGAGTTTCGAGCATGGCTAATAGACATATTGAAGAACTTTTAGACCTTTTAGAAAAAATACATGCAAAATCATTTGGAGAAAAAATTCTTATCTTGGATTTCGGGAGCGAAGTACTTCAGCCAGGAAAGCTAGATATTATAACGTCATTGGTCACCTAAAATAGTAATACTATAATGGGAATGTACACTTTACCATCCCCCACCCCTATGCAAAATTACGGTTTCAAAATCAAGAAAAAGACCCAATTTACACGAATTTATAGTGGCAACAAAAAATAGAACCAATTAGGCTCAAAAATTTAACTATTGGTATCACCTAAAATATCTAAGAATCCCGACCCGACGACATAATAAGATCGTATGAAAATATGGCCCGTAGAAGATACACTAAAACGAAGTTACAATTTTTCCATACTGATAAGCTTTTGCTTGTGACGAAAAGATCCTTGGATCTTCGGTCTTCGTTATCGAATCTTGAACAGAAAACGTAGCTATCATCTAATCCACTTGTGTGAGAACAAGTGGAACCTTCTTCACACTGAACTTGTGATTTTCTGTAGTCTGTAATAGTTTCTCGGATGGCACAAATAGTTTCTGCTGGAGCAATGCACATCTTAAATTCTTTGTTCCATTTGAGCCATGGCTTGTTAGTAAATTGTGGTCTCTTGTCCTGTGGCAATTGTTTCGTATCAGATTATAATATATATTTTCTTAAACATTGTTGTTCCATATAAGGTAATTGAAGAATTTGAATTTAATTACCCTTAGACACTGGCACTTGTTTTTGCCATCATCCCCTTTATAACACTCAAAGTGTTGATTAACTCCCGGTCCCCTACAAAGATCTCGGACATAAATTTTACTTAAAAATTCTTTATGAAATGGTCGGGCATACTTTTCTTCACGATTTTTCTTCCAATCCACCTTTTCAACGTAAGCGTATTTTTCATGATCTTTAGATACTCTTAAAACATTTTTATGCCCCCCAGGCATGTACTCTATTATTCGTTCCACGTCAACTTTAGTTATGGAGTAAATCCAATGTCTTAACTCCGTGCAACGTTCAGTAATACCAACACAAGGAAGGTTGTCAACAGATTCCATAGCATAATCTTTCGTTATCGAAGTGTTCAGTGTCAAAACGTGTTGAGGGTATTTATTAGGTGTCATTAAATAGGCCTTGTGAGTGATATTCGTTTGAAATTTGTTCTTGTCTATGTATGTTGATACATTATAAACTTCAATGGAACATGGACCGTTGTGGGGGATTGGGGACCATGGAGGTGGTGTGGTTGCCATCCTTTGTCGTGGTCTTCTAGTTTTAGGCCGGATTGTTAATCTTCTTGAAAGATGAGATCCTTTCGGAGACAATCGTCCAGAATCAGCTAATGAAGGAACTGCAACTATCGGAGCATCGAAGTAGTAAGCCCCGGATACAAATGCAGCCATCATCAGCAACAGCATCAACAAAGAGAAAGACCAATTCATTATTCAACAAAAGTAAAAATAAGTTATCTCGCTATCGTCAGTTACAATAAATGATGAGGTCCTATAGGAAAGTATATTATTTTGTTCTACAGTTTACAGGAATCACATGAACCACAAGACATTTTCCTTTGATGTACTAATCAAGTATCGTCCCAAACTGTTATAGTTACCGAATGTTGTTAAAATCCCCAGAAAGTCCTCATTTTTCTTTGGTGTAGAAACAGAAGCAGTAGCTTTGGTCAGAAGCTGGAGGCGTAATACTACAAAACATTGTGAATTATGTAGCAGCATATGCAAAGTCAATGATCAAATGATTAATTTCAAGCCTGCAATTGAGAATACTAAGCTAAGTAAGCCGTTATAGATTTTTTAACGACAGAATGGATAGAGCCTGAATAAAATGGTAATAGGAAAGAAATAAAGGCGGAAGGAACACAATTTATATTCTAGAAAATAACCTATTTGGTATACATTATATTGTTTCAAGATAGGACAATAATTCTACTGGCTTTGTCCTGAGTGCTGGTGCGATGGACACTTAGCTGTCCATAGGACCGACTCCTATAAGAGGGAATTATTATGAACTAAATGTCTTTCATTTATTTTAAAAGTCTAATTGTGACTCTTCGAATGTTAATTTAATATTTTATGACGAAGCAGTACTGCACTACACATAGTTTGGCTGTCATTAGGTGTTAGGAGTCCTTTAGCAGAGCAAATCCTCCTCTTAGGAGCGATTTCCACGTAGAACTGGTTCCATGTAACGAACTGGACACAAACACAACTTCGGTTAGTACCACTGAAGTATAGAAGTTATTGTACAAAGTACAAATATATTGAATAGTATGATCTCTACAATATGGATTTTATAAATTACTAGGTTCTCTAAAGGGTAGTCCAGAAGTTCAGAATTTCTGGTTTTAGGCTGTATGTTAATATTTTCTCGTTTATTAGGCTACAGTGAAATGTTCAAAGAATCTCTCACTATATATGGAAACATTTCCTATTTGGACCGAATTTGTTTGAATTTGTCCGCATCGGTAAATTCATCCAAATTGGTCTAAATCTGTCTGAATTGGTATGAATTAGCGGCCTGAATTCGTAGAGATTGGTTTGAATCCATCCCCGAGTGGCGAGTAAAGCTTTTAGTTTTTATTAAAACACTGGCTTTCGGTCTTGTCATGTTATAGTACTTTGTTATCTAAAATCATGTAAATGATCAATAAAGGCAAACAAACGAAATTTCAGGATAGTATGAAAATATGGCCAGTAGAAGATACACTAAAAAATTGGTGCTGTTTTTCCATCTTGATAAGCTTTTGGCTGTGACGAAAAGCTCCTTGGCATTTCGGGCTTCGTGGTCGAATCTAGAACAGAAAACGTAGCTATCATCCAACCCACTTGTGCGAGAACACGTGGAACCTTCTTCACACTGAACTTGTGACTTTTTGTAGTCTGTAATAGTTTCTCGAATGGCACAAATGGCTTCTGATGGAGCAATGCACATCTTACGTTCTTTGTCCCACTTGAGCCATGGCTTGTTAGTAAATTGTGGTCTCTTGTCCTGTGGCAATTGTTTCATATCAGATGGCATAAAATTATTTTCAAGACAATAACGAATCTGTTAAAGAGCTTATCAGAATTTAATTACCCTCAGGCACTGGCACTTGTGTTTGCCATCATCCCCTGCATAACACTCAAAGTGTTGATTAACTCCCGGTCCTCTGCAAAGATCTCGAATATAAACTTTATCTATAAATGCCTTGCGAGATGGTTGGGCATATTTTTCTTTAAAAAGTTTCTCCCAATCCACCTTTTCAACATAAGCGTATTTCTCATGGTCCTTGGATTCTCTGGTTATATTTCCATGACCATGTAGTTTCATTATTCGTTCCACGTCAACTTTAGTTATGGAGTAAATCCAATGTCTTAACTTGCAGCGTTCAGTATTACTAACACAAGGAATGTTGTCAACAGATTCCATAGTATAGTTTTTCGTTATCGTAGTGGTCACTGTCAAGACATGTTGGTATGCGTTTTCTGCATTAGACACGTTAGTGGGTTTCATTAAATAGGCCATGTGAGTAACTTTCGTTTGAAATTTGTTCTTTTCTATGGTTGTTGATACTTTATAAACTTCAATGGAACATGGACCGTTATGGGGGATAGCGGACCATGGAGGTGGTGTGGTTGCCACCCTATGACGTTGTCCTCTAGGTTTAGGCCGGACTGTTAATCTTCTTTTAAGATGAAGATGACTTCCTTCGTGGGCCGCTCGTTCTTGATCAGCTAATGAAGGAACTGCAACTATTGGAGCATCGAAATAGTAAGCTGCAGATGCAAATGCAGCCAACAGTAACAGTAGTGACAAAGACCTTTTCATCATTTCTCAAAATTAAATACTAAGGTCAATTCCGATTACAAATGTCATAAGTTTCAGAAATGGCATATCACATCGATAGCTTTTCTTTCAGCAACGTATCCAAACACTGTTACTACAAATACAAAGCACTGTTATAGTTACCAATTTATTTTAAAATCTCTTACTTTCTCTCCTATTTTCTTGCTTTCCCTTGTTTTTCTCTGGCGTGAAAGCGATATTGAAGCTGATATTGAAAACAGATATAGCATGAAATTGTGCAAGTACAAATGAGGAAGTGAGCTGATGATAAAAGGTTGTTTTTAGATTTACTTTATTGATGATACGGATGTAGCCATAAAATTGCACACAAATGTGATTAGTTACTAGTTTGGGTACAGTCACAGTCACTCCGTGAATCACAAACTATTTTTATAAAGTAGGTACACCAGCCTGGGGGACATAGATTATATTAGATATAATCAGAAAAGCTGTTTTTCTGAGAATAGCTTTAATGTAGGTTCGCAGGTTCGAAAGTTGATTGATAATACAGTACATACACGTATTGATTGTTTCAGATCGTATATTTAATATGAATCACCCGTACGCATTTTCTACTAATAAAGTCTACATTTTGTTAAAAAGTACATGCGTACCTTGCGTATTAGTACTCTACTCTACTGCCATATCATTATATAGAGTCGAATTAAAGATTGAAATTCGCCAATGGTGCAAAGTAACAAAAGAGAAGGGCAACAGGAACATACGATTTACTGGACACAAAGAGTAAAAGATGAGAAAACTAAAGTCTCGTTCAACTCTGATTCAATATAATATGTTGTTAATTGGCCACAAAAATGCTATAGATTGTGGTAGATATTCAAAAGTCACATTCCAACATTTCATTAGGTATCATTGGTTTTTGTTTTTAATCAGCTCTGGAGACTAAAAAGCCATATGATATTGTGTTTGAATGGATTTGTACACGATTTCAAGAGGTTTATCTCAAGTGGTGATTGGGAAAAATGAATCAAATCGATGAAATCGATAAGGATAAAAAATTCTCAGCTTCCTTTTAATACTTTTGGAGTGTACAAAGTACCTAGTGTACAATTAAGCAGGCAACTGGTCTGTTCTCTTCAAAGGAAACTGGTCTCTTCTCACTTCTTTAGTCGTTGACTAACAATAGCAAAAAAGCATCATTTTGTGCACTATAACACAAAAAGAATAGGGAGATAAAATATCATATTTAGCCAATTAGGCACTTTAAGCTTTTAAGAACGAAAATGTCATCGCAAATATTTAAATCCGTAAAGTCAACAAATGTGTTCTTCCCAATATTTTACACCTTATCACTATTGCTAGTAGTGTTGAGCAATTCTGCAGCACAAAATCCTGATCTGACTGTTGAAGCTGGAGATTTGGGCAAGATAGTTGGATTGAAAGCTTGGACAACAAGGAATGGCACTGCTTATATAAACTTTGCTTCCATTCCCTACGCTCATTCCACTGAAAAAGAGAACCGATTTAAAGTACACAATTAAATCAAATTAAATGTACACTTTCCTCAATGTCAGTAAATATGTAAATTATTGTTGCAAGATAATTTTTTTAAAGATGTGCTATTTCGGTTTTTAAAGCCTTCGATACTCCGTACAGGACGCTTAAATGACACCGGAGAATACTTCTATGCATACAATCCGCTAATAGCGTGCCCCCAAAGAGATTTATTTTATAATTCCAAAGTTGATGGCCAAAATTTGACCGAGGTGCTAGCAGCTTCTATGAAAATTCGTAGAGAAGTGCGCATGGCATATAAAAAGGATGGTTCACACAAAGAAATAGTGCCCAACGTCTTTGGGCCAGAAGATTGTCTAGTACTGAATGTGAACACGCCTAAGGTTTTGAGATTGCACATGTACTTAAGGAGTACCTGTACAAAGTACCATTTATTGCATCAATTTATTCTTATTTAAATAGATTCCTAGAAATGACGGTGACGAATTGTATCCCGTAATATTTTTTATTCACGGAGGATCCTCAGATTTCATGTGGGGTGCTCCTTTCACTGGGTACCGTTTGTTAGATCGAAAGGTTGTTCTCGTCACCATAAATTACCGCTTAGGCGTCCTAGGTGGGTTATCTATTGCGATAAAGGACACTTTTGTCATGATCACTCAATTTGATTTATTACTGCTATCAATTATTTATTTGAAACAGGTGCACTGAATTTGGGGATTGACGATGCACCTGGAAATGCTGCTATGTATGATAGCGTTACTGCTTTGCAGTGGGTACAAAGATACATTAAATATTTCGGTGGAGACCCAGACAAAGTAACGATCTACGGACAGAGTGCAGGATCAATGATGGTGACTCATCTTATGCTCAGTCCACTAGTCAAGAATCTCCCAGAAAAACTCTTTCACAGAGTTATTGGACAAAGTACGGAATAAAAACTATGAAATGATATTGTTATGAAAATAATAAATTGCAAATTTTGTATGGTGGTAGGTGGGAGCCCTTTAATTGTTTGGGGCACTGCAGTTCATCCATCTATACCACATCATCTTCTTGTAGCGGAAAAAGCTGGATGCAAGAGTGATCCGTCATTGCCGGAAATTGACTACCAGGCAATTGCCGATTGTATGAAAAATGTTGATGTTGGAGTATTGATTAGTGCCCTAAGCCAATATGAGGTATGCACATTTCTAAAATGTTTTTTGGAATATATACGCTAATAAAATTATCCTTCCGTAGCATTTCAGAAACCAGCTACAGTACGTATAGATACATAATATTTCAATTCTTGCTATAGTATGTGTAAATTGCATACAAATGGGTAATAATTAGTTTCTTGTTGCTACTACTTCGAATTCACCCTAAAATAAATGACAATTTGCTAGCTCAAAAGAGGTTGTCAAATGCATTTGGATTACCTATCCATGTTTAGTGCATAATGTTAAATGATAAAGGCCTGTTTCACAATAATAATAGCAATACAATAGTATATATAAAGGTCTCTTTAACTGTGAATATTTTGCATAGTTTATATGCTTATAAATTCCGACCATCACTTAACTACACTACAGTGATAGTAATTTAGTGTGAAACAGGATGTAACTTCCGTTGAGCCACATAATTTATCCTTGAAGAACTTGCATGAAGTTATGTGGTAGGTGTTACATCGCATAACTTAATGTCTTCAGTTGTTACAAACTACAAATACTGCGGAAATAAATAAATCACGCAAATGCAACATGTATGTTTATTTGTTGCATTTGCGATTTGAATGTATCAAGGGAACAACGATAATCTAATAAGCTGTGATTTTTCGTCTTTCCATTTTTTCCAGAATGAACAACTTGCTTCAGGACTTGCATTGGGATTTGATGCTAAAAGTCCCTGTATTCAAAGTCCAGGTTTGTCAATACCGACATTCTTAGACAAACATCCATACGAAATTCTGGAGAATGGAGAACAAATTAATGTGCCGTTAATGGCTGGTGTTACGAAACACGATGGATCGTATGCTCTTGATATGATTTACTACGGCTACATAGAAAGAAATAACTTACAAGATGATCCTATATTTTTAAAAAATAAATTGTTTCCTTCCATCTTGACAGCTCTGAGTGAGTGAGATTTTTAATTATAGCAAAAATATGCAACTTATCAAATGCTATAATGGCGTAATGTTTACTTATTCCGATCTCAGGAACTGAAGATCCCTCAAGATCTCTAATACATGCATTGGCATGGGCCTATTTGGGGGAGACAAAAAACACCGGCGTTTTTAAGCCAATGATTCCAGGATTAATTGATGTCTGTGTGTTTCTAAAAAGTTATAGTTTTATTACTGAAATAGGATTTTCAATTCGTTTTTTGGTATTTTTCTTACAGGTAAACAGTGTATTTGGTTTCAAGGCGGGCGTTTATAATCTGGTCCAACTCCATGCCAAAATTCAGCCTAAATCATATTTTTACAGCTTTGACTACAAAGGACTGTGGACAACTTATGACTTGGGTGGGAGTTCTATAATTCCCGGTGGAGTTTCGCATGCTGATGATCTTATCTATGTAATGGAAAAATGATATTTAAGATAGCATAAAGATTTACTATCGTCTTAATTGACACTCCATTTCTGATGTAGGTATTTCAATTATTTCCTTTGCTACTTCCAAATGAGGTTGCTGTCATGAAACGAACTATTGATTACATAAGCAACTTTGCTAAATATGGGTGAGTTACATTACATTGGAATTCATTGTTCTGCAAAAGGGAGTTCCAAGGCCTATATTACTATTTTATAATTTTGGAATGTTCTCTTTTAGAGATCCTAATGGAGATGATCCGGTGGCCAATCCAAAGTGGCTTCCATATTCAGCTGAAAATCATCCATTCTTCTCAATTGATAAGGTGGATTCAGTAAAGTTCAATTGCTTGGATTCTTGGGTTAACAATTCTTTGGAGTTAGGGTCACATGGGAATCCCAGGTTGGAATAACATTCATAGCAATGTAATTTAATGCACGCAACGCAAGGTACGATGTATATTACCTAAGTAATTTCTGTAAAAATACATTAAAAGCTTTAAAACTAAAAATACCGAACTCCAACTGGAAGATCATTCTTAATGATTGTACAGATAAATATATTTTTGTGCTGAAACATACTATCAGCAGTTTTTATTGGCATTAAAGTGACAATTAAACCAGCGAGTAGTTAAATTCACAATCCCATGCAATTCTTATCTTCATGATCCCATGCATATTTTCTTAATTCATCCCAAGATTATGAAATTATAGTAGTAGACTACAACTACACCATTTACTACAGATACATTATTAGACTTAGGTTACATTGGTTTGAATAGATTATTTGAAATCTAACGATAAGAAACACTCTGTTCAAGCTTATTATAAGTATTGGATATACTTCCTATTCCTATTGTAAACGCGAAATATCGCATGCTGCATGCAACTTCTGTGATGCTACCGTTACAGATAACTATCATGATTATTTCATAATCGAATACTAAATTACTAGAATACTAAACCTTGTAAAATTATATAGTTTAACATCACGGGGTAGTCGAATCACTGGATAAATCATAGTGCTGACATATTGTACTTGAAATATGAACACGTTCAGTCCAAACCATTATCATCATCATCACCGTCGCTTTCATTTTCCTCTTCCGAAGGACGGGGCGACTTTTTCAAGCATTTTTTCGCCACCAAGGCTCCTGATGGAGTTTCCGACTCATCCATAGAAGATGCTGATCCTTCCGAGTACGCCCTCTCTCTGGCTTTCCTTTTGTTTTTTGACTTTCTTTGATTCTTTTTTCTTTGACCAAAAATAGATGAATTACTGCGATACAAACGACGCTCCACAGACTCACTAAAACGAACGCTTTTTTCCAAACCCGTAGACGAATCTCGGCTCATGACCTCATCACTTTCGTCCAGATTCTCCAACGACATAAAGAACTCCTGCAATGTAGACAAATAAGATTATTAGCATTTTATTATCAACAAGCTTAAATCGACAGTATACAAGTAAAAACTGTCAGCATTTATATCTTGCCTTATTGTAACTCATATCGTCAACACAGCTCTCAGACTTGCTGCGAGAGCGTGCAGACTGCTTCAATATGCTTTTTACAACAACGGCTCCATTCATCCAATCAGGAACACTCTGTGACAACAGACATAACTTTTAACCTTTATAATCTTGCATTTAGCGGAAGAATCAATAGCCTACATTGCTAATGAAAAATAATCACTCTTTCCTAACCTCGGCCGACTGGCTAGACTCGACCGAGTCTTGGCTCTCAATCTTGTTCTCCGATTGAGTCTCGTTCCTTTTTTCCATTTTCTCTTCCTTAGAATGAGTCTCCATTTCAGCTTTGACAAAATTATGCAGGTTTTCAATTACGGAAGAATCAAGATTTTTCCATTTCTTCACTGCACTTGTTTTCACTCTGACAGATAAGAGCCTAGAATCCTTGTCGAAAATTGTCGAGGGATCACATTGTGCTTGAAATGGGAGTCCCAGCCGTAAGTAATACTGAGCAGAAGTCATCTCGAAGTATTTACCATCTTCCAATAACTTTGTAACTATATTTGCGTCGTTGGCCTCCAAAGGCATTTCTATCGACAAATGAATTTCGTTTGGTATTTTATTTTGCTTCTTTCGGCTATATACTTTCCACTCTTCATCACTGTCGCCGATGGCATCTTTAGAGTCAAAAGACAACTGATATTTCGGCATAACGAAAGACTTCGGGTTAGCCTGGTAAAACAAAAATGATTATTTTCTATAAAGTAACACCATTTTGATAATGGTACAAAACGCGTATTATTCATATCTTACGGCATCAGTCTCTGCGTTTTTATGATCATTTTTTTCGCTGACAACATCAACATCAGCTATTTGATTTCGATCCACATTATGGTCAAAATTTGGCTTGATTGTCGCCTTTTCGCTAATTGCGTCCAAGTTTATGTGAGGTGGAATTTCTCCAATTTTGTACTTGATTATTTTAGTCTTTCCATTGAATCTAAAAAATGCATAAATTGTAAAAAAATCATAGAATTGGAAAATAAAATGTCTAAAGGTACAACAGAACATACTTGTAATCAATTTTTCGTATGCTGCCCAAATCAAGTTTTAAATTGCAGTTGTTTTGTACTACTTCCACTGCTACGAGGCGGAGTTCGCCCATAATTTCTGCATTTGTTTGAGCGAGAATTAGGGAGGAGTTGTTGAATATTACATCGCACACAATGCACTCTTGTCCATTTCTGTCCAACTCTTTTCGGACAGCTCCTTGAGCAGAAGGAATGGACCACGCACATCCTTTCCTATGCACAAAAGATTCAGAAAAACCATTTTATAATACATCTTTTCTGCTTTAGTCTGTTAAAAATTATTAAAATCGAAATCTTTAAAAAATAATTTTGTACATTACTTACCCCGAATTAGTTTGTTTTCTTGGGTCCAAGAAAAGTGTTTTGATGCCCTGCTCAGCGCAAACGTTAATGTAAAGCAAATCTTCTTTTTCAACAATTTTAGCCTGAAAGGCGAATTCCGATTTTGGGTTCAAATATAGGACAGCATCAGCGTCACCATCACCGTTCAATTTATGGATTACATCACCACCGGCGGGTTCCTGTGTCAGAAAAGTTATTTTGTTATAATATTTCATGGCATTTAATTTATACTTATGTAGAAATGATTTACCTGAAAATGTTCAATGCACTCAACCAATTTCTCAAAAGTGTCGTGTTGAATTTCTCCGTGAATTACATGATCCTTGATTGCAGTAATTTCGTTTGGGTTAAGAATATTGTCATGCACGTATCGTTCTTTAGTCTCTTCCGGATAAATAACAGGGAAACATTTTATCATAGAAGATTTGCTCATAATGCATTCAAGTGAACGTTTAAAATCCTGAAAAATGAAAAATAAATTCCAGTAAAGATGTTTGTGTAACAACACGAACGATTAGTATTTACGTTTCAAACTAGGAAAATCTGTTTAGTTGCCAACTAATAGGCAGTTAGTTTTTTCCCGTAGTGTAAGAATGAGTCTCCCGTAGTGTAAGTCTTACGTCAAACCCCTCCCCTTTCCGTAAAAATCCTAGGCTACGCCAAAAAAATTGAGTTACGAAACGTAAAAATGACAACACTACGTTTCAGACTTACGGCCATACGCAGTGCCCTAGTGCCCTGCCAGGATGTAGTTACCCAGGCGACTGGCATTATTCATGTTTATTCTACAAAGTTAATTTTCGAAATTGTGGCATCTAGCAACCAAATACTTACGGAAAATCACTAACTATTCTACGTAACCGTAGTGTAAGTAAGCTTCGAAAAGGAAGCCGCGTAAAGACTTACCCTACGCAAAGCCCAAAGTTACACTAAGGGATAAAACTAACTGCCTAATAGGCAGTTAGTTTTATCCCTTAGTGTAACTTTGGGCTTTGCGTAGGGTAAGTCTTTACGCGGCTTCCTTTTCGAAGCTTACTTACACTACGGTTACGTAGAATAGTTAGTGATTTTCCGTAAGTATTTGGTTGCTAGGTGCCACAATTTCGAAAATTAACTTTGTAGAATAAACATGAATAATGCCAGTCGCCTGGGTAACTACATCCTGGGAGGGCACTAGGGCACTTGCGTATGCCCGTAAGTCTGAAACGTAGTGTAGTCATTTTTACGTTTCGCAACTCAATTTTTCTGGCGTAGCCTAGGATTCTTACGGAAAGGGGAGGAGTTTGACGTAAGACTTACACTACGGGAGGCTCATTCTTACACTACGAGAAAAAACTAACTGCCTAATATTGCGTTGTACGCAAGCCGCAAATAGTGGTGTAAACAAGTTGAATAACATAAAGTTAGATCAATGAAACAAATGTTAAGACCCAAAGACCTTAATTCTTAAGCTTATCTGTGTTGAAGGGCAAATATACAGGAACCAGAACGCTTGTTACAAACTAAAACCCCGGCCGGGCTGGCTCATGGCCAATATTTCGGCAATCAGTGTGATTGAAAAGTCAACAAAAAATCCTTCTCTAAAAGATGACAGTAGTAACCAAGTCTCTCACCTGTTTTTCTGATGCAGAAGCAACAAAGTTTTAACCTGGAATTAAGGATCTTTTACTGGAATTCAGTAGTAAATTGATGAACAATTAAACGGCTGATGCCCAACTGCAGTTTGTAGAATATGGGTTAGGTAGGTATGTTTAGGTTTGTGTTCTCCGTACATATGTATACTGTGCTGTACTCTTATGTGAATTCGTATGCAGTTGAGAATTATAATACAGTAATACCTACCATACATGTATTGTAGATTATCCAGTTTTGCCACAACACGAACCAACAACTCCTCTTCTTGTTTGTTATTATGGGGAGAGAGATGTTAGCCTACGTGTATTTACTACGGAGCAGAAGCAGAGCCCCTTTTACATTGAAACGACCTGCAACCCAGAAAATGGACATTATATAATAACAGCCACAAAATATTCTTCCACAATTTTCCCATGCAAAACATGTCTTGGCATTTCAAACATGACATTTTGAGACACATTTTAAATCTCCATTCTTACTTATAATTGACGTACCTTTTCTTTCTTCAGAATTTGTCAAACTGCAATTGCAAAACTCATTTTCTTCAAATGGAATTTATCACCAATCTTTGCAACTCTGCACGACTGGAATAGCAGAAGTGCATATAATGAGATAGTAGTACTATACATACACAATGTGATTATAATGTAACAGTGCTACTCCTTCGGTGTATATACATACAGAGAATGCTCTAGAAACATTCTACTGATTCTTCTACGTCGTAAAGAGTGAGTGTGTGACCGTAAATAAGCACAATGCATTGAAAGTCTTACTTAGCAACAACATAGCCAACATTTCATGAAAGTTTCATTTTGCTGAATTTGTCATGCTGTAATTGTCAGCTTTATTATCTTTGTTTCACCAGCTTTTATCGGCCATTATCATTATGACAATCAATTAGCAATCAAAATGCCTAATTTCATCAGCAGAGTTTCATTAAAATCACTTTTTAATTTGCAACTACAGCCTTTCTATTAATACGAATGACAATGACTGCCAGTTCAAACCAGCATGAAATTCAATGGAAAATTATATCAAACATCGCTGTACAGGCCAATAAAATAGATCTGTACTCTCACTTGCTATTTGCATGTTTCTCATAAATTGGCATTTTGCTTGGAGTAATTCATAAAAATCAGGACATTTGTCTATAAATAAATGAACTAAAATGCAAACTTGTGTTATCGGTGAACACAGTAAGGGTAGAATGACTTGTTTAACAAGTTTCCATAAAGTTCAGTGCTGATGTTTGATTCAGCAAAATCGAATCATGACCTAATGACTATGATCGTGACATTGGCATATTATACGATACTACTTTTTAAGCTTTAAACTCGGATAAATCATAGTACAATCAATTTGGTAGCACATATTATGCGTATATTAACGAGATATTATAAGTAAAACCCAATTAAAAAGTAAAAAGCATTTGTTCCTAGAGTATTTTTTATTGTAATTCTTTCAATTTACACAGGAATTCATACCTGTTTCAATACTTGACATTTTCTTTTAGCTCTTTCAAGTCTACATAGTTTCGTTTCAGGTCAAGTTACACAATACTCGTTCAAGACATTATTTATTGCATATTATATTTTTACCCGAAATGTATTATCTATACGAGTTATTATTTGAATTTAGAAAATATCATTACGTATACATAGGTTATAAATTAAATAGCCAATTCTACGTAACCCAATTATATAATAGTATGCATCCTCAATATTACCAAGCTACCTCGCTGTGTCTTATCTATTAGGTTTGCATTGTATAAACATAATATTACAATAACACGCTTTGACACAAAACTCGGTTTATGCGATACTTAGATACATACAATACTTACTTAATACACACAATAGGCAGTTTCTGGAAAGGCTTTGCAAACAGAAATATAAGTTCGTAACTATTATTAACTACAGCTTAACAAACCAAAAAGTGACTTTTCTTCATCACAAATCGAAGTACACAAACACTTTAAATCAGTTAACAAAATTATTACATGAAATTACTTCTGTATTATCAAAATTGTATTTTCCTAGATGCTATACGGTACTTAGTCAACACACAGTGTTCTAACAGGCGGTTAATTCCACATAAACATAAAGTATTTTTCCTATTTCAGAGTATACCTAACTCTATTTACGACTTGACTCCGATAAAATACTCAGAGTAACTGTGTGCTTCCATTTTCTCCATCCAGCACTCAAACTACCAACAACGTTCATACCCCTTGTTCTGGAGGAATGAAATCTTCACGTAGTAAACATTTCCTGTTTTAATAAATATTACTATTAACACAGTAGAAATACGGCTGACAACTATTTGTTTGTTTAGATAATTGGAAATTGTAATCACATAATCCTTATTCTATAGAAAAGCATTTTTCTTCACCAATTCTTTTGGTTCTTTATCTCTGAAATCATAGCCCTGATAAATTGTGATAAGCAGAAAACATTCTGTGAACACTGTGCATTGACGGTTTTTGAGATTACCGGATACTACTTAGTATAGCTAATCACACGCAACAACATTAATTATTAACAAACTCAACAAGCGTATATGTTTACAAATAGTACAATAACTAAATGAAGTACTACAATAGACAGAGTTTTCAAGTTTTTCCAATAGATAAACATAAATTATAACTATATGTAATTATGAATGACTGGACATATGGTTACTATTTACCCCTCAGTGACTCGCATCGGTTTTCCAATTTTGAACATATAGTAAATGAGCAAAGCAGTTCAACTACATTAACAATGTAAGTTTATGTTATTCCATTAGATTTTACATTAGTTTCTTGGCCGTTCCAAATGTTAGGGTATTATCTTCAGCAACTTCATTTTCAGTCCCGGCGGTGTTATTAGCAGCAGTATTACCATTACCGACACTATTGCCATTTATTGATGTGGCACTGGAAGTAGCCTTTTCAGGTTTCTTGTCATAAAAAACATTGATGGCGGATTTTCCAGCAAGTTTGCTCACTTCTGCAGTCAGTCGGTGATATTCGTCATTCATTAGTTGGTAAGCATTTTCAGTCAAAGCGTTGACATCCGGTTCAGCAGCAGTGTCAATAGGAGGCAAAACTGTCACCAGTACCGTACCTAAATAAATATTAAAATATTTGCAAAAAATTACATTTAAAAATTTTCAAGTCTTATTTGTTCGAATAGTAATACCTGAATTGAAAATCTTTTTCTCGTCATTGACGAAAGTATACGGAGAGATTATGACAGGAACAATGGGTAACTTATTTTGCTGGGCAATGTGGAAGGCTCCCTTTTTGAATGGCAATAGATCGCTACGCTTGTTTCGTGTTCCTTCAGGGTAGATGTACATTTTTGTCTACGTAAATTACGATTCATTAGTATTGTAATTACAATTTTATTATTCATTATTATTTTACTAAAATACGTCATTGGAAAATGAAAATTTTTCAATTAAACAAAATTCACTCGCCTTTTCTTTTTGAATTACTTCAGCCCCAATACTTATTTTAGTTCGACATTCTGCAGCATTTGATCTATTAATAAACACCGTTCCGCACAACCATGACGCAAATCCAAATGGGAAAACATACAATATTTCTCGTTTTGCCACTGGGGCGCATTTCCGCATTACTGGCCAAAGTTCGATCATTGCTGTAAAAAAAAAGTTGGGTTACCTTTTGATGTGATAAGAATAAAAATTTGTTGGACTAGGTCCCAATAGATATAATATAGCCATTGTAAAAAGAATTCTGTCTGTAGTTGGCTTACCCAAAAAATCTAGTGCACTTTGATGGTTCGAAATCACTACACATGGAAAGTCCTTCTCCAAATGTTCTTTTCCTTTTATTTCCCATTTAATTCCCAGAAGCGTTGAAACTGGTCTCACGAAAGGGACGCCCAGTCTAGCAATTCGGTAACAAACAAAGTTATTATCCTACAATTTTCAATGACATAATAAAATTTTCATAAAAAGGGCCTTACAGCGTATTCAGAACATTTCTTGGACGACAAGCCCAGATAGGCATCATCACGAGACCAGTTGTCGAGCAAACTGCCACATAAACGGCAAACTTGAAATAATACCGGAATTTAGGTGATTCTTCATAATAAAAGGCAATCACAACCACAGTGATGGTTAAACCTAGCAGCCAGTATCCAAAACTCATCCCCGATAGAGGACTCAATTCCGCCAAAAGGTTGATCATTTTGTCGGTTTTTGGCTACTATAATGTACGACGATTTAGCTCCAACTATTACCTTTATAACACTTATTCACATCAATAACCGCTGTACTTGACTATATCAGCTTATACAAAAGTTTTAGCTTTGCAGACAATGTACTTTAGGAACTCAGAAAAGCATAAACACAAATAAACAGTATAATCAGATTCAATACTTTCGGCAAGTACTGTGTACCGCTTCTTGGTGGAGCAGTAAAAGAGTGCTATGATTGGTAGGTTTCCCTTAAACCTTAATAAATCGTAAAACGGAGTATTAGCTTCACTCCAATTACTAACGATCCCGTTATGCTTTCTTGTTACAATTAATTTTAGTATAGTATTGTCGTATAATTTTTAGTGTTGAATCTAAGGCAAACATACAGTGGTTGTGGCACTTTAGCACGGTTGGGATGATTCGGATGACTAAAGTTTGAAAAGAATTAGACAACTTTATCAAAGAAATTTTGTTGTAACACCAACAATTAGAAGATAGTCAATGCTTCAGAATTTCACACAGAAAAAACAGAATGCTATGGGATTTTGTCTGCACCTTCACTACCAGATAAACATGTTAAATACTAAGGTGCTTACAATGTTGCAATTAGCGTTCTTGTGCTATACTATTCACAAGATTCTGTTTATCACTTAACTATATGCTTCTGATAATACGTAGCATGGGAAGGAAGTGCGTGGTGTAAATTGTAGTTGTATCTCGTCCAACCAAATGTTAAACGTAATATGACCCTCCTTTCGCGGTCAACCAGTTTTCTGTTCTTACTTCTTACTTCTTTTACATATAGTTATTTTATTATAGTTTTGTACTCATCTGAGTCTTGTTAGAACAACCAGCTGTCAAGGTTCACCATTTATTCTCTGAAATAAAAAAGAGATATATAGATAATTTTAATTTATATAGGAAAATGAAACAGGTACAGTATATTATGTAACCTTAACCTTCTCAATCCCATTTTTTTGCAAACAATGTGATCAACTAATTTTTGAGTGCAGCCAATGAAAGTAACTGTAAGTTTTGAGCTCGAGGTGAATAAATTGCCAAAAGTTATGCTTTGTTTTTATTAAATACTTATACAAAGGAATAATAAATATCATTTTTTGCATATTATATAGAACGCAAAGAACTATTCCTTGCCAAAAATGTGCTGCAGGTTGCTCCAAATGAAACAAAAACTAAATAACTTTGATTACGAACGATTTCTCCCGGTAGGGAAATTATCAATTCGGAAAATGGTAGTAAATTAACAAGCATTATAGAGAAATTATTCGGAAGATAATAATAATATTAAAAATTAAGTATTGCAATTCAAAAATTGAAAATAACTCATACGAAAATGATAAGGAGGGCCCGGCCATGGTCAGTAGTAATTATAGTATTAATGGACTTAAGGGTAAACTCACAATTTTTAAAAGTCACAAATTAGGGGGGTCAGGCCACCAGGATCGTTCGTTTGCCAGACGTAAGTATATAGTATAGTATGTATCATCAAGTTGTTCGGCTTAATTTATTGCTGCTTCATATCACTACTGCATTATCCAATACCCCTCCAGGCACTAACTGGAAAAAAATTTAAAAATAATAACTATTAGTTTATTAAACAGCACACAGAAGTGTCAACTTGTCCGGGGAAAAAACTCACAGCTAAAAGTAGTTAATGAATAATATTCATATATTTTTGAAACTGATTATAATATAAACTAAACTTGCCGTGCCACATATTTGACAATGCATATAAAATGTGCTTTTTCTATTCACCCTTTGCAAACTCTTGTAAACAAATTTGGTAATCCAATTTGGAATTGTAGGACTGTGAATGAACCAGTGAACCAGTGAGGATGACAAAAATGACAAAATACTATTTATTACCAATAGTTAAGATGAAAATTGGAATAACATATAACTTACTTATTCAGTTTTCCATAAAAATGTACGAAGCACGAGATGAGTATTTTTAACTTACCACACGGATAACGGATAAGTGTATAGCACGTATAGCAAGCGATAGCAATAGCAGTAACAAACAAAAAGAAGTGATACAAACGCAAAAGCAAGTGTGTGTAGTGTAACAAGGCAAGAAATCCAAACCGTAGCGTAACGATGATAATCAGATAGACATAGAAGAACAGGAAGCAAAGAAGAGGCATGCATGCAGAGTTGTTACTACCATCACCATCATCAACACCAGCACCTGCACTTACAAATACGGCACAAAATACGCACACGAAGGAACATCTTTTAGAAGTCACATGTTCCTTACTCCCGTTCAAGTTGAATCATCACTTCCTAGAAAATTCACACTCTTCTATTCGCTTCTATTTTATTTACCTTTTTGCCAAGCTTACTTTTCTTGGCTTACTTAATTTGTGTTTCAAAATCTATGATCTAAAGTAAATTCTAAAATAATGCTTTTGTATTTCTAACCTTTGTTTTTGTTGGTATGTCAGTGGTCTAATCCGATCATACTCCACCCACAAATAGATAAGGTAAGGTAAACTTTAATTGCGCATCAGATTTCTCTAAAAAACTTTAATTTTGCAAGTTGCAATTTTTCACATGAATTTACATGTGAATGTGTATAGGAGTTTGGTAACTGTATTACGAACAATTCACATACGTTGGTAATGAAATTATGTTATTATACTTATACATAGGACAAATTGCACGGATAAGTTTACAACGACAGGGCGTTATACTAGGAGCCAAAATCGATGCCCGACTCTTTAACGGTGAACATGAATTTCGGATTTTATTACTTCCAGCGTACAATGTGCCAAATACTATAGGGTAAAGAAGGATACTAAAAAGAAGGCAAGTCAAACTAATGCATTTATTAGTTTAAACCAACATGTTCCAGTAAAATCACACAAAACTGCCAAACCTGTCTATATGAAAAATGAAGTTTGTATATCTGTGTATGTGCACATATTAAATTAATTTCTAACACTTCCCCCAAACAAAATTGTGGCCGATTCTTCGACCAAATAACAGGACATTTTAATAGACTAGTTATTTATATCAGGTATATACCCTCTTTCTTCAATATTTCAGTTAATCCAGTAAAGAATGGCTAAAACTCAGAAACCAACTTTTCTCTATTGTTTCAATTCACATGATTGTTTCATGTGAATTGTTTAGTTTCGCGATGTGAACACATTTGAGTTTTCTACAACCATTTTGGTCGGAATATTCTTAGCGACTACAATGCCTATGCCTTATCTGGACAAGGGGTTATTATGAATGGAATTAATTGAATATGTGCAAGTACCTATATTTATAGTTATAAAATCAACGTTAAAAATCTCTGGAATAATTTCTGCGAAGGTTTACCTTGATTTGAAGTTTGCAGATATGTCTTGTAAATAGTAGAAACTATCTGTGGTAAATGGCAAAGTAGTAGTAAATGTATAATTTTGTGACGTAAACAAATGCACAATATCAGATATTAATGTAGGAACGTATTTTTTTGTTTTTAGCAATTCAAGCTTGGACTAACGACTAATGGCTAATAAACTAACTATGCACGCATACACTTTCCTGCAATCTCTAAATTATTTATATCAATTGAAATTGGATTGGAGACACATTAATTAATAACCGAGATATACAGTTTTTTAAAATTAAGTTTGTAATGAGTTAGTAATTACTCCAGCCGAACTGTTCGTAGGTACACTGTACACGTAAGCACATGCAGTATTCATAATATACATAGTTACTGTAGGTATGGTATGCCTCATTATGTTTGTATCATTCTGTTCTGTATGCTTATCTATGTACAACCGGCTTAATAATCAGCGTAATTATTTATCCCATTGGTATAGGTTTCCTTAGACTATGTACCATTTTATCTTTATCTTGACAGTTGATACATGATACACTTACTAGTTTGACCATTATTTGATAAAATGTACTTAATATACACAAAATCGTTAGGATTAATACTATATTCATGTGCCATGTTTAACTATGTTAAACCATGCTACCATATCATATGACAGTTCAACTGTTTTATACTTTGTATTTGCTTGATATCTTGTGAATCGTTGTACATCCTGTTACACACAATTCTTAATGAATGAAACACTAAAAGGAAAACCACACCATGCATCACGCCATACCATTTACAAATACCATTGGAAATTCGGATAAAAGCGTTATGATAACATCACCTTTTAAAGGATTATTTCCAGTTATCTATTCTGTAAGTACTACGTTAATATTTGTAGCAAATTAATTAACAGGATAATATGAGCCCTATTTCTGTATGTTATATACTGTATTTTTTCGTATATACTTTTGCATTTATTCGTGTCATCATTATGTTATGACATTTTCTACCCCAACTAATGCTTTTTACTAAATAATTAACGCTTATGTACTAATACTGCTATATATCCCAAAATCCCAATTGTGATGTCTATATGAATCTTATTATTATTCATATGCTTATATGTGGAAGAAATCGGTCTAAACTTTACTGTGTTTTATTAGTCATTATGTATTTCTTAATGTTTTTTCAGAAATTTTAAAAGTAGGGGAAATGAATGAAAATGGTTCGTCGACACCAAGTCCTAAATGCTCTAGTGATTTTGATTGCAATTATGATTGTTATCAACTTATATACTTTACTTCTTGTCGCAAGAGGAACATCTCAATCACTGCAGCCCCAATTTCTTGACATTCATAAAATTAAACCTCATGACAATGGAAAAATTAATGATTCAATTATCAGTGCTCGGTTCATGGTAAGATTTTAATATTATAATGTAGCAGCAGGTAAATGGAGATGTAGTAATTTTAATATTTTTAACCCAATTGTTTTAGTATGGAAATCAGTCTCTCAGTTTGTTTGCTCCAGCAGCTGTCTTAACTTCGGAAATGGATATTTTGTACACAAAAATTCTTGATACGTTTAATGTAATTGGCATTGACAAGAAACCAAAAGCTTATTCGTCTCGGTTAGTCAAAAGGCTTACAAAAACACTCCGAGTATCTACTAATCGACCTTCTGACTATAAATATCTATGGAGTCAGGCATCTGAATGGCCTTTTATGGATTGGTTACGTTTACAAAATCTTGGCGAAATTCTCAGATTGGCTAACGAAGCTAAAATCCTCAAAACCAAAAACAGTGAAAGAGGAACCCAGCTGAAAATTGAAATGACACTAGAAGGGGGACAAGTTGCTCTCTTTAAGCCTCGTTGGTATCCCCGTGATATTTTGATACATGGAAATGTGTACAGTGGAAAAGACAGACACTTTGGAGAACTCGCTTCATTTTACTTAAGTCTCCTACTCGGATATAACAGTGCGCCTATTTCTGTTGGGAGAAAAGTTCATTTAGAGAAGGAAATCTTGCCTTTTTCTGACGATAAGCTCAATGAAACCTTCTATAATAAACGTAAGTAACAATATTCAAAGAAATCCATTATCTTATATGTAATGCTTCATTTATCTAAGACATCTTTAATTAAATGTTTCTTAATCACTGTAGCTGGCTCCTTATGCTTTTATGGAGTTTGTTTCTATTGCAAGAGGGAAGATTCCATTTGTACAAAAGATGGCAAAGTCGAGGGAGCTCTTATTCTGCTTATGGATCGCAAGTTTCGAACTGTTGCAAACCCCTGGAGAAGAACTTATAAAGAAGATCAGCCTGCCATTTGGGAAACCAAAATGAATTTTTGCGAAAAAGTTATGAACAATAAGAAACCATCAAAAAAACATGAGGTTACTAAAATATTATGCATCTAATTTGTTTTTTCCCAAAGCACTTATTGCATTGTACTTTATTACTTGTTCACATGTTCATGTTTATTGTTCTAAGAAGGTAAATAATTTTAATTGGTTAATGTAGACTATTTTGGATATTGTTGCGGTATCAATTTTTGATTTTCTTATTGGAAACGGGGATCGACACCATTTTGAGTTGTATTCAAAGATTCCCGATGGTAATAGCCACTCTAGAAGTATTATTCTCATCGATAACGGAAAGAGGTAAGTAAGCACATTTGAATCTTTAAATCAGACTTGTATAATTTAGTGGTTGGAAATAATCGTTATTCCTTGTATTGACTTTGTTGTGTAAATATTATAAATTATGTTCCTAGCTTTGGAAATCCATACGAAGACTTTATTGACGTCCTAGCTCCTTTATACCAATGCTGCAAGTAAGAACCAAATCCATGTTACTAAATATTTATTATTTTGTTCTACTTGTCTCGCCTTTCTTTTTCTCAACTGTAAGGACTAGTTTGAATGAACAATATTTAACTTATTCATGTGTGTATTTGTGTCATCATGTACAAAATAATTAATGCTGTCACTTATAGGATTCGACAAACTTTGCTTTCAACTTTATGGAAATTTCAAGGAGCTCTGGGAAAGTCATTGGATTACCTCAGTGCGTCTGATCCGGTTTATCCATTACTTTCTCCACCACATCTTAGTGCTTTAGATAGAAGACTGTCCATTGTACTCGCTACCGTCCAAATTTGTTTGGAGAAAAAATCATCAAGTAACCAAGTCATATTTTAAGTGCATGTCGTACGTACCAAAAGTGTGAAATTATCTGCACATGTCATGCACACAATATATCTACTTAAACTAGCCATTTTATCTCAGTGCCTTATATTCTCACATGACAGATAAATCTCATGACAAATCGACAATATCGAAAATTAATGCAACTTCCGTAATTTTATCAATGTACATTCTTATGTAGTGTAGTATAATGTACATTGTAAATATATCAGTCTCCATCAAGTGATGGAGAAAACCTTTGTTAATGCCAATGCCAATGACAGATATATGCAAAATATTATAACAATAGTTCAAATTACATAGATGCAATTTATATGTGAAATATAACACTATATATGAAATAACGATATGTCAGCAGTTCCTAAAAGGCGCAACTAACTCTATTCACCTGTTCCTTGTAAGTGAATTGTTTTACAATTTACAAGGCTACGGCTTCTTTTATCGTATAATTTGTTTCGGGACAAATTCTTATTCCCCTATCTCGCATTTAAATTAACATTGATATTATTTGGAGCATTTATTAATTACTAAGTTAATTAAGGAATCGTTGAATTGTACTTCAAAAACCACAAAAGTTTTAAATAGTTACCAGACTGGGTGTAGTTAATATTTTATAACTTGAATGTTACTGTGTTTGAATTTAACTATTATACCAATGATGATGTAAAATAAATCATGTTATTTGCTCATGGAAAATATCCCATACCGGTGAGACAACGAAACAATAAATTGATAAATTATCGCAGTTAACTGTTCATTTTTATTTTCATGAACTTAACACAAATAGAAAACGTAGATATAACTCAACTCGTGTTTTGTTTACTATAATTCCATGGAATACTTACCTATCTACTACAAGCACAGCAGCATAAAAATCTCTATCTCTAGATTATAATCACCGTTTTAGATAGAGTAA
This sequence comes from Tomocerus qinae, assembly GCA_020055645.1. NCBI lineage: Eukaryota > Metazoa > Arthropoda > Collembola > Entomobryomorpha > Tomoceridae > Tomocerus > Tomocerus qinae. The sequence continues at coordinate 45,067,721 of CM034547.1, forward strand.
TATATTTACCTGCCTATATATGTTTGTAACTATGTGTGGTAGGGCGAGCTCAGGCACGTATCCAGGAATTTGGGTAAGGGGGTTGCAACGAATAGTTATGGTAAAAACTGAGCTGCATGAGCAGGGTAGGGGGGCCCTATAACCTCTTCTGTGTACGTGCTTGGCCACAGTATCCAATATGCATGATTACGCTGGATGCCTACCTTTCGAAATTTAGTCACATATGCTGGGAGCTACTAGTATTATTATAATCACCGTTTTAGATACAGTAATATATTTACCTGCCTATAATATATGTTTGTATGAAACTATGTGTGGTAGGGCGAGCTCAGGCACGTATCCAGGAATTTGGGTAAGGGGGGTCGCAAAAAAAAGTTGTGGTAAAAACTGAGCTGAGCAGGTATAGGGGGCCCTATAGCCTCTTCTGTGTATGTGCTTGGCCACAGTATCCAATACGCATGTACGCTGGATGCCTACCTTTGGAAATTTAGTCACATTTTTATGCTGGGGGCTACCAGTGTAATATAAAAAAATATTAACATAAAGTCACATTTTATAATTTATGAATTAATGTTTTCGATAATGTACCCCAACACATACCTCTATATACTAAATTTAGCACATGAAGGTATGCTTTGGGGTACATTATTGAAAACATTAATTGGTGGGTTTTCTTTAATCCTATAATATGATGTTCATTAGAGAAATTGTAATTTTACTCAAAAATGAATTTCGAGCTTCTATTCGGTCAGAATAAATTTCTTATATGAATTAGAGGATTTTCCATCCGGATTTTTATTATGTTTAAGTTTTAACTGTTATACTGTTTTCCGTTTTCACTTGAGATTATAATCTACTCTCTGTTCTATGCGAATAGATTGAAACAAGTAGATCTATGATTTTTGAAATTTCTTGTACATTACACTTTGACTTTGAAAACAAAATTATGATTTACTTGACACGATCTTTAGACTGGAGAAGTCTTGCTTTATAATACGTAATAACATAACAAACAAAAAACTTTATGTATAGTGATGATTTATTTAAAAACTCGTTTTTACGTTTGCAGACTTAAACACATCTTAAAAATCTTAACACTTTATAATAGCCATGAAAATAAGTATAGGATAAGTCTTTTCTCTCCATCTTTTCTTTAGCGTAGTCTCCCAGCAATAATTGTATATGACTACATGAACATGATCATGTCAGCGTCTGCATTAGAGGAGTCAGTCCCACAGGCCAAAGAATCATGAGTAGCAGTCATCCATCCATTTTCACAAGAAGAATTTCCACCGGGAACCATTTGATTAGAATTTAATAGACCAGTGGTTCCTGAACTTTCCGGACCGTGTAAGCCACTGGATCCTAGGAAATCTCCATAAAGTTGTGTTTGAGCAATTTGATGAAAAACCATATGATCTATTTCTGGAGATGAAATTGCAAATGTTGGCGATGTATAAAATCCATGCCCTTGTTTAATAGAACCTTTTCTGCCTCCTAATATTAAATATGCAACAATTGTTTAATAAATCCATGTGATCAGTGTATTAATTATCAAGAAAGTTTAGAAATGGTAACCACTACAGTTCACGTACCCTCGCCGTATCCATATTTTTTTCGCTTGGTACAGCATGGACAACAACAGAACGAACATCTTACCATGTAAATCAGGCCACCCTATAAGCAGAAAATTGGTAGCTAGAGTTCTGTTGACAACTTTAGTCTTACAGTCTATTGTCTAAACTAGATTTTCTATTCAGAGGAAAATTTTTCTTAACTAATTTTAAATTTTAGACAGGCTATTCTTTCTAATTCCTGTTTACATATTTTGGGAGTCATTAATAAGTATATAATTATAATATTATGTTATCATAACACTTACCGTAATTATTATTGCAAGTCCAGAGACAACAATGATTAAAAGAAAATAGTCTGGGCTCAGAGGCATTTTGATGTAGTGACTTGACCTGAGTCTATTAACTACAAAGATTTAGAAATTAATGCACAATATTTTATATCATGGCAGGAGAAAAGGGAAATGTTATTACCCTGGGGTATACGGTACGTAGAAACAAATTATAACTAGTGAAAACTTTGGTAAGTGAATGTTCAACTGATCCGAAATCAACTTCTTGAGACACGCAGTTCCAAGTGCATGTATTTTGGGTATCGATGTATAGGGCACTTAATTATTCCTTGGAAAAGTTAAGGAATTGTGTTTAATGTTCCAAATTGCAATTTGCAAACTATTTTTGAAGTTTAATTTTACTAGGTAAGAACAAAGTTAATTCCTTCGTTGATTGATTTTGATTCAGATAGGCATACACACAGATATACTTGTTATTATTAATTCCTCAAAAGATGCAATTTCCATTTATCTATCTTTAAGTGACTGTAAATTGAATCTTTGTAGAACTACTTTTAATATTATCAATTTAAAGAGGTTTTGTTATTACTTATTACCTTCCTTGTCGCAAGTTGTTAAAAAACTAAAAAATAAGTATTAGATTGAAACTGATGGAGATTTGTTCAATTGAATGCAACACAAAACCAACAAAAGAAAATTGAAAATCAGACTTCTCTCTCATGGTTGTATCAGCTTCCTTAACAATAATAGACACGAAATGATGATTAAAATACGATTTCAAAGAATTATCTATCATTATCACGCATCAATGAGAATTAATTAAGCAGATAACTAATTCCTTAAAAATTGATGCTACAGCTAAACCGCAGAAATTGTAAATGCATTATGCATTACTCTTTCTGAACACAATGTTCCCATTCATCTCATGTAAAGCAACAGTTGTGGAATATTTTGAACGAACAGTGTAAACAAAAATAGTGATACTCAAACTCATCCAGCAAACTTTTATTTTGATGTGAAATACATCTCTCACTCCTATTGTCACTAATCTAATGGATTGTGATAGGAATATAAAATATAGAGTACAAAGAAGCAGACAGGATATTATTTTGTTTTCATATGCTTACAAATGTGTGAAGTTTACATGAGTTAGTCAAAATATATGTAGATCTCTAAAGAATGTAAAGGGTAAGAGCATCTGTCCGGATGTGTTTGTCATGACTGTCGTTTTACCAATGAATTCCGATTTTGTATAACTCATTGATTATTACTGGCTTAATCGCGTATGAAAAGTACACATATGTTTACGCTAACATTCACAATTACTTTTAAAAAAATCGCAGTATTTGGTAATAAAGGTTGGTTTGGTTTAAAGTATTTGGTAAGGGTATACTTCATATTTTGTCCATAAAAACTTAGGAAATTACGCATAGGTACTTTTATTAGTAAATATTCGTTTATATCTTTGTACATTCCAAATCAATAGTTCTTGGTGATCTGTAGCAGGAGGGGTAGCCATTTGCTCATTTGTTCAGATGGCTTATATCATATCGATAGAAAAATAGCCATGTATCTTTGCATTCTGTTTACAAAATTAATGTTGATAAATATACATTTGTTTTTCATCTCAAAATTCTCAAATTCTCAAATGTTGATACCATTGTTAGCTAAACAATTGTTATTATTTTATGCTTTGTTTTCGTTTAGATGTGAATGTCTGAAATGGTGATTTTAATACTTGCTATTTCCTAGTTGTATTTATAGTGTTCTGCTGCGGTTTTTGTAATGCTGCTGTAATTGTGATGCAAGATGTATATTATAAATGTTGTTTCATGGTTTTCGCATTTTTGCATTCATTAAATATGTCATTAATTGAAGCACTTATTTTAAATGTAGAAATATTCAGTTGTGATTTTTTGCCATGTGCAGTACAGAATAGAATAAATGGTTCAAAGCTTCAAATATGAATTTATGACCCTAGTAAAATAAAATGATTACATTTCAAGTAATTTCAAGTTTAGAAACGGTTTTCACAGTTTATGCCAAGCACGTTGTATATATGCTAGATGAAATCTAGCACTTACAGTGTGCTAGAAAAATGTTGAAATATGTAAAAGCTATTTTGAAACATAAAGAAGTAGATGCATTAGTCGAATCCAGAATTTCGTTAATGTCTTTTACATATAGGAATTTTTAAATTCTAATCCACGCTAATGAAAACGACTCCATTAGTGGGATAATGGGAATAAGATTGCTCAAAATTCAAATACGGCTAGTCATGAATATTTACAGATGTGCTCTGACCTGAATATTTTATCAGTGTTTGAACTTTTTACTGTTCGGTTCAAGGAAAGGGAATTCCAAAGATGGATTGTGGTTCCAGTTTCAATATCCCAATCCAGTATTGGCTAGCCAGGCTAGCGCCTAATAAGATCATTAACTATTTTTATCATTCATCCATTCATTTTTATGCCATTCATGATCCGTTCTTGGCCTGTAGGGAATATTATTAGTGATTAGTGTGGGAGTGCGGGAAAATCTCAATTATTGCTATTTGTGATCTTGAGAATAGTGAAAAACCTTGGATTCTATTTTACTTACCTGTAAAAACAATAATTGCTCATTAAATGTAACAATAAAGAAGGTAATAAAAACCAATGTCAAATATTCTCCAGGGTAGTCTAGACCAGATGCTGAATACTTTACAACTCGTTTTGGCTGTTTTCCGTACAAGAAACATTTAAAGTTTTCTTTGATTTTTACTATAAAGATTGCTTTGAATAAGATGAAATACAGAGGAATAATAATTATGGACGGGTGGAAGATTGGCTGATACTCTCTACCATAGATGTAAACATCCCATCCTTTTTACCCAACATCCCCATCCCATCCGGATGTTTGGATGGGCTGGAAGGGATGGAGACAATTTCTTGGATATTGATGATGGGCTGGATGGGTACAGTAGCCTGTATGGTCATGATGGGCTGGATGGGATGGTTTAATTTTTTTGATGTTGGTGATGGGCTGGATGGGATGGTTTAATTTTTTTGATGTTGGCGATGGGATGGATGGGATGGGGTCGATTTTCACATCCTTTGGAATGGATTGGACGTGCTTTAGGCATACAAAATGCAACTATACTTTCCAAGAAGCTTATTTTTAGAACATAAGGGTTCGAAATAACCGACCGCAAGAAATGGCTATTTTCCTAATTTGCGTTCACACAAATACAAATAAATGCTTGAATTAAGCAACTTCTACGTAGATACTTATTATGAAAGTGCATTTTAAGCTTCTAAGCTTTGATATCGATTATGTTCGGTGGACTGGATGAGAACCAATACCTTCCCCATCTGGATGTTATGATGGGTCGGATGGGATGTTTAAATTTTTTGGATGTTGGTGATGGGCTGGATGGGATGGTTTAGCTTATTTGGATGTTAGTGATGGGCTGGATGGGATGTTGATATTTTCTTGGATGTTTGGTGATGGGATGGATGGGGTCGGATGTCCCATCTTTTGGAGTGGATGGGATGTTTACCTACAACTTACATCTATGCTCTCTACAGATTACAGATAGGTAATATTGGTATTGTATTGGTATTTGTCTTTTCGGTTGTTCGCCGACCAAAATTCGGTCCTATTTGTACTTCCCATGTATAAGCTCAATGACTTTCTATCATCCTGTAGACAATATCAGTAACAAATTATGATTCTGTGTGCGAGCGAAGTAACTGTCTATATAGAGACGATTATGGCCCTGTATAATGCATTCCGATCTGTCTAGAGCTGTGTTTTAATGACTACAAGTAAGTGGTAAATAATCGTATGTACAAATATTATAATAGTAGCTATTAAATTTGCATTTACAGATAAATTGATTTGTGATTATGTTAGCTAGTAAATGCACATTATTTATTATGAAAATCTTTCGCATATTATTCTAACAAAGAATAAAACATCATTAACAAAATGCAAAATGAACTAAATAAATAGTTCTTAGGCAAAACTAATTATAACTGATTCGTACCCGTAATATCGTTATAAATACAGATGCCAAATGCAGTTACTTGGCTGTTGTGCTCCAGCTTGTCTCTGATTTCTCAAGTTAATTCGTTAATAATATCATTATTTGCTATCATTCCATAATAACTTGTCGAACTTTAAAAAGTCTCTAATTTGTCTTCCAAACTTGACTCCTCAAACTTAGCAACACATTATAAATTATTGGTTCTGCATACCAGTGTCGTGAACACCAGCGTTGTTAAATAGTACTTTGAAATTTCAACACATGGAACTCCAAATTCAAAATACATTAAATAAGAAAATAATCTCTAAGCCAAAAGGTTGTTTCCCAATTTCTAATACACTATTGCAAGTAAAAGGACATATGAAAACCAGATCATCAAATAGTTTAATTTTTGCGAGAAGTTAATTTGGTTTGATAATTTTATTTTTCTTATTTACTAGGAGTATGGGGAAGTCGTCACACACTGGCAGCTTTAGGTTGCTGTGCATTTGCAATTTCCTATGCTATAAGATTTAACTTGTCAATAGCAATTGTTGCAATGGTCGATTCTTCAAACACTCCTTCCAAATTACGACCTGGCTTGTCAGTGTTCAAAAGCGATAGCTGCCCCATTTATGACAATGAAGAAACATTAATTCCCCAGAAACTGACTCCAATTTTAAATAACTTGACTTCAATAGTCAATTCCACTAGTCAAGAAGAATATTCACCAACAGCTCATACTGGAAGTCCTACATTTAATTGGGACGAGGAAGAGCAGGGAATTATTTTGTCGTCTTTCTTCTTCGGTTATATGGCAAGTCAAATACCCGGAGGATGGCTGAGTCAGAGATTTGGAGGAAAGTGGCCACTGGGCTTAGGATTGTTCTTGGCTTCAATTTTTGCGTTGATTACACCATTAGCTGCTGAAGCTGGAATTGGCTACCTTATTGCAGTGAGAGTTATTCAAGGACTCGGAGAGGTCTGTCTTTCTTAAATGCTAAAAATGCTTTCCTAAAACAGTTTTAAAGTTCCACGTTTAATTTCATTACCATATTAATAGGGAACTACTCTACCAGCCATGCATTCAATTTTAGCTAAATGGTAATTTTTTCACTTGAAATATTTCGAATTATTAAATTTTTTAATATCCTAATAACTATTATGATAATAATTTTTATTATGCCATTATATACTTACATCTATTCATTCATTCTTCTAAAGGATTCCTAAGGAAGAACTAGGACAAATTTCTGGCTACATTTATGCCGGTAATTAATTAGTAGTATGATCAGTAACATACTTTTAACTCTTATATCTAATGGCTGACTTAGTTTTCTAAGGGTAACACACTTACGAAATGATTTATTTAAGGAATGCCACTGGGGACTGCACTTTCCATGATTATTAGTGGACAAATAAACCATTACTTAGGGTGGCCAGTTGTATTTTATGCAACAGGGGCAGCTGGGTATTTTATTATATTAACAAAATAGAAATATTCTAGTTCTTCTAAATGTTTTTGTCGACTAATATTTAGCATAATATGCGACAGGGTTTTATGGTTCATCTTTTGGGCTTATTTTATATCCTCTACACCTGCAAGTAATCCAAGAATTAGTGCAGAAGAACTGAGTTATATTCAAGAAGCTATGGGAGATCAGAGTTTGGAAGTAATAAAAATTTATTTCACTATACACTCCTCTTCTGTAGAGATGTCCTTATAAGCTTAGTAATTTATTCACTTTAATTTTTTAGATTAATATGAAAGTTCCATGGAAAAAAGTGCTAACATCCGCCCCATTTTGGGCTGTAGCTATTGGCCATATTACAGAAACATGGGGTATAATAATTTTACATGTTATTATATCCAATCGAATGCAATTGATATTTATTTATTTTTGTGTAATTAATTTCTAGGTCTGTACACGATTATGACAGAATTACCTTCGTACATGAGTTCAGTGCTACATTTTGATATGAATCAAGTAAGTTTAAAATATTTACTAAAATGCAGGGCAATAATTTATGCAAAAAGCTACTATATCCACGCTCCACTTGTCTTTCCTTAGTATGATTTTCCCTTCAAAGAAAACTTTCATTTAAAATTTTCATGTAGTAAATTAGACGGAGACTTCAAATGACAATTGGACGAGAGATGAAAGAAAATCTTAGTTCATCATTTTGAAATCTTAATTTTTCCCTTCTATAAGTGAAAATTGAGCATCACAATAATATTTACGCTTTTCTTCTTTTAAAACTCAGTTAATTTTCTATGATTTACAGAATAGCTTCATGTCAGGATTTCCGCATCTACTAACTTGGGGGTTTTCGGTTATTCTGACACAAACTTGTGATTTCTTAACAGAGAAAAAACTTTTGTCTATTGGCACCAGCAGAAAAATTTGCAATACTATTGGTAATTTGACTAATACCTATCCAGCACAAATAGGACAACTGACAACTAAAATGTGAATATCTTTTAGCGTTGTGGGGTTCAGCTGCAGGACTAATCTGTGTGGCATATTCCGGCTGTAACAGGACCATCACAGTGGTATTACTTGGAATATGTATTACAGCAATGGGAGGGATCTACGGAGGAATCCAAATTGCCCTCATTGATATCACACCGAATTTAGCTGGAATTCTTATGGGTTTTATAAACACAGGAGCAACAGTCCCTGGGCTCGTTGCACCTTGGTTGGCTGGAATTATATTGAAAGATAATGTGAGGAATTTACACGATTGAAAGTCTTGATTCATAATTGTCAATCATCTTAATTTTCCTAACGTTTGTTTCACAATTGAAAGCCTTCGATAGAAAACTGGAGACTGGTTTTCCTGATAACTGCAGGAATATCATTCATTGGGAACTTAATATTCATTTTGTTTGCATCTGGTTCGGAACAATCTTGGAATAGGTCTACGAAGAATATAAATGAAGGAAGCATCATTAACGAACACGACATAATTACCGTCAAAAGTCTTCAGAATAATAATCATGGGTATAGAAGAAAAGCTTTTTTTACTTGTGTTACAAAGAGATTAACATAATATGAATTGATATGAATTGCATATTTTGTTTGACCTAAAAATGTAAATATTTTGTTATCATTTAAGGGTTCACGAAAACGTTGAAACGATTGACATCATTGCCAACGAAAACAAGACTAACGTTGCCGTTTCCAGTGCCTAATTATTTACGGAATCTCAAATTAGGATTTAAAACAATATATTGTACACACCCTATTGGCATGCTTTTAATTAATTAACTTTATATTTTATACTAAAAATTAAAACCCCTTGTTGTCTCAGGACAGGGATCAAAAATGTGTAAGCATAAATATAAATAGAAGTAAGTAAGCAATGTCATTGAAAAGAAGATAATTTTATAATTTTAATGTCTATGTATCCATATCTGTCTGTGTGGAAGTCATTTCCAGCACATTTTTAGTACATATTCTTATATGAGAATTTTCTATGGAGTATAAAAACTTTATTGTAAGAAAACCTTTATTACTACTTTTCCTTTAGTTTTTTAATTGTTTTGGAGTAACTAGTAAGACGATTATCATTTGTGCTATTCTTATTATTTATTATCGTTGTTGATAAATAATTAACTGATAAGTAAATTAAATTAAACTCAGTTTGGGAATTTACATTCACACTTCTACATATTAGATTTTTAAACACATTATTTGGAAGAAGCAGATATTTTTTTATTGTAATTCATTTTTGTATTGATACAATCAGGTAATAAATTGTTGTAAAGTGACAGCGATGCGGTTGGTTAAAATATAATAAAAGTGAAGCTATTTATATCAAATTGTTTTGAAGGAGTTACTATTTTGGTTTCTTGCTTGTGTAAAGGTGTTTGATTGCTTAACGTCCGTATCCATATCCTCCGTAACCTATGAATGATATAATGATATAAGATGAGATAGCTGTAGCCATGAATGGTTCATTAATTAGGGGCATTACTTAATTAGAGCATCCCCCCCATCACAGTCCCACTAGTCCCCACAGACTAGGTATCAGTAGGCTCTTTCAACTTGTTAAACATTTTCCAAATCGAAGGAGGGTTATCTCTTGTCTACTCATACTCTTCACTCTTGTCTGGGGGATGTGATAAGGGGAATTTGATATGTTATGATATTTATTTTTACCTCCACCACCAAATCCACGGCCACCGAATCCTCCATAGCCTCCTCTGCCGAATCCTCCGTATCCTCCACCGAAACCTCTTCCGAAACCTCCTCCGTAACCACCATATCCAAATTGTCTCTTTTGTCTGCTAAGCACTGGCTCAGATTCTTCAAAAGATAAATAATAAAAATGTTGACATTAATTTTACATGAATCCCCACAAAGATAGAAAATATATTATTGTTCTTACCCAGAGGAGCGAAAGAGTCATCGTCAGCACCGGAATCTACTGGAACACATTGTACGTAATTTACAAGGAGGATGGTTGCAAAAATAACAGCGATTAAAACAATGACTGGCTTCATCTTGACTTCAAATACAAACGATGGCTTATTAAACCGAAAACTAGGGATTGCAATTCCTTTATTCTGTTGTATAATGGAAGCAAATGGTAGACTGCTTTACTCCCTTCCCAAAGCGCCCTTTTATATGTTTCCAAAATTACTTCGTCTTGCTAATTATCTATGGTACTCCCTAAAAAAATGATGAATATCATGAATTGAAGGTGAGATCATGTTAATCGCGAGTTATACATTACACTTGTATGTATGTTGTTCACCCGTTCAACTACACACTATGTGGTGTAGTCCCTAAGCATGTAATTGCTTTGGTTTCTCCAGAATACAATTTCTTTATCGCTTTTCTTTACGTATCCAGGAATTTCGATTTCGGGTACTCATGTCTCAAGTACAATTACAATACACCCCACTTTCTAAGTGGGGTGTAGGGTGTAGTGTGTAGTCTGTGTAGTGTATTGTCCAATGTCTAGCACATGTAAATTCTTTGTAAAAGCTTATACTGTTTTAATTGATGCTACTGCAAATATAATGCCACACAAGCCACACATTTCCGTGACAGTGGAATTCAACTACTACTTATAATAATTAAAGTCCTAACAATTCGGTTATAGGGAATATTCACTTGGTTGTTTATTCCCAAATTACTTTTATTCATTAGCCGATAATTTAGCGTTTCAAGTTTCAGTTCATTTATCCCAAAAATCCGTTCCACTTCATTTTTAACAATTCGTTTCGTTGAACAGCCAAGTCAACGAATTACTATATAGCGAACCAAGCGAAATGTAAGGAAAAAAAATAGATTTTGGGAATCGACGACTCTAAACTTTTTAGTACCTTATGGCATTTTTCAAATTTATAAATATTTCGAAAATGTAAATTGTTGCTTGAAATCATCGAAGTAATATTTCCTTCTACTGGAATTCCTTTAATCCAAATCTTAACTACCGTACCTACTGACCTAAGATTACAGACACTTACATAACATTAAGATTATAAAAGAAAATAAGATTCGTCTTTTGTGATAATATGCGTTTTGGGCAGTGACTAGGGATTAGGGATGACAATGCAATATTACAAGTGAACCATTAAACATTGGTAGTGCCACTTAACCAAGTGTTCATACACTAGTGGGCACCGTAGACACTCAGTCTTCGAAGAAGGATGATGAATAGGTTGACAGATTCATGGCCGAAAAAAATTCTACTCAGATGCAGCACGAATGAGATCAGTGGACGGGCAAAACATCTCTTAGACTTGCACGGATGTTTTTTTTCTTTTCTTCTACATAGATGAATAGTACACCATCATGGACGTATTTAGTCTGTAGTCTATTTAGTTGAACAACTGCTCCCCCGAAATTCGACACAAAAAAGCAATCTCTTGGTCTGCGCTTCGAGTAAACACGCATTGTTATAAATCAAATATATTTATTCTACATATTTTTGTGCATACGTTTAGTTGGTAATTTTTGCAAATAGAAAAATGTCTTGGGGCTGGTCGGGAAAATTTTGTATGGCATATGTTTTGGGCAATGTTACTTGTGCACCCCTTGAACAATTCCTTGATACGTGCCTGTATACCATGACCACTTCTTTTCAGAATTGGTTAATAAGCAAAAAATAGCTTATACTACAGATTCTGGATTTATCCAGATGATCACAATGGCTCTTTGAGTTGGAGTGTACATTCCGTCCGTCTCATCTCAGTAGCATAAACTTATCTCACACTTCACACTTCCCATACCATTGATGAGGCTATTTATTTCACTTACCTATATAAGTGAAACTTATTTCAACCCACAATGCATCTTAACAACTTGCGTACATAAATGAGAAATGAGCAAACATTGCCTACTTAGAATTATTGGCAAAAAATTTCAATGGCAAAAATAAATTAGCGAAAAGGAATTCCCAACGATTAAGTGCAGAATTTTCTTTTAGCTGTTGTAATGCTAAGAAATGTAATTCAGGTAATAACGTAGATTGTTCCAACCTCGGAAATGTTAAATAAATTGGAATTTAATCTTAAGGTAAACACGTAGTTCCAAAAGCTTTTTTTACTTTGACTCAAACAATAGTAGGAATTCATGCCAAAGTTTTTTAATAGATTTTGTACCAACCCATCCGTCAACTTGATCATTCATATCCTAATCACTTGGTTTCTGATGAAGGCAAACTGTAATCCTAATTTATTATTTTGATCTATAACAATGGAGTTTGAAATTGATTACCTACCGCTACCCAGTGCAAAATTAAGCCTAGACACCTTTGACATTCGTTTTTTTATCATCATCATCATCATCATCATCATACCCGATAATCACAAAGTGGAGTTGCGCAATGAAAAATTTCCGTGATAATGTATAAACGGAAAAGATGAACTTCGTGTAACTACGCAGGCGCAAGAATAATTACAATATTTCGAAATTAAACCAAATGCTGCGCGGGTGGTAAAAGGACTTTAAACTGCAACTTTAGAAAAGATTTCAATTTAAAATTTTAAAATGATTGGATTTGGTGTTATTATGAGTGGGTAGTGTAGTGTTGATAATTTCCCGTCCGTAGGACTGGCTTATTTCTAGTAATTTATAAAATTGTTAAAAAGTTTTAATTACAAATGGCAGTATTATTTCATTTTCATCTCATCTTTGGTATAAGTCCATAAGTATTAAGGGGGTTATTATGGACAATTATCAAATTAGTATCTAATTTGAAAGCGTAATAAATATTATCAGTCTTTGTCTTTGATACAAACATATAAATAATGTCGTAGTACATAAATATGCCAGACTGGTGCTCCATATTTCTATAGGTTGATATTAAAATTATTACACTCATGTATTACATGTATGTATTACACTCATGTTCCGGCTGTAAGGCGAATTACGCAAATGCATAAAAACTCTATAAGATTAATTTTCATCTAATTTTTCTATCTGTAAAATTGATTGGTGTTTTACAATTTATGCTAATCACGCACAATAGAAAACAACATGTTATTCTTATTCACTGAAAATATCATATAAATAGGTAGTAATATCACGTAATACATTAATTTTAAATAGATAAAAAGCCTTACTAACTAATGTATTTAAATACTTTGAGAAGACCACTTCTCATGGATGCCCACTTTTTAAAATGAATCCATAATATTTCAATGCATCTTAAGTGTTGAATGAACCAAACATTTTATTAATTTTCTATTTAAATGTGTGTAACAAGGTACAATGCTAAGGAATTGTCTTTTTCAATTGCCTTAGTTGAGCTTATCTTCTAAATTTGTGAACATATTTATTAAAATGGTAAATGGTTAACGGTAAGTTAACTTAGATAATACAAATCAACTTCCCTACATTAAAAATAAAGTCTAGGAGGGCAGCTTTTACCGTAATATGTGGCTCTGAATCAACGGAATTAACTATTATTGCTCACTTTCAATTTAATTGACATTACAATTAACAACACAGTGTTTGAAACTCAGTAGCTAGTAACTGCAAGATATTCGGTATTTAATAATAAAGTACATTTGAATAATAATTGCGAAACGAAACACATACTGTGATTGATGTGAGGATAATGAAAATTGTGTAAACATCCCTATTCGTTACTCTTTAATTTCTTTCTGGCTCGAATATCAGCAAGAGTCTCTTCAATTGTCCGCTTATCCTTCTTTTGTTCACTGGAAACTATAAACAGCAAAAAGCCAAAATTGTAAAACATGACCACTGCTTCTGCTTCTAAATTTTACATGTAATATAATTTCTCAAAAATTAGCATTAAGAAAATTATAGTCAGATAGATATAGTCCATTGAAGCATCCGTAATATTATTTTACGAAAATATGGTTTTAAAAATAAACTTAATTTATTCTTATGTATACAGTTAATAAATTAAAATAGTTTTAATTAATTGGCCAATGTCTGGTCTGTATACGTTTTAAATGAATATCTGCTTACCAAATCCATAGGATCTGTTTTCACATTTTGTACTTCTTGCAGCTTCCTACAAATATAGTAATATTATTACATTGATTTTGTTTCATAAATAGTATATTATGAAAAACCATTATATTGTTGTTAATAATATAATGTTTATAAATGTTCAATGTTGCTGACTTTTGCTACTTCCAATCCTCCTAGGTGTTTTTGGTACTTATTTAAATACTCAGGTTGTATTTTCCTCTTTCTTGATGAAATTGGTTCTTCATCATCATCTTCAACCTCTTCCTCACATTCTTCCCCAGCAACATATTCTTCGCCCCGTCTCATAGCAGCCAATTCCCCTTCACATGGAGTAACTTTGAAGATCACAACATGACGGTCAACCTCGTCAGTTCCAAATGAAAAGGCAGAAAATTCCAATCCGTCGGCTATATCATGACTTTAAAAAAGGAAATGTCATTTTAATAACAAAGATTAACAAATCTGAAGATGGCTACAGAAACAAACGAACCCTTACATAATAGCTCTGTGAACTTTATTCATGGGTTCAAAGACGAGTTTACTCTCATCATCTTTGGACAAAAACGCTTGAATCCGTTTATTGATATCTTCCCGAAACTTTATGAATCTCATCTCAGTCTCTTCCTTCTCCTTCTTCAACTTTAGTTGTTGCTCTATACAATCAATGAAAAATATTAATACTTAATTAATTTCCTTTTCATGTCTTTTCGGATAGAAACATTTCTACAGATACAGATGACTTAATTGATGGTACAAAAATATACACAGAGTATATACAGAATATAATATTTTATACACATAATTAGTTTTTTCTCACGCTGGCGGAATTGTCTTTCTTTTTCGTCCATTACAGGCGGCTTTACCATTTTTTTCATTATAGAACCCAAGATGTCCATGTCTGACGTCTGACCTTCAACCTGACAATTAAGTTTTTCTTTTTACAATTAAAACACTCAGTCAACTAGAACTTTAAAATTTTTACTACAATCACCCCATTAAATCGCACCATACAAATCTTACAAATTATTAATTACAATTATTGTAATTTGGTGCATACGAGAAAGAATAGAAGATAAATATTTTGATCTAGCTATAGGCATTCTTTGCTTGAATTTTAGTCTACGGTCAATATCCTAGCATTCTGTTCCAAATTCGCGGGTTCGATAGCTCAATATGCATTTTCTGTGTACATGTGCATGAGTGACGTTACTTTGGCTTTGCATGGAAATGGCATTTCCTTTGCATTGCTGTATTTTGTTTTACCAGACTGAAGATATAGAGAATGGAAAAACATTTTTTTGAAGAAATAGAGAATTTGAGAATAATGAAAACCTACTGTCTGGCTTTATAAAAATCCGAATGATGACCTTTAGTAACCCCATTGTTGACAAATATTTTTTGAGTACTATACTTCACACCAAATTACATTCTATAATATTATATTCTATATTCCTTGGTCTTTAGCGTCACATTTGACTGTAACCACAACAACATTATTTATTAAACCGAAATAAAATAAATATTGAAGAAAAAATATTTGTTATAGGCGGGGCTAAATGGGGTTACTAGAGGTCATCATTCGGATTTTTATAAAGCCAGACAGTATAGAGATGGGCATAAGCTCATTCAATAATTAAATTTAAACACAAACTAACTGTTTATATAAACACTTGCATTACACCATAACACATCATTTATAACTACAAAAATTAAGAAAAAAAACATTAATGCAAATTATCTTTTATACAGGAATACCAGGAAGTTCCAATACACTTTTGTCGGCTAATAACTCAAAAACTAGAGCAGATAGAGAATTGGAGGTACAACCAATGGAAAGAGGCTGAACTAACTTAAAGATTGGTATATGACAAGTAATTATTTGAAAGTTATTAATGGTCAAAACATAATGATGAACTAAAAAAATTTAATTTATTCAAAAGTGCCTTCCAAAGTTACCCGACATACGCCCATTGCGTGTGGTGGACTTCGGGTAAACTGATTTGGGGTACGTTATCGAAAACATTAATGCTGCCTAGACATTGTAGATTAGGACTAGACTACTAGACAAACTCATAATTATTTTTATTTTATTATTAGATAGATAGTCTCGCACTAGCACAAACTGGTTGGACTTGGACTGCCACTGCCATTCCTGTCATTTCCTGTATATTAAATAATTTAGTATTATTTAGCACGTTAGGATATCTTCCTATAACCTATTTTAAGTTTTCGAAAATATTCTAAGGAATTCGAAAACATTCTAAGTGGTAAATACCATTTACCACTTACCAGTGGTAAGTGGTTTTTAATGGTATTTATCGTTAAATACCACCTCCTAAAAACTAGTGGGAAGTGGACGTTGTATAAATTGGTAAAAATGGTAAAAAAATAGTTTCATTTAAATTTCGTGTTTAAAATTTGAATAAAATTGGGGGCCAAAGTATGAAATAGCTTAGAAAGCTGATGATGATGGTTGTCACAAATTGATAAGTGTCCATTCAATCACAGTTGGATTCAACTGATGGGGACACCAATCGCCCTTATTTGCCGATTAAGAAAGTAATTGAGTCTTAACTTGGAAAAACCCGACACCTGGATTTCTGAAATCACTAATTAATTAATTTTCAAGTAGTCATGGAAAGTTACTTAGAATCCAGTGTTCGTATTTGGTAAAATTTAAAGGGGGAAATGTCTCCAGTAAGACAAGGTCGTAATACCTGGTTACGTCTGACACGTAAGACTAAAAGGGTAGGGCCTGCCGCCTGCCCCATCCTTTTATTGGGTCAATCCAAGGAGCATGGATGTTGTCATGGTATAGTACCGTCCAAGCTTCTTGGGTCAATCTGTGATAAATTAGTTTTGATTTCTAACATGATGCACACGAGCTCACCACCACCCATTCTAAAATGGGGCTTTTTAGTCAGGCCGAGTCTAACATCGTTCTGGCTGATGTCTGATGCCAAAAAGCGACATTATATCTAGGGTTTATTAGGTTGAAATTGGCAGCTAAAAGAGAAAACTGCTAATGTCGTCACCTGAAGTGGAAGCAGCTGCCATAGTAACATTTAAAGCATCTTGACTCTACCCTTTTACTGAATTGAGTTACAGCACTAATTCTTTTTTAAGTTTCTTCCCCATGGGAAATATATAAATAATAAAAATAATCGTCCCCCTGGGGAAACCCTGGTCAAACTCTATGACTACAATATTAATTTTGAAATTGGAAATTCAGTTGTCGGGTTTTTCCAAGTTAAGACTCAATTGTAATTAAATTGGCTTATTCATATCAATTTTAAATTGGCGATACCAAAAGCAATCTTGGTTTTAGTAACGTTTTTTATAACTTTCGGGGAACCACCAAATGAATAGGATTACTTTGATTAACTAGAGGGCTAATTGGAAATATTTCATTGAAAATAAAGTTTCAATAAAGTTAAACCTTTATTTTAGTAAGTCTTGTGCATCTACACTAATCTGTCTAATAAATCGCTAAAATTTACCATTTTTACCATTAAGTGCATTTTTACCACTGTGATGGTAAAAAAGCCCTAAAAAGTGGTAAATTTTGTACACTGATTCTAAGTTCTAAGCAACTTGAAAAGATTCTAAGGAAGTCGAAAATAATCTGAAAAACTAGAAAATATTCTAAGGAGCTAGAAAATGGTCTACGGAACTATATAGAAAATGTTCTAAGAGACTAGAAAATATTCTAAAGAACTCGAAAATATTCCCAACTAAAATATCAAATAATATATACAATACTACAAATTATAAGTGTTTTTATTACAGATAAAAACACTTATAGAAAAAATCACGTCATAAAGATTTTAACTTTCTATTGAAAATATTATTATTTAGGACTTCAGTATTTTATACTATATACACAGATCACTAATAATATTACCACCCAAAATAAAGTGTTTTGATTTTTAATGTGATCGATTGTTTGTAAAAATTGCACTTTTGGCACCAAATTCAGAAAAACCAGTTTTTGGAGCTGGAACCAGAGCAAGAAGGGTCATAGTTGGATTCGTTTCTCCAAAATCCTTTAGAATCATGAGTACAGCTCATAGTACTAAATCCACGTTCTTTGACAGATTGATTGATTATCACAACACACACACATATTGTTATGCACAAGGACATACTTATATAAATCCCCAGGGCTATTTTTCGAAATAATCCTCCCTGAAAAATTATTATCCAAATCTATAGTAGGTACTAGAATACAATACACAATCATCAAAGATAGTATTATAAATAAATAAATAATGAGTTTATATTTTATATGTTTGTATGCCAAATACAGATATTTAATAAATAGGTAAAATTAAATATGTAATATGTAATGTATTTATGTAATCATTTTAGACGCAAGTGCAATAGATATCCCAGATATCCATGCATTGAATACAAAAGTAAAATCATGTAAAATGTACTAACAGGAAGATCCATGGCTCCCAAATCATGAAGTAACGGAATCGGAGCTGGAGTATACTTCCTGTTGGCACTAAAGTGAAGTTTCTTGTCACTTAGACATAATTGTACCTGAAAAAAGATTGATTAAGCACACAAATAAATAAATATTTTATGCCAATGACTGTATAATATCTCTTGGATTTTGGAACCCTATTGACGTTTGCGTTACAGAATCACACTTAGTAAATAAATAATAATAAGACAGTTCTCTTTGAATTTGAATAGAAGTGAAATAGTTTCTAAGTGTTATATTCATACAACGGCAAATCTGGCTAGATTATTTTTGGCCAACACAGTTTACCACAAACGAGTCAGCTTTCGAAATCCTCGGCTGTCGACTCATTAATGACTATGACCTTATTATGACTATGACTAAAACAGATAGGAATTCAAAGACTCACACTCATAATGATATGAAAGATAATGTCAATAGCTATCCAGGCGAGAACAAGCATACCAACAGTTTGGTTGTGGATCTGTGCCATTTTAGCAACTTCTATATCTTCCGCAGCAGCATCAAAAGTAGCAGTTGGAGATCCAGGAATGTAAGTTGATTTCAGAATCAACGTAACTGAAAATCAAAAATCATTTTATGCCGAAATATATAAAACGTGGTGAAACAATAAAATCGCCAATAATATTTATTAAATATTTGTAACATACGACAACACAAATAAATGAGGATTCCACAGAACCAGTGAAACCACATGGTAAAACGACGTCCAACATCATTAAAAAGCCGCAATCCTCCAATTGCGGACACAATAAAAAAAGACGCTATTACAAACCATCCCAGCTTTCTATGCTCCAAAGAAATCTCACTCAATCCTTTTCCATTCACTTGCGAAGCTTTTTTGGAGCCATAAAGTCCCAGCAGGAGGAAAAATGCCATGCCCGGTATTGACATCATGTGAACCTACAATAGCAATACATAATTATTACTTGTATATAAGTCTAAGACTAAGATTAGTCAGTACTGTACTGTAAGTACAGCCTATAAATTAAATTGATAACCATGCAGGCTCGCATTTGGAACTTGAAGGGACGCACGCAACAATTATTATATATAATAGTTACGAAAGATACGAAAACAGGCACGTATCCAGAAACCAGAGGAAGTCGAGAGAGCAACCATTCGATTCCTCCTTTAGTCTAAGAAAAATGCAAGAAATCGAAAAAACGTTTTGTTGCAACCCCACTGTCTCCCTCTCCCCTCTCGACCAAATTCCTGGACGAAATTAATGTATTGCCAGTAGAGAGTTGTACGGGACGCGGGCAGCTGCCCGGCCCGTGCCCGTACGGGTATGGGCGGGCACGGGCAGGATTTTCAAAATGTTTACGGGCACGGGCAGCCACGGGTACCAAAATGCTGCCCGTGCAACTCTCTATGCCAGTAGGGAAAAAGCCTTTTACGAATTTTAGTTTCTTTATCCTCCACTAGTAAGCCTGGAAGACTCAATTTCGTAAGGCAAGGTATCCAGCATATTCATGCGTGCTGGATATCGGAGGGAAATAATTTTAAGAAATTCGGCGATACTAAGCCCACAAACATGGGTACATATATAGAGCACAATTTATCAACACATCTGAAGTAATTTACTCTCTACGCATTTCTATTCTAATATTTCAAAAACTAACATTGGATATATAAATAATAATAAATAGTGATAGGATAGTTCAAATATATACTCGCAGCAACTGCGTTCGTTTACAATTTAACTTACGAAGTACCAGACCATGCAATATTGAATTCTTTGACTCATGAACGTCTCTTTGAAGTATCTTGCGAGGAAAAAGTTGACGGGAAGGACAAAAAGAGTCGCTATTGCCATAAAAGTTGCATGAAATTGTCTCATTCTCTAGAAAATAAGAAATGATATGGCAGATGGCACTTAAACGTTTCTCGTAAGACAGATAAACTTATTGAAATAATTTTCTGCTCATTTTCTTCGAAAAAATAAAATAAATAGCATGGGCATATATAGGTAGCATTTTTAGCCTTGGTCTAGGAAATCACTGAGAATGATTTTCAATTTTTAAACCTTTGAACAACGAAGAGTTATAAGAAAGACTGAAGGTCATTCTCATACATGAGTAAGATAACTACAATACAATCATAATCTTTAATTCATCATACCCAAACTCGTCCTCCAGTGCTCCAGCTATTATCACTATCTGCATACAGAAGCAGGCCAACGCGTTTTTCCTCTTCGAGTTGTTCTGCAGTCGGGTTATTCGTGTTGCGAGATGGAGGGGAAGTCGACGGAGGTGTAGTTGAGGTCGTAGATGTAGTGGTTGGAGTTGAAGTCGTTGGATGTAGAGGTGGAGTCGGGGGTGGAGGCGTAGTTGTAGTGGTAGATGTGGTCGTTAGAGTTGTAGTGGTAGTTGTGGTCGTTGGAGTTGTAGTGGTAGTTGTGGTCGTTGGAGTTGTAGTGGTAGTTGGAGTTGTAGTGGTAGTAGATGTAGTCGTTGGAGGAGGTACAATAATTTGGTCTATTTGTCGTTTTATAGCCGTGTTACAGCAAGTGGTGTCGTCCATTTTGTCTATGTTTAAATTACTGAATCTTTGAGTGATATAAGAGTCATAGTGTTGGTACCCGGCAGTGTTTCCACTCTGGTCGCATACCAAATCCTGGGCAAAACTTGAAATGGTATTCAAAGGCTCAAAACATCGTCCATTATAGCTTGTACCAGATGTTGGAACTCCGCATTTAGATATTTTTTCGTAGCCCGTATGCTGGTTTTCATTGGGTATCGAATACCATTTGTTTGGTCCTCCTGCGTTGACGTCATCGACAGAGCAGTCTGGCTTATTTAATGAATTAGGATCTAACTTATCTGTAGGAAATGGATCTGCAGCTCGGAAATCATCTCGAATATTAATCCAGAAGTTTTTAGCCATTATAGATTTATCTTTTCCAAGAAATGTGTAATAAAAAGTATATTATAGTAAAAACACTTTTATTAAGGATTCGGATCCCATTATTTCATGTTCGGGAAAAAATTTGGCCATTTAAATTGAAATTGACATTTTTCAAGTTGCAAAGACGTTTAAACTAATAGCTTAATTGAAAAAAATAAAGACTCAAAAAACGTTTATCTAAAAAGTGAAGTATTTTTTTCACGGTATTCATTATCTCCTTCGTCGTTGCATTATATACATCGACATTTGCATAATCTACTACATATGTAGGTAAATTTGGGTTTTCATTTTTAAACCCAACCAACTTTACGATATTGTTCCCATTTTGCAGTCTCCAACAGATATTGAAAGGCTGTAAAAAGGGAACGAAGTGGAATATCGTCAAAATAATACTTGTCTAGAGTCTACACCCAATGCTGACTTTCCAGCAATTGGGTGTAGTATCGATATCGATAGCTTTACCAAATGCATTCTGTTTGCCAGTACCGTATTTAGAAGTCGATTTCGGAGGGGACAATGATATCATAGGACAATATATATTAGTCATAATCGCATTAAATTTTTTGGCTTATTTTGTCTAAAATCACATAAAATCGCGATAAAGAAATTTTTTTGGTATTTTGAGAAAAAATTTCCCTTTTTCTTGGATTTCGGGGGGGGGAGGGCATTTGCCCCTCCTCAATACGGCCTTGCTGTTTGCCAAGGAAACTTTGGCAAACAGAGGTGATCCATATGGTTATTAAGTGGTAGGAATGCCTGATCTGTCTGTCTGTCCGTCCGTCTGTCTGTTAGCAGGATAACTATGCGTGATGTAGGGATGAAAAACAAAGTCGAGTTTGAAAATGAAATAAATCGGACACACCCCCTGCCTGTAGGCGTGGTCCAAAAATTGGTATAACTTTAGTTATTGACATTGTAGAACGTCATGATAGCTCGTTCGAAAAGTTTAGTCGTTGGACCATGTCAATGTAAAGTCACACGTGTCAAAATGTCATTGAAAAATTCACTAAAAACGTCATGTAATGTCAGATAATCAGTTCAAACTTTTTATGCAATTTCACACCACTTTTTTACATCCATTTGGACATGGTTTATTATAATAAATAATAAATCAGAACATAGCATTTTATTTCAAAAGTTTATAATACTTTTTTTAGTATGACTTTCATAAACATTCTTAAGGGGAATACTTATATTGCATATGATATGACTACATACATTTTTTGTAATTGTAATTGTAATAGCTTTTATTGTCAAACACTACACAGATTCATTTTATCATTATTATCACCATCTTAAGCTACACTTTCTACAGTGTGTACACAACTGAATAGTACAAGCTATATTTTATTTGATTAACTTTCGAACTATGAAAACATCATAATAGACTAGATAATCTTAATTAATTGCTGCTATGAAGGATTGATATTTAATTGCAATTTAGTCGGAAATGTTATAATTTATTCGGAAATGTTGTAATTTCATAGGAAATTCTTTATGCAGTGCATGACTTGTAGTATTGATGATTTATAACCGAAAAATCAACCATGTCTACTGTTTATTTTGCGTGTCAACATAATAATAGTTGTGTCAACAGTTACTCCTTCATAACATAAAATCATTTTATTTTACATTGACGTAGTCAATGTAAAATAGTCAATGCAACGGACATCGGCTAGGCTAGTATGAGGGTTTCGGTTACGAAGTGTAATGTACTTTTCAGGGGTAAATTTTGGACATTATAATATTTACTTCGTTAGCAACCAACCATGGAGTCAATCCTTAAAAAATGTCACAATTTCAATCTAAATGGCAAAGTGAATTGAATGTTTTCATGTCAACCCGTGGCACATCCCTATGGGGAAATTAAAAAATGAAAAGTGGGTGGGAAAAGCTCGCCAATGACGTCATTGGCGAGTGTTTAGTTACATAGAGATCCCCAAGTGGGGGGAATAGGGATCGGCTGTAGTCATGTAATTTTTCCACACATTTTCACTTGTTCCGAACCCCCAATAAATCGAATAATATACCATTCCTTCTCAGTATATTTATTCTATTTTCCTTGGTTTTCATGGCTACACCCCAAAGAAGATGTAATTTTTGGTGGGTTTTAGTCTATGGCTACGCCCAAGCCCAAGGCAAATAGACTGATTCCCTCCACTGCCGCCCCCTTCCCCGTATCAGGTGGGTTCAGTAGAGGGAGGTCCCATTTAAGAGAGTTTGAACTTTTATATGGGACTTCCCATATAAAAGTCCAAACTCTATTATGGAACTTTCTCTACTGAACCCACCTGATACGGGGAAGGGGTGGGAGTAGGAGACGGGGCGGGAATCAGTCTATTTGCCGCTACGCCCTAAAGTGAAAGTGACAACGTGCTCCAGAAAACTCTGGTCTCCGCCAACCACTTTTTCCAACCACTTTCCCCTGATATTTCGATTCCGTCACCTTACCTGGCGCAGCCATGGACACATTCAAATCACCTTGGTAAATGGCCTTTTAAAATTTTCTCTCGCATGAAATAATGGGATACTTTTAATACAATAAAGTAAATGCCGGGATATTAATAGAAAGGGTACTGAGAAAGGACACGCACGATAAACTTTATCCAAGTGTTCTGTCAAAAAATAAGCCCTGTAACATTCCATTCAAAATGTTGTATGTGAAAGAAAACCGAAAATAAATTGCATTTAGTATATTATTTAAGGTAAGGAGTATGCATGTCTTTACTATATATTATAGATATTTATTACCTGAATCGTATTTTCTGTTTTTTATTGCAGTAGTATTGAGAAAACTTCCAGTATACACTAACTACAGGTATTTTTTCAGCAGGAAGAACATATGGGCCGATGTTAAACTTTATTGGACTAACGTAAATGTACCCTCCGGGATGCTGTTACATATAAAAAGTGGAGTTTAAGAAATCCTTATTAATGAAATTGTAAAATTATTATAAATTCACGTACAACGTATTTGGGGAGGGTGGGGGTGCTAGTGCGCTGAATGCATCTTAAGCACCCCCTTGATTTCCCCAAAACACTAGATGTTTTATTATTATTATTATGGCAATGGTTATTGACTAACAATAGGTTCATTGGCGGGAGTTGCCAGACATGGAACTAATTGATATCTGGAGACTTGTGTTACGAAATTGCTGCTGCAGTATTGATAAGGCAAATCTGAAAATTCTCCCACAGCCTTAAAATTTTCATCTTCTGCATTGATTATGATCTGGTCTATTGTTGGGCCATCGGGGCGACTCCCTGGTGCTGTAAATTCAAAGCTTTAAAATATTATTTTTTTGATCAAATTGGTCAATCTACATAATATTACAGCTAGAATTGGCTTGGGCTCATGCATTTGCTACGAGCACGGGAGGAAAATTAATGTTGCCCGCGGGCGCCTGTAACTGCCCGTAAATATATATAGTAAAAAAGCCCGACATTTTGTCTTTTGTGAAGGGGCACGGGCTCGGGCCAATCAAAGATGCTTACTGGTCGGGGCGGGCATAGGCTCATTTGCTGCGGGCACGGGCACGGGCACTAAATTGCCTGCCTGTGCAACTCTCTACTTCTGCGGTAGCTATAATATATTTTTAATTCCGCATCCTTTACTGTAATCCCAACCATTATATAATAGTAACTTACACGTAGTTTTAATATCGATTCTCAGCCATCCTTTGAGTAGTATGCGGTCAATTATTACAGGGTAAACTTTTAGAAAATAATCAGTTTCGGGGGGGTATATTCTCTGAAAACCTGTAGCCGTATTTGGGGTTTTTCCTTTTCCAATACGACGCAAAGAGAAGAATAAACCAGCTCCGATACTCGAATCGCTTGAGCTTGCAACATTTTCTTTTGCAAACTGCACACAGAGAGATGCAGAATCAGGATCTTCTTCGGAAGGTTGAAGCAATATTGCTGTAAATATCAGCAGCAAGAACATGTAGATTGTACTCGGCATTATTTGAAATTGTGCTACAGGGTTTATAGCTTTCCAGATTTCACAAACCGGACATCTTACAAGATACACTGCTGTATTTGCAGATTGAAATAATACTTGTGTCAAAATGAATTGGGACTGAAAATTCTTTAGTAGTGAAAGTGAAATAACTTTAAGGTCTTAGTTCCTCGTTTTTGGAAAATCCAGTTGACTATCAAAATACATTATTAGGATCATTTTCGGTAGTAAAAATTCTGACCCGATTTTCTAGTGTCGGAATGGCAAATACATTAGCTGTACCCACAAAAATTTTCGATATTCTTAAATGATTTGGCATCAGTAGCTTGAATATTTTATCCCAGAATTTCAATATTAAAATATAAAATGTATATAAACTGCGAAAATATTCATGGGTATTGGGTACTAGTCTGGGTAATCAAGATTTCCTGTATTCTATTCTTATCACTTCGTAATAAGAGAATCAAGAGTCGGTGTCAATTTTTTTGAAAATCACCTTAGTTACTAACTAATTACGAGGTATTTTTGTTTAAAATCCCACCCCTTCTTTTCAGAATAAATTGGCACAAAAGCATACTATGTAAAAATGGTAGTACATGGTAGTAATACTTCCGTGTACCAACTCATGCTAAATGAAATTTGAGGGGAAAAAAGAGCACGGTGGAGCAAAAAGTACTCAGACTCCTGACTAGGTCTTTTCCGTCATTTTTCATTTTTCCCTCATTTTTCCCTCCCCTTCTTTTCAGAATAAATTGGCCAACTAAAGTATTCTTCTATAGTGACTATCACTATGAACCACTGCAAGGTATACAGTTTTGTGTCAATTTATTCTAAGGAGAAGGGGAGGGATTTTAAATTAAAATACCTTGTATCTAAGGTGATTTTAAAAAAAATTTATGCCTAGTTTATAGTTCAGGTTTCACGAAGTTATATATCATGGGATGATAACGCCGAGATGCATTTATAGTTGGAATCAAAGCGTTAAATGAAGGTGAAAATCGTCACTCTTGGATCATTGAGATATTTCATTAACTCGGAAAGTAACTTCATTTTAACGTCAAAATAACTTAATTAGTAAAATCCAAATTGAAAATTTTGAAAGTGAAAATTTTCACGGTGACTTCACGATAACTTCGTGAAACCTGGACTATAAACTAGGCATTACTCAGACTCTTGATTCTCTTATTACGAAATAATAAGAATAGAATACAGGAAGTCTTAATTACATGGGTACATCCAAGGAGCTTGGACGGTTAATAAGGAGAGCCAAGTAGAGAATTGCCCGGGGATTTTAAGGATCTTAAGGGACATTTTGTCCCTAATTTTGTGTAAATATCTGGTTGCAATGCTGTTGGAAACGTATTAAATTATTAGAGGATAGCAAGTGGGACATGAATGTTTATAGCAGATTGATAAAGACAGGTGTAGGGGACGTTTTCCAAAAAACGTCCCTTATAAATCTTCTTATAAACCTTATAAATCTTCTTATAAACCTTATAAATCTTATAAATTCGCTTATGGTAACATTCCCTACTCGGCTCTCCTGATAAAGCGCTACTATACTATGACAACGTCCATGCTCCTTGGGTACATCCAAGAAGTATAAACTGTATAAGGAGGGTCCAATAAAGAATTTCCCGTAAGGGATTTTGAAAGTTTATAAGGGACTTTTTTCACTAATTTATCCCCAAATATTTAACTTTGTGTTGTTGTTGGATACGGAATAAATGCAGAACGATTATTTGGAAACTTGGATGCTGGAATGGGACAATCAATGTTGAAGCATTCAGAAAAGGTAAATGTAGGGGACTTTTCTCAGAAAGAATCCCTTATAAAATCATGAGAAATCTCAATAGCAAAATTCGCTAGTGGACTCTCCTTATACAGCGCTATGACTACAGTTTATGCTTCTTGGGTACATCCCTAGCCAATGCGTTTGCCACTCCGACCTTTTGCCAATTTTGAAGTCAGGAAGAAGTACCGAAAATGCGAAGAGATTTTCATGAAAAGTGTAAAATGTAAACTTCCATGTACTATGATCGCCAAATAACTTTGGACAATAAGATTGAATAACAATAAAACCGATAAGAAAATATAATAGGCGAGTTCGCGGTTCAGTGAGCAAGAACAATACAGGAGTTCGTGCTTCAGCGCGCCCTTTGTTCGTGCTCACTGAACCGCGAACTCGCCTATTATATTTTCTTATCGGTTTTATTGTTCTTCAATCTTATTGTCCAAAGTTATTTGGCGATAGTTATACAGGTCATAGAATATACAAAGCTGATTTTATAGAGAATGCATGTTAAAATTGATTGCCAATTAGATCACTTATAATCAAGACTTTCTGTATTATATTCTTATTATTTCATGATAAGAGAATCAAGAGTCGGAGTCAAATGATTGAAAATCACCTTAGCTACTAGCTAATTTTAATTTAAAATCCCTTCCCTTCCTCATAGCATAAAACTGTACACACTGCACTGTATATACCAAAGGTATTGTTACCACAGTGAAACATCTAAGTACAAGGCAAGACAGGATCCATTACTTACCGTCATGTAAATAGTAAAATTACTGACTTTTGTTGAAGTCAGAGCTGTCCCCGGTAAGGCCTATGTTAAATTGAAAACAACGTATGTGAGGTTGTCACAACGTCCTGCCCTGTGAGAAAGTCATTTTGGATATAATCTCTAGGCTGTTTCCATAGGGGTGTGAAAAACGGATCAAATTGGTCAATCTCCATTTAAGCTGTGATCTAATGCCTTGCATTTCTACTTCAAAAAAGCTCACCCTAGGTTATACTAAGGTCAAGTTTTAGACCTGTTTTATACTTCTCACTATTGATTGACTTTCACGTTTTGTGACGTCAAAATGACGTCATTACGTTGGAAACCAAATTGAAAACATTTTTTGCTAATTACAAATTAACTTTAGTGACGTCACAAAACGTGAAAGTGAATCAATAGTGAGAAGTATAAAACAGGGGTCAGTTGTACCATAGCTACCCTTTTCACTTGTCACTTTTGCTTTTCATTTTGCAAAAGTTGCAAAGTGAAAAGTAAAATCGTTGCACCAAAATTTCGACCTCACTAATCACTTTGCAACCACAAAGTGAAAAGTAAAAAAGTTGCACATGCGCGCATCATACACTGTTTCTTAGGCTGTGGCCTGTGGATATCACTGACCTTAATTATTTATCTCATCGGTAATATTCGTCTACCTTTTTGTGGTAAATCTTACGTGTCACAATTCCAAATTTCGAATACTTAACCAATGGCTCCACGGCATTCAAAGTGTACGTCTTCTAAAGACAAAAAACTTGCTCTTTTGCAAGCAATCGAATCAAAAAAGGAAATCCTATTTGGAAAATTTTCAACCGAAGTGGAAAATCAAAATAAAATTAGTGAGTGGGAGGAGGTTCTTTTAAAAGCGAAATCCCTTCAAATGGTAACTGCTGACCGTGACTACATTTGGATAAGGGATAATCTTTGGGGTCAATGGAAGTCACGAGTACTAGTGAGTGCTTAATATGCCTTTTATCTTTATTAATCGCTATTACTACTAGTACTAATACTAATTAGTACTCGCTAGTACGAATCTACAAAACGTACAGAGCGTCATTGTAATTCCTTGTTTTTTAAGAAAAAGAAGGACAATGCAAACAAAACTGGAACTGGAGGAGGAAGAAAGCGGGTGATGGATGACGTTGATAAGATGATAATAAATATTATTGGCAAGGAAAGTCCTACAGTTAACGGTATCGGAGGTGTGGAAACTGGAAGGTCTGAGTCTGAAGCATCCCAAATACTTTTAAGTGCAGATTGTGATGACAATGATAACACGATAAGCGACGAAGAGGAAAGTGTAGAGCAAATTCCACAAGAAGTTGTCCATCAAAAGAAAGTGATAAAGAAAAAGAAACACGTCGTCGATTCTGAACTTTTGGATAAAAAACGGAAACTCCAAATATCAGTCCTTGAACTCGAACAGTACAAATTACAGATAGAAACATTTAAATTAGAGCAAGAACTACACTTAGAACATTGTGCACTGACAAAATCTCTTCTGGATAAGGTTATTTATTAGCGAACTTAAATCAAATTAATTTAGCACTTCAACTGTTAAGTAAAATACAAATTAGCACATGATTGATTAACGAATAGTATCTGTAGTATTATATGATCATTAATTCTTTCGTAATTTAAGTAAAGAATGCCAGAAGTTCCCTTACTCTAGCTACACCTCTAGCGTTTTCATTACGATTTTCAACTCCTATTTCAATATTATCATCATCGTTTTCACCTTCTGGCCAGTCGAAATCGGATTTTGTTGCAATATTATGAATAATCGCACACGCAGAAATAATATTAGCCGCATAAGAAGGATTGACTCGCAACAAGCTAAGACATGGAAATCTTTGTTTTAAGACTCCATAAGCACATTCTATGAGTCGTCTACAGCTTTTGTGGCAAGCATTAAATCTTCTTTCCGCAGGATCAGCAGGGTTATTGTGATAAGGAGTAATCAACCAGTCTTTTAAACCATATGCAGAATCACCTGAAGAATATAATATTTAATATAGCATGATTAGGAATTTAAATTACAGGCGAATAATGAAATCTTTAATCCCATATTACCAATAATAACATCATATAAATGTTTACCAAGGAGTACTGCATTTGGAAAAGGTCTCCACCCTGCTTCAAATTTCTCTTCTAGAGTAGAGTTTCTCATTACGCGGGCATCGTGAGTAGACCCTGGCCAGCGCGCGGAAAGAAAATAGAAGGTTAAATCGGGTCCACAAACCATCATTGCATTGATAGAGTGATCACCATGTCTATCTACAAACTGTTCTTCGTTGACTTGTGGAGAAATTACATTAATTAACGTTCCATCGACGCAGCCACAGACAAATGGAAAACCACCTTTTCTCATGAATTCGGTCGCCAGTTGCGAACAGTCATCCGGCCATTTCACCGTAAATGTGAACAACTGATCGTTGATGGCTTTAGTTACCCTTTTGACGGTCCTACATACAGTTGATTTATGCATACCGTGCATATCAGCAGCGGCGTGATATTGTGATCCATTGCCCAACCAGTGCAACGTTGTCAAAAGTTGCTGTTTAGGAGACAGTGCTTTGTTTTTGGTAGTTCGATGACTTATGGAGTTGCCTATTTTTGATAGCAAAAATTCAAACTCGTCATAACGGAGTCGAAACTTTTCCTTATATTCAAATTCGTTCGAAATGTTGAAGTTTATCCTCTCTCTGTAAACTTTTTTTCGTGGAATTTCTTCATCAGAGTCACTTGAATTGCAGTATAATCTTCGTAAGCAAGACATTTTCACCCAAGATTGGCTATTTGCAGGTTTATTACAGCACTGAAAATCGGAAAGTCAAGTTCGGCATAGTTTGACAAACCTCAGGACACCTTGCAAAAAAACTTGCAAAGTTGTTCTACTTTTTATTTTCTACTTTTGCGTTTTGTTGTCTGTGCAACAGAAAATGAAAAGTAAGCGCTTTTTACTTGTTACTTTTACTTTTCACTTTATCCTTTTATTGCAAGTTTGGTGCAACCAAGGAGCTTTAACTGGGGTGTGGTATCCCTTGGTTTCTCTTCGGCTGTTTTTTCATAAGGAGGGTTCAGTTAGGCACTTTGCGTGAATATTTATAAGGGACGTTTTTTGTCCCCTTTGCCAGTCTGCAATACAGAATAACATTCATGATAATGTTCATCTAGATTCTGGATAACTTTGCATATTAAACAAAGCATCAGAGGCAAGGCTATACACGGCAGGGTATATTGGTATATGCTATCGAGAAATGGGAAAGAAGTGTGCCATATGTAAGGCCAAGGCTGGTTCGGGTCAATTCCTTCACAAGTTCCCGAAAAGTGAAGAAATAAAATCAAAATGGATTGAAGTCGCTTCTATGGCCAGAAAAAAGGCTTTTAATCCTAAACACTTTGGAGTTTGCTCTAAGCATTTTGAGAGTAATTCATACAAATTGGAAACGGGGAAAAAAAGAATGCTCCGGGACTGTGCAATTCCTACATTGCACTTAAAATCGGCACAAATATATCGTAATATTACAAATAATGTTATGATGAATTTAATAGTAATTCTCATATGTTAGATAATGAATTAACTTTTCAAAACATTGTAGCTGCTGCTTTTACATTATCTCCTGAAGCATCAATGTATCAGAGTACACTCGAGCAAGAAATCATTAACTTAAAAAGGGAAAATAATGGCCTAAAACAGCAGTTGGGTAAAAGAAATCGATTGATTGAAGATTTGAGGGAAAAAGTAAAAACTGAATCTGAAGAAATTTACAATGCAATAGGAAAAATCCTTTCCATAAAACAAATTGAGAAATTGCGTGAAAATTCAAAGGCTTTCGTTCACTGGTCAGCGGAAGATATTGCAAGAGCAGTGGCTCTACACACTGTATCCAGTTCCGCCTACAAATATTTAAGGGAGTGCTGTCATTGGCCACTACCTTCAATATCAACAATCAAAAGGGAGATTTCTTCCATCGAAATGATGCCTGGCCTCTTAAATCCCGTGTTAAGTGTTCTAAAAGCCGAATTTTTTAATGCAACTCAAATGGAAAGACAAGCAGTACTGGCGTTTGATGAAGCTGAGATAAGCGACGAGTTGGTCTACGATGAGAAGCAAGATAGAATTCTAGGACCCTATCAGCATGTTCAAGCTGTATATGTTCGAGGATTGTTTTTTGACTGGAAGCAATTAATTTATTATAACTTTGACGAGGCATTGACTCCAAATAAATTGAATGAGTTGATCTGTGCAGTCGAGGATTGCGGAATTAACGTAGCTGGTATATGTTGCGATGCCGGACCAAAAAACCAAGGATTATGGAAATCTCTTTCTATTAATATCGAAAATACCAGTTTTCCGAATCCAGTGACAAAGAACCCAGTCTTCGTGTTTGCGGATTTCCCCCACCTACTTAAACTTATTCGAAATCATTTATTTGATGACGGCTTTACGCTTGAGGACGGTACATTTGTATCTAAAGAGCTTTTGGAAGAAATACTTAAGTATGACAAATCGGAATTAAAAATAAATCACAGACTGACACAAGAGCATCTTAGTGTTAAGGGAAAGGCGAGGCAAAATGTCATAAAAGCATTTCAAGTGCTTTCTAAATCCACGGCCGCTGCAATGTTGTATATTAATCCAAATAACCAAAAGCAAGCAGATTTTTTCACGCTAATTAATAACTTCAGCGACTTAATGAACACAAGAAGGGGCAATGACGATATCAACCCCTACAAATGTCCATATGGGAAACACCTACAGGCACAAAATTCTTTGCTAGATGAGGTTTCGAATACTATTCAAACGTTGTACGTGGGGAAAAAGCCGTCGCCTGAAGATCAACCCCAAAAAAGACGTAAAAAAGCTCTGCAGACTTGGCAGAAATATGTCATCATTTCGATAAAATCTTTGAAAGGTCTTTTTGGACATATGCAGAAGTCTCCTATAAATGCCAGTTACATCATGACTAAAAATTTGAATCAGGATTTCGTGGAGAATTCTTTTTCAATTCTACGCAGCCTGGGGGAATTTACACTAAACCATCGCCTATTGAAGTCATTAGAAGGGCAAAGTCTTTAGCCTTCGGATGGAATTTCAAATACACCAAGAATTCTCCTGTTGCTTCTGAAATTACTTCTGTTCGACAAGAGTTTTTAAGCACCCGCATTCTAACGTCGATGAAATATGCTGATCCAATTAAAACTGATTGCAGTTTGGATCAAGAAATGAAAGAAAGTCTACAAAAAATTGATCCAACAGTAGTTCCCGTCCCTGATTCCGAGAAAAGACTTCTTACATCTGTAGAAAAATGTTCCGAAGGGGGAATTGAATACACTGCAGGTTATATTGCCAAACGCGTTCAGGAGAAATATCCTGAGTTTTCTCGCTTGCATTCCGAAATGAACGAAAATAATTCAGAATGGCTGAGAGTTCTTTCTCACGGTGGTCTAACAGAACCTTCTAATACATGGTTGGCAGAATTCAAAAAGTTTGAAGAATATTTCATCACTTATCACAGTGGAATAGGCCAAAATACATTTAATCCAAACATAGGAGTGGTCAAAAACTTAGTTTCTGTATTGCGCCAAGCGTTTCCATCTGTGCCAGAGGAAGTAGTTAAACTATACGTTCGAACTCGTACAGTGATAAGAGTTAATAATATTAACACTACTATTAGGAACGATAAAATACAAAGACAAAATAGGCTACGGGAAGGTCGACAAAACTCATATTTAGTTTCTTATTCAGATGCAAATCTTACTGTTGACGATAATTTACTGCCATAATTGTTCCAGATAAGAATATTATAGATCTACCAACTAAATTAAGTAATTAATTTAATGTAATAAAGTAAGATGTTTTTAACTTATTTCCTTTCCCGTTTTTCGAAAGCATAAAAGAATCTATGGAATATAGCTTATGTTTTATATGGACAATGATATATAATTAGAATTTAGAGTGCATGAATTAGAATGTACTTCTTTCAAAATGACTTGTTGGTACTTTGCAGATTTCGCATCCTACTAATCTGTAACTGCTTTGGAATTGCCCATTAATTTATTTGTCTCTGAGTTGTCACAGGCAGGTTGCATTTAAGCTTGATAATTAAAGCTCCTCCGAAGCATTGAATTGACCGTTGACCATGATACCCAAACAAGAGCTGCGTACGATTCACACTCATCCACTTTTTCACAAATCGTCGTTTTTATCGGTTTTATCTATTCGGTATTGCGGACTGAAAACTGTGGCATGAATTCTTTTTGCCTCCGCAGTATATACCAATATACCTTGCCGTGTATAGCCTTGCCTCTGATGCTTTGTTTAATATGCAAAGTTATCCAGAATCTAGATGAACATTATCATGAATGTTATTCTGTATTGCAGACTGGCAAAGGGGACAAAAAACGTCCCTTATAAATATTCACGCAAAGTGCCTAACTGAACCCTCCTTATGAAAAAACAGCCGAAGAGAAACCAAGGGATACCACACCCCAGTTAAAGCTCCTTGGGTGCAACGACAATTTTGAAAAATGGCCGACAAAAGTGCAAAGTAAAAAGTAAAAGTAGATGGTACAACTGACCCCAGGTCTTACACTATTTTGTGACTCCGGGTTAGGAGTAACCATTGTGTCGAGGTTGGAGTGTATGAAGTAGGTCGTGGTCGTACTCTGAAATTATTTTTGACAAAATGTTTTCTAAGTGCGAAAAAGTGTAGTCGCCATAAATGTTTCCTTCAAAAATAATTTTAGAGTCTTTAGTAAGCCGCCACAACCCGCTTGCATTTTCTACACTCCAACCCATACCATGTCATTAGAAGTCAATTTCAGAGGAAAGGATGTCATACAGCCATAATTTTAATATGAACAGATCATCTGCTTGCATGAGTTACAAATTGGACTATTACTTCACTACTATATAAGCATGAACCTGAACAAACACAACTGCTAGCAAAACAAACCTCTTCAACCTGGAAGCTATATAACTTTCTGGCCGTTTTTTCCATGCTATTAACTATTATGTCGCTTTTTGCTGTATTTACTTAAACATTGATTTCTAGAATTCTGGATGTAAATGACAAGACTCTGATGCAGAACAACATGATACTTCATTACACTATAGCTTACACTTCTATAAACGAATATACATTCCGCAAAAAAAGCATTTCACTACATTGACACTGACACTTATTATCTATCTGAAAAGCATCCCAACCAAATCCCAACCTTATCACTAAAAGTTTGTCATGAGATTACTTACTGTTACTACTTTAAGTATATGTAGGTATACACCGTATCTTTAAGGGTCTCAATCTTTTCATTCTCATTTTTTTAAGGTTGTTATCTTCTTACTTCTTATGGTTTGACTTGAACAATAATTATTTTTGCCTGTGTCGGATGTGCAAGTGCAAGTCGCAGTGTGCTCCGATCTGAAGCCCGTTGACTGTCAGGACTTCGAACTATAAGGATTGCTTCTCTTGTAGACGTTGTAAAGCCCTAGCGCGAATTGAGACGAGGGTAGCTTTGTATTGAGTACAGAATCCGTTCGGAAATAGTGCAAAGGACATGAGCATGTTACATGCGACATGTGCACGGCTCTCTACCTCTGGCTGACATGCCCGTCCGTCCCGTCGTCATCGTCTACTTGTCTTGCTCACTAACGTTATTTTTCAATGTTATAGTCCACGTCTTCTTCATGTTCACATCTGCCGTGTAAGCTTAGTAGGCCAGAGATATTCTAACCTGCAACATAATATAGGATTGTAAAATTGTTTCCCCATAAAAACTGTTTTCAAATTCTAGGAATATCCATTTTTATTCGTTTCATGGCACGCATGAGTCATCATAATTACGATTCTGACATCATAACTTTTCAAAGATTAGAGTCATTAGATATTTAGGTATAAATCTCTTCATCGCTGTTACTAGCATATTAGAGAGAATTTGAATTGAGCCTGGGCTACTACGCTCATAGACATAAAGATGAAAATATGCTGCGACGCAAAGACAAAAGTGAACCGTGATTGTGTAGTGTTCGTTATTCATGCAATTAAAAGTTTATTGTTCTTTATATAATTAATTTCGCATCATTATCGCTTACTTTTACATATAAATGTACTTTTTTGTTATTTGCACTGGTCCTAACCTATTTAGTTTACTTCTTGGTTTACTTATATCTTTATCTTATGCTGATATTACCGATAAGCAATAAAAACATAAATTACTACATCATAACAACAAATATAGAATTATTGTTATTATGACATAGCTGCATTACTGGACAATTCGGAAAAATTAGAATAAAACTACATGTAATTAAATATTATAGTATAATAAATTTTAAAATCAGCACTTTTAGTTTGCTAATCTCAAATGAGATGAAAATAATATTTACATTATTTTTGAAAATTATGTTGTTAGTTGAACAAATGAGTTATGTTGCACACCTGTGGCCTAACAGATAGAAGATGGTAAAATTGAATATAAACATTACAAAATCATCACGTTTTTGGACAAATTACTTAGCATAATAATATAATAAATAACATATTACTCAATTACTCATATTATACTTAGATCTCAAAGAAAAATTAATAAAATGCAGGTATGTTAAATATTGACATTATTGTGTTATTACATTAGCTTAGGTGTAGTTAAAAATAGTCACAGAGCAAACTACTGGTAATAGTACTATAACATACTTTAACAATATACCTTGCAAACATTAATTTTTACCTTCACTGTGTACCTTATTTGATAGTTCAATTTGAATTTGAAGTATGTAATCTCTTAAAACTGCTTTTTAATATTATCATTAATAAGGTACCTAATATTATATTTATACAGAAAATAAATACTAGACTACTACTATAAGAAAAATGAAATACACACAAAGAGAAGGAAATGTTAGTAAAATGTCAAGATAAAACGAACACGCCTAATTGCATATAATTGAATCTACATGTTAACAATTCATGTTAGGTTGCTCAATAAAATATTTCCCTGTCACTGGCATCTTAATGTTTTAATCTTCCTGTTGCTGATATGATTGTAATTTTTGCAAAATAGTAATACACATGTACAACAGCCAAAAGAATAGAAATGGACAATACGACACTAGCATCATTATGATAAAAATGAATGACATTACCTATGTTAAACAAGTACCTCTGTTAAACTGTTAAACCTATATTAAAAAGTTAAAAGGCAACGTATAGCCATAGAAAGATTACCTAGTATTTACGACACCATTACGATTACGACACTAACCTCTGACATATTGACATGACATAAATGTCTCCCTATTATTGGGTCTTACTCAACAGATGACAGGATTTTTCTTTGACTACCATTTGTAAGACAGAAATACGACAATTACATTGTACACGGGAATTACTTTAGTTTGCTATCGCTGCATTTGCGCTATATTCACGTTAACATTTCGGTAATAATACACATCATTATATTTGGTTTCGCTAATCATTCCGAGGTAAAGAATGACCAGATAAAAATAACTAAAGGGGTTAAAGCATTAGCTAGTTAGTAACTAGTTGTTTCGCTTATTTACATAAATCATAAATCTTTTAGTACCACAAGAGCACTACAGAATCGGGACTATTTAAATCAAAAATTATCATAGAAAATCTCGGGTAGAAAGCAGGTAGCTGTCAGTTCAGCTTTCAGTCAAAGTGCAAAATTGGAATTTAATTTTAAAAGATTAGACGAAGAATGAATACTGCATCAAATTTTAATGGTCGAGTCGCAATGAATATCACGTTCATATTCATAAGTATTACCATATTATTGGCTGGCGTGAGAAAAGATTATACCAAACATTTCAATTACACAAGGGAGAACAATGCACTAGCAATAACACCATGATGAAGCGGTCTCATCCTGTTCTCTAAGAGCAAAACTATGAGTACTCCGGTGATCTGCGTCCCAAAGACCAGGAGTTTGGACGATTTTCTGAACTAATTCTTCAAAGGCACACTGAACTCCTTCTTTTGATTTGGCACTCGCTTCTATAAAAAGCATGGAGTGGCGACGGGCAAACTGAAGTCCTTCTTCTCGGGTTACAGCGCGATCCTAAAATTTGAAAGAATTAGAGAAAATGAAAAAAAAAACATTTCTGTCTAATATGGTCCAGTCAAAAATAAGCTAGTAACTTTTGATTGGAATTTGAAATTGTGGATTGTTGAATTTACAGCTATAAAGGAAGCGGCATTTTACGATTAACATTAATGTGAATAAAAAATTACTGAAAACACATAACACTAACCTTGTCAATTTTGTTCCCTACAAGCATTTTCACAATATTGCTTTTGGTCGCGTAAGTATTGAGTTCTTGCAACCATGGATCAAGCCTCTCAAATGAAGCTCGAGAACTGACATCGTAAACCAGAATAGCCCCTTGTGCTCCTCTGTAATAACTAGGAGTTAAAGTTCGAAATCGTTCTTGTCCAGCAGTATCCCAAATTGCTAATTTTACCAAGTTTCCCTCTACAGATAGTGTTTTAACTTTAAAATCGACTCCAATTGTTGCTGGCTGGTCCGGATCAAAAACATCGTCAGTAAAACGAATTAATAAGCTATAAAAATCAAAACAAATTTTTTACATTTACATAATTATAAATATTTTAATTTGAAGCGTAGTAGTTAAGATAATAAATTCCTTACGAAGATTTTCCGACGCCGCTTTGACCTATGATAAGAATTTTTAGAGTAGTTAGCACTTCGTCTGAAGACATTTTTCTTTCACCGTCCAATATTTTTGAGGCTTTCCAATCTGTAATATCAAAGCAATTAAATAATGAAAAAGAATTTTTGATTCAAAATTTCACCAATACGTGCGTGTAGTAAATAATAAACTTATTTAATATACTGTACGACTGTACTGTAACAGTACCTATATTATATTATATTATATTTAATTAATTATAATATAATGTGTTGAATATTGAATTTAAAGGCTTGGATTTTTTTATTATTTTTTTATTTATTTTTTAGTAAATCTCCACAAATGCAGAGAAATATCCTGATTTGCCCAAGAACAAGTTAAATTAAAATACAGCTACCGATGACCCGATGAGGTACAAAACACGGTACCCCAACACGTCAAGACTCAATCTTTTCTCACACACTGAACTGAATGACTTTTTTCCACGCCAATTTACGTGAGAATAAAATTTCCCACACAGCATTAATAGTGAGCCTAGAAAATCATTCAATAACGTTCGTTTACATTGACCTTGTATTGTATGTTACTGTTTTAATTGTGTTTTACGCAAGTAATTGGCCCATAAAATAACAATTACATACATACATACGTAGATACGTACATTACATTTACGTACAACATAAATGACGATGATGTAGCCCTGAAACAAGCCTGGGGACCGAGGCCAAAGGCCCAGCCTTCAAGCATAACCGAAGTTATCAATGAATTCTTCAAAATACACTGTCAACTTAAGTATGTGTGAAGTGTAAGTAAACCACAACTGACAATTTCTGAATTATTGAATAGGATATTCTAGGGCAAATGACAATTTGAAAATTATCAACCATGATGATATATGAGAAAATTCTGATGCTACTTTGTACTTACAACTTGAATGTTGAACTTGAATTTGTCAGATTTTCAGCCAACTAGCTAACCACCCAGGACAGGAGGACCCAGCCAGATGACGAGATGACAAGCAGTGATTACAACAGCTGGGACAAAGACCTATTGTCAGTTGACACGATAGTGAATTCGGGATGACTGGATTACTATGGAGGAACAGGAAACAGGAGAGAAGAATGGTGAAACTGTTAATCCTATTTGCACTATTTCGTCACCTTTCTGCTGATGAAGATGATGATCTAATGCTTTTGATGCTGGATATATGGATGTGGTAATTACTCTTTAATTTCAAATTTAAAACCTTTGAATTGTAAACTTTTGACTTTGTGTAATGGTGAAAATATTAAGCTTAAATTCCACTTTAATTTCGGTCACCTCACTCGGAAGGGGTGCCAATCAAAAATTGAACAGATTTTTGTTATTGTTGATTGTTGCTGCTTGCTATTTTTTGTTACTGTTGCGAAACTGATTTATTTTTATTACGTCTTGTTCTTGTCTGTTATAAAATCAGCATGAATTCAATTTCCCGCGGGCTTATGTACTAGTCGCAAATGGCATTCACAGATGCTGCTCCATGTTGCTTTGCAATACGATAACTCTCCCACGGGTCCAATAACATTTTGCACTTCGCAGACTTCGACTGCAAAATGATGGCAAAATACAACAGTTGCAACTTGCAACAACACCGCAAATACTCCTGTCCGAATCAAAGCTGCAATTGAGCTTTACGTGAACGAACACTTTTTTGACTGTTTTTGAGTGAGGTAAAGGTACTGTAGTGCAAAGTGCAGACTAGTACTATAGACTCCAGAGATAGAGATAGAAAATTAATCCATTCTGAAAGTGAGATGAGATGATGAGAAGGATGACTACGTCTTTAAATTGACAATCTACATTCTACTAATGCCTACTAGTGTTAATATTATAAGCATAAAGAATGCTTTATTGAGTTGGATGATTGGATGACAAAATCATAAATCGGCATAAAACTAAATACTACCGTACATGACTCTAATGAATTATTTTCACAAGTTCATAATTATAGAGGCTATATAGCATATCGGGTTTACAGAGTTCAGAAGATTACAAGCATCTCTCCGAAACAGATTCAGGGTTATTTATGGTTATTTATATAAATTGAAATTCTAAGGTCGAAATTGAAACTTTGGCTTTGTGATTTGATGAGACTTTGTAACTGCGACACAGAAGAAATGCGATTGTTAAGTTGGTAGTTGGTGATTGGAGTGATAAACCAGACACCTATAGATGTAAACACTTTCAATTATTATGAATTAATTCATGTACTACATACTATTCTACAAACGGAAAATATAGAGACTGATTATGAATTTCGCGCAAATTTTTAAGGGTTACTTTTACGAGTTGTCTGCGTTACTATACTTCACTTCACAAAAGTATATTATAACATTAGGCGGAGTAATTATGACGTCAGAGTATTTATAATTTCCGTTTATATAATACATACTTCATTCATACATAATACCGGCACATCTTAAATACATCTTCCTATACTGACCGATCTACTCCATTTTACTGTCGCCACCAGCACGAAGATATTCAAAGATTTTATACTCAATCACATTCACTTTTATCAACACCCTGCACACCATAGCATAGCACTGTAGACTGTAATGTCTATAATGTTGAAATATGAGATCTTCATGCTCATGAACAACGTTTCGTATTGGACTTCAAACCGTACATTATTACTTTCCATCCACGCAGAAATACATGGTACATAACTTGGCAAATAATTACGCATCCGCATGTTACTTCTTAGAAGTAACTGAAGTAACTGCGGAAATCAATCACTTGCTTTTATCGCCATTTTAGTAAATGGTTTGTTTATTCATTATTGATACCACCAAGCCATATCATCATTCCATGATTTTACGATCTTGCATGATCATACGATAACATTCGTACGTTACGAACAACGTTTATGAATCATCAAATAATTATTATGCAACGATTCGTTACTTCAATTGTCTATAGTCTACTTCTGCTGTGTGACTGTGCTTGGTCAGCAAAAGTCAGCATCAGCTTACCACTTGGAGCCCCGGGATTTACCCAGTCAGCGTAGCAAGGTCCTCAGCCAACACAATTAAGTTTTTACAGTAAAAATCTAAAAAAAATGTTTTAAAAATGTGGCAAACGTAAAGCTTACCATCTCCTAAAGTGACACACTGACACACCATATTATGCACATTTTGGGTAGTTCTGGTCCTGGCGCGTCAAGTGTTTTCTTCCTCCATTGGTCATTGTATTGAGACTTTAAGATAGTTTCAATCAATCTCAATGTTTTAAATATTCATTTTAGTTTCAAGGATAAACTGTAATAAAATGTAAAAATTCAATAATTTTGCGAACACGTTGATATCTGCGGCGTTCTCATTCTCTCACATTGTGTTAATCTATATCCATTCAACCTGCAACTGAGTATTTTGCACATTGATCTGAATTGACTTCACTAAACGACCCTGATGCTGTTTAGTCTGTCGTCGTGTCGTCTTATGTCTTGAGTGCGTTGTTGTGTGAATGTGTGTGTCATATTGCACACTCACACACAACTAAGATATGTGGCACGTTTAAGTAATAAAAATATTTCTACAATAATGACACAATCGCAGTATAGTGTCTGATGCTGATCCTAAAGTTTGTCTCTGCTGATACTCTGATTTGATTGTTATTACTTGCAGAGTAGCAAATATTCCACTGATTGGCCTTATCTTGTAGACTAGAAGAAAGTTAACCACTAGGAAATCTATTCACTCCGTCAGCTATTTAAAGACAAAAGAATCTTTGCAAACAAAATTACTGGCGAATCAAAGTGCCAATACCAATCTCATTATGGAAGTAGCGACAAAAATTGCTATCAAGTCTGTGATAATTAAGCATGGACTTGTACCTCATGGACGTAGGCGTGAGAACGTGAAAACCGTAGAAGCAGAATACAACGAAGATCAGCGCATTCCTCCGGTGCCAACCTTTTCAGTTGTCGACAATACACTACTGAGCCAACACCACTTGTTCTTTCCTGGTATTTAACGAAATAATTTTTTATACAATGTGTAATTGAAGTCAATAATGGAGAATATGCATCTATTTTGTAACCCGAGTTATTCAAAATCAACAAATTTATGATTTTACAAGGTCCACTAATTAAAACGGGGACAAAAAACAGGGCGATGAATGGATGCCTTCCGATTGATTGCTTGTTTTCAGAAGGAAACATGTTTGATGATTACAATTATAGAATAGAAATCGGATGGAAGTTGTTGAAACCCGATTATCAAGTACCTCCAGGTCCAGGATATCCACTCTTACCTAACAGCAGGAAAAATCGCCGAAAAGCTGATAAAGTAATATTAAAACTTATACATCTTTATACTCTGTTCACAACACTTATTTAACTATGTTTAAAGGTTCTGGTAAGTTGGTAAGATTTGGATGTCGGATTAAGAGTAATTTCCGACTTTTAACAGATTTATCAAAAAATGCTCATTATGATCGTCGAAATACACAAGGTGTGTTTTAATATTCACTTCATGCTGATCCAAATGGAAATTAACGAGTGGGGATTGACTGTGCAGCAGTTTCAACACTTGTTTCATGAAGTACGAGATGGAAGTTGGAACTCAAAAAAGTTGTTGGATGATACAATTGAAATCACTGAGATGTTCAGAAAGTATATTCTGATTCTGGATATTTATGCAAAGGTTTTCATTAACGAATTCTTCAATCATTGGAAATTGCTTGTTCACGTATTGTGTCACCGCAAGCGAGAAGAACTTTCCCAAGAAGTAAAGACTTTTCAACACAACTTAATTGCAATCAAAAATAAATATGACCACTTAAAAAAACACGGCTACAATCACAATCGTCAGCTAATTGGTGATGACGAAAATGAGCATTTTC
This sequence comes from Tomocerus qinae, assembly GCA_020055645.1. NCBI lineage: Eukaryota > Metazoa > Arthropoda > Collembola > Entomobryomorpha > Tomoceridae > Tomocerus > Tomocerus qinae. Next base: position 45,111,554 of record CM034547.1, read on the forward strand.
ATGGAGAGAAGAAGCAAACCTTTTTCGAAGGAAGCAATCATGGGCATGGCTTATCTTCAAGAGGAATGATGGTGCTAAAAGAAGCATTTTCAGGTATGTATGTACCGGATACTATAAGTATGTACACAAACTTATTGATATTTATATTGGGGAAGGTATAAATTGACCACAAAGTTTACACTTTTAGAAATTCTGTGTGGTACTTCACCAAAGCATTTTACTTTCACTTTCATGGTCAAAATTTTTATATTACATTACTAACTGACTACTATCTACAAAGTCAATTATTATGCACTCCATACTCCCCATTTGTAAAAACTGATTTATAAACATGCATTAGTTACTAGTATCTCAATAATGTAACGAATCATCAGTAAGTATAATTAGCATCAATGTGCCTAAAATCCTCGCAATTACTTGTATCAATTCAGAAAACTTGTAAAATACAAATAATTCTAAATTATTTCATTTGTTTTTAATAACAAGTTACTTTTCTCCACAGATGAGTTTATCAGGAAGCATTTTCTACAAGAAGTCACAGTCAAAAGATTCTATGATTGTAAAAGTGCATTCGAAACGGACGAAGAGGACAATGATACTCGTAATTCTATGCTTATTCACCAGCAAGATCTCTTAAAATCCCAAGAACCACAGCCTAAATGTTTGAAGAAAAAAGCGAAATTGAGAAAAACGGAAGATGAAATTGATGAAGAAACATTTGGAGACAATCAAGGAATATCAGATGTTGGGGAGCAAACCCACGAAATCAAAAAGGATAACCCAGATGCAGATACGGAACTAGATGTAGACAAATCCGAGGAGGAATATTTTACTGGCATCGATGAATAGCTGAGTGAAAGAGTATTGCAGTGAACTAATTGGAGGAAAATAAAGTCCCAAAATGGACATAATATCTTCCTATTTTCTTCCCATTTCTTTAGCTAATTCCATGATTTGTTTGGTTTATTTGAAAATCATGCACATATATTTTAAAAAGTTTAATCCAAGTATTACTTCAACTTCTGAATTAATGGGATGATTTGTTGATGCGTTTTACAATACTTACTTCAAACTACGATTTTTATGCCAAGGTTATGCCAAGGTTCAGCAATACTAGCATAAATACTATAAAGACAATAGTGAGTAAAATATAACGTTTTTATTCACAAATACATATCTTAGTATGAAAACAAATATTTCTCATAAAAATGTAAATATTAATACAAGTCTGGAACAAGTAGCTTATATATGTCAAATAAAAAATATCTAGTTAACCATTGGTTATCTCCTGTTTGTTCTTTGGTGTCAGGATTTGTGCAGATGAACTCTTAGACGGTTAGAACAATATTATAGCAAATATATACATAGTTGTCTCCAGTACGCAATATGTATACAAAATATTCGTAAGCAGAATATCACAGAAATCTTCGCTTAACAAACCAGTTCATCTTTATTGTCATTGATACTCTCATCAAAAGTGAATTCGCTTGGTATTACGATAGTCATTCCTTTTTCATAAGCCTTCAAAATATTAAAAAATATTAAAGCGCGATGTTGCAACACATTTTAATTCTCACATACTCAATCAGTTCTTTTAAGGTACCTTTTGGGCTAATTGTTTCAAGTTCGCACTCCCCATTTTCCCTGTGCTGCGCACCATTGACGTTAAAATCCCATCACGGTCTTTGAGCAAAATATGAGGATGATCATATTCCTATAATTCAAAATAGAATGCATCAAATTGACAATAACCATACTCCTTTAAATGTTACAAACATCTTTTTATTAATCATATATTGACTATAATAGTAAACTTGTCACATTAACTATCGGGCCATCGTAGTAAACAGGGATACTAAAATTTAATTTACCTTCACACAACCTCCATCCAACACTAGTATTCTGTCACAGTCCATAACGCTATGTAGCCTATGAGCAATTGTAATTATTGAGCAGTCAGCAAATTTAGTACGGATAGTCTCTTGTATAAAATTATCCGTTCTGCAAATTCAGTAATATATAATTATCTACCCAATTATAACCAATGAATACATACTTTTGATATATTGATAATGATAGATATAGAGCAAATAAGTATTTACCTAGGATCAACATTTGCTGTTGCCTCGTCCATTACAAGAATTCGATTTTGTCGTAAAATAGCCCTAGCTAAGCAAACAAGTTGACGTTGACCTGTACAACAAACCATTAAAAATTTATTTCCGGCAATTAGATGATCGCATTTTATTTCGCAAAAATTATTTACTCTTACCCAAACTGAAATTGCTACCTCCATCAGAAACTTTGAAATCTAAAGCAGGTACTGCTTCTTTCAGTTCAACCTGCGGCAATGTACAGTTTGTTTTTAATTACTTAACTTAAAATTAAGGTTGAAATAAGTTTTAAGTTTGAATTCAGTAAATTAAGGATATAATTACCTCATCTAAGACTTGCCACAATTCACTATCGGAAAACTGATTAAATGGATCAAGATTGTAGCGCACTGTACCAGAAAACAGTACTGGATCCTGTGGAATTATTGAAATCCTTTTGCGCAGATCATGAAGACCAATGCTATTTATAGGGACCCCGTCAATGAAAATTTCCCCTAAAGGCTCTGTCATTCTGAATAAGGCAGCTATAATAGAACTTTTTCCTGCACCCGTTCTACCTAAATGTTTCAGGAAATGTACGCTTGTTACAACTACTTGTGAATTTGGACAATGAAATAGACTAACTCAACTACTGTACTTACCAACAATTCCAATTTTCTCTTTAGATCTTATTTCAAAAGTTAAATCCTTGAGTACAAGTTCGTCTTTATAGGCAAGGGAAACATGGTTGAATTTTATAGAACCATTAGCAGGCCATCCTTCGGGAATTTTTTCTAAAAGGTAATAAAGCTGGATGTTAACTTCATTCCCAAATGCATGAATACCGAATAGGTACATAAATATTATGATTAATTTAATAGTCTAAAAAATTGAAATTTACTTTCTTGAGATTCTAATTCAGCCTCTGGTTCCAAATTGGCATATTCTAAAGTTCTTTCCACTGATGTCATTAGATTTTCCATTTCAGCCGATTGACGCCTAGATAAAAATACAGATTTATAAGAACTGTATTCAAAATTCAAGACAATAATTAAGTGTCGATACATTTTAACTTACATTCCCCATTGAAATGTCCCAGTAAGTGTCAAAACAGAGGAGATTGCCAATCCGACATTCCCACTCATTGTAGCTAATTCGTTACATAAAACATAATTTTTTAAAAACAAGTATTCTATGTACGACAAGCATGGACGTAGGAGGATTTGGAGAAAATATAATGGATTGTATAAAATATTCATTATGAAAATTGAGAAGTCTTACATGATGAGAGAATGAGGAAACTGAAGGTAACAATTATTAGGAAAATTACTGAAAGCATTTCCAGCCATATTCCAAACCACCTATTGGAAGATATAAACAGGAACCACGCTGACGAATGTAAATCCTAGAATTGCATATATAATTTAATTTTACAATTCAAGAACAATACGACAAACTATATATATTTAGATTTTTTAGAAGTCACTCGTACCTGATGCCCATCGTATTGTTTTATCAAAATGCTCTGTGTATGTGACGAACGGATTGTGGTCAATCCTTGAATGGATGCAGCTAGGTGAGTAAACAAAGGGCTTCTGGCTGTCGGAGTACACAAAACACAATTACAACTAAAAGTTAAAGTGTAGAAATTATTGGTGTACATATTAAGATTCAACTTACTTATCGCTTCAATGCGTTTTACATCTCTTGCAGTTTTTATATAAAATCTTCGGATGAACCATAACGCTATAATTAGTAAAGCACTTGGTAGCAATACAAAGTAGTTTGACACTATAACAATTATCACCACTCCTATCATGAGCAGAAATATGGACAGCACATCGAAAAAGGCAGAAGGCAAATTTTCATCCATTGAGCCAAGATCTTTAGTAAATCTATTCATAACCCTTCCTAAACAAGGAAATAATATATTTTTAAACTTTGTCCCTTGTATACTATTTTGCAAGCTACGAAAAACTTACCAGACGGATTATCATCGAAAAACTTCGTTGGAGCACGAACAAGGCTTGAAAACATTCGATTATGAACGTTTATACTGATACGCATACAATAGCGAAAAAAGTAGGCTGCTTTGACATTTGCAGATATTATTATAGACAGTACAAGGCCACAGTATACCCAAATGTAAAAATGTTGTCCTAAATATTCATCATGTAAGTTCTCCATTCTTATAGGCAGATTATCAGTTACTGTTTTGTTAAATTCTTCTGAATTGTAGAGTGGATTTTCGGACACAGACGAATTTACTTTTGTCGTTTTTGCCCACGCTTCCTCTTGGTTAGTCCTTCAAATATAAGTATGTAAATCATTGTTACAATATTATGTTACTTGTTTAAACATACTGATACATAAAATGAGCAGAGAGAGATTTTCGGATTCATTATTATTATTTCAATGATTTGTTTACCAGTAAGACAGCCAATAATCTGAAAAACTGTAGAGGAGCTGAGACAACAAAAATCCACTAAAGACTAGTATCATTCCACAAATAGAATCTCCAGATTTAAAATATGCCCAGTACGTTTTCGCACTAACACAACCGGCAGCCATTTTTTCACTTTGGTCTTCAGGTTTCTCATGTTTTTTCTTGATTTCTTCAGAAATCTATGAAAAAACATGCATTGAAGTAAAAATGCCAGAAATGGTAACCATAAACAGTTCCATGTCGATACATAATTACGTAAAATCACCAAAATAATTTCACACTTACAGCTTCCATTTTGGTTATGCTTGCTTTTCTTACAATGTCCTCTTCACCCTCTCCGGTCATTAAGCTAACAAAGTCAATTCCATCTTTGACCAGTTCTGAATATGTCCCTTGGGCAAGAACTTGGCCCTAATATAGTTTCATAAAACGAGGATTCAAGCATTCCAGCATTAATTGGGTTAATATCGTATAAATAAAATTTTTACTTTAATCGTATCGTACCTGATTGAAAACAAGAATATGATCCGCTTGCGGAAGGTATTGCAACTGGTGTGTTACTAGAATTCTTAAGGAATCCTTTAAATATTTTTTGATACATTTTTCAAAAATATGTCTACTGACTCGGGTGTCAACGGCACTAATAAGAATTTCATATATTAATGTCTATTTATACCACATATGTTAATATAGGCATTAAAAAATCTGCATATACCTTAATGGATCATCCAATAAATAGATTTCGGCATTTTGATACAATGCTCGAGCTAAATTGACTCTCGCCTTTTGTCCTCCACTAAGCATTATCCCTCGCTCACCCACAATTGTCATATCTTTTTCAGGTAATTGCCTCAGGTCACTTTCAAGAGCACATACAGATATCACATCTTGGTAACGATTTTCATCAAATGGTCGACCAAAAACTATATTTTGTCGAAGATTTCCAGAAAATATCCATGGTTCTTGAGTTGCGTAAGCAGTAGAACCGTTAATAGTGCATTTTCCTTCTTTAATTGGCAGTTCTGCAAGTAGAGCTTGTAAAAGAGATGTCTAAAATAAAAACAGATACAATAAAACTTTGATTATACTTCTCAGAAGTCAGAAACAAACTTAGAATATGATTTATGGATTTACTTTTCCTGAACCAACTGGTCCTGCAATAATCACTAATTTGTTTCCTCGTAAAGATGCGCTGATGTTGTTCAATGTCAATTTCTCCTTAGTCCAACTGCAACATAAAAATCCGATAATATACATATTTTATTTCATACGCTGCTTTATACATACTGCTATATCTCAGTGGCTGCCGGTTGCCATTATCTGTATTAACTTTTTTTAAATGTGAAACACTAACCTGGCAGTAATTCTGTCCATATGAACGACAGGAATATCAGAATCGTCATTGTTATTTCCGTTCATGGTAAAATTTGAATTTACTTTCTGCTCATCTAGCAGTAGAAATGTCTACTTGTGACAAAAAGTCAATATCAGAATTATTATAACCATTAGTAAAATTATTTTCTATGAAAGTAAATCATAAATACATGCAGCCTTGCCTCAATTCGGTTAGTAGCAACAATCAGTTCACCAATGCCAGCGGCTGCTGAAGGTAAAGTAGAGATCATGTTTTGTATGATGACATTGAAAATAGCAACGGAGAAAAACACTTTGTCAGCTGTCAGCGTATTGCCAAATAACACGTAGGTGAGGAATGTCAAAAAAGGTATTAATTTCGATGAGGAGATATACAAGGATAAGTAAAACGATCGGAGATAAGCCCGCTTTCTCAATACTTTTACTTCGTGCCTGGAAGAAAGTAATTTGTCAAAATCATTCATTAAATTTCCATTAGTCGGAAACGCCGTTCCGTTCCGGTCTCTTATTCTGCATTTCAAGGACAAGCTCGCTCTTTAAAAGATAATCAATAGATTGTTTATAAATAAATTAGCTTACAATCTTATTTGGTTGACTAGCGTTGAAAATGGCTTCTCCCAAGCATACATTTTTATGACCCTCATAGCGATAATAATCTCATTCATTATTCTTCCTCTTTCATCAGCCTTTTGAGCAATTTTGAAACGAAACGTTCTAGAGAGCTTTCCTATATAATCTAAATCAATAGTTCAATGGTTAGTATTTTGATTTCAAATACCTAAACCATGTACGATATGAATTAATGTATTTATTTGGTATACTCACATTGTAGAGGCATGAGAAGAAACACAAAAAGGATACCTAAATCAAAATGTAAATACATTTAAAACCATAGCTATAAAATAATCAAAAGTTCAAATAGTATATGACTTTTACTTACCACTAAGACACGATACCTGTACAGAAAAGAGAAGAAACATGGTCAAATAAATAAGATCACCCAATACATAGTTGGTCAAAATTCGTTGGTATGTACGAACAAGAAAATGTAATGAAAACATACCCCAAGCTCTTCCCAGAGAAAAAATACAAAAATCACAGTTTGAATAGGACCGATGTACAAATACGGAATAAATAGGACATTGTAATCAAAGCGATTGACATCATTAGATAAAAGATTTACGAGTTGTCCTACAGTCGTTTGTCCCTGGGCAATGTGACTTAGTTTTAGGGCCTATATATTCATAAAATTAGTTCCATTTAACAACTTCAGTATAGATTATGGAATACGGATATAGAAAATTGGCCTACTAGAAGCATGTCATTATTTTCCAAACCTTTCTATAGATGAGAGATGAAGAAGACACGCGGCATTTCATTCCAATATGTAAAATTGCGAAAGAAAGCGGATGAATTATGAGTGTGTGAGCTAATGATGTGAAACACACTCCAAAGGCATACCAATATTGGTCTTTTAGAGTTGATTTGTCGGTGAAAGAACGGATGAGGTATCGGAGAAATAATGGCTGAGCAACTCTGGAATTCAAATGAAATTATTTATAACGTTTCTTGTAAGAAACTTTCCGTAAGCCATTCATTTTTTATTATCAGCATAGGAGGACCAAAATTATTAAAATTTACATTATTTTAATTTATAAAAACCGTACACAAAATAAAAGTAAACAAATACAAAAAATTCAGCATTTTCTCAGTTGGTGAGATTTGTATATTTTTAGCGAATTAAATAAGTATAGAGCTTGAACTGTGGAGTTGAGAAGCAAGGAAAGCATACCGTATTACGCATTCGTCAAAAAGCATAACAAGTCCCAGGAGCATGTAGGTTTTCCCGAAAACTCCGATCAATGCTTTGTAAAATTTAGGCTTCCGTTGCTTCAATTCCGCCGCTTTTCTTCTCTCTTCCCATTCCCTATGAATATTTTAAAAGTGACGGACATATCAGATGAAAGAAACAAAAAGAGACAAAAAGAATAATATAGCCCGATTCGTTAGCTTAAAATTTGATCATTTCAGAAATTATTGGTCGTAAAAGAAAACATTAAGTAGTTGTTATTTTAAGCAAGCCAATTAGGAAAATCAATTGGTGGGACATGGAAAATCTAGGTACAAATGTCATTACAGCTAATCATCTCTAACTTTAGAATACATTTAATAAATATCAGAATGCTTCGCGCTTGGGTTCTTTAGGCTTAGCTATAGATGATATGGGTACGCTTATTATTAGACAGTATGAATAAGTACAAGAGGGGTATCAGTCTATTTGCTAAGTTTCTAATGTTTCCATGATATATAGAGGGGCATATATATACATATATATATATACTGTAGACTGTAGCATATCTGCACTTTGCACTCTGAATAAATGCAAATCTCTTCCGAAAGTTTATTTATAGAGAATATTATCCATTCTTACTTGGATGAGCTATCAGAGAGAATCGAAAGCAAAGAAAACATCTTGAGAAACTTTAATGGACCATAATCCCAGCTGAGCTGAGTTTTGTTTGTGTTTGTTAAAGAGTGGATTGGGGAATAGTGACTATGTGACGCTACAGAACCAAAGGTTTATAATATAGTACTGCTAACAATAACAATATAATACCCCCACTGATTTCCCAACAACATAGCGCATCAAATTATATTTTACAATGTTTTGTCTTCAGACATTAGATAAGGCACCCTGAATCTGAGTATCTTGTTAAATCAAGAAGACTACAATAACATGGCGTTCAAAATTATTTCTCAGAAAAATGGGGACCATTTTGCAATTATCATACAGTAAACACTAAAAAGGGAAAATATAGATTTCGCATAAGAGAGAAAATAGTTTTTTTTGGTTTCCTCGTACTAAAAACCCCAACTGTTTAAAACTCCCAAAAAACTAAAATATCTAATTAATATAACCTAAAATATTAATAAAATTAATTATTAACATTCGCCTACAATACAAATAATATTATTTAAATGGAGAATATTGTGACATAATTAGAGAGGGAAAGAGAAAATTGTACTAACTTGCCCAGTTTGGTTCCAAGAGTGTCGGAGATATCTTCGGTGAGTACATTGTACATATCATTGATGTCTAAATCCCTTTGAGACCCTTTGCGGAAGAGTGGGAAGATCCATAGGAAGAACAGTTTAGATAGTAGAGATGCATTTTCTCTAGGATTTTGGCAGTCTTTTTTCTCCCTGAAATCCATCGTCTAAGTAGGTTAGTGAGATGAAAAAGAGGAGAGTAAAGACTATCGAGTGGTGTAACAATAAGCAGAATTAAATGTGCAGTGCAGGAATTGTGTGTAGTCTATCTGTCACCTATGTGCAAGTGCAGATCTAATAAAAGCTAGGTTGAGGTTAGGTCCTTCTATTCTCTGTTTGGCTCTCTGGATAAGATCCAGTGCCAAACTGCCAAACATCAGCAGAGTAAAAGGGGGAAAGGAAAACAAGAATAGGAAAAGTCAGCAGATCTGAAAATCGAGCTGCAGTGCTAAAGTTGAGTCAGGAAAGTACGGAGAGTAGAGGAGAGCTAACTTCTCGTGCCGTTTCCGTGTTGTGTCGATAATTTTAAGTAAAGCAATGGTCAATGATAAACTGCCGAAATATCAAAGGAAACACCGAAAATTCCATTAGAAAATCACTTTATTTCTACGGCTGTGTGCAAAAATGCTAATTTCTATGTTCTGTAGTGTTTTCTTTTGTGAGTGTAGTTTTGGCTTCCTCTGCTGGCTGATGCTCCGTCAAAGATCAAACTTTGCAGCTTGTCTTTGCTATCTAATCTACTTTTATTGCGAAAAAGAATATTATGGAAAGGATCCAACGGGAGCCGGGCACCGAATGGAGTTTACTCAGTCAGCAGATGTGATGCGAATGCAGATATTTTTTCCTCTCTTCCATCTCACTATAGTCAAAATCCAAAGTTATACTACGTACTGGTGTATCCAAAACCCACACACACACTATTGAACAAACGAAGACAGTCGCATAATCATATATATTGTACCCTCCAGTTGTTTCAACTGTGTATATAAGCTCAAGGAAATACTTTTAGAGCACGCAGTAGCACAAAGAACGTTGTGACACGGAACGGGGAGTGCGAATGTAGCGAATTTACTCCGTTAATTTTGCACGGTTATACTTCTATCTATATATCCTGGATACTGCATAGGACTTGTGTATAAATACATTACTATTGCATACGTAGCACTTATGGATCCCGATACTTCTGTGAAATTATAATGCTAAAATTTGTAGGCTTGGCTAATAGTGCTAATATAAAATGCATCTTCTCCTCCCATCCGCTACCATAAAATGTTAATGTCGTCTGTGTCAGTAGTGTTAGTGTCATCGTCACGACCATCCTACTCCTTCAGTCACAAGACTTGCACCATCACCTTTCTATTATACACAACAAATCCAATACCAAATCTACTCAAAGTCAACTGGAATAGGGAGACTAACAATAAACTCCAAGATATGTATAACTTCCAACAAGTTAGTTCCAAGCTTATACATCCAGCAGTCTGGGCTAGAAACATACGTATACTAAATACAGTAATAATCCTGAACTTTTGTCTACCACTCCAGTACCCGACTCGACCCGACTCCGATATCCGAAGTCCTTGCCTTACTGTATACTTATTTCTAGAGTAGAAACATGTACATACATTAAACAATTTCCTTCTAATATTTACACATTTAGACATGCATTCTCGTATTTATACCCGAGGACACATATACTTACGATCTTGAATCTTTTTTTACCGTGTACATTGTATTCATAGATCAAAGATACACCAAGGATGACAACTTATGGAAAATCAAGTGCCTTAGAAGAGTCATTTTAGTAGACAAAGCAGATTTTGAGTTAACCTAATTTATTTTATATTCACTGTCCTCTTAGCTTAATCTATAAAACTAATCGCATAACTTACAATAAAGTATCGTGATCTTATTGTAAATTAATTGCAAAATGTGTAGTCGATAAATGGAGAAATTTGTGACACAAATCCACCATAGCGGACTCAACCTGTACCTGTCCATTCTAGTAACTTCCGTCCACTTTTAAACAACACGTTCCGGCTTCTCACAATTTCCTTCGTTTTCTTTGTCGTTTGGGTGTCACTGCCACTATAATGTCACTTTCAAACTAACAAACTTCCTTATTTCTGTCGTCCAAGCATATGTTTAGCCCACTGATAACAATGAATAACTGCTGGAGCCTACTAAAGAGACTGAGACAGCTTATTTAAAACTATCTTATTAGTTATTACCCAAATCAGTGATAAGATAATAGGATAACGGGACTACTTTGTTCAGCTATCTCCTTTCCATTCCATCATTTACGCACATCATACCCTACTTACCTATCTGTCTGACGTTTGACAATAATATAAGTCTAGTACAGTGCATATTGCATACATTTACAATGCCCCATTATATGCATATTATTTACAAGGCGGTGTCAGAAAACTACGAGCACTTTGAACCGCAAGTCAGCGTCAATCAAAACCTTTCCTGTAGCATTTGTTGACAATTTAAATCACGTTAATCTGCAGCCACAAAAAAGCTTTATTTAATAACCTATAAAAACCGCAAAAAATCAAAAATTTTAAAAATCAAAACATTTAACTGTTCAATTCTGTTCGGAATTTGGGACACTTTGGAACAATTTGAAACCATTAATTGATCATAATCACCATTACATTATGTGCCTATGCCTATTAATTTGCTTAAGCTTGTTAATTATTCATTAGAATTGTATTGACACTGCATTCTAGATTCTTGTCAATCCATTCCCTTGGTGCAAAATTCCTTTTGATCCTTTAATAGTCTTATTTTACAAAATTGTCTATACACCTGGTCAATGCATTCCAGTAATATCTAATTCCTCACTTATAAGTTACAAGTTGAAATAGAAGTAAAACACGACAGGGGTTTACAAGAAGTAATAGTTTTTCATGCATTTAGCACAGCGACATAATATGCAGTGTACTATGTTTCCTATCACCAGCATGAGTATGTAATGTACACATGCATGTAAATATAGTATGAGCATACATCAAAATTAGACAGTTAACTCGATATGGGGCATGAATATAAATACTATGGTATTCCCAGAGCACAAAAGTGTCATACAAAAATAAACTTACATAGGTGATTCCTCCTCAATACGGATTTTATATATTTGTACGGACAGTAAACTTGTTTTCCTGGCACAAACGTGAACCTCCTGAGGTCACATTTATATGAAATAAAATCATATCAGAAACTCGTCAGAAAGTAACTATAAACTAGACCGACCGCGACTATTGTAATTCTGTAACACAAAGTATTGAACTATATGTAAATTAGCCCAATATGAATAATATTTTCGGTAAACCACAACTTCCTATTCACTGCTGGCCACTTACACAAGTGTTTCTGATAACTGTGTTATAGTATGAAGTTGAAGCACTGATAAATCTCATACTTTCTCGCTATATGTAGCGCCAAAGCTGTCCGGTTGTCACAAGATACTACATTTACTTCACAAAAAAGTCGATTTTAGAAGAAAGTCGTACTGGAATGACTATTAATTAAATATGGTCGAGCATTCCGTAAACGAATTTCTACGAATCGTTGTTGTTCTCAAATGTCTCAACTTACAGTTATTTTCTAAAAACATACCGAATTAAATGACTCATTCCAATACTACTTACACTACCGACTTTGCACATAACTAACTTTATTTCTGTTTACTCTATCTTTAGGTACCAAGTACCAATACGAATGTAATATTCTATTTCTATTGACTGCTTATATGCTTATTTATGGATATTAAAAAGTCAAGTTATTGAGTTTCAACTTCCAAGTACCTTGGCCATGGCCTTGGTGTATAGTGTATACTAAAAATCGTTACTTCAAATCCTCTTACCCAAACATTGCGTTTGCAGCTGATATAAGTACTAGAAAATTGGAAACTATAAATTACCCATTTTATCGATTGAGAAGTGAATATTAAAATTTATAGCTTGCCTGTCCCAAGTTGTCAGAAATCATATTGGAAGATGTAGGTAATAAAAATGTAGTTAGTCTCAAGATATTATTATCAAACGCATATTGCAGAATACAGATAGAAAATAAATATAATAGTAGACTTGGTATACAAGAAAGAAATCTTTTGCTATTATGAAATAGCAACACATAAGCATATATTACTACAAATGGCAGTAGAGGCTTTGATTGACAATAATGAGAATTCAGAGTTTAGCTTTATTCAAGGGACACAATCAGACCCGACAATTATACAAACTATACTCAGTAAATATTTAGCAACAATAGTAGTGCAAAACATAAGTACAATTTCCCAATCTATTATGGTCACATGAGAATATACAACCTTTGTAAAAAAAGGATTATAAAAAGTAAGATTTAAAAACCAATTGCTTTATAACACTTTATCTACTGGTTAACGAACGTATATATATAGCGGTGGTAAAAGCGTGGTCATTGATTACCGGAATGATATATCCACCAGCGCAGAGCAGACTACTGTACATAACCTAAGGTGGCAGGGAAATTCAGGCGATGCGACTTTACAGGAGACGGGAATCACCGGCGCTGTGCAACTACCGCCGCTTGCAGTGGTATGGTATTAAGCTTGTGTAGGCTAACTAATGCTGGAACCCAGCTTCTAATACAACTATTATTTCAATGCACTAAGTACAATATCAATTTTACTTTAACATTTATTAATTAAGTTAATATTTCTATATTTTAATCATAAACCCTAGTTTTAATTGCTTTAGACTTTAAAAATTGATTGTTATCAACATATTATTTCAACATGTTATGTAACAACATTTAAATGTGTTAAGAATGCCAGTTATGGCTGCTAACTACACGTACAAGTTTACTTGCACGACTTTTGGAAGCGTCGGTAATTCCACTCGTCCGGTGATTCCCTGCTCCTGTAAAGTCTGTATAATGTATCCAGTCTGTATGTTACCTAAGAAATACAGACTGGATAGCTGAACAATACACCAAAAAGAAGTTCGATAGAGAAAATTACATCGAATTATATAGCAGACTAATATGAAGTGAAATAGGAAAAAGGTACTCCAATAAAGTCAGATGAACTAGCACTTAATAAGTAATTAACTTCACATTAGCTTAACAGATGCTTTAGTGAGATACATAACAATTTCCTTATTTATGTTCTGTTTATACTATTTATAAAGACGGCTATCACTATACAGAGAATTTTCAGTTACAAGTACGTTTGCACATCCTATATTCAACACAAATCTTAATGTTGCTTAACTTATTGAATACTATGGCTTTGCACTTTGCACAAAAACAGAACTTAAGTAGTAAAACTCACTCTGAGAAAAGTAGTAAATACATTTTTACAGCTTTAGTCAACATGACTAAAAAATAGTAAGGTAAATAGCCTAGTAAATATACTTAACAATAATTATTAAATCTAATCTACGTACATACATTGCTGCTTATAATAGACATAGTAATTAATCTTAGCATTAAGCATGCTTTATTGTAAAATCCATTTACATGCATGTATGCATTACCATGTATATGGTAAATTCAAATATCGTATATCACATACCTTTCATGGTTATCCTCGTCAACTTTCACATTAGAATAAGCGCATTTACTATTTTGTATTCCAGTATTCCCGAAAAGTCGTTTCATTGCGTCTTGGTCAACTCCTTTTATACCTTAGTACACTCAACATTCATTGACGAGTATATTATGTTTAGAAGTACTTAGTACTAGTACTACTGTACAATGCACAATGTGGTAAGCAAGGGAGAATGCTCAATTAACTAATTGTTAATTAGTTAAGCATATAATAATACAGTAATGAATGATGTGTAAAGTTGCTGTAACTTTGTAAGTTGCTAAAAGTTATTTTTGATGAATGTTTGAGACACTAAATGAATGCACGAACGAATTTTAATTACAATCAACTTATGAGGAAGAGGTTTTACAAATTATTCTCCCAATGTTGGTTTGAGTAACGAGTTATAAAATCTAAAATAAATAACGCCTGAAAATGTTTTAGCAAGTCGTTGGTCTCAACTCAATCAACGTTATGACTGGAATTATTACAAAAGGCACAAATAAAAAGATACCACAAGTGTACATATAGACATAAGAGATAATAATGTGAGATGAGTCATCCTATATTGGTTTCGCTAGTTTCGACTTTGGCCACATCAATGTATTATTCTGTTGCATATATGTTTATTAAATGTGCATGGACTGGACAGAGTCTGATTACAGAGTAATCAAGAAATTTTTATGCTGAAAACAATATGAATGGGACATGAAAATTACTAGGTACGTTTCTTCTCGTTTCTTGTCAAAAGAATTGCAAAGAATATATTACTACGTCAATATAAACCGCGAATACATCTAGTAGATTCATTATTACTTCGTGATAGGAATTGATAAGTATAGTTATAGTTAAAAAGATATATGCCTGTATATAAGAACATAACCTACCCTAAGAATATATTCAAATGCGATATAAGATCTATCTTATGTAAATAAAAGGCTAACTGACCGCTCCAGATCAGCCTATATAATAGCTCTTCCAAGAATTATCTTCCAATTTCCAGTTAGCCTAGACAAAAAACCCGTTCATGGCATAGCAGTTCATTTTACTTTATCGTCCGTAAGAAAATCTACGACATTGCAGTATTCAATGTCTATTGCATCGCTTAAACAAATAAAACTTCACGCTAAATATAATTGGGAGCAAGAGATGCAAACGTTTTGCATGGTATTGATGACTCATGTCAGTCATGTCCATATTTTATACAAAGACACCTTTATACAAACTTGTATTCGCCTAATCTCTACAGTCAAGGCTTTAGTAATTAATTCTTGAATGTATGACCACTTTACCATAATGACTAATTCTGTATAAACTTATAAAATCTTTCCTGCCAGTATGCAGAGTGCCAATAAGTACGAAGTGACAAGATTAAGTGATATTTAATTTAAATTAAGCAGTATATTGTCACCCAGTTTTACCTTGCAAGAAATATAAATATACTGGGACATAATTCCAGGAAAAGGAGAGTCCCTCCGCCCTATCCAACCCGTGGCAGATCTCAATGGAAAATGAAAAGTGGTATGCGACGTCATATTCGCCACTGGCGTCTTGAATTTTGAGACGTATTTTGACAGTCTACCCCCAAGGGTGGCCTGATTGTTCCGAAACCCCAATAGACTGATTTTATATACCATTAATTCCTTCTCAGTATATTTTATTCTATTTTCCTTGGTCCTATCTATCTCAAGAGGCTTTTTTAAAAGGTCCTTGTTTGTAGTACTTGTGATCCCCATTTACCTTCCATGATAAATTTTGCTAAAAAGCAACATCCCCATTTGTGGCATTCACAGTCAAAGGGATAGCGTAGGTCACGTGTGCACTATACCGTAGCCATGCACAAACCATCTTTACAAAGCTCTACAAATGCATAGAATTTGCTTATGTAAATAAGATTACTATGGTTGTTTCTTATGTAAATTAAGGAGGCTCTCCACACACGCCTGCATAGCAACCACAACCACACTGGCCTATCTAAATGCATGTTAAAAAATGTTTTACATCCGGCTTTATTCTTCCCGAAGGATAAGCCCTATTTTTATGGGATTTGCATTTTTGGAATCCAGGAATATCCAGTAACAGAATCTATAATTCTGAAGTTTGATATTGTTCCTTTAAAGGTTTTAAAAATATTAAATTCCTAAAAATAGGACAATTTAAAATTTCTTTGGGGATTAGATTTTTTAAAACTATTTAAAGGAACAATGACAAACATCAGAATTATAGAATCTGCTACTGGATATACCCGGATTCCAAATCTGTAAGTACCATCAAAATCAACTGCTTGGTTCGGGAGGAATTTCGCCAAATGTAACGACAGTTTTAACATTCATTTTGATACTCCCTTGTGGTTGCTATGTAGGTGTGTAGTCCATACTTAAATATGTTTCTAAGGAAAACAATTTTCAAAACTACTGACATGTAAAAGGTCTTACAAGGGTACGCAGAGAGGAGTCGCGAGTCTCCAATGATTCTGCAAGAACTAAGCAAAAACCCACAGTAAATAAAATTACTCTAATGTTAACACGATTCGGAAATTGGAACTAACAAAATTGTAACATAAAATTGTGATGACTCATTTCAATCTTCTTTGAACTGTCAAAGTTCAATGTATAAATCATCGTTTTGATAATTTTATAAAACTCATTCTGAAGAATTGGCTTGCTTGCATACCAAAATTTTAGTACGATACCAATAACCCACTTTCCACAATAATGGGTCCCCCGACAGTAAATGTGAAAGCCGTTGAGCCTGGTGCCACGAATACGGCAGAATTGAGGCAAGGATCAATCAAACCAAAAATAATAGTGCAGACTTTAAGCAGTAATAATTCGATCTCCACTCAGCAATTACAATTTCAACAACAGGGAAAGGATGGCCAGCGCCCTTCTGGAGCAGCAGCTCCACAGAATCAAAGGAGACAGTCTAACCAAGCAAAAGGTTCGATAGTGCCAGACTCAACAAAGCCGCCAGATGGGGGCGAAAAAGAAGGGGGTATACTGCAGAATATAACGAATATCTTTAAGAAGTCATCTTCCAGTTCCGAGGCTAGTTTGGCTGGTTTGAATGCAGCGTTAGTTCACAGGCTATACGATCCGGCTGATTTAGCTATGCAGGATGATAAGGGCCGCAGATATTCTCATGTAAGCAGGTTTCTGTAAGAGGGAAAATAGATATTTTCCGAAGATTTAACAAGTGAGAAGATTATTAATTGCTTTAAATATCTAATAGCGTGCAATGCACTATCTGGGAGACAGAATCGAGGATACTGATTTGTGTTTCATTACATTGAAACCACGAGGACTGCCAGCTGATTGTACAATTAAAGGGAACTACGTAACAGTCCACAGACAAAATGTAATTCTTGGTCCTAAAGGATCACAAATTGAAAAGGTTCGACTTCCTGTTTTGAAACCCGAGAAGACACAGTCGGATGATGACAATCTTATCCTTTTACCCGGCCCATCTCAATATGAAGCTACACATCACTTGGGTAGGTAGTATGAGAATTTTTAGACCATTTCGACATAAATAAATAAATACATACCTAATCTCCATTTCGCAAGCAAAATAACCTGAAATAATAATAGTAGTATTTTACTTGTTGCAAAAAATAAGTTGGGGAATATTAATTAAAGCTAATCTTTGTAGTTAATCCTGATGATCCTGAAGGTTACACCGAATATTTGAAAGCAAAAGCGGAGTGGGAGAAAATAAGGTACAAAGTTATGCAAATTGCAATTTATGTAACATTTATGGTGTTTGCATGGATCTATGGAATCTGGTGACATTGCATTAGTGAATCTGGATGTAACATTAAACAATTACTAATTGAATCCAATGATACATTTATTTACAATTATTTACTTGACACAATCAGACCAGCATCTGTCTCTTCCGGTACATCTGCAAGAACTTCTGAGGACGAATCAAAGTTGATAACAAAAAATGTAGTTCGGGAGAAACTTCTAAAAGAGAAAGAAGAGAAACTGAAAAAGGTAGCTGATGCTGTAAAGGACCAGAAACAAGAAGAAAGCATAGTACCTGAAGTAATTGAAGAGCCTCCACCGTCAGATGTGCCAACAGAAGAAATACCAGAAATACCAGCGGAAAGTCAAGAAATACCTGAAACACCAGCAGAAAGCGAAGTACCAGTAGAAAATGCAGAGGTGCAGCCTGTGGCTATCGAAGCACCAGCTGAAGTAGTTGAGGAAAATAAAGAGAATGCAGATGGCGACAACGCTAATGTACCTCCTGAAGTGGAACCTGTCGAAGTTGTGGAGAAAGAGGGCAATGAAGCTGAAGCAAGGATGTTTCCCGGAGGAGATATTGTGACGGAACCAGCAGACACAATTGAAGAGAAGGCACCTGAAGTGACTCCACCTCCAGAAAAAACTCCTCCACCTGCACCTCCTCCACCTCTGCCTCAACTCCCCAAAGTTCCCATAAATATTAAGACCCGGAAGTCAGGCAAGTACTACCGAAATGTGTTTATTGGGTTCTAGTCATTATAACAGGGAATATTATTTTAGTGTATATCTTGTTCGGTCTTTAACAGAAGAATCGATTGATGAGAGTGACTCTTGGCTGCCCAATGGAACTGACGATGATTCGGGCTATGATTACTACGGCAGTGGTGGTAGTGTTAGCTATATTTCTAAATCTCACTCCAAGTCAAAGCCTGAATCTAAAAAGCCGAAATTGTCTGTCAAGATTGAAAAGAAAATTACACCTGAATTCCTGGTACACGATTCTGATATGGGGAATGGAATGATGAATCCAATGATGGGAGGAATGAATATGATGAATCCAATGATGATGAATCCAATGATGGGAGCTGGAATGAATCCAATGATGGGAGGACCAAATGGTATGGATCCTTTTATGATGGGGATTATGATGGGCATGATTCCTTACCTTTCCCCGGTAAAACCCGAACCTCCTCCCGCATATCCTAGCTACCCGCCACCACCTTGTTATGGATATGACTACTACGGCTGCGGAAATTATTGCTGCCCTCCACCCTGCAATAACGATCCTTGCTGCTATGATGAAAGTCCTAAAAAGTGTTGCAAAAAGGGGAAGAGTAAATGTAAAAAGAAGGATAAGAAAAACCCCCGAAGTAAATGTCACAAGAAGGAGAAATATAGTGTCGGAAGCCAAAGTAAAAGTACCACTTCAACTAATTATACTGCTACTGACAAAACCAGAAATCATTCTAAAAGGTCAGAACATAGAAATAAGAAGATAGCCCTTAACAAAAATCAGAATCTTAACCTTGAAGAGGATATGAATTTTGAGTTTTTACCACAGAAGGTATTTTATATCATAAAGTTATTAAAAAGGATAAGATTTTGATTAAGAAATGCTAAACAAGATTCACCATTATTGTACTTAATTCGCAAATAATTTTGTTCTTCTACAGGGTTGCTGCGCAGAAGTAATTTTTTTTGTAATTCTACAAGCTGTTGAACGTGTATTTGTGTAATTTCTAATTTCTAATTACGTAATTATAATTACCTGTTCATGTTTAAAATTTTCATACGAAATAATTTTCAAGGTAACAATGACCATGGATCCGGATGAGCCAGACCCTCTTTTGTATGCTGTTACCAATAATTGTATGCCAGTAGTTTGTTGTCAAATACCGCCAACTCTTGTGGTAGACCAACCAAAACCCCGGAGGTGTTGAAAGGAATTTTTTTAATGAGCTAACTTTGGACTTTGGACGGCAACACATTTACTGTAACTGTAACATTAACATTTCATGATTACTACATTTAAATTGTCTCCCTTTATTATTAAAAATTAAATATGATGGACAATGGACCAAATATGTGGGTGTGCAGAGAAGATTGAGTCTCTCGTGGTCGCCAGCCTCTCAGTATTATAACAGGGTATTGTTCACTAGCTTGGTCGTCTAAATACTGAGAGGCCAGCGACCAAGAGAGACTCAATCTTCTCTGCACTCCCACATATAGCAATTTTCAGCTATCTTGGAATCTTTTGCGTTGCGGAAATAAATTGATCTTTATCTTTATCTTGAACTAAATATATAATCTTATAATATCTATACTCTGCCTCCCAACAAACTTTGGTATTGCCCATTGGGGAATGGCACCATGGAAAAGTGCCTGAACTATGACGGGCAATACCAAAGTTTGTTGGGAGGCAGAGTAAGTATATCATTTTCGATGTGCATGCATACAGATGTTTTTATTTCAGGGAGTTTTGTCAGTAATTGGGGCTTTTAGAAGGCAAGTTCCAAAATAATGTCAGTAGGAAGGAAGTAAGAATCGTATGTAAAGCAATTGTATGCACATGTATGCACAAGCGGAATATATCTCATCAACAGATCTAAGAGCACGATATGAAAAACAATCATGAATTGATGTCACCTCATCGATGTAAACAAAAACAAAGGAACAAAGAAGTGATTCCGTTCTCCCATTACTTGTCATTTCCTCATAAATAATTAAGCATGTAATGAACACAACTTAATGAAATCAGAATGCAGAGAGTAGTAAACTTAATGTATCATCAACATCAATATATAAAATTTGAATAGCACGAGGAAGTAGGTAATAGTCAATCTCCTTTGGGGATGCAAAGGAAGATTGGAAGTAACCGGCCCAACACAATACCTGTTCTAATGTGGGTCATTTAGCTCACCTACCTTAGTAACCTGTCTTGCACGGGTCTGCAAGGATTTGCCGCATTGAGAAAAGGACTAAGAGGATTATCCCAATTAAAGTCGAAGTTGACCGTCTGAGCAGGAAAGGGTTTATTTTTGTGGTTGTGCTCTCCTAGGATGGATGAAAATGTTAGGGACCCTTCCAATATTTTGACAGCCAATTAATTACTTGCATGAATGCAGCACGTATGCATAGGCATGTAGTACTCAATGGTGAACGAATAACCTTACTATAGGTGTTGTGTAGTGTGTGTTACAAAACCGCTTTGTATTATGAAAAAAAATCTGATACCTATTTGCAGGACGAAAGTACCTTGGATTATATAGCAAGCCTTAACAGAAGCTCGCCTGAGTAAAGGGGACCGTGTGCACATTTTTGGTAGAATAATGGTAGAAGTAGATTTATTTTGATTACTTAAGTCAACAGTATTTCTAATTAGATGATCATTGTTCAAAATGCCAAATTAGATTAACGTTGACTATGAAAATACGCAGAAAAGTAAAATAGACTAATGCTGATTATGAAAATACACAGAAAAGCAAAATAGATTAATGCTGATTATAAAAATACACAGAAAAGCAAAATAGATTAATGTTGACAATGAAAATCAATAGAAAATCAAAATTGATTTTTTTGAACAAAATTTGACTATAAAAGCGAATAAAAATCCAAAATAGATATTTTCCATCGTCTAATAGTCCTTTTCCAGTTTTATTTGCTTTATTATAAAATCTCTAATTTGGTAGAAGCGGATTTAAATATTTTATACTATCTCGCTAACAATTTATAGGAAATGCCATTGAACTTTTGAATGTCCATTAAACGCCAAATTTTCACTTTTGACTATCAAAATGAAGACAAAGTGAGCGCGCGGTATCTCAGCAACCTATAGACCGATTTACCCCAAATTCAATAGGGATCGTCAGTGGTCTATAGGCATTGTTTTTGCCAAGTTTGGTCAATATGCGTCATTGCTTTCGAAAGTTATCGTGGGGACGGACGTACGGACAGACTCTGCGGTTCTATAAGCTCGCTTCTTCAGGCGAGCTAAAACCTACGGCAAGCCGTAACAGAAGCTCGCCTGAGTGAAGGGGACCGTGTACACAGATTTAGTAAAATAATAGAAATAGGTTTATTTTCATATTTATTGGTTAATATTGAGTATCAAAATCAAAATGTATGAATGTTGACCATCAAAGTCAATAGAAAATCAAAGCAGATTAACGTTGACTATGAAAATCAACAGAAACTCAAAGCAGATTAACGTTGACTATTAAAATCAGCAGAAAATCAAAATAGATAATTGTTGACTATTAAAATCAGCAGAAAATCAAAATAGATAGTTGTTGACTATTAAAATCAACAGAAAATCAAAATAGATTAATATTGACTATTAAAATTAACAGAAAGTCAAAATAGATTATTGTTGACTATTAAATTTAACAGAAAATCAAAATAGGTTATTATTGACTTTTAAAAATTAACAGAAAATCATAATAGATAATTGTTGACTACGAAAATCAACAGAAACTCAAATTAGATTAACATTGACAATGAAAATCAACAGAAACTCAAAATAGATTAATGTTGACTATGAAAATCAACAGAAAATCGTAATTGATTAATGTTGACTATTAAAATCAGCAGAAAATCAAAATAGATAATTGTTGACTATGAAAATCAACAGAAAATCAAAATTGATTAATGTTGACTATGAAAAGCAACAGAAAGTCAAAATTTATTAATGTTGACTATGAAAATCAACAGAAAATCAAAATTGATTAATGTTGGCTATCATAATGAAAAGCAATTCGAAAAATGTAAATTTGACTATCTATTTGCATATAAATGCGAAATAGATTTATTTTCGTCCTATAATAGGTATTTTCACGTTTTATTTACTTTATTATAAAAATTTACATCTTTTCGAAGCGGCATTTAATATTTTGTACTATCAAGCTAACAATCCATAGGAAGCACATTTGAACTTTTAATGTCCATTTAATGTCACATTTTCATTTTGACTATCAAAATGAAGACAAAGTGCGCGCGCGTAATCTCAGCAACCTGTGGACCAATGTGGCCCATTTTCAATAGGCTTTGTCCTATGAGCATAGGCAATGTTTTTGACAAGTTTGATAAAAATCGGTCAATGCGTTCGAAAGTTATCGTGGTAACAGACGAACGGACGGACTGTGCGATTCTATAAGCTGCCTTATCAGGCGAGCTAAAAAAACCTACAGCAAGCCGTAACAGAAGCTCGCCTGAGTAAAGGTTACCATGTACACATTTTGGTAGACGAATAGTAATCACCCGTTGTAACACAAAACCGAGCGTACAGATTTTGATCAAACTTTCAGAATTGAGTGTTTATATACAGGGTCCGGCAAATATACCTGGGACATAGAGTTAATGCATAGCAGTGTTCTAAATTAGATTAGAATACAATCCAAGTGGTTTTAGCATTGCCATGGTTCCTGGTACTCTGAACCTAAGTTGTGTTGCTTACCGACACTGCATAAGCTCCTATGTCCCAGTTATATTTGCCGGACCCTGTATGTAGCTACGGCACATTAAAAATTCAGACATTGATATTATAAGGATATATCAAAACTGACGTCATCTTTAACTAATACAATTATAACGCAACCAAAGCGAAGTTGTATTATTTGAAAAATCAACCGAAAATAAAAATTGATTAATGTTGACTATGAAAATCAACATAAATTCAAACTAAATTTGGTAGAAGCGGAATGAAATTTTATAGGAAACGCAATTGAACTTTTTAATGCCCATTTTTCACTTTGACTATCAAAATGAAGACAAAGTGAGCGCACAGCATCTCAGTCAGCATCCAATGGACCGATTTGCCCCAAAATCAATAGGGATTCAAAATTGAATAATGTTGACAATGAAATTCAACATAAAATCAAAATTGAATAATGTTGACAATGAAAATCAACATAAAATCAAAATTGAATAATGTTGACAATGAAAATCAACATAAAATCAAAATTGAATAATGTTGACAATGAAAATCAACATAAAATCAAAATTGAATAATGTTGACAATGAAAATCAACATAAAATCAAAATAGATTAATGTTGACTATGAAAACCACCACAAAATACAAAATTGATTAATGTTGACTATGAAAACCACCACAAAATACAAAATTGATTAATGTTGACTATGAAAACCAACACAAAATACAAAATTGATTAATGTTGACTATGAAAACCAACACAAAATCAAAATTGATTCATTTTTGCTATGAAAACCAACACAAAATCAAAATTGATTCATTTTTGCTATGAAAATCAACAAAAATTCAAAATTTATTAGCGTTGACTATGAAAATCTAAAGAGAATCAAAATCGGCCAATGATAATTACCAAAATCAATAGAAATTGGAAAAATGCAAGTTTGACTATAAAATTGAATATAAATGCGAAATAGATTTATTCCCGTCCTCTAATAGTTATTTTCCGGTTTTATTTGCTTTATTATAAAATTTTAAATTTGGTAGAAGCGGTGAGAAATATTTTATACTATCCCGCTAACAATTTATAGGAAACACAATTGAACTCTTTAATGCCAATTTTTCACTTTGACTATCAAAATGAAGACAAAGTGAGCGCGCGGTATCTCAGCAACCTATAGAGCGATTTGAACCAAAATCAATAGGGTTTGTTTTACCAGTCCATAGGCATTGTTTATGCCAAGTTTGGTCAACTTCCGTCTTTGTGTTCGAAAGTTATCGTGGGTACGGACGGACGGACGTACGGACAGACTGTGCGGTTCTATAAGCTCGCTTCCTCAGGCAAGCTAAAAAGAGAACATGATGTTTATCGTCCATTATAGTACCAATTAGCAACTGTACCATTCAAAAACATAATTTTTGGAATAGGTACCTTAATCACTGATTAATGAGGAGCCGTAGAGTTGGATGGGTATATTATTATAGACCTTGCTCAACTTCTATATTTTTGTGTAAAACGTGCTTAGTAGCAAAAAGAGTATCTTATTATTGCATTATTATACTTGTATGTATGTATTATAATGTAGAGATAGGTCCATGCTTACATACTATGATCACCAAATAAGTTTGGACAATAAGATTGAAGAATAATAAAACCGATAAGAAAATATAGGCGAGTTCGGGCATCAGTGAGCATGAACAATACAGGAGTTCGTGCTTTAATGAGCACCTTTGTTCGTGCTCACTGAAACGCGAACTCGCCTATTATGCATTCTTATCGGTTTTATTGTTCTTCAATCTTATTGTCCAAAGTTATTTGGCGACCATAGTACTATACTCAACTGATACTAGATTGATGAACATTACAATGTAGATAGTACCTATGCTAGCAAACTAATACCTAACATAACATAACATAACAAAGTACAATGAAAACCAAAGTCCGTAACAAAGCGGTCAATGAATGCTAAACGAAAACAATTACGCATACTGCAAATGCACTTTCGATCTTATATATATCTAAACACACATTACAGGTTTACATAACATTTTTTTTACAAAAGCAGTTCATCTGCATGCAAAGCAAATGTGTTGCATTAGTGCAGTTATGTCTACATTCATTCAATCTCTCAATGAATTACAATAAGCGATACGCTTCAACTTACAGCTTGACTCGACGGTATGTTAAAGGCTCTATGGCTAGACGACCCATATCTTTCTGGTAAGGGCGTTTGAGATTATGCAATCCTATAAAAACTGATATGTTCTTAATGAATTTACGTTAGTTGACTATCAACGAACATCGTCTACACTCTGTAACTGTACGTGCCAAGTGTATTGGTAGAAATCGAAAGGCAAGATTACGAGATCTTACTTTGCCTGACAAAATCTTTCTCACAAGACCTAACTTTTATATCATTCAGTATGAAAAGCCACTCGATTCTGAGTATTGCCTTAGTGATTTCCATCCTTATAGTCACTTTGACAATTTTTGCAACCCATGCGAGTCCGAAGCGCAGTAGTCATCGACCTTGTTACTATTTTTCCGATTGTCCTCTCGGGGAGATTTGTACATTCAATAAATACTGTATCTAATTTTAATCTTGTCGAAGCATTATATATGTAATAAGTGAAGAATCGCTCCTGAGAACGCACAACATGCAATTCAGGGTAAAGTCTTAATTTTAATTTAATCCATTTTAATGACTTCATCGCTTTATTTGATTAGGACTTCAATTAAAAATTCCTACTCTTACCAAAATTAGTTAACTTTTATCAAGTATTATTGTACGTTAATCAATTAATACAGGGCAACCCCGGCCGTACCGAGAGTAGGGGGGAAGGGGTCCAGAGAATATTGCATTGCCACTCCCCGAAGTTTTGCTTTAAAACTCAGTTTTTTCTTGTCGGGCCCCTCCTGAAATTTTTTCTGGTTACGGCCCTAATAGCAACTTATAAAATTATTATCAACATTTAATCTCGTGACGAAATGACTAATACTCAAATACTCATGAGAACTATCAATCAACTAAGAACAATCAAGCGTTTGGATAGAAAATAATTTTTATGCAGTGTGCAGTAGAAGTACACTCATCAATTTGTAACGGCAAGAATAAAAGGCCCCATCCTAGGGTGGCGCGTCCCAACCCCCTGTACTTGGATTAGGTTAGATTATGATAAACTAGCTGGTTAGCCCGTCCTACGACAGGGCTCTGTTTCACGTAATCTCCACGTCCTCGCCCCTTCCAAAATAACATAATTGTTTCATCGACATGTAGTCTCAACCTCACCGCCCCATCCCAATTAACATAACATAGGGTTTTTACTTTTTACTGTTCCTAGAAGTGACAAAACATGGTTTTACTACTTCTGGAAGTGTCAACATAGGGTTTTTACTTTTTACCGTTCCTAGAAGTGACAAAACATGGTTTTACTATATACTTCTGGAAGTGTCAACAGGGTTTTTACTTTTTACTGTTCCTAGAAGTGACAAAACATGGTTTTACTACTTCTGGAAGTGTCAACATAGGGTTTTTACTTTTTACTGTTCCTAGAAGTGACAAAACATGGTTTTACTATATACTTCTGGAAGTGTCAACATAGGGTTTTTACTTTTTACTGTTCCTAGAAGTGACAAAACATGGTTTTACTACTTCTGGAAGTGTCAACATAGGGTTTTTACTACTTCTAGAAGTGTCAACATAGCGTTTTACTACTTCTAGAAGTGTCAACATAGCGTTTTACTGCTTCTAGAAGTGTCAACATAGGGTTTTATTGCTTCTAGAAGTGTCAATATAGGGTTTTACTGCTTCTAGAAGTGTCAGCATGGGTAAAATGAGGGGTGGACACACATACATACACGCGGCAATTATAATATAGTATAGATTAGGTAGGTTCGTAGAGTGGGGGCCATTAGTCTATTCGTAATTTGTAACTGACTGTATATAATATTTATATTACTTTTTCAGAAAGGATTGACTGAGACAATTCAAGACAACTTCCCCCTGAATCTACGGAGTTTTAATAATTTAAAATGGCTCGAGTATAGTCTTAAAGTATTTTCGCTTCCAGTTGTAGCAGTTATACAATTAATTGCTATTTATCTATTTTGGTATTTTGTTCTTTCTATTTCAGGAGCTTAAGGTGTGTGTTACCCAAAATAATCATGTCCATTACAGGTTTATGTAAAATTACTTTTGTCATCATTTTCAATTAGTACAATAAAAGAAACCTAAACTGTTCTACTTAATTCTATGTTCTATCGCTTAAAAATTACGAACAATTATTTACTTCACACAGTAGATTTACTTATTAGTTCTCTTATAGGCTTTATGCATAAATGAATTAGGCATATTGTTCTCGTGAGCAAACATCGTCTGTACAGAAAAGATACGAACCCTATCCCTTCAATACTAAATCAGTTTCCATAGGGTTAGATTTGTCGCCCGTCCTGTGTGTGTTAAAATGGGTTTTAACCTGTGAAAGCTATGTCACGCGCCCAAGAAGCATAAACTGTAGTTATGGTAGCCTTTATCTTCTCCTGTATAAGGAGAGTCCACTAGCGAATTTTCCTATGTTGATTTCTGAAGATTTATAAGGGACTTTATTCTGAAAAAATCCCCTCATTTCCAGCCAAAAATATTATGCATGTTTTTGCTGAGAACATCCCATATGATCAGAGGAATGGGTTGGACTGTACCAAAGGATGTGCGAAAGTTAAGTTTCATGACTCCTCTATAGTGTTCCACTTTATCACTAGTTTTCTCTTCTGCTACAAAATTAAATTTTCAGCATTTAAAATAATATTATGGTTCAGGCACGCACTTAGAAATTTAGTCAAGGGGTATACATGTCCATATAGACATTAGCTATACAATAAATTGCAATTTTTGGCCTTTTATGAGAAAAAACTGTTCAGATTTATGGTGCTTGTGGTGGTTGAAGTTTTTAGTTTACACATGAATAATAATACTAACTGCCTTTGCAAAAAGGAATTTGTTATGAATAAATCAATTTATTATCTATCATATAAACTGTTGACTATAATATATTTCACTGTTTCATACATTATTTGTTCCTGACAAATGAGAAATAAATTCCGATGTAATTACTTAGCAGAATAATAAACATAGCAAATAAACAATATTCATTCACAAAGTAATAACAAATTGGACACTAATACTATTATATAATCCTAATATTGATTAGAAATCATTATCAATATATTTCAGGCCAGCAAAGACTCAGTTACCTCCAACTGTACAGATAAAACATTTTGCTGATGTATCTCTTTCCTTCTTTCCCACGACTTTCGCTGCCTTTCCAACTTTTCTTCTTTCAACTCACGGTTGATCCAAGAAATTCTTATTTTAGTTCTAGTTCGCACGTAAAGAGAAATAACTTCTTTTGGAATATCGGGGAAAATATTGATTAAAACCAACTTCAAAAGACTTGTTAAAGGTATGTCGACCAATGCCCCGGTGGTATTCGATAAAATATTCTTGCAACTTTTTGAAGGTGGCTAACCACAAATTCGATGGTTCTGCCAGTCCTCCTCTTGAAAGGAAACGGACCCATCCGCCATTACTTGCTGCCATTTGTTCTTCTTGTTTTGTTAGCTCTGGATACTTTTCAGTGACACATCTTGCGATATATCCAGCTACATATTCTAGTCCTCCTTCTTCACACTTTTCCTTTGCAAAATGAGGAATATTATCCCAAGGCTCATCAATTTGAACGTAATTGTCAATTGTCGTAAGTTTCGTATTGAGAGAATCATCAATATCGTCTTCACGGTCTCGCTTGTCCTCATATTTCATGGCAGTTAAAATTCGGACGCTTAGAAATTCCTGCACTGGTGATACAATATCTGCTGCAACGGGAGTTATTCTTTTAATGGAAATTCCACCCAAATGCTAATGATTTAGCTCTTCGGATAACTTCGACTGGTGTAGGTTTTAAACTGAAACCACCAAGGCCCCGTAAAGTAGAAAAACTATTTTCTACAAAATCTTGATTAAGGTTTTTTGTCAATAAATACGTAGCATTCACTGGGGACCTCTGAAGGTCCTTAAAGAGAAGCTTTAATGACTTAATGGAAATAATAAGATATTTCTGCCACGGTTGTAAAGCCTTTTTTCGTTTCTTTTTGGCACTTGGATCAGTAGACGGTCCTACTTGTAATTTTAAAATTGTATCTTGCACCTTTTCAAGCAGTTTGTCTTGAGTTTCCAAATGCAAGCCATATGGACATTTATATGGATTGACATCACAATGTGCCACACGCGTATTCATTAAGTCCGCCAAATTGTTAATCATTAAGAAAAATTCAGATTGTTTTTGGCATTTTTCATTTATATATACCATAGCCCTTGCTACCCGATTCGGAAAATACGTGCCAAGCCTTTGAAACATTTTGTCTTGTAAGGTGTGTCCTACACACACGTTCGTCCACCCCTTACCAGCCATTCCGCACCCCAAATACACCACATTTACCTAACCAATCCCATTCCCTTCTATCCAAATGAACCGAACCTTTATAAGTCCTAACACCAGAACATAACTCCAGTTCCCTCAGACTCGCGACACGATTCACTTCTCTTTCCTAAATACTCTCTTTCCCAACTACCATTCAGTCTACTACTCAATAAAGTCGTACAGTCCACTAAACCTACTCTGACTTGTACACTCTAACCTTAATTCACCGAATCGGCATATCAATCTCTCACCTCATCTCTTCATCTCGTCATATCCTGTAGCTTGGATCCCGAACCTAGCAGGTTTGCTCTCCCTTTGTCCTAACATGGGGAGCCAAACCCTTTACAGTCTTGCTTGACCTTTGACACTTAGATGTTCTTCAGTTAACTTGTGATATATAGGCAACTCTCCTTTGTTGTATTTTAGTATTTCTTTCAACGGTTCTGTTGTAATAATATTGCCATAAAACCGTCATCAACAAGGTGATTTCGAATCAGTTTTATCAAGGGTGGGAAGTCAGCAAAAACGAAAACCCGTGAACCTGTGACTGGGTTTGAAAAATATACATTATCAATATTGATGTTAAGTTCTTTCCACAACCCCTGATTTTTTGTGCCACAATCACAGCAGATTCCTCGTACATTAATTCCACAATTTTCAACTGCTGTAATAATGGAGTTAAGTTTTTCTGGAGTCAAAGTTTCGTCGAAGTTATAGTAGATCAACTGTATCCAATCAAAACAGATCCCCCTGATGTACACTCCAAGGACATACTTTAGAGGTCCAAGAATTTTGTCGCTCTTTTCATCGTAACAAATCAAATCGCTAATTTCAGCCTCATCAAATGCCAAAATGCGTTGTTTTTCCATCGGGGTAGCATTGAAAAACTCCGCTTTCAAGACGTTTAGAACTGGTGGAGACGCCTGCATAGGCTCTCCTCTAGTATAAGGACTAGAGAGGGACAGTGGGGATCTCGTTAATCCATTCATGCGCGTCACTAATTAGATGACGAGGCATTTGGCTACCTTAAGAGAGTCATAGTTACTCCCAAAGGCCTCCTGCCACCTCCTTCCATGAGCAACATGGAAGCGACGGAACCGACGGTCGCTTTGGCGTTAGCTCGAAACCTCCTCTTGAGCGTAGACCTTTTGCTATAGTTGTACATGAACGTACTAGGCTAAGTGTGTCAATCCCTTAGTGCGGGCTTCCCTAGTACAAGATGAAATATGCAATGTAATAATAATATTATGTAATTTACAATAGTGTGTAGTCAAACCTACCTACCTACTTGTATTTAGTATAGCATAGCCTGTAGTCGTATTGCCCATACCTACCTATGTAGGAATGAATGTGTCATGTGACACAACTGCACTTGCCTAGCACCCAATCTTGAATGCTAGCAAGTTGTACACTTCCGAATCCTGATGGAGACACACGCAACTTTCGGTGCTGCTCTCCATAACTTAATTAGTGCCCTAATTAAGTCTACCTGTGTACTCACCTGAACCCTTACTTACCTGCCTTTAGTTAGTAGTTGTTACCTAGAATATGTGTGTAAGTGAATATATTTATAGTACATAAATAAAAAGTGTTTTCACACCAAGTCGCGGCTTGCACGTTTTACCACATCATTCCTAGGAGCATGGAAAAGTAAGGAAACCCAAAACTGACTCATAGCACAGCCTTATTAGCCATCTCCATTTGGTCCTTCGAGCCGGATTACGGTAACTAACATTAATTAAGCATTAGTGCAATAATTAGTTATCGTCATCAGTTACGGGAAACTGATAGTGTGCCAATGACGTCATCATCATCGACCGCCCATCGATGAAAGTAAGTGGTGGACTGAACGTCCATTTTGAATAGTTTCTTTGTGCGTGAACTGAAGCCGAAGCATCAGTCTCATCACTTCCCGTCCCAAGCAACTCCTGGAGTCGCCTTGCAAGACACGAGAGTAGCAGCAATGGATGCCGTTAGACAGGATAGGATTACGCTTTACACAAGCATCATTAAGTTAGAAAATTCTTTATTGCGTACGGCGCTACGCATGGCCTGTCCACCGACCAGGGCCACCTATTGGAAGAAGAACTAGACGTCCTGCGGGACTCATGCAGTAGCCTACTGCAGCAGTGTAGCAACCTCGCTACAGCGGACGAGGCATACGAAGCTGAAGAACCTCACTTCTACGTCCTACATGATAGACTAGACAAGCTAGCTATCGCTATTGAACAAAGCAAAGGAACGTCCATGGAAGGAGAACCCACACGGAACATGTACGGGAACATCGCGAACGAACATTCCACGCTCGGGTCGTCCATCGGAGCATCCACTCACTTATCTTGCAGGAGCAGCCAAGCGGAACATTCACCGGAGTCTCCCGACGGAACGTCCATTGAAACATCCCACAGTGCGTCCTCAAGACCGAACAAGAAAGAAAAGCCTAGGAACATCCACTCGGAACATTCGCAGGAACAGAGAAGATCCGCCGAAACATCCGATGGAACTTCCACTGAAGCTCTCCATTCGGGTCTCAAGTCACCCACTGAATGCAAATTGGATCTCGTTTCATCGCATGAAACATTGGTGAGTAAAACTGTCACAGTCTCTAGCATTACACATGCACCCGTGCCGAAGCACGAACTGTTAAGTGGAACTCTGCCCGAGTCTAGAGTCACGAGGAACTATTTGAATTGAAGTCGTCTACTACCGTCAGTGTACGACGCGTAGCTTCAGACGCACCGGCATACTCTACGTCTAGAGTCATGCCAAGTGAAAGTGTTTGCACGTTTTACCACATCATTCCTAGGAGCATGGAAAAGTAAGGAAACCCAAAACCGACTCATAGCACAGCCTTATTGGCCCTCTCCAACTGGATTGAGCAAACCAGGATGTATATCTATTGACGAAACATTTCTTTTTAATGTAGTTAAGGATGGTATTGGCCAATTACATCTTTCTCTTAATTAAGTATTGGTAAGCGCTACTTGACACAGTATGCAAGGCCACGGCTTTAGCAATATCTTCATTACTCCAGTGCACGAATTTCTATTCAGTGCTACTAAGTCGGTCAATTTGTTTTTCTGACAAAATTTTTGATACGACAGACTGCAGAGTTTCCAGATTTTTAGTTGCTAGTTGAAGTTTATCTAATGATTCTTTGATTTTCAATTGACCTGCTGCCAATTGTACTCTCAGGCCGTCAATAATTTCAGTTTTCCTAGCCAGTTGTGTACATAGGTTGTCATTGCTTTTCTTTAAACTTGCAATTTCGCCTTAAAGTTTCTGTAGATAAGACAAAGCTTCGGCTGTGTTTGTGTATTCGATACCTACGTATATAATATTATCCAAATTCTGTAGTGTCAGTAATTTAATTAATATCTATACACATTATTTTTTAATTCAACTAGTACACGGTTCCATCGGGTATATTTCTTACGTTTATTGTGAACTGAATGTTTGTTTAGGAAAAATGTAGGGATCAAGGTAATTTAAATGCCATGGCTACCTAACAAGGTATGCTTATAGTGGAGACTGATATTCACTCAGAACCACTTATGGGGGAAACGTACAGGCGTCCCCATGCCATTGAGTAATACTCTATGGCTCCTTCTCCTTTGATCCCCACTAGTGGTTGTGAGAAATTTTTTAAAAAACTATTAGCATACCTTGTTATGTCGCCATGGTATTTAAATTACCTTGGTAGGGACGCATTCCCGAAGGTATTCCCGCATGGTAGGTCCTAAACCAGATTTATATGAATCTTCAAAATGGTTTCCGCAGATGCCAAAATTTTCCGGATGGAATGGCTTAGTTCTTCCACTTGATGCAATCTTAACCCTAGACCGTATGACTTAGTCCTTCTTGGGACTTTTCAAAATCAACTGGTGATTTGGGATGGAAGGACATGTCCAATAATTTCGAGATTTTTAGCTCGCCTGAGGAAGCGAGCTTATAGAACCGCACAGTCTGTCCGTACGTCCGTCCGTCCCCACGATAACTTTCGAAAGCAAAGACGGATATTGACCAAACTTGGCAAAAACAATGCCTATGGGCCACTGACGATCCCTATTGAATTTGGGGTAAATCGGTCCATTGGTTGCTGAGAAACCGCGCGCTCACTTTGTCTTCATTTTGATAGTCAAAGTGAAAATTTGGCATTAAATGGACACTAAAAAGTTCAATTGTGTTTCCTATAAATTGTTAGCGGGATAGTATAAAACATTTCAATCCGCTTCTACCAAATTTAAGATTTTATAATGAAGCAAATCAAACCGGAAAATAACAATTAGAGGACGGAAATAAATCTATTTCGCATTTGTATTCAATTATATAGTCAAACTTGCGTTTTTCGAATTCCTATTGATTTTGATAAACAATATTGGCCGACTTTGATTCCCTTTTGATTTTCATAGTCAATATTAATTAATTTTGATGTTTTGTTAATTTTAATACTTAATACTAACTAATTTTGATTTTCTGTTGATTTTCATAGTCAACATTAATCAATTTTGATTTTCTTTTGATTTTCATAGTCAACATTAATCAATTTTGATTTTCTGACGATTTTCATAGTCAACATTAATCAATTTTGATTTTCTGACGATTTTCATAGTCAACATTATTCATTATTGATTTTCATAGCCAACATTAATCCAATTTGATTTTCTGTTGATTTTTAGTAAACAATTATCAATTTTGGTTGTATGTTGATTTAGCTGTAATTATACTTCACATTTTGCGCGGCAATTCTCGACGCTCTAACCTCGCAAGCGGCGGTGTGTGGAAAATGCTCGTATAATTACGATTATCAGGCATAACCCCTGGTCGCTGTGATGGCAGGCTATCGCCTGCCCTCAAATCAGCGCCCAGACATTATGCCAAATAATCATTCAATTGTAAGTGATATAGCTTCGTTTCCCTATAATATCAATGTCTGAATTTTTAATATGTCGTAGCTATTTATATAAAGACTCAGTTCTAAAAGTTTGATCAAAATCCGTATGCTCGGTTTTCTGTTACGTGCGAGTACTTTTCGTCTACCAAAATGTGTACACGGCAACCTTTACTCAGGCGAGCTTCTGTTACGGCTTGCTGTAGGTTTTTGTATTTGTCACAAATGCGTTTCTCTGTCTATATTTTTAAATCGAAGTTAGTTGGAGTCCTCCAAGGATATCCAAATAACTTTAGAATGAAAAATGACCCCAATTTTATCGTCTAAAGGATAACCTAGTCCTTCCAGGGACCCATAAGACTCCACAGGATGTAAGTCAGCAGACGAACCAAGCCGAACAGTTTAAAATGGTACACACGGTTCAAATCATTTGTTTATGTTAACAGTGCTATGTTACTATTTCTGTGTTAATAGTTCACTTCCTACGTCCCCATTTTTCTGCCATTGTATCCAGATAGAAATAAACAGGAATAATTTTATTTGGCCTGAATTTTAGTTTGGAAAGGGCATGAAAATATTCTCTCTCAATCAATTTAAAACGTTCTTGGGGTAATGTTCAGTAGAGTAGAATCGACTTATTTAAATAGTTTAACTTGAAATGTCACGAGTCTGTAGCATACTTCAACTACTGTTCTTGCTATTCGTAAAAATATTGGCTGATACTAGCAAATTGAAGTGGGACAAATCTGCAAAATACCATTTTGGGGGATTAAAATTTGGTTACAATGGAAAAGTGTACAGTTATTCCCAGCGAACTTGCAGAGGAGGTCTTGTCTTTAAGCGCCCTATACCACTAGATTTTCTTTGTCTAGATGGATAGTAAGTTTTAAATCTTTTCATGTACATAACATCAAAACTATATAGTAAATCTGTATTCGAAAATAATATACATGATTACCACTAATTTCCAATGAACGTTTGTCGGCTAATAACTCAAAAACTAGAGCAGATACAGAAATGGGAGTACTACCATTGGAAAGAGGCTGAACTAACTTAAAGATTGGTATATGACAAGCAGTACCGTATTTAGAAGTCAATTTCGGAGGGGGCAATGACGTCATACACTTATATGTATTAGGCATAAGCGGGGAAAACTTTGCATTATTTTATCTAAAATGAGTCAAAAACACCCTAAAAATCACATAAAATCGATGCCACCCTCAATACAGCCTTGATGACAAATAATTATTTGAAAGTAATTAATAGTCAAAAAATAATGATATACTAAAGTTTAATTTATGCATGGGAAACCATAGGGAAAACATATCCGACATTAATTAACTTTTGTAAGTTGTAAAGAATATTTCGTGTGTGAAAACTACAGGGAGGTGATTCGTCGTGTCAAGAAGCGATTTTCAACCATAATATTACCCCCGCATCACGCTATTATTAGCTTACGAGTATTCGTAAGGTACTGTGAACGGTCCAAACAGTCTGTCTGTCCGTCCGTCTGGCTGTACACAAAAATTCTAGGTATGGGGGGAGAATGTGTGCCACCTTCTGCTGCTTCTTCGAAGGATATTCTACAAAGAATATTCTGATAATCTACGAAGAATATTCTGCGTGTTTCTACGAAGAATATTCTGCGTGTTTCTACGAAGAATATTCTGCGTGTTTCTACGAAGAATATTCTGCGTGTTTCTACGAAGAGTATTCTGCGTTTTTTCGTATCCACGAAGAATATTCTGCGTTTTTACGAAAAATATTCGGCGTTTCTACAAAAAATATTCTGCGTTTCTGCAAAAAATATTCTGCGTTTCTACGAAAAGTATTCTGCGTTTC
The DNA here is from genome assembly GCA_020055645.1 of Tomocerus qinae. Taxonomy (NCBI): domain Eukaryota; kingdom Metazoa; phylum Arthropoda; class Collembola; order Entomobryomorpha; family Tomoceridae; genus Tomocerus; species Tomocerus qinae. Next base: position 45,148,487 of record CM034547.1, read on the forward strand.
TACGAAAAATATTCTGCGTTTCTACAAAAAATATTCTGCGTTTCTACGAAAAATATTATGTGTTTCTACGAAAAATATGCTGCGTTTCTACAAAAAATATTCAATGTTTCTAGGAAAAATATTCTGCGTTTCTACAAAAAGTATTCTTCGTTTCTACGAAAAATATTCTGTGTTTCTACGAAAAATATTCTGTGTTTCTACGACGAATCTCCCCCATTCTTTCTATGCGTCTAGGAGGAATATTCTGCTTGTTTCTACGAAGAATATTCTGCGTCACGTTTCTAGGAAAAATATTCTACGTTTCTACGAAAAATATTCTGCGTGTTTCTACGAAGAATATTCTGCGTGTTTCTACGAAGAATATTCTGCGTGTTTCTACGAAGAATATTCTGCTTGTTTCTACGAAGAATATTCTGCGTTTTTTCGTATCTACGAAGAATATTCTGCGTTTTTTCGTATCTACGAAGAATATTCTGCACTCCTATCAATATTCTGTGTTTCTACGATGAATATCCCCCCCCATTCTTTCTATGCGTCTTTCATCTTGTATGCATAAAATTGAATACTGCACTCCTAGGAATATTCTGGGTTGTAGGAAAAATAATCTGCGTTTTACGAAAAATATTCTGTGCTGTGTATTCTGAGTTTGAAGAGGAATACTCTGCGTTCTAGATAGAGAACTCTGTGCCTTGCAAACAGTATTCTGTATCCTACGTAGTGTATTCTTCATGAAGACTGAATTCGCAGAACTTTCCTCAGTTTCATTTGTGACACAGATCTCCCCTTATACACACATATCGCAACAACGCACAATTGCAATGCATGCAGCTAAAGGCTGTTCTTCCAGTACTGATCTTTCACGTACAATATCACTATATCACTTACAATTGAATGATTATCAGGCATAACCCCTGGTCGCTGTGATGGCAGGCTATCGCCTGCCCTCAAATCATCCTGGGGTTTACGAAATTATTTATTATTATTACTAATGCTTTTGATATCTGAACTGAACAAGAACAAACTCGAATTGCAAATATCTTTGTGTTTGCCATCAATAAATGCCAAATTGACGACTTTCGACTTTCAAGTTCACATTGCCTGTTTAATAATTTGGCTTAAATCGATTCAATCATTCATCCCGCTGGAAAAGTCAACCCCTCAATTGCAGAATTTCTATTATTTATAGCAACTAGGGACTAGTGACATACTCAATGGGTGAGAAAGTGAACCAGAGCCAGACGGCTGATCTAATTGTTTTATGCAATTCTCGTAAATTCAAAGATCATATTGCTCATTAATTATTGTTGCTGATGTCAACTCATTCGTGTCCTTGTGTGTACTGTTATTGGGCTTTAAAGCTTTAACCATCAAATATATACGTTACCAGTTGTCAGCCATCAGTCCATGGAGACGCCTGTATAGGCTCTCCTCTAGTTTAGGTATTTTGGTATCTACATCGGAGGGAGCACGACTTGTAAGTTCGAAACAGTCGTGTCTTGTCCCTATGGTTGAGCTTCTGAACTCGTCCCTACACTTTAAATGTAGTAGATAGGGACAGTGGGAATCTCGTTAATCCATTCATGCGCGTCACTAATTAGATGACGAGGCATTTGGCTACCTTAAGAGAGTCAGAGTTACTCCCAAAGGCCTCCTGACACCTCCTTCCATGAGCACCATGCAAGCGACGGAACTGACGGTCGCTTTGGCGTTAGCTCGAAACCTCCTCCTGAGCGTAGACCTTGTGCTATGGTATATGAACGTACTAGGCTAAGCGTGTCAAACCCCTTAGTGCGGGGTTTCCTAGTATTATGAAATATGTAATGTATGAAATGTAATGTACAATAGTGTGTAGTCTAAACCTACATACCTACTTGTATCTAGCTTAAGCATAGCATGTAGTCGTATTGCCCATACCTACCTATGTATAAATGTATGTGTCATGTGACACAACTCTACTTGCCTAGCACCAAAAACTTGAATGCTAGCAAGTAGTACACTTCCGAATTCCTGAAGGAGACACGCAATTTCTGTGCTGCTCTCCAAAACTTAATTAGTGCCCTAATTAAGTCTACCTGTGTACTCACCTGGACCCTTACTTACCTCGTTTTAGTTAGTAGTTAACCTAGAATATGTGTGTAAGTGAATATATTTATTAGTACATAAATAAAAAGTGTTTTCACACCAAGCTGCGGCTTGTACGTTCACCACATCATTCCTAGGAGCATGGAAAAGTAAGAAACCAAACCTGACTCATAGCACAGCCCTATCAGCCCCTATTCAGTCCAGTTATAATACAGCATACACCTCAATGTTTATTTTTGTTAATAATCAATATTATTATTGTTGCTTGTTCATTGTTGCGCATTATCTACAATTCCGGGGTTTGATAGCTATTGTTCGGAGTTGGTAGTATGACCATTTACCGGATTGTGTGATCTGGTGGTTCTTCTAATTCTTCTTACTAGATTTAATCCCAGGTTGTAAGGCTGAAATTAAGGAGCTAGGAGTATGCCTAAATGCGTGTATGTCAACTGTTAATGTGTGATCTAAATCTCAAAAAATGCACTTTTCTATCAATGCTTAATCTGTCCCAATCGCAATTAGGAATAAATAACTTGGACCAAAATGTCCATTCACACAATTAATTTATTCTTCTTCTTCTTGAAATCAAATCACAATTCCAAAAATACTATCAATTTCACACGCACTCAAATATCTTTCGGACTGAAGTTCACAAAGTACTTCTCTCCGTCAAGTCCAAAGACATACTGATACTTCTAGTCTCTCGTCCTCAAACACGCTTCACTCATACGTTTGTTCCCACGATTCTCACATCATTCAAACGTTTTAGCAATATCACTATATCTATTAAATTCATATTATAATACACTTGGACCTAAAGCATTATATAAATTCTACATTTTATAATTCTATAAAACCCAAACAGCTATTTTGGTGTACGAATTATTTGGTTGTTTCATACAGTTCTCGTGGATTAAAAACTAATTGACAATCAGAGGTTAGCATCGCAACTTATAGTATCTCGTAAGCTTAGTATCCCGTTACAATGGCTTATTATTAGCTTACGAGATATCGTAAGGTATTGTGAATGATCCTAACTGTCTGACTGACTGTAGACAAAAATTCTAGGTATGGGGGGAGAATATGCGCAAAAAGCAGCGGAGAGCTATTTTAATACTTAAATACAATGAAGAACAACTAATACAAAACCTTCTGCGGACAGTGCCACACAGTATATAATTGCAGTAAAGAACAAGTAAAACAAAATGTACTGTGCCTGTCGCCTGTTTAATAATTTGTCTTTAATGGATTCAATCATTCATCCCACTGGAAAAGTCAACCCTTCAATTACAGAATTGCTATTATTTATAGAGACTAGTGACCTACTCAATGGGTGAGATACAAAGTTCCTGCAGTATTAGCTAGTAGGCAATGTATTTGTGTATTAGGTTACCTCGTCAGGATGTTTGAAAAATGAAAATTCACTTTTTTCATTTGTGGATCTAAATTGGACGATTTAGATCCACAGCCAAATCTGTACTCAATGCTAAAGCTGTATGTACCCAATGGCAACCAACCATTGGGTCATAGTCATTCATAAGTCAAAACTGTGAGCGCAACGTAGATTAGGCTGTGGATCTAAATCGTCCAATTTAGATCCACAAATGAAAAAACCTACAGCAAGCCGTAACAGAAGCTCGCCTGAGTAAAGGGTACGTGTGCACAATTTTGGTATATCAATAGAGGAAATAAATTGATTTTGATTATTAAAGTGAACACTAATCCAAATTAGATTAATATTTATTCATAATTCACAATAAAAATAAATAGTTGATTCATATTGAGTATTAAAATCAACAGAAAATCAAAATCGATTTATATTTATATTGATTATCAAAATCAAGAGAAAATCAAAATCGATTTAGATTTATATTGATTATCAAAATCAACAGAAAATCAGAATCGATTTATATTTATTATCAAAATCAACAGAAAATCAGAATCGATTTATATTTATTATCAAAATCAACAGAAAATCAAAATTAATAATTATTGAACATTACAATTAACAGAAAATCAAAATTGATTAATATTGGCTATGAAATTCAACAGAAAATCAAAAATAGATCAATATTGAATATCAAAATCAGCAGAAAATCAAAAATAGATCAATATTAGAAGTAATCAAAAGTAAAATCGAATCGGATTTGATTTAGATTCAGATTGAAGAAAATGGATCAAATCCAACATAGCTTTTGAGTGCTCTGATTAAAATAATTTGACAACTATGACGATTCAAAAACATAAGTAATGATATTCTACAGCTTAGCCAAGGTGAGTGAAATTGTCATGGTAATTGTCCCCATAACAATTTCACTCATCTTGAGCTTAGCTAAAAAGTGCAAGGCTGATTCCACACTTTAACACTACAACCTGCGATTTTCCAACCAAAATCTTTCTAATCCGAATCTAAATCGTCCTAGGAGACGATTCAAAAAATTCCGATGAGAACGATACGATTTTCTTGTTCGCGCATGAGCAGACGCAGTTTTGATGCAAAAAGTAAATCAAATCGGATTCGATTCTACTTTTGATTACTACTATTGAATATCAAAATTAGCAGAAAATCAAAAATAGATCAATATTGTATACCAAATAAATAAACAAAAATCCCAAATTGATTAACATTGAGTATCAAAATAAACAGAAATCCAAATTGATTAATATTAAGTATCAAAATGAACAGAAATACCAAACCGATTAATGTTGAGTATCAAAATCATCAGAAAATCAAAAGTGATTAACAATGAGTATCAAAATCAACAGAAAATAAAAATTGATTAATATTGAGTATAAAAATCAAAAGAAAATCAAAATTGATTGATATTAACCATCATAATGAAAAGTAACTCGAAAAATATAAATTTGACTATCAATTGCATATAAATGCGAAATAGATTTATTTCCGTCCTATAATAGTTATTTTCCTGTTATATTTACTTTATTATAAAATATTAAATTTGGTCGAAGCGGAGTTAAATATTATATACTATTTGCTAACAATTCTTAGGAAACACAATTAAACTTTTAATGTCCATTTAATGCCAATTTTTCATTTTGACTATCAAAATGAAGACAAAGTGAGCACGCGTCATCTCAGCAACCTATAGACCGATTTGAACCAAAATGAATAGGGTTCGTCACTGATCCGTAGGCATTGTTTTTGCTAAGTTTGGTTAACTTCCGTCGTTGCGTTCAAAAGTTACAATGTTGGCGAACGGACGGACGAACGGACGGACGGACGGACTGTGCGGTTCTATAAGCTCGCTTCCTCAGGCGAGCTAAAAAAGTGAATTTTCATTTTTCAAACATTCTGAAGAGGTAACCTGATACTCAAATCACTGTAACTACAGCAACTTTGGGTGAGATAGTGGACCAGAGCCAGACGGCTAATCTAATGCAATTCTCGTAAGTATTCTCGTCTCTCTAAGGACAAATAATTTCTAAAATACTGCCGACAAGTATTATTAAATACAGTATAAGCAAATTTAAGTAATTGATATTTATATTGACCTTCTGGAAAAAGCCAACACAAATTAGAGGAGATTTGTTCCTTTACACCGTCATATTTTCTTCCATAGTTACAATAATGAGACCGATTGCCATGTAAAGTTAGTCAGTCAGAACATTTCCAAAAAATTATTTAGTTTTTTCAATCGTGGATCTAAATTGAACGATTTGGATCCACAGCTATTATAGAATTAAATAATTACTTTTGGAATTACTTATTAAACATTTTAAAAACAACTGTTCCGTTACATTCCTGGCAGGAATTTCAGGCAGCTTTAGAATGCAGGCAGAATTAGGAAGCTGCCTGCATTAGGAAGCTGCCTGCATTAGGATGCTGCCGGCATTAGAAAGCTGCCAGCATTAGAAAGCTGCCAGCCTTAGAAAGCTGCAAGCATTAGAAAGCTGCCAGCAATAGAAATCTGCCAGCATTAGGAAGCTGCCAGCATTAAGAAGATACCACCATTACAAAGCTGCCAGCATTAGAAAGCTGCCAGCGTTAAAAAGCTGTCAGCACTAGAAAGCTTCCAGCGTTAGAAAGTTGCCAGCATTAGAAAGCTTCCAGAATTAGAGAGCTGCCAGAATTAGAGAGCTGCCAGCATTTGAAAGCTGCCAGCATTAGGAAGCTGCCAGCATTAGGATTCATCCAGCATTAGAAACCTGCCAGCATTAGGAAGCTGCCAGCATTAGGAAGCTGCCAGCATTAGGAAGCTGCCGGCATTAGGAAGCTGCCAGCATTAGGAAGCTGCCAGCATTAGAAAGCCGCCAGCATTACGATTCATCCAGCATTAGGAAGCTGGCAGCATTAGGAAGCTGCCAGGTACTAGGAAGCTGCCAGCATTAGAAAGCTTATAGCATTAGAAAGCTGCAAGCATTAGGAAGCTGCCAGCATTAGGAAGCTGCCAGCATTAGGAAGCTGCCAGCATTAGGAAGCTGCCAGCTTTAGAAAGCTGCCAGTATTAGAAAGCTAGCAGCAATAGAAAGCTGCCAGCATTAGGATTCATCCAGCATTAGGAACTGCTAGCATTAGGATTCATCCAGCATTAGGAAGCTGCCAGCAATAGAAAGCTGCCAGCATTAGGAAGCTGCCAGCATTAAGAAGATACCACCATTAGGAAGCTGCCAGCATTAGGAAGCTGTCAGCATTAGAAAGCTGCCAGCATTTGAAAGCTGCAAGCATTAGAAAGCTGCCAGTATTAGGAAGCTGTCAGCGTTAGAAAGCTGCCTGCATTAGGAAGCTATCAGCATTAGAAAGCTGTCAGCATTAGAAAGCTGCCAGCATTAGAAAGCTGTCAGAATTAGAAAGCTGCCAGCATTTGAAAGCTGCCAGCATTAGGAAGCTGCCAGCATTAGGATTCATCCAGCATTAGGAAGCTGCCAGCATTAGGATTCATCCAGCATTAGGAAGCTGCCAGCATTAGGATTCATCCAGCATTAGGAAGCTGCCAGCATTAGGATTCATCCAGCATTAGGAACTGCTAGCATTAGGATTCATCCAGCATTAGGAAGTTGCCAGCATTAGGATTCATCCAGCATTAGGAACTGCTAGCATTAGGATTCATCCAGCATTAGGAACTGCTAGCATTAGGATTCATCCAACATTAGGAAGCTGCCAGCATTAAAAAGCTGCCAGCATTAGGATTCATCCAGCATTAGGAAGCTGCCAGCATTAGGATTCATCCAGCATTAGGAACTGCTAGCATTAGGAAGCTGTCAGTATTAGAAAGCTGCCAGCATTAGAAAGCTTATAGCATTAGAAAGCTGCAAGCATTAGGAAGCTGCCAGCATTAGGAAGCTGCCAGCATTAGGAAGCTGCCAGCATTAGGAAGCTGCCAGCATTAGGAAGCTGCCAGCTTTAGAAAGCTGCCAGTATTAGAAAGCTAGCAGCATTAGAAAGCTGCCAGCATTAGGAAGCTGCCACCATTAAGAAGATACCACCATTAGGAAGCTGCCAGCATTAGGAAGCTGTCAGCATTAGAAAGCTGCCAGCATTTGAAAGCTGCAAGCATTAGAAAGCTGCCAGTATTAGGAAGCTGTCAGCGTTAGAAAGCTGCCTGCATTAGGAAGCTATCAGCATTAGAAAGCTGTCAGCATTAGAAAGCTGCCAGCATTAGAAAGCTGTCAGAATTAGAAAGCTGCCAGCATTTGAAAGCTGCCAGCATTAGGAAGCTGCCAGCATTAGGATTCATCCAGCATTAGGAAGCTGCCAGCATTAGGATTCATCCAGCATTAGGAAGCTGCCAGCATTAGGATTCATCCAGCATTAGGAACTGCTAGCATTAGGATTCATCCAGCATTAGGAAGCTGCCAGCATTAAAAAGCTGCCAGCATTAGGATTCATCCAGCATTAGGAAGCTGCCAGCATTAGGATTCATCCAGCATTAGGAACTGCTAGCATTGGGAAGCTGTCAGCATTAGAAAGCTGCCAGCATTAGAAAGCTGTCAGCATTAGAAAGCTGTCAGCATTAGAAAGCTGCCAGCATTAGAAAGCTGCCAGAATTAGAAAGCTGCCAGCATTAGAAAGCTGCCAGAATTAGAAAGCTGCCAGCATTTGAAAGCTGCCAGCATTAGGAAGCTGCCAGCATTAGGATTCATCCAGCATTAGGAACTGCTAGCATTAGGATTCATCCAGCATTAGGAAGTTGCCAGCATTAGGATTCATCCAGCATTAGGAACTGCTAGCATTAGGATTCATCCAGCATTAGGAACTGCTAGCATTAGGATTCATCCAACATTAGGAAGCTGCCAGCATTAAAAAGCTGCCAGCATTAGGATTCATCCAGCATTAGGAAGCTGCCAGCATTAGGATTCATCCAGCATTAGGAACTGCTAGCATTAGGAAGCTGTCAGTATTAGAAAGCTGCCAGCATTAGAAAGCTTATAGCATTAGAAAGCTGCAAGCATTAGGAAGCTGCCAGCATTAGGAAGCTGCCAGCATTAGGAAGCTGCCAGCATTAGGAAGCTGCCAGCATTAGGAAGCTGCCAGCTTTAGAAAGCTGCCAGTATTAGAAAGCTAGCAGCATTAGAAAGCTGCCAGCATTAGGAAGCTGCCACCATTAAGAAGATACCACCATTAGGAAGCTGCCAGCATTAGGAAGCTGTCAGCATTAGAAAGCTGCCAGCATTTGAAAGCTGCAAGCATTAGAAAGCTGCCAGTATTAGGAAGCTGTCAGCGTTAGAAAGCTGCCTGCATTAGGAAGCTATCAGCATTAGAAAGCTGTCAGCATTAGAAAGCTGCCAGCATTAGAAAGCTGTCAGAATTAGAAAGCTGCCAGCATTTGAAAGCTGCCAGCATTAGGAAGCTGCCAGCATTAGGATTCATCCAGCATTAGGAAGCTGCCAGCATTAGGATTCATCCAGCATTAGGAAGCTGCCAGCATTAGGATTCATCCAGCATTAGGAACTGCTAGCATTAGGATTCATCCAGCATTAGGAAGCTGCCAGCATTAAAAAGCTGCCAGCATTAGGATTCATCCAGCATTAGGAAGCTGCCAGCATTAGGATTCATCCAGCATTAGGAACTGCTAGCATTGGGAAGCTGTCAGCATTAGAAAGCTGCCAGCATTAGAAAGCTGTCAGCATTAGAAAGCTGTCAGCATTAGAAAGCTGCCAGCATTAGAAAGCTGCCAGAATTAGAAAGCTGCCAGCATTAGAAAGCTGCCAGAATTAGAAAGCTGCCAGCATTTGAAAGCTGCCAGCATTAGGAAGCTGCCCGCATTAGGATTCATCCAGCATTAGGAAGCTGCCAGCATTAGGATTCATCCAGCATTAGGAACTGCCAGCATTAGGATTCATCCAGCATTAGAAAGCTGCCAGCATTAGGAAACTGCCAGCATTAGGAAGCTGCCATCTGCCAGAATTAGAAAGCTGCCAGCTTTGGAGAGCTGCCAGCATTAGAAAGCTGCCAGCATTAGAAAGCTGCCAGCATTTGAAAGCTGCCAGCATTAGGAAGCTGCCAGCATTAGGAAGCTGCCAGCATTAGGAAGCTGCCAGCATTAGGAAGCTGCCAGCATTAGGAAGCTGCCAGCATTAGGAAGCTGCCATCTGCCACAATTAGAAAGCTGCCAGCTTTGGAGAGCTGCCAGCATTTGAAAGCTGCCAGCATTTGAAAGCTGTCAGCATTTGATAGCTGCCAGCATTAGGAAGCTGCCAGCATTAGGATTCATCCAGCATTAGGAAGCTGCAAGCATTAGGATTCATCCAGCATTAGGAAGCTGCCAGCATTAGGATTCATCCAGCATTAGGAACTGCTAGCATTAGGATTCATCCAGCATTAGGAAGCTGCCAGCATTAGGATTCATCCAGCATTAGGAACTGCTAGCATTAGGATTCATCCAGCATTAGGAACTGCTAGCATTAGGATTCATCCTGCATTAGGAAGCTGCCAGCATTAAAAAGCTGCCAGCATTAGGAAGTTGCCAGCATTTGAAAGCTGCCAGCATTTGGAAGCTGTCAGCATTAGAAAGCTGCCAGCATTGGGAAGCTGTCAGCATTAGAAAGCTGCCAGCATTAGAAAGCTGTCAGCATTAGAAAGCTGTCAGCATTAGAAAGCTGTCAGCATTAGAAAGCTGCCAGCATTAGAAAGCTGCCAGAATTAGAAAGCTGCCAGCATTTGAAAGCTGCCAGCATTAGGAAGCTGCTCGCATTAGGATTCATCCAGCATTAAGAAGCTGCCAGCATTAGGATTCATCCAGCATTAGGAACTGCCAGCATTAGGATTCATCCAACATCTTACGTAAGACTGTAACTCTAACAATAATATTTAAAGATTATATACTATACTATTTAACTTATATACTATACCTATACTTTATATATACCGTATTAATCGATTTAGTTCCCCATATCGCAATAATTCCCCAGTTGGGGAACTAAATGAATAATTTTGGGAAAATATGGCTCGCCAAATGTTTAGTTTCTCATATCGAAATAGTTCCCCACCCTAAAGTTCTAAATTAAAGGCATAAGAACCATATTATACAAATCAAATCAGTGATAATAATAATAATAATAATATTGCTTTATTAAAGTGTCAAATGAGTACAATCAATACATCAGATCGATATCAGTAGGCACAGTTGAGAACTGGTCACTGCTTTCCAACACATGACACACTAAATACTACTTAGATACTATTCTAATATAACAATACATAGTACTATGTTGAAATAGCATAGTTAGTAGTTAACAAAGGTATTAGTTCTTTCATTGATCACGATTTGTTGAACTTTATCAGTCAGTGTTTGAAGTGACAGTTCTTTATAAACAAACTTCCTGGGTAAATTGTTCCAGGCCATCGTTGCAACGTGCTGGACAGACTTTCTCTTGAGAGCTGTTCTGCATTGATTGACAACACACAGTGGAAAAGTCCTGTTATTATTAGTACCCTGACCAATAGTAAACCAGTTCTCTGTACCTTTATAATTAAGTACCAAGTGAATTTGGACTTAGCCAGTGCATTGGTACCCAGTCAGTGCATATGTGCCAACCAGTGTACAAAATACAATTTCGTTTATATATCGTTTAAATTAAATGACTCTTTCACTACTTCAGTGAACATTCAAATATAAATTTTAAGGCTGCTCATCACGCCTGCATAGCAACCGCATGGGCCTATCTAAATGCGTGTTAAAAAATGCTTTACATCAAGCATTATTACTCCCGAAGATTACGGCCGATTTTTATGGGACTTACTCATATACCAATATACTTAATATATACTCATATACCTATAATATACTCATATACCTATAATATACTCATATACCTATATAGTTAGTACAGGCTCATATACCGATATACTTAATATATACTCATATACCTATATACTTAGTACATACTCACATACCTATATACTTAATATATACTGATATACCTAGATACTTAACATACTTAGATAAGAGAAAAGAATACAGGGGCTAAAATTTAATTTCCTTATTACTAAAATGGATTTCCAATTGCCAAGAAAATTATAATGCTTAATTATGTCTTTTAACAGGTAATTAAAATTTTGTTAGCCTTGGATCACTAGTTAGCAAAAAGGTAACGCATTGATACAAAAAATCCCTAATTTTGTAACATGGGATTACCCAATATATATATATGGTCGCCATTACCACATAACACAAATCAATTCACATACCATTTTCTTTTTTGTCAACAGCAATTTCCCTTTTTGTCAACACCACTTCCATAAAGGTTTATTTCTGGCATATTAAATAAATATTTAAATAAATATGAGGTAATCCATCAGATAAGCACTTGTTCTATTCACAATAAATAGTTAAATAACCAGATGTTAAATATGTTCACATCTATAATCCAAAATTTCCAATTAAGACTGAATTGGAAATTGAAATGTTTGACAGCAGATAATGATGGGCGACCAGTATGGCGCGAAGATGTGGTATCGATAGGGAGATCAAAGGATATCAGTGTCCCTAGGTATACAAAAATGACCCGTAAATGGTACTAGTATTTACTTGATAGTGATGGCTATACTATAATATGCCTTTGTACTACAGCAATACCAATTCGCGGGAATGCGTAAATCTGTGATCATCATTTATCTCGGTCATCGTCAGTATTCATAGTAACCTCAGGGGTGGCATTACGTATCTTTTCAAATAAGCCCCTTAGATACAATCCAAAGTTAACCCGGGTTTAACCGTACATATAACCTCATTCTCTAACAAAAAGTAATACGGCTCAACTTTGGTTCAAACTAAACAATGGTTAAGCTTTTCGTCTCTAAGCTAACACTAAATTCACTGCCAAAGTTGAAATTTGTAATTTTCTAGAGATGTTTGTATTTACTACCCGCACCAACCTATTGCCATTGTCAGAGTCAATCGTCTTCGTCCATATCTACCTACGATTACCGTTCTTGTGTTAGTTGTGATTGTGATCGTCAACTAATTTAAATCCATCACCTCATATCCTAATATAACCGTAATATCATTTCGTGCCGTTATCATTCATTGTTTGCGCTAATCTATGTTTGATGTGCCAATGCCAACTGCTTATATTATATATAAAAAGAAAAGAATGACACAATCGGTAAATTCAAAAAACAAGCGTGAGCAAGAGAAGAGATCCAAAGCCAATATTTATTTAGAACTTTACAAATGAGTAATGTATTTTACACCTTTACCTAACTCAAACAAATTGACATTTCATGCTAAATTATATAATTTTTATTATATTACATTTTATTGTAACATTTTATTGGTTTACCTGTAGCTTTTGCAGTAAATGTGAAGTAAATGTGTCCGGCATCATAGATAAATTTTACTCTGGATCCATTTTCTTTCTTTTCAACTCAAGCTTCTCCTTTTCAATCTGATTTCTCTCAATCATTAACACTTTGATTTTGATATCGCTAAATATTTCAACCTGCTGTTGCAATAATTCCACTGGTTCAGTTAATAACTTTTCAGTAGTTGACTTCTCTATAGAACGATAATTGCGTTTTATTGCTTGACCCAGTCTTGTTGAAGAAGCTTGGTTAGTATTGGACTGATTAGGTATTGATGTTCAATGATTAATTTGATCTCTCAAATGGATGTTATCTATTAACATTAACTGGTTGTTTTCCAAACCACTAGGTAGCATTTCCTCTCCTCTTTCAAAATCATTGAAATTTCCTTCCTGGAATTCTTCAATTGCTTCGGACGTTGAGGCAGTTACATTTTTTGTTGAATTTGTATTGATGATGGTAACACTCATTTCTCTTTGATCATCATGGTTTAAATATAAATTTTCCACAGGACCTATTAGGGCAAAGGTTTTTAAAATATACCTAATGTTTTTGAGTTACGACATCATTATAATAATATTTACTCGTTACATAGTAAAGTAATTTACATTTTAGATGCAAATCGATTCCACCCGGTATACCACTAATGGCTTCTTCTGGAATTGTTTCCAATATAACAATTTGAGATTCTGATAAATTTTTGCCTTACCACCACCCGTTTTTCTCATTTCTGATCTGTTTTGGGATTCAATGCTCTTCGTTGTAGTCCGTAGGTTTTTGTATTTCGCCTTAGTTTCACAAAGAGTACGATTGTGCAATCCAACGGCATTCATTGCATCCCTTATTTCGTTCCATGCTTTTGCTTTTACTTGATTTGAAACTGTAGAGCTGTTTTCCGAATAAAATTGAAGTCCTTTCTTTTACAGCCGATGCTAATGCTACCTGTTCTTCGTGTGAAAAATTTGGACGCCTCTTCGCTTCTAATTTGGTTTGTTTGTCGCTGCAATCGCCCATCTAAAATATTAGGGCACTTTGTCAAATTAATGGTATTTACTCAAATAAATGATAGTTACTCATTTGCTTACACGTCTAAGTACAGGGCAAGACAGGATCCATTATCGTCATGTAAACAGTAAAATTATTGACTTTTGTCGAAGTCAGAGCTGGCCGCCGTAAGGCCTATGTTAAATTGAAAACAACGTATGTGAGGCTGTCACAACGTCCTGCCCTGTGAGAAAGTCATTTCGGATATCATCTCTAGGCTGTTTCCATAGGGGTGTAAAAAACAAATTAAATTGGTAAACTTAAATGGAGATTGACCAATTTGATCTGTTTTTTACACCCCTATGGAAACAGCCTAGAGATGATATCCAAACTGACTTTCTCACAGGGCAGGACGTTGTGACAGCCTCACATACGTTGTTTTCAATTTAACATAGGCCTTACGGCGGACAGCTCTGACTTCGACAAAAGTCAATAATTTTACTATTTACATGACGATAATGGATCCTGTCTTGCCCTGTACTTAGACGTTGAGCTGTGGTAACAATACAATGCTGGCAGGATTTAACAATGCTGACACGAATAGAGTACTGTAACAATGTACCCCAATGCACATGCAATGGGGTACCCTGTTAAGCTCCTCTATTCCTTCCTACACGGTAACGCTGGATGAATGCTAATGCAGGCAGATTTCTAATGCTGGCAGCTTCCTAATGCAGGCAGCTTTCTAATGCTGGCAGCTTCCTAATGCTGGATGAATCCTAATGCTGGATGAATCCTAATGCTGGATGAATCCTAATGCTGGCAGCTTCCTAATGCTGGCAGCTTCCTAATGCTGGCAGCTTCCTAATGCTGGCAGCTTCCTAATGCTGGATGAATCCTAATGCTGGCCTGCAGGCAGCTACCTAATGCAGGCAGCTTCCTAATGCAGGAAGCTTCGTAATGCAGGAAGCTTCCTAATGCAGGCAGCTTCCTAATGCAGGAAGCTTCCTAATGCAGGCAGCTTCCTAATTCTGCCTGCATCCTAAAGCTGCCTGAAATTCCTGTCAGGAATGTAACGGCTCAGTTTATGAAATACCGTATTAATCGAATTAATTCTCCGTATTGAAATAGTGCTCCCCTGGGTAACTATTTCGATTTTTTTCGTTTTCAAGAGCAAAATAATAACCTTTGAAATATAATTCCCCGTATCGAAATAATTCACCATCCCAATCTAAGTGTCAGTGGGTACAACTACAAAAACAAAGCACCCAATATCCAGAAACTGGTCAGCCAATAATTGATGAGGATGACCTATGAACGACGAAGAAATGACTATAGACCTCACTGAACCCATGGCCATTTCTTCAGAAAAAGACTAATTACAATCAATTGAATTTTTAAACTATTTCTATAATTATTAATTTTCATTAAGTAATCCCTAGTAAAAAAGGTGTTGGTTGAAATAGCGTCGTGTGTTCGTTATTTAGTTGTAGAATAGTTTGGATCAAAAAAATGACCGTCAAGCCTACAATTGGAACCCCTTACACTAACTGTGGCTGATTAGCAGAGTTGAACTGATATAAGGTGGACTGGTCAAGGCTTTCAACCCTGGTCATAAGTTGACTTTTTAATCTTTTTCTCGGATTTTTTGACTTGCCAACCGAAAGCAATGTTAAATATATAGTTTTAGGCGGTCTTAGTTTTGTTGTACGAAAGCTAGATATTTACGTTCACTTTTAGTCGTAGGATGGTTAAATTTTGACGATGTCTCCACAACGGCAAGTGGGACGTTAGTACAACTGTATTACAACTTTACAACCAAAATTTCTGCTACTTAAGAAAAATTGACTGTTTTGAAAATAATTCTCCGTATCGAAATAATTCACCACCTGGTCAACTATTTCGATTTTCGTCGTTTTCAGGAGCTAAAGAAAGGCCAATGAAACAATAACAACCCGGAGAATTAATTCTATTAATACGGTACGTTGTTTTTAAAGGATTTCATAAAGAACCCCCGGATCTATTTTTGCCACTAATCTCCCCTCATATAAAATTGTGTCCTAACCATCAGCAGCAAGGCAAAACTAAAGACAGGAGACTTTACTTTGCATCGTTTACCCGTTGACTCCTATTTACGGATGATATGGCTCTCTGTTTGCGGTCTTGATGATAAAAACCTACAGCAAGCCGTAACAGAAGCTCGCCTGATTAAAGGTTACCGTGTACACATTTTAGTAGACAAAAAGTACTCACCCGTTGTAACACAAAACCAAGCGTACGGATTTTGATCAAACTTTCAAAATTAAGTCTTTATATATGTAGCTACGACAGGCGTACAGGTCTGTCTAGTGGTCTAAACAGCCGCCTCTCAGGCTGATGTCTGGAGTTCGAATCTCTGGAGCGCCTCAGGTCTATAGTAGTAGTAGTAGTGTTTATTGATCGTTTTTTCAGCAATTCACAATCATTCGCATTTAAGTTTGTGAGATATATTATAAATGATTAATTTTACAATTACAATATCTTTTAAGACTCAAAATTCCATTATAAAAGTTCTTATCTTTATCACTATTTTCCAAAACATATATAAATTAATTGATTTTTTCTTATCTATTTGACAGAATATATTTATAAAATCATTTTTATCTTTCAGGACATTAAGGTTAAAATCAGGGTTGCGTTTTGTCCGGACAAAACTATTACTGTCCAGGATGAAATTAGTTTTGTCCACTTTCTATCCAGGACAAAAGTGGACAAAACTAATTTCTTCCAGGACAAAACTAGTTTTGCCCTGGATAAAACCACTTTTATCCACTTTTGTCCACACCTTCCTATCCGGACACCACAACCCTGGTTAAAATCTTTAAGGTACTTATTTCTAGGTAAGCCATAGTGCGGGCATTTAAACATAACATGGTGCAAGTCTTCCATTTCTTCAGTATTACAATTTTCACATGTTCTATAGTTACCTACCCTTGAACCATTTAACCAATGTGTTTTACCATCTAAATTAACGTTCCCTAAATTAAACCTTAACTGCGTCATTAGACGGGTAATTCTCCAATTAACATTGGAGTTAAGATAGCTCTCTGGTCCTATCTTTGGCTTAATACTATAATATTGGCAAGTTTTATGTGTTTGCATTAGATTTATGTTTGAGTTGTCAATATTACTTCGTACCCCAGCAAGAATGTTCTTAATTTCGCGTTTTGAGGGTGGGCTTTTGTTCCTGATTACGTGTTGTATTCCATATTTATTTAGAACTGCTTGGGTTTGTTTGTACCAGCAATACTTTGTATCCATTTCCTCGTGCTTCTCCTCTTGCCATTCAAAGCATCTCTTGACTAATCCTTCAGACTTCATTTTCATCTTAGCTATGAATCTTAATAATATGTTGAGATATGCTATCTCTATGGGTTGAGCATTTGTTTCTAGTAGTAATTTCCATCTCGGGGCTTCATTTGGTACGTATAATGTTTTTCTTATGAATTTTATTTGGAATGAGACGAAGTCATCTAGATAATTTGCTCCCCAAATTGCTACTCCATAAAAGAGAACAGAGCGGACCAAGGAATTGAATAGTTCTTCTTGTTTCTTGAAAGAGTTTAACCTGCTTTTACGAAACAGTGATAGTAGAGCATCTAGAGCCATGTTAGCTTTTTCCAGAAATTTAGCTTTTGTCCGTTTCAGGATGCCGTTTGAGTAGAAAGTGACTCCTAAGTACTTGTAGCATTTTGCGTTTTCGATCCTTTCCTCTCCCCAATAAAGATGCGTCGTTGATATCTTGTTACTCTTCCTGAAAACTACAACATTTGTTTTCGATAGGTTGACCTTCAGGTAGTTGGTTTCAAAGAAGATTTTTAATTGGTTTATTTTATCTTGTAGCTGTGGTGCTGTATATGCAAATAGCGCTATGTCATCGGCAAACATCAGGATATGCAGTTCATATTTTTTAATTTTCACTCCGGGTACATTTAGTGAGTTAATGGCCTCCACTACGTCGTCCAGAAACAGGGTAAATAATTTTGGGCTCATTGACTCGCCCTGTAATACTGAGCGTGAGATTGGAAACGACTCTGAGATAATAGTTTTTCCTCTTCCCTGATGTACTCTTATTGATGCTTGTGCAATACTATATAAATGTTTCACCACGTTGATAAATTGAGTGCTGAGTCCTGCTTTTTCTAGTTTATTCCATAATAGATTGAATTCTGTGGAATCAAAGGCCTGGGAACAGTCTACAAACAAACAGAAAAGTTTTCCATTTTTTAGTTTAAGTTGGCTCTGTATAACTGTATGCAGCACAAATATTTGCTCCTCGCAGCCTGTTTTTTTCTTAAATCCAGCTTGACATTCATTAATTTTTTTGTTTTTTGAGCACCATATATCCAGTCTGTTAGTTAATATAGATGTAAATAATTTTACTACAGTGTTAATAAGCGAAATTGGGCGATAGTTACTTGGGTCAGAGGCGTCATCTTTTTTAAATATGGGGATAATTAGTATACGTCCCCAGTTCTCAGACATAGAGTTTGGTTTCTTCAGAATCTCGTTGAAAATTTCTACCAAATCTTCCTTTACGTTTGTTGGTAAGTTCTTCCATATTTCATTTGGTATTCCGTCTTCCCCGGGGGATTTGTTGTTGTTTAATTTTTTCAGTGCCAGATTCAGCTCAAACATATTGATATCCGCATCAAAAGGTCTATAAGGTAGTAGTCTGGAGCTGGGAGAAGCTGCCATTGCCGTATATTCGTTATTAGCATTGATTTGCCTATCTTGTTGACAATATGATTATCTATCAATGCCCTGTCTGTAGTGTATGGATTGTTCTGTTGGTCTATACGTGCTACGAGTTCTACCTAGCACAAGTCTGGACAATGGGATGCACATGAGGTGATAAGGTGGGTTGAAGTAGACTGCCATAAGTGATTTGCCTGCGGTCACTGGTGGTCAGCTTACATGTCCCGGTCCCTCTCTGCCTGCTCACCAGATCGAGTTGCGGGACAGTGTTGATGTTTGGACCACTGAAATCCTCCTACCCGGATGAAAACGCGATCCAGAAAATGTGTCTGATGTGGATGTACTGAGTGTGTCAAAATGGATGACTGACCGGATAAAATTGACTGATTGGTCAGGACTAAATAAACGAGATCGATACTCTACGGCTTTACTCGATTTTCACTCATTTATTTACAACTAGAGAAAGAATAGTCAATTAATTACAATTTGCAAATTAGCGTGATAAAAACTGAATTATCTATTTGCACAAAAACTTCCTTTTCTCTAATACTAGAATCAATTAAATTGCACAAAGCTGTTGAGCGTCCTTCCTCTAGCAAGACTTCAGCACAATTAAACAAGAATAAACTTGTATTCTCATATCTTACGCTAAAAGGAAAGAGACTACCAACAGAGGGCACATAATACTACAAATTAATAATAAAATAAAGCTTCCCCAAATCCTACATCCTCCCACCTTCTTTTGGGAATTAATGAACAAAAGAACTATAATTACAAATTAATTAAAATATAAATATTATTAGTTCCATTCTCCATATCGTCTTGGGCGAATGACCTTCCGGCCAGATTTGGTTTTTCTAAGTTCTGCTTCTTGCACTGCAGAACTGGCTTCACTGACAGATTTCTTCTCCGGCTTGCTTACTTTCTTTATCTTGGCGGAGAGAGAAATGTCTTCAGAGATTTTAGAGATCTCCAGAGGGTACAAACGTTGAAGAGGTCTCGTCAATATTCCCGCAGCTGTTCGGACCTTGGCCACACGAACATGTCCGTCCTTCCCAGGAATGAGCTCTAGAATTCTCCCCATCGGCCATTCAAAGCGCTTCTTGTTGTCGGCTCCCACGAAGACGACGTCGCCAACCTGAGGGATTCTTGCTCCTTTTTCTTGAGATTTCTGTACCAATAACCAAGGTACTCACGTCTGAATCTGGCTTGCAATCCTTGCTTAATTTCTTGAACTTTCTTGTAATTTGACTGCAAGTCACGGATGTAAGATTGACACCTTCAACAAAATCCGAGCTCTTCAGTCCTCTGGTAAACATGGCTGGGGTTAAAGGGATTAAGTCATCTTCGTCCTCCGTTAGAGTAGTCAGCGGCCGATTGTTGATGGTAGATTCCACTGCAGTTAAGCATGTCCTCAATTCATCAAACGTTAATTTGGCTCTCACTAACATCCTCCGTAGTAAATCCTTGACAGACCGGATGAGCCACTCCCACCAACCTCCAATGACTTTAGCCACTGTCTTCCTCTCCTGTAGGATCCAGTATTTTTTCCTTAATCGTCCCAAAACGAATTGAGTTCCAGCATGACAATTAACTACATGTATAAGATGTATCAGCTGCTCAACGATAGGATGATCCTTCGGTAAAACAATGGGACTGCGAAACTCCATGGAATCTGTCTTGTACAGAAGTTTCGAGCTCACCCGAAATAGACCATCTTCTCCCACTTTCACTTTGAGATTTTTAAGATCTTCTATTCCTTTCGGAAAACTTTCACTTTGGACACAGCGGAGAACATATTTTTCTGCATCTCTTATTTCTTGCATTGAAAGGTAGGTGCTAAGATTACGTTGTCCTTTTGGTGCTCGAACATTTTGCAAGAATCTTCGCATCCATCCCATGACACGCACGTTCTTCAGATAGACTGAAAATTTGGGCTGGTCCCATATAGAATTGATTGTACTTGCCATGGTTCTTGTTACCTTCCGTTTTTCCGAGTTGACCTCGTCCTCATTCATGATGACTTCAGTGACGGGCCAATCTTCGGGTGGTTGCAGCAACCACTCTGGTCCCTCCCACCATCGCGACTCGAGTAACTGACGCGGTGAGCATCCACGCGATGGGAGATCTGCGGGATTGCAGATTCCAGGAACGTGCCGCCAATCGTTGGGATTTGACAATCCCAATATTTCTTGCACCCGATTTCCTACGAAGCTGCCCCAGTCTTTGTTGCGTTGGATCCAAGATAGGGCTGTAGTAGAGTCAATCCAGAAGTAACAAGACACATTTCCCCAGTTCAGTGCAATTAGCGTAGCATGTGTAAGTCTTGCTCCAATAGTACATGCTAGCAATTCCAACCGTGGGATTGAGGTCCTCTTCTCCACAACAACACCATTCTTGTCCTTAAGCTTCTATTTGACTTGCATGATGCATCGAAGACAGGACGAACGGGAGTTGTAAGGCTGTTTGGTCTGAACACAGGTCGGTGAGGGAGATAATGGCATGGCTTCTCAATTTCAGCTCCATGCACAGGCTCAATAAAACCCTCAGTAATCCAACTTTCAAAGACAGAGTTGTACGTATTAAATTGACCTTGACCTTGTAATTTCCTTGTGGCCGCCATCAGTCGACTTTCGGCGATTGCTTTATTATTTGGAATTTGCGGCTCTCTATTTATCCAAGGCAATTTGACACAGTACCTTCCCTCCTGAGATCTTGTCACTGTTTGCAGAAAGTGTTGCTTCGTTTCTTCTTCCTGCTCTCTCTTGGTTTTCATCTCAGAAGGATCTTGAATTCCCAAACGCTCCAAATCCCATAATTCTGAAACTACGGCCTGCTGCACATGTATCGTAGTTACCGCCATCGGAAAATTACTATCGATTAATTTTCCTGACAAGGTCCAGCCAAATTTGGTTTCCAATGCGACGAGACCATCTGTAATTCATACCTGTTGCCAGTCAGTATCTGTCCGTAGTAGTCGGATCCGATGAGTAATTCAATGACGGGACTTTCGGGTCCTATATCTGGAACCCAGATCTTCTTTTTTCGAAGTTCGTCCATCCACGGCCCAGTTGTCATTCTAGGTATACTTCCGCAGATCTTGCGTTGATCTAGAACTTCGAAGTCTCCAGCTCCTTCTCCATTTTCACTTTCAATGTGCACCATGTATTTATTATGCTCCTTTATCTCGCTAGATCCACCGAATAGGTAGTGACAGAGCTTGACCCTTTCTGTAGGAGGCAGCATTAAATCCTTTGCAGTTTTCTTAAGAATGTAGGACTTCTGTGCTCCCGGGTCACAAAGTGTTCTCACTGGTTTCTGGCGACCTTGATTCACTACGAGGACATTCAGGGTTTGAAGCATCACTGTGTTCGTGCAATTGAGCATATTATGTGTTGAACTTGGAGGGGCTGGTTCACTCTTTACTTCAGGTTTCTGGTGAACCTGTGGACACATCAAAGTAGGGTGCCTCTTCTTGCAGACAATGCATTTCACGAAAGCCTTGCACTTTTTGTCCAGTCTTCAGGCACAGATAGCATGCATTCTTGTTTTTAATCTTGTTATTCTTCGCATCCAACGTCATTTCAGGTGCTTTACCGCAGTCTTTGCTTTCATGAGGCTTGTCACAAAAAATACAGGAGGCGGAGTGACCTGCAAAGAGCCCGGCTGCCGTTGGAATTGAACTTTCACCACTTCTTTTTGCTTCCTTGGTCATGACAGTTTTCTTAGCTTTCGATTGCTTCACATCCATGTCTTGAAATCCAGTCTGTGCCAGTTCGATTTGTTGCTCACTTTGAACTTCGGCCTTTATAAACTGCATTAAAAAATCAAGACTAGATTTTGGAGGATTTTCTTGCTTCCCATCCTTCTTCGAAAGAGGACTTCTCTGCCATGCACGTAATATTTCTTTCGGAAGACTTGATTCGAACAACCAAGTGGAAGGGTCTGCAGTCGCTAGATTTAGTGATGATAACGCACGGAGATGGGACTCCAACTTTAGATACATCTGAGATAAAGAAATCTTGTCCTTTGCAGTGACATTAGTAATAACTAATTTCAGTAACTCACGAATGTAGACTTGCACCAACAAACTTTCCCGTCCGAATCGTTCCTTAAGGGCTTCTACCGCTTTCGGACAATTTTCACCAGTCTGAGGGTAACTATTTACGACATCAAATGCCTCAGAGCCTGGCTGCATTGACTGGGCGAGATACTGAAACTTGTCTGTGGCGTGTAGCGTATCATCTTCATCTATCTTCTGGAATTGTGACCAGAACCCAAGCCACGACTTCAAATCACCATTAAATTTCCGCAACTCTATCTTCGGTAATTTGAAATTCCTTTTCTTTTCTTGTCCCGATGCCGACGTTGCACTAGTATACTCACTTCCTGTTGGAGATGAGCGACCGGCTCGGGCGTTAAACAATCGATTTATTGACAGTTTTGCCCTCTGGATCTTGTCTCTGTACTCCTCAGTAGACACGTATTCTTGTTCTATTTGTTCAACTGAGCAGTTGTCATCCAGCATGGCATCAAGAATTTTCTGATCCACTTCTGCTATCCTCTCAAGGAGTTCATCTAATTTTTCTAGCTTTCCTTGCAGCGATAACAAAGAGGGTTGATCAGCAGCCAATTCCGCATCGACGTCATTGACAGTCTTAGTTACTGATGTGCGAATCGGCGTCCTAGATAATCTCAGGCGGTCCATGGTGTGCTATTTACTGATGACCAACAGACCCGAAAAAATCCTATTAATAAATAATATTTTTATTATTTATTGCGAACGGTATCACCTGGATTAGTTCCCAATGAGGCCAGGAACACGGCGCAAGATGCTTTGGTCAATTGGCTTAACTCCAGCCTTCGTAGTCCAGGGACGAATAACGGTTGACAGGAAGCAGTCCACTTCCTTCAAAACAAAGACACGAAAATATCCACAGCAGATCACGTCGGGGTCACCAAAATATGTTTGGACCACTGAAATCCTCCTACCCGGATGAAAACGCGATCCAGAAAATGTGTCTGATGTGGATGTACTGAGTGTGTCAAAATGGATGACTGACCGGATAAAATTGACTGATTGGTCAGGACTAAATAAACGAGATCGATACTCTACGGCTTTACTCGATTTTCACTCATTTATTTACAACTAGAGAAAGAATAGTTAATTAATTACAATTTGCAAATTAGAGTGATAAAAACTGAATTATCTAATTGCACAAAAACTTCCTTTTCTCTAATACTAGAATCAATTGAATTGCACAAAGCTGTTGAGCGTCCTTCCTCTAGCAAGTCTGCAGCACAATTAAACAAGAATAAACTTGTATTCTCATATCTTACGCTAAAAGGAAAGAGACTACCAACAGAGGGCACATAATACTACAAATTAATAATAAAATAAAGCTTCCCCAAATCCTACAGTTGAGTCGTTCCGTCTCATGGTTCAGTACTCTTCACTAAGTCTCTTCGTGTAAGTCTGTACACTTAGTAAAGTTGTTCCGCGAGTCACTGCAATTAAGCCCTCGCGGCTTGAGCGTTAGCATGGCTCTACTAATCAAACGTAGTAGCTGTGCTCTCCCCCTAACACACACATATTAAAAATGCAGACATTGATATTATAAGGATATATGGAAACTGACGTGATCTTTAAATAATACGATTACAACGCAACCAAAGCGAAGCTATCATTGGAAAAATCAACAGAAAATCAAAATTGGTTAATTTTTACTATGAAAATCAACAAAAAATCAAAATTGATCAATTTTTACTATGAAAATCAACATAAATTCAAAATTGATTAATTTTGACTATGAAAATCAACAGAAAATCAAAATTGATTAATGTTGAGTATAAAAATCAACATAAATTCAAAATTGATTAATGTTGACTATGAAAATCAACAAAAAATCAAAATGAAATAATATTGACTATGGAAATCAACATAAAATCAAATTTGATTAATGTTGACTATGAAAACCAACAGAAAATCAAAATTTATTCATTTTTACTATGAAAATCAACAAAAATTCAAAATTTATTAGCGTTGACTATGAAAATCTAAAGAGAATCAAAATCGGTCAATATTAATTATCAAAATCAATAGAAATTGAAAAACCTACGGCAAGCCGTAACAGAAGCTCGCCTGATCAAAGGGGACCGTGTACACATTTTTTGGTGGAACAATAAAAGAAATACATTTATTTTGATTAGTAAATTGTTATTCAAATTAGTTCAAAATTAATCTATTTTGATTTAAATAGATTAATATTAACTATTAAAATCAACAGAAAATCAAAATAGATTAATATTGACTATTAAAATCAACAGAAAATCAAAATAGATTAATACTGAATATTAAAATAAACAGAAAATCAAAATAGATTAATATTGACTATTAAAATCAACAGAAAATCAAAATAGATTAATATTGACTACTAAAAGCAACAGAAAATCAAAATAGATTAATATTGACTATTAAAATCAACATAAAATCAAAATAGAATAATATTGACTATTAAAATCAACATAAAATCAAAATAAAATAATATTGACTATTAAAATCAACATAAAATCAAAATAGTTAAATATTGACTATTAAAATCAACATAAAATCAAAATAGTTTAATATTGACTATTAAAATCAACAGAAAATCAAAATAGATTAATATTGACTGTGAAAATCAACAGAAAATCAAAATGGATTAATATTGACTGTGAAAATCAACAGAAAATCAAAATGGGTTGATATTGACTATTAAAATTAAAAAAATCAAAATTGACTAATATTGAGTATCAAAATAAACAAAAAATCAAAGTTGATTAATATTGAGTATCAAAATCAAAAGAAAATCAAAATCGGTTAATATTGACTATCATAATGAAAAGCAATTCGAAAAATGCAAGTTTGACTATAAAATTGAATATAAATGCGAAATAGATTTATTTCCGTCCTCTAATAGTTATTTTCTGGTTTTATTTGTTTTATTATAAAATCTTAAATTTCGTAGAAGCGGAGTGAAATATTTTATACTATCTCGCTAACAATTTATAGGAAACACAATTGAACTTTTTAATGCCAATTTTTTACTTTGACTATCAAAATGAAGACAAAGTGAGCGAGCGGTATCTCAGCAACCTTTGGAGTGATTTGAACCAAAATCAATAGGGTTCGTTACCAGGCCATAGGCATTGTTTATGCCAAGTTTGGTCAATATCTGTCTTTGCGTTCAAAAGTTATCGTGGTACGGACGGACAGACTGTGCGATTCTATAAGCTGCCTTGTTCAGGCGAGCTGAAAAAGGCTGGTCAATTAAAAAAATTTCTTTCCATGAATCCGTACAAATTAATGCTTCAGGTATTATTATACTCTTATAACCCTTTAAATCAAATTAGAGTAGCAACAAACATAAGAAACAGTTATATTCATACTTATTGTACTTCAATGATTGAATTAAATAATGTAATTAAGCCAAACGACGAAAATGTAGTAAACACATAGCTTAATGCACACGTAAGTTTTTGATAGTAATATACACACAGAACCATAAAATAAAATAATTACTCCAGCTCCATTGCATTTTCATTAACCAGTCCATTCCAATTGTCCAACATATCTTTTTCATTTACTCCAAACAAATCGTTCCAATCTTGATGCATTTGAGCTTCACTCATCAGTTGAGTTTCAACTTCATCAATGTTATCAGCATCTGGAACGTGGGATCTAAGAAAGTGAACAACCTTGTTTCTTCGTTGCATTTTCTTGGAGTTTAACCGCTTGTTGGCAAACTTTATTCTTATGAAGATTCTCGTTTTGCTGTACATATGTATAGTTTTCTCTCATACAGTGGGATACGTTAGCTTAAGTTGATCTTTAAGTAGTTTCATCACATTTTCTTCTCGGTAAATGCCATATTTATCACCATTTTCTCGGGACAAATTTCTGCAGAAAATCATCTTTAAATTTCATTAAGAGGTTTAAAACCTACAGCAAGCCGTAACAGAAGCTCGCCTGAGTGAAGGGGACCGTGTGCACAATTTTGGTACAATAATAGTAGAAATAGATCTATTTGGATTGTTAAAATGATAAGTTTAACATAGGCTATATTTGGGTATCTAAATAAACAAAAATGGAATGCCGATTAATGTGTTACAAATGTCACAAAAATGTGTTAATATACTACCACCAATTTTTGTTCTTACTATTGAATAATTTATGATTTTTAGTTTCATATAAATAGACGTAAAAGTAAAATCACAATTTTGCACTTTTGTGCAAATAATTCAAAAGCGAGCGAACCAAATTTAACCAAATTATGCAGATAAATACTTTATATATTTACTAACAGTCTGTAAAAATATTGGACATGCCCATGACTATGAAGGACGGCATTTATAGTTTCATATAAATTTAAGTAAAAGTAAAATGACGGTTTTGCACTTTTGTGTAGATAATTCAAAAGCGAGCGAACCAAATTCAACCAAATTTTAAAGATAAATACTTTATATATGTATTAACAATCTGTAAAAATATTGGACATGCCCATGACCATTAAGGGTGGCATATGTAATTTCATATAAATAGACGTAAAATCAAAATCAATTTTGCATAGCGAGCGAACCAAATTCAACCAAATTTTAAAGATAAATACTTAATATATATACTAACAATCTATAAAAATATTGGACATGCCCATGACCATAAAGGGTGGCATATGTAATTTCATATAAATAGACGTAAAAGCAAAATCACAGTTTTGCACTTTTGTGCAGATAATTCAAAAGCGAGCGTACCAAATTCAACCAAATTTTAAAGATAAAAACTTTACATATGTACTAACAATCTGTAAAAATATTGGACATGCCCATGACCATTAAAGGTGGCATATATCGTTTCATATAAATAGACGTAAAAGTAAAATCCCAAATTTGCACTTTTGTGCAGATAATTCAAAAGCGAGCTAACCAAATTCAACCAAATTTTAAAGATAAAAACTTAATATATATACTAACAATCTGTAAAAATATTGGACGTTGATACGTCATGGGCGTATGAATTTTGAAGAGATGTTTATCAAACCTTACTATATGCTACCTATAATCAATACCTACTTCACGTAAATAATTATAGCATAAAACCGAACGTACAGATGTTCACCAAACTTTCATAATTTGAGCATTATGTGTGTGGCTAAAACATATAAAAAATGCAGACGTTGATACGACATGGACGTATGAATTTTGAAGAGATGTTTATCAAACCCTACTATATGCTAACTATAATCAATACCTACTTCACGTAAATAATTATAGCATAAAACCGAACGTACAGATGTTCACCAAACTTTCAGAATTTGTGCATTATATGAATGGCTAAAACATATAAAAAATACAGACGTTGATACGACATGGACGTATGAATTTTGAAGAGATGTTTATCAAACCCTACTATATGCTATCTATAATCAATACCTACTTCACGTAAATAATTATAGCATAAAACCGAACGTACAGATGTTCACCAAAATTTCAGAATTTGTGCCTTATATGAGTGGCTAAAACATATAAAAAATACAGACGTTGATACGACATGGACGTATGAATTTTGAAGAGATGTTTATCAAACCCTACTATATGCTAACTATAATCAATACCTACTTCACGTAAATAATTATAGCATAAAACCGAACGTACAGATGTTCACCAAAATTTCAGAATTTGTGCCTTATATGAGTGGCTAAAACATATAAAAAATACAGACGTTGATAAAAAAATACAGATATTTTTATTTTAAAACCATTGACTTGTCAATTCCCATTTGGTCCACAAGTTGTGGAGATGCAGGAAAAACCCGGTTTGAAGGGAAAACCTGCACCAAATTGACTTATTTCATGACTATAAATTACAAAAGCTGATAAATTTATAAAATTTTCGCTGGGCATGTCCTCATGGTCAGCAAACAGATTGTCGTTGTCTTCAACATTGATTTTAAAGTGAGCGTCGTCTGTGTTAAAAAGATAAAAAGGCACATTCAAAGCCAATCCAGGTAAACGACTTTTTGCTAAGATTAAAATTACAAAATTGTCCAACCTATGAATTTCTATGCATCACATGCAAAAAATATCTTTCAAAAGTAACTGTCATCATTTCTATCGTTTTAATGCCATCTGTGTGAAAGCGGAATTAGACAAATAATGTTTAGAATAATTTCTTCTATCTGTTGACCAACAAACGTAAAATAATTAGATCAAACCTTACTAAACTTTGGCTACCTTACCCACTTCCATTACCTAAAGTGCAACAATTGACTGTTTATCAGGTTAATTTATAACAAAAGTAAATTACAGTCTTTGTTCGTCACCCTATTCGGGTTGTCACACTGCCAGTAATAAGTAATGGTCGTGGGTTGTCTCCTTACTGGCATTAACGAACGCACCTTACGTAACCAATGTCAATATTACCAATTGTATACCATTTCCAGAGTCCCCCACTTGTATGAACATCATTAGAGGTGAAAATTATTGAGTTATACATTTACCTTTTGTGCCGGTAAGGATAATATTTATAATTTTTATTTAAATTGAGTTAAAAATAGGTTGTACGCTTTTCCAATGTACGCAATGTAGTTATGCAATGTAATGCAAAGTTACGCAATGTAGTTCCAATGTAGTTATGCACGCAATCTAGTGAAGGTAAGGCCCCATATCTGCAACACTTTAAAGCAAATCATTACTACGAAAATTCGGTATTGAAAATTGTTTTACAAATTTAATTGGTTAAGGATCAACTGCCCAGACACAGTGCTATTTAGCAAAATCTGGAAAATCTGCTCTCTGAAATTATAAATCGATTGAGCGTTGACATCTGAAACATTTAAACCACTTAAAGATTGTTCCAATAATTTTAGAAGGAAACAACCACAGTCATACCCATTAATCTGAATAGGGTGGCTGAAAATTAAATTATTTTCCCAACATTCTGGTAAAATACCAAGAACGGAATGCAAAACAATTTTTAATTGGGACAAATGTTCATCAATATTAACATGACCGGGTAAAGAATCCATTACTGTTAATATAAAAGTCAATGGTCAATGTGATTTGAAGGTAGGTATATGGTGGAATTTCGTAATTTATCTATATTTCCTATTAGATAATCAGGAAACATTTCTTCCACAGCTTGATAACACCCGTTTTGACCGCGGTAAAAGAAATAACTATCTAATATATAGTGGTTGGCAGTGTTTATGGAAGTCAATAAGTACTTGGCATAGGCATTGATCACTAAATCGTCTAGCCACTGCCCTTCATGCAAAGTAGCTATAGATTTTCTACTGCCTACATAGTTCCCATATTTAAAAACAATTGCGTCATACTCAACTTCTATTGGCTGTGGAATAATTTTAGTAGATTTGCTGATACTGCAGTTAGTCATCTCGATGGCATCAACCTTGACATCAACCAAATCATTGACTGATAGTTTCTTTAGGTCATCAATCATAAGCATACTATTATCAATCACCCAGGACATCATTATAGGCTTATGATGACTGAAATAGCTTTCCGCGTACCAGCAATTCAATTCTGAGATATTACTAAAGCAAATATCAATTTGGGAATCACTATTTGTCGAATATTGGCCGATTTTACACTTCAAATTTAGATTAAAAGCGCTCATTAACTTCACAAATTCCGAACAACAGGATTTTGTGAGGTCAATGTTAAAATCCCCAACTACTATCAACATCTGCCCAATAAAATATTTTTGTAGTATATCATTTAAGAAGGATAGGAATTCGGTGACAACAACCTTTGGCGATTTATACCCATAAAGGATATCAACTTTTTCAATAGTCATCAAACCAAACTCAACCAACCCTCCTATAAACGATTTACTGAACATTTCTGTTTTTCTAATGGAGTGGGAAGATAAGTTATTTTTAAGCGCATAAAGCCCATGTGGCTTCCTTACTGCACTACAGCAGTCCATTTTATTTACAAGGGAATAGTTGGGCATTGAGAATTTATCAGTATCAAGGGTCCAAGATTCACAAAAAAGCAAAGCATCCAAGTTTTGATATTGGTCGTCGACTTTGATATCATCAAAGTGACTGTTCAAACTTTGGATGTTGTGAAACAACAATGTAATCGTTGACTTTGACAATTTATCGGGTAAAGGATAGTTAAAAGCTACTCTTTTTTCCCTCAACCTACTCATTTCCAATTCAACTATATCAAAACCTGAAGCAGGCATTGGAGCAGTAAATTGTCCTTCCAAATATAGTCCAGATAATTTAGTTGCTCTACTACAGGCGACATACAAAGCAGCTCTTGTTAATCCTTTTCGTAAATGGACTGCTACAGATTCATAAGTTGCTCCTTGAGATTTGTGCATGGTAATAGCTTCAGCAGGTACCAAGGGAAATTGACTTCTTACAACCTGAATGTCCCGTCCTGGCCAACTCTTGATGATTTTATTTGTCGTCTTTACTGGAGTCCAGTTCCTTTCCAAAACATTGGGTATTTTGTTGTTTGCGGCTCTGCATTCTTGACCAACTTCCCTTGAATCAAATTCAATTAAAGCTATCATAGGAATTTTTTGACCATTTGTTAAATTTCCATATATGATTTGTTTTAAAATTCCTGAAGCTCCATTAACCAATCCATCCCGCGTGTTAACATTTATTGTCATCATATATTTGGCATTAATCTTCAACAGCAATTCATAGGGCAATCCTTGGCTCTCACGAACATTTAAATTTCGTGCACTTTCCAGAATGGCTTCTTTATCCTTTTGACTTTTTCCTTGGCATTTGTCTCTTGCAGTAGAGATTATTCCTTCAGTCACCATTTTCTCCAATACGTTTTGATTGTAAATTTTGACACTTTCATTATCATAGTAAAGATGCACAGCTTCAAGAGGGATTGTTTTGGGATCTTTGATTTCTCTATCCTTGAATAGCACAATATCTTCTTCAAGCATTTTTCCAATCGACATCCTGTTCAAAGCGTTTGCAAACCGTAGGTCATCTTTTTGACGCATAACTTCTGAGAGTTCAAAAAGTTTGAATGGCTCCCAAAACAAATTCCCAGATATAGCCTGTAGATCTTTTAATTTATCAAATATATATTTTCCACCAACTGGCTTAAATTGATGAAAGTCGCCAACTAATAAAATACTTATGCCTCCAAATAATTTGTTATTTGTAAATATTTGTTTAAGTCTATTGTCTATTTGAATAAACATATTCAAACTTACCATTGATACTTCATCAATAATTACTAATTTAAGGTCTCTTAATTTACAAAAAAGAGTATTGCAAAAATCATGCGTTAACTTTGGTATTTGTTTTGTAAATTGACTTAATGGCAAACAGAATGTTTCATGTAAAGTACTTCCTTTTATATTGTACACCGCTTTACCTGTCGGTGCGCACAATAAAATTTTTACCGTATCCGGGGTGGCTCCAGGTAGGGAATTGAGATATCGCAAAGAGGATTGTACTATTGCTTTAATCAAATGACTTTTACCAGTACCGGCACCACCTGTCACAAACTCATAAGAAGGATTTTCGTTGACCTTTAAACAGTTAAGCCTGTGGTACATGAACCTTCTTTGTTCTTTGTTCAAGGATCTCATTAAAACAACAAAGTCTTCATTTGGTAAAACATTTGGAATATTAAATACCTTTGTCCTGTCTTTCTCATCAGTAAAATCGCCATTATTATTTACCATGTTACCGCAAGGTATGTCTAGGATTACACTTTCCATTTGGCCTTCCGTATGGTAGTCGTCTTCGCTGCTCTCGTCTTCAATATCATCCAAATCCATATCTTCAATATTTGCTTGCTTTTCGTATTCGCTTCTCTTACTTCCAATCGTTTGCAAATTAAGGGTATACAGATTCTTTATGTCAACTGAAATCAACTCTTTCTCTTCATCCCTCCAAGGTAGATATAACATTAATTGTTCCCGATAGTAATTTTCTTCATCATGATATTTATTGTATCTTCTATATCTTATCACCTTCGGCTTCTTCCTTTTTTTGATATAGCCAGAATTATCTTGCAGTTTCAGAACTGTCGCCGTGTCCTCCTCATCTTCTGATTGTTCATTGTCATCTTCGTTATTATTCTCAAAATTCGATTCCTTACGTACAATAGCTCGTTTGCTTTTCGAAAACGTGTAATATGCCGCAAAATCAGCCAGGCATAAATACTCCAAATTGGTAGGTCTTTGACAGTAATGTTCCAACAAACCAGGAATCAGTACATCTGTAGAATCAGGACTCAACTTCTCCAATTCTTCCATTGATTTAGCGAATCTCACTCTCTGTTCTCTTTCACCAGTTGAAATGAATGTTGTACTTCTACTGCACATGCTGAGAGGAATACATAGAATAGTATACGCAGCCTCTTGTGCCGACACCTCCGTGGAATTCAAAAAGACGCTGGCCACTTTTCGCAGCTTCTGTTGAATGGTAGCATTACCGTACTCCACATCATCCACCACAGCTTTGAGTAATTTCGACATCCCGCGACATGATTTAGAAATATAAGACACACAGTATTTAGCACAAGCATAAGAGTCCAAAATAAACTGAATATCCATATTAGACCTCCATAAAGAAGCCATTTTTAAATTGTAAGCGTTTTCGAAGACGGAATCTACATTCCGCTTTAAAAACACTGTTGGTCTTTTAATGGCATTCCTAATGCACATTAAATAAGTCTTTTCATCTAATTTACAAAGCGAAAGAAAGTCGTCATATGAAATATTAATATTTTGTTTGTCTTTATGCATTTTTGTCAATAACTCCTTTACAGTAATAGCAGTTTTAGTCAGATTTTGTCTTATATTTTTAGGAACATCGTCAGGTAACGGCAGAAAAATATTAGTTTCCTTCAAAGGAAAATAAGGCATACCGAACCTACAAATTACTCCACTTTTTGTTTTCCTTTCACAAGTTGAGGTGTGCTTGTGGCCTTGATGGATGACGTCGTCGACATCTGCTTGACACTGAATAAACTGATCAATAAAAGAAATACAAGCTCCGTTAATTTCAGTGCCACCCATATCATTAAATTTCGGAGACCCTTCCAACCAGAATAGTCCGTGCATATGAGGTGAACCTCTATGCTGAAATTCTATTCGGTAGAAGAAGTCCTTTACCAAGTACCCAGAAAAAGCGCCACCAGGAGATAATAAAATGTACTTCTTCCATTTTCTCAGACGCCAATCAAAATATCTTGCACAAGTTATAGGATCTCTTCGGATTAAGTCCGCCTTTCTTTGGTATGGTAGGGCAGCAGCTTTCTCTTCGGTAATAACCAGTTGGTCCAAAACTAGACTGAGTATCACTATCAGTTCAGGCCAATGCGTTTCTGCTGCAGACAAAGTTATGAAAAAAGTTGGAATACCCAATTGACGAATCATTGCCATTAAATTATTTTGTTTCTGTTCCCAGTATGCAGGAGATGATCTGATTTGTTTCAGCATACGATATCCATCGTCATGTTGTACCAAGTTATTGACATATTCATTCGACTTCATTTCAGCAGCTGTAATAGTACCGCACTTCTTTTTTCGAAGACAAATAGAAATTAAGTTAGACACTTTATGAGTTTGTAATACTTTAAAAGAATATAATAATTTGACTGGTATACAACCCCTCCGATCAGACCTCCTAGCTTCTGATTTGGCTATCTCTCCATAGCTTGGTTTTATCTTGAATTTCCTCTTCCGTCCGCAATAAATAGTTGGAAATGCTAGTTCCTCAGCATTCATGTCATTGATCAAGGAAAGAGGTCTTTTATTTTCTCCTGGTGCGTATCTTTTTGCTTGATTTCCATTTAATTCTTCAATATTGAATAACAGAGTCTCGTTTCCTCCTGGATTTATTTCTTCTTCTTCATTATTGTCATCTTTTTCAACATTTCCACCCTCTTTATTTGGCTTGTCGCTTTCATCGACAATAAAATCTACTGTATCCGTGGATAGTCTATTTTCCCAATTTTCCGACAAAGTAACTTGTTCTTCTAAGTAAATTTCCGTCGTACATAAGTATTTACACGCATTGTAAACTTTAGCCGGTCTGATTGTCTCAAACATGTAAGGATTTTTATAGCACAAACGCCTCAACAATTGTAATTGAATTACACTGGTTTCATTAAATTTTCTAGGAAGAACTTTTGCTGTTTCTTCAATTGTATTTAAAATATTGATTACATTACCTTTTAATCCATACTGGTTACCCACTCCCAAATTTCTAATTTGCATAAATGGTAGACGTAAAGCACATAGCCGTTCCTCTAATTGCGTCAAACCTTTAAGTACATCTGGGACATCTACGTAAGCGAATCCATTAAAAGCAGCCAGTTTTGGAATTTTACCATTGTTGATTCCAACCCAACAAGTAAAGCACACTTTTCCGTTTTCATTAGAAATAACTTTTGTCAAAAAGTCTTCCTTGAGTCCTTTGGATTTGAGATAATCCATTCTCAACCTACGAATAGAATCTGGAAACCACAATCCATTACAACAACAACAAACAAACGTCGGCCCATGTTTAATGTTATCAATAAATGTGTTACTACAATCATCCCAATTGTCGAAATTTCGTTTTGCTCTTTTCATTTGAGTGTTTCTTGTTTGCTCGTGGTTTTTAAAATCAGTGTCCATTCTTTTATCTACTTTCCGTTTAACATCACGCTTCCGTTCTTCTCCCAAAAAGTTTTCATTTTTTCGTAGTTCCCCTTTCCTCTTTACATCTCGCTTTCGTTCTTCTTCCAAAAAGTTTTCATTTTTTCGTAGTTCCCCTTTCCTCTTTACATCACGCTTTCGTTCTTCTCCCAAAAAGTTTTCATTTTTTCGTAGTTCACCTTTCCTCTTTACATCACGCTTTCGTTCCTTTTCCAAGTATTCTTCATTTTGTCGCTGTGCCGATTTTCTTTGAATATCGCGCCGGCGTTCCTCTTCTAAAAGAATTTCATCCTTTCGATCGGCTATTTTTCTCTCTACGTCACGCTTTCGTTCTTCTTCCAAATGGTTTTCATTTTGTCGTAATAAGGCCATTCTTCTAGCGGCATTTTGATTTTCTGCTTTCAAATGCTCTTCATTTTGTCGTTGTTTTGCTTTCCTAACAACATCCCGATTTCTTTCTGCTTTAAGATAGGAGTCATCTTTCCTCAGTTGATTCATTTTAATAGCAGCGTTTATCCTGTTTTGTTCGGCATATTCAGAATCAAGTCTCTTGTTTGCCATAATAATTTTTCGTTCATGCATTCTTGATCTTATACTTTTCTTATTAGTTTTAGGCATCCTCAAATAAGTTATGATTAAAAACCTTTTCAAATTGGGAGATCTAAAATAATTCTAATACTACAATTAATACAACGCAACAATCAAACCAAATCAAATTGTAAAATTATAATTAAGTTTCACTTCAAGTTACGATATAACCGTGAGCAGTTTATTCTTTCCCTTTATAAATCAGATCACGTCCAGACGATTAACAGACAGAAGTCAGAGTGACTATTTGTTGAAGAGTTATTAAAATTTCAGTCGTTCCAAACCACAGACAAATTGCAGCACTGTCAAAATCTCCAATGTTGAATGAAAAAAGGATGTAAATAAGAAGGTTGTGTAGGATTGAATAACGGAGTGGAATAAACAAAAAATGTATTGGTTACCAAGATGAACGCATATTTCAACCTATTTGGATATACAGCATGCCATATGTAGGCCAATTTCCTTATTCACTCTATTGCAGCTATTAGAAACGGTTGAAATAAAAAATATCATCTTCACTAATAATAAAGGTAACTTTAACATTAATGCTGAATATTAAATTCAACATTAATACTGACTATTAAATTCAACATTAATACTGACTATTAAATTCAACATTAATGCTGACTATTAAATTTAACAGAAAATCAAAATTGATTAATAATAACTATCAAAATTAAAAGGAAATCCGAATCGGTTAATACTGACTCTAAAAATCAAAAGAAATATTATGCCTTTTGTCCGGTAATAAATTCTATAAAGTCTATAAAAGAAAATCTAAAGTCCGTTAGAAGCGGTATGAAATATTTTATACCATTATGATAACAATTTATAGGAAACGCTATTGAAATTTTTAACACCCATTCTCTACTTTGAGTATCAAAATTAAGACAAAGTGAGCACGCGATATCTAACCAGTGGACCAATGTGGCCTATTTTCAATAGGGGTTGTCAGTGGTCCATAGACATTAAAACATAGACATTAATTAAAAGGAAATCAAAATCGGTTAATACTGACTCTAAAAAGCAAAAGAAATATAAAATATTATATAAATAAAATATAGAAAGCGGAACATTCCGGTTGTAGTTGCTTTACTATGAAATCCAAAGTCCGTTAGAAGCGGTATGAAATATTTTATACCATTATGATAACAATTTATAGGAAACGCTATTGAAATTTTTAACACCCATTCTCTACTTTGACTATCAAAATTAAGACAAAGTGAGCGCGCGGTATCTTAGTAACCAGTGGACCAATGTGGCCTATTTTCAATAGGGGTTGTCAGTAGTCCATAGGCATTGTTTTCGCCAAGTTTGGTCAAAATCTATTAATGCGTTCGAAAGTTATCGTGTTCACTAACGGACGAACGGACGGACGGACGGACGGACTGTGCGGTTCTATAAGCTGCCTTTTTCAGGCGAGCTAAAAGTCATAAGATGGTACTGTTAGTAGTCCCAGTCCGGCTGTCAGATTTTCAGTAAAACTAGTAGAATTTCGACTTTCACTTAATAATAGCTGGGGATCCTTTTCTTTTAGTTTACGTAGTATGAAACCAGCAAAATATTCTTTTTCATAGAATTCACACTTTTCCTTATTTGACATTGATGTCACCGTTTCTGTCCAGTTATCAACATTAATGGTCTCTAAATCCGATATGTTCAAATCGGTAAAAACCTCTGTATCCAAATTGGGGTTAGCGGTTTTACTAAATTGGGGATAGTATAAAATATATCAGGCCGCTTCTACTAAAACTGAAATTATATAGTAAAATAAAATAAACGGATAATTACGCTCAAAAGTAGAATAACGAATCTGCTTCAAGTTTGTCTTGATGTTAACAGTCAATATTAATATATTTTCATTATGTATTGACTTTGATAGTCGATATTAATGTTTTCTTATGCATTGATTTTGATAGTCGATATTAATATATTTTGAGTTTGTATTGATTTTCATAATCAACATTAATCAATTTTTATTTTCTGTTGATTTTCGTAGTCAACATTAATCAACTTTGATTTTCTGTTGATTTTTATAGTTAACATTAATACATTTTGATTTTCTGTTGATTGCCATAGTCAATGTTAATCAATTTTGATTTTCTGTTGATTTTCATAGTCAACATTAATCAATTTTGATTTTCTGTTGATTTTCATAGTCAACATTAATCAATTTAGATTTTCTGTTGATTTTCATAGTCAACATTAATCAATTTTGATTTTCTGTTGATTTTCATAGTCAACATTAATCAATTTTGATTTTCTGTTAATTTTTATAGTCAACATTAATCAATTTTGATTTTCTGTTAATTTTTATAACGCATTGATCGAAGTGGACCAAATTACACATAGACAATGCCTATGGACTGGTGACGAACCCTATTGATTTTGGTTCAAATCGGTCCATAAGTTGCTGAGATACCGCGCGCTCACTTTGTCTTTATTTGATAGTCAAAGCAGAAAATGGGCCATATAAACTTCAATTGTGTTTCCTATTAATTGTTAGCGAGATAGTATAAAATATTTAACTCCGCTTCTACCAAATTTAAGATTTTATAATAACGTAAATAAAACTGCAAAATAACCATTATAGGACCAAAATAAATCAATTTCGCATTTATATTCAAATTGATAGTCAAATTTCCATTTTTCGATTTCCTTTCAATTTTGATAGTCATTATTAACCGAATTTAATTTTCTGTTGATTTTAATACTCATAATCATTCAAAGTTGAATATCTGTTGATTTTCATAGTCAACATTAATGTGCTTTGATTTTCTGTTGATTTTCATAGTCAACATCAATGTGCTTTGATTTTCTGTTGATTTTCATAGTCAACATTAATGTGCTTTGATTTTCTGTTGATTTTCATAGTCAACATTAATGTGCTTTGATTTTCTGTTGATTTTCATAGTCAACATTTATCAATTTTGATTTTCTGTTGATTTTCATAGTCAACATTTATCAATTTTGATTTTCTGTTGATTTTCATAGTCAACATTTATCAATTTTGATTTTCTGTTGATTTTCATAGTCAACATTTATCAATTTTGATTTTCTGTTGATTTTCATAGTCAACATTAATCAATTTTGATTTTCTGTTGATTTTCATAGTCAACATTTATCAATTTTGATTTTCTGTTGATTTTCATAGTCAACATTTATCAATTTTGATTTTCTGTTGATTTTCATAGTCAACATTATTCAATTTTGATTTAATGTTGATTTTCATAGTCAAAATTAATCAATTTTGATTTAATGTTGATTTTCATAGTCAACATTAATCAATTTTGATTTTCTGTTGATTTTCATAGTCAACATTTATCAATTTTGATTTTCTGTTGATTTTCATAGTCAACATTTATCAATTTTGATTTTCTGTTGATTTTCATAGTCAACATTTATCAATTTTGATTTTCTGTTGATTTTCATAGTCAACATTTATCAATTTTGATTTTCTGTTGATTTTCATAGTCAACATTTATCAATTTTGATTTTCTGTTGATTTTCATAGTCAACATTTATCAATTTTGATTTTCTGTTGATTTTCATAGTCAACATTTATCAATTTTGATTTTCTGTTGATTTTCATAGTCAACATTTATCAATTTTGATTTTCTGTTGATTTTCATAGTCAACATTTATCAATTTTGATTTTCTGTTGATTTTCATAGTCAACATTTATCAATTTTGATTTTCTGTTGATTTTCATAGTCAACATTTATCAATTTTGGTTTTCTGTTGATTTTCATAGTCAACATTAATCAATTTTGATTTAATGTTGATTTTCATAGTCAACATTAATCAATTTTGATTTAATGTTGATTTTCATAGTCAACATTAATCAATTTTGATTTAATGTTGATTTTCATAGTCAACATTAATTAATTTTGATTTAATGTTGATTTTCATAGTCCTAATGTTAGCCGAAACCCACATCTTTAAACTAACGACACATTGAAGATGTACAGTTCAAACTGGTTCAAACTACCCCTGGTTTATGAAAATCATTGGGCATTTTACACGACACTCGATGATTTTCAAAAACCAAATGAAATGAAGGGAGATAATCTTTATATTTGCAGTTGAAAATGCAAATCTAATGAAATGGTATTACAGCTCTTTTTTATTGAGAAATTTTTTAGGCTCTATTCGTTAATATTTCTGACAGGTTTCAAAATTTGTATTTTGATTTCCATGGATACCCAGACTAGTTACAACATAAGTCCCCTTTGACCTCCTATGGTCAACCCTTTCAGATAACCTTTTAAAAAATAATTTCATTCATAAAAAAATAAGTATAATAAGTTCAGTCGTAAGAAAAATAAATGAATGATATTTTGTCATTCTAATCAAGGTTTCTACAGAAACTGTACCTCTGTGGTAGAAGGTAAGTGTGGGAGTTTGCAATTTACAAATTCACTTTTTCCCCTCTGGAGGACAAATCCTATAATTTGTCCTCCACTACTTGCGGACAGGATAAAGGACTGGCCACGGTACGTAAAATTTTAGATTGTCAAGGTGATATGGCATAAGAAACTCCCGCACTGACTAACCTCCTACCATATAGAGGAATCTTGTCAAGAAATGTCAACAGCTTTATCCGAAGGGTTCAACTAGGCCCTTTGCGCGAATACCTATAAGGGACAAATCGTACCAGTTGTCATTGCCAACAATCGGTTAATGGGCAAAAAACGTCCCCTATAGATATTCACTCTGGTGTCTAGCTCAATTCATCAACCCTCCTGATAAAGCAGAAAAGAAGCCAAGGGATACCACGCCCAACAAAGATTCTTGATTATATGAGCTTGTAAGTCGAAAAACGTCCTATAATTCGTTGCCAAAATAAAATTTTGGGTAACTAGGAGTGTTAAATTTTTATATTAACCCTTTAATACCCAGAGAACAAACTTGAAACGGAGATAACCAAAAATAATAACATGGTCCGTACTAAAGAGTGTGTAAGAATTAGTAAAAGAACAATTAGAAACTGAATTTGAACTTGAAGATTTCAGTGTAAGAATTCCCAGAATGTTCTTGCGGTCGCGGGTAGGTACTTCTGCATAGATCGGAGATCATTTGTCAGAGACACATCTATTGGGAGTGGTCCCGGATACTTTCTTAAAAGAATTAAATTATTTAAATTAACTTCTAGTGTTGGGGAAAAATGTTCTTCCCACTGAGTATCACTATGACCCTGTTTTGTGAAAATGGAATTGGGATGTCTTGATTCAATTCTAATATTTACTGCATGAGTAACTTTTAGAGATGTCGGTCTTCTGACTGCTTGAACTATGGCATCGAAGTTCAAAATAGCATCTTGAGTCATTCTCTGAACTCTAAACGGCTGTACAATGCTAGCTCCTTTAAACATAGATATACAATCATCGATAGTATGAAGGGTTGCAGTTTTCATTTTCTTCTCCACTAAAGCAAATTGTCGATCGCATGGAAGAAATGAATGTCCTGTACATAAGAACTTCTGATGGATCTACAATATATTTTAGAAATTAGGAAAATAATTAATTATTAATCATTTAAATTTTAAAAGTAAGTCGTACACTGTAAATACCTCAGTAAAGTACCCCAAAGAAACTAGATAGCGATACCCGCAGATGGTTTCAAAATTATTGTTTTGACCGCAGCATCTGTCTGACCACACTACAAGTGTTCTTTCCTGACCTTCAGGCAGTAAGTTAAAATTTTCTATACAAAATTGAAATATTGTTGAAAAAACTTCACTGGCTCCACGATTTCCTTCTCTTTTGTGCCATACGCACATAACCGTGCTGTCATTATCAGCGCGATGTATGGCCACATTGTAGCAGGGGTACTTTCTCTTGTAGTATTGCTCACTATTAGACAACTTAGGAATGTTAATGACCTACATAATGAAAAGGTAATCCTTATATCTAAAATTGCTTTCCAATTGTTTACAATAG
This sequence comes from Tomocerus qinae, assembly GCA_020055645.1. Taxonomy (NCBI): domain Eukaryota; kingdom Metazoa; phylum Arthropoda; class Collembola; order Entomobryomorpha; family Tomoceridae; genus Tomocerus; species Tomocerus qinae. The sequence goes on from CM034547.1 coordinate 45,190,283, forward strand.
GACTATAATGTTTTAGCTTACAGCTTGCATATCAATTGATAGAACTACATAATTTGGATCCACTTTAGACTTGCTAGAATCAGCTCTTAACGTTTGATAACCATTATCAGATTTCAAATGGTGCTCTATCATTGTTAGCCACAATTCATTCAGTTGAATTTCATTAGCTGGATTAGATTCATCCAGATTTGAAATGGCAACAAATAGTTCATCACAACGATCGCACGTATCACTCCTTGGGGTTGGAATCTTAAGTTCAGTTCCCTGAATGTGTCATAGTACAGTTTTTTGTGTGAGAATACCTCTTCTCCTAAAACTTCACAGTACAAATTGAACATTTTTGAAACGTTTAAATCAGTGCCAAGGTATTGTCGTAATGGATCGCCCGCCTGTACCGTGTAAATAGAGCACTTAAGATTTTTAACAAAAATAGGTCAGGAATAGTTTTAATAATTCTTACGTTACGACGGTAGTGGCTAATTTCTTTAGGAAATGATTGTATATGCGATATTATGTTCGCTTTAACATCAGGAGTATGTTTATGGGGCCTATTAAGGTGGACTCCTCTCAAGTCGATGGCTGCCAAGCTTCCTGCATTTAATTTCTGTTGTACTGTTTTCAATCGTCGCTCAGTAATTCCGAAAACCGCCATAAAAGATTTTTTACACACACGAGTTTTTATGCTGTTTTCTCCAAAAATCCAATACAAATAAGTATTGTTTCTTCGATTTGTGGTCCGGTGAACTACTTCTTTTTCTCTATTAAATTCATTAAAGATGTAGACTGTAGATTCCAGTCTCCCAAATTCCAAAATTCATGAAACATCGCTAACTTCCTTTGTAGTGGCACTAGACATCCATCGTTCCTGCATCCAGGTTCACAGTAATATTCCTGTTGCATTGATAATTTGCAATTATTTCTGTGCAACTTAACTGAAAAACTAAAAATCAGTAACTTAAGTTTTGGTCACATTTTGATATCATCGCTCTTACTTCGGTCATTGGCTTAGGAGCATCGTTTTCTTTTCCGTTCCTCCCTGAATATGGATGTCCGGAATTTCTTCTTAGTTTAGCTTCATTGTCGGTCCAATCTAACACGTTTATTCTGCGTCGTCTTCCAGTATTTATATTTGCTAATCGTCTTTTTGAAATGCTAATGCTATTAGAAGCCATTTCACAAGAATTGAAGATGATTAGAATTATTTAAATTGAGGAGTTAGAACTTTATGGAGAAAATTCTGTTATTTACCCAATTTCCAAAAAATTACTCCTTAGGAATGAAAACTTCGAGGGTTGAGGGTTAAAAGTTGTATTATTATTTTAATACTAATGCATAGTAACCCATTTTTTGTTTTGGCAACAAATTATAAGACGTTTTTCGACTTACAAGCTCATATTGATCTTATCACTTCAATCTGTCGGGTGTTCTATGACCTATGCATCCGGTCAGTTATGTGTCATTTCCAACTTTCCATTTGTGCGTAAACTTGCTTTGCATTTCGATCAATCTATACTATATTATAATTTCCGGAAGTATGTATGTATGTATGTATGTATGTATGTATGTATGTATGTATGTATGTATGTATGTATGTATGTATGTCCGCTCCCAGTTTCCCTATGTTGACACTTCTAGAAGCAGTAAAACAGTATGTCGACACTTCTAAAAGCAGTAAAACCCTATGTTGACACTTCTAGAAGCAGTAAAACCCTATGTCGACACTTCTAGAAACAGTAAAACAATATGTTGACACTTCTAAAAGCAGTAAAACCCTATGTTGACACTTCTAAAAGCAGTAAAACCCTATGTTGACACTTCTAAAAGCAGTAAAACCCTATGTTGACACTTCTAAAGCAGTAAAACCCTATGTTGACACTTCTAGAAGCAGTAAACCAGTATGTTGACACTTCTAAAAGCAGTAAAACAGTATGTTGACACTTCTAGATGCAGTAAAACAGTATGTTGACACTTCTAGATGCAGCAAAACAGTATGTTGACACTTCTAGAAGCAGTAAAACCCTATGTTGACACTTCTAGAAGCAGTAAATCCCTATGTTGACACTTCTAGAAGCAGTAACACAGTATGTTGACACTTCAAGAAGCAGTAAAACAGTATGTTGACACTTCTAAAAGCAGTAAAACCCTATGTTGACACTTCTAGAAGCAGTAAAACCCTATGTTGACACTTCTAGAAGCAGTAAAACCCTATGTTGACACTTCTAGAAGCAGTAACACAGTATGTTGACACTTCTAGAAGGTATTTCTATAAGGAGGGGGCGGGTACTAGAGACTTCAAGTCGATGTAACAGTTATGTTTTAGCTCGCCTGAATAAGGCAGCTTATAGAACCGTATTGTCTGTCCGTCCGTCCGTCCGGACGCACGATAACTTTCGAACGCATTGACCGAAGTTGACCAAATTACGCATAAACAATGCCTATGGACTGGGGACGAACCCTATTGATTTTGGGTCAAATCGGTCCATAAGTTGCTGAGATACCACGCGCTCACTTTGTCTTTATTTGATAGTCAAAGAGAAAATTGGGCATTGAAAATTGTAATACCGTTTCCTATAGATTGTTAGCGGGATAGTATAAAATAAATCATGCCGCTTCTACTAAAACTGAAATTAGATAGTAAAATAACAAAAACGGAAAATTACACTCAAAAGTAAAATAACGAATCTGTTTCGAGTTGTCTTGATTTTAACAGTCAATATTAATATATTTTCATTATGTATTGACTTTAATAGTCAATATTAATATATTTTCATTATGTATTGACTCTGATAGTCAATATTAATATATTTTCATTATGTATGCTTTTGATAACCAATATTAATAAATTTTCATCATGTATTGATTTTGATAGTCAATATTTATATATTTTGATTTTGTATTGATTATGATAATCAAATTTCTGTTGAATTTAATTGTCAATATTAATAAATTTTGATTTTGTATTGATTATGACAATCAAATTTCTGTTGATTTTCATAGTCAACAGTAATCTATTTTAATTTTCTGTGGATTTTCATAGTCAACATTAATTAGTTTTGATTTTCTGTTTATTTTCATAGTCAACAGTAATCAATTTTAATTTTCTGTTGATTTTCCTTATCAACAGTTATCAATTTTCATTTTCTGTTGATTTTCCCAATCAACAATTATCAATTTTGATTTTCTGTTGATTTTCGCAATCAACAATTATCAATTTTTATTTTCTGTTGATTTTCTTAATCAACTATTGTCAATTTTAGTTTTCTGTTGATTTTCCTAATCAACAATTATCAATTTTGATTTTTTGTTGATTTTTCAAATAATATAGCTTCGTTTCCTCATAATATCAATGTCTGAATTTTTAATATGTCGTAGCTACATATATAAAGACTCAATTCTGAAAGTTTGATCAAAATCCGTACGTTCGGTTTTGTGTTACGTGCGAGTACTTCTCGTCTACCGAAATGTGTACACGCTAACCTTTACTCAGGCGAGCTTCTGTTACGGCTTGCTGTAGGTTTTTTGGATAGGACCGGGGAGGTGGAGGCTACATATTGATGAAAAATTTGTTATTTGGAAGTGGCGGGGAGGTGGAGGTTATATGTCGCTTAAACAATCTTTATTTGGGAAGGGTTGGTGGAGGCTATATGTCGGTGAAAATTTGTTATTTTGGTGGGGGTGGGGAGGTTGAGACTTCATGTCGATGAAACAAATATGTTTTTTGGGTAGGGGTGGGGAAGTGGAAGCTACATATCGATGAAAAACTGTTATTTTTGGGAAGGGGCGGGTAGGTGGAGGTGACATGTCGATTGTTATTTGGGAGGAGGCGGGAAGGTGGATGCTACATGTCAATGAAAAATTTGTTATTTGGGAAGAGGCGTTTAGGTGGAGGTTATATGTCGGTGAAACAATTGTTTTTTGGGGAAGGGGCTGGGAGGTGGAGGTTACATGTCGGTGAAAATTTGTTTTTTGGGAGGGGGCGGTGAGGTAGAGACTGCATGTCGATGAAACAATTATGTTTTTTGGAAACGGGCGGGGAGGTGGAGGCTACATGTTGATGAATTTGTTATTTGGGAAGGGGCGGGGATGTGGAGGTTATGTGTCGGTAATAAAATTGTTATTTGGGAAGGGGCGGGGAGGTGGAGGTTACATGTCGATGAAAAAGTTTTTATTTATGAGGGGGCGGGAAGGTAGAGACTACATGTCGCTGAAACAATTGTTATTTGGGAAGGGGCTGGGAGTTGGATACTGCTGAATGGGTATGAATTGGCCAAGGTTGTATAGGAAACTGTGGTATGAAATATCAAGGCTCTTGAGCTTGGTAGTAGTTATATTTGAATCTTTAATTTTGCTTTATGTGAAATAGAGCCCTGTCGTAGGACGGGCTAACCAGCTAGTATCTACTAAAGTTCTACTCCGATTTTATAATGCAGTTCACTGTTGAAATTAGAAATGTATTCCCTTCAAGTTATATAAATAAAATTAGCATGATACGAGCTAATTATGTATTTTGTTAATATTAAATTGTGAAATCATGGCAAAATTCGACAAAAAAGTTTAACCATTTTTAACAGATAGTAAGCTAAGAATATTTGTTTCTTTTTTTATATAACTTGAAGGGAATACGTTTCTGATTTTAACCATGTACTGTATTGTCTAGTACTAAACCTATTATTTGCCTTTGGCAAATAGGTCTAGACAGTTTAGCTTTAAAACCTACAGCAAGCCGTAACAGAAGCCCGCCTGAGTAAAGGTTGCCGTGTACACATTTTGGTAGACGAAAAGTACTCGCACGTAACAGAAAACCGAGCGTACGGATTTTGATCAAACTTTTAGAACTGAGTCTTTATATATATAGCTACGACATATTAAAAATTCAGAAATTGATATTATAGGGAAACGAAGCTATATCACTTACAATTACAGCTAAATCAACATACAATCAAAATTGATAATTGTCGACTGAAAATCAACAGAAAATCAAAATGGATTAATGTTGGCTATGAAAATCAACAATGAATAATGTTGACTATGAAAATCGTCAGAAAATCAAAATTGATTAATGTTGACTATGAAAATCGACAGAAAATCAAAATTGATTAATTTTGGCTATGAAAATCAACAGAAAATCAAAATTGATTAATTTTGACTATGAAAATCAAAAGAAAATCAAAATTGATTAATATTGACTATGAAAATCAACAGAAAATCAAAATTAGTTAGTATTGAGTATTAAAATTAACAGAAAATCAAAATTAATTAATATTGACTATGAAAATCAAAAGGGAATCAAAATCAGCCAATATTGTTTATCAAAATCAATAGGAATTCGAAGTTTGACTATATAATTGAATACAAATGCGAAATAGATTTATTTCCGTCCTCTAATTGTTATTTTCCGGTTTGATTTGCTTTATTATAAAATCTTAAATTTGGTAGAAGCGGAGTGAAATATTTTATACTATCTCGCTAACAATTTATAGGAAACGCCATTGAACTTTTTAGTGTCCATTTAATGCCAAATTTTCACTTTGACTATCAAAATGAAGACAAAGTGAGCGCGCGGTATCTCAGCAACCAATGGACCGATTTACCCCAAAGTCAATAGGGATCGTCAGTGGCCCATAGGCATTGTTTTTGCCAAGTTTGGTCAATATCCGTTATTGCTTTCGAAAGTTATCGTGGGGACGGACGGACGGACAGACTGTGCGGTTCTATAAGCTCGCTTCCTCAGGCGAGCTAAAAATGGGGTCGGTTTTGCTCCTTCTCAAGGAGCAAATTATCCATGGTTATTATAACAAATAATAAATCACAACAGATTATTTCATTTCAAAATTTTATATGATTTTCATATACATTCACAAGGGTAATATTTATTGCAACATTTGACTTCTGCATTACAGTCGTTTGATATCAGTATATATTACATACCTTTTAGCATATCATGCTACTGCCAACCACCATCCTAAGCTACACTTATCATATCATAATATGATAGTACTCCACTATGTATAATAAAAGTTATAATCATGTTATTGGATTAACTTTCATACTATGAAAACAACACAATAGAATAGATCATTTTAATTACTTGCTGTAAGGAGCAACTGTTGATACAACTACTATTATGTTGCCTTTTTCTAGCACATCTTATATGCTAGGTTTCAATATAAACAATAATAAATAAATAATATTTGTATTGTATTTCCATTGTCTTCTTTGTCTATTTATTATACAAAGTTATTTGGCATTCGTTCTTTATTGTAAAAAGGACACGTGTGAGGGTTATGGTGATAACCCACAGAATTATATTATAGTACCTAGTATATATAGACTAGAAGCAGTAAACTTGCCTTGCAGTTGGTTAATTGCCTATCAGAGGCGACCCACAGAAGTGTTAGAAGTGCTAATCACATGAACAATAGAGTTTATGCATTTGATTGGTTTTTGTAAGCTGTTAGTTAAGGTGACTGACGGTTCTGTGGGACACCGCCACTGTTCCCCATCTAAACTGTGTAGTGTGTTGTGTATGTGTTGGACAAAACCTAAAGCAGAAGGCCGAGGCTTTGTGATAACCCAAGGATATGTAACCAATAGTGGCGCTCTCCGTGTTGGGTTTCCTTTAACCACTACGCATTTAGCACAGCAGCCAGGTTAAGAGCATTTGCGCGAAAATTGGCCTTAAACCTTACACCCAGTCGTTGCAGTATAATAATTATCCCGTAATTTCGATTTGGTTGTTAACAGTGGTCATTTTTATTCACAGGTAATCGCTCAATAGTGACTAGACCTTGTGCCGCAAATAGTGTAAAGGTGGATCTGAACACAGGCCAACGCTTTAGAGCCATTACTGACAGTAAGTTATTAGTTAGTGATACAGTTAGAGTTAGCCTCGATGGGTATTTTGGAACTTTTAATTTATGGTCAAAGAAAATCTACTTAACCTACATAATATTATCACTTTAGACTTTACTACACACAATACAAGTATACCAACCAACATTAGTTGGTTGGGTCGGTCGGTCCCCGTGTCTCGTACCGTATTAATATGATGAAAGGCACTTGTAAAAGAAACTTCATTTTTCTAAAAAATGAAGAATTTCAGAACCCCCAGATCCAAAAATAAAGTTTGCAAACGCAATTGAGGCGAATTCCGGTTTAGTTATCGATGTGGACTCTGGCAACGACGCTAATGAACCAGATGCAAATGGTGGCAATGGAGGTGGAGGAGAAGGTGGCAGCTGCGAAGGTGGTGATGGCGGGGGTGGTGACAGTGATAGTGGAGAGGTCCCTCCAGATATCGGGGTAACTACGAATGGTAATACTTACATTGACCTACCATCTTCTACTTTGACACCTACTTCAGCTGAAGGTGGGAATGGAGGCGTGGGAGGTAGTGGAGAAAGGGGTGATGATGGCGGTTCAGGCGAAGGTTTCGAGAAAGTAGCAGAATATTTCGCCTATCCAATTCATCTAAAACATCAAGTTGAACTGGAAGCTTCTATCAAAGTAATGTCAATAATAGTATATTCTACGAGTATGTACTAAACTTACCTGTTAAATAAAATGCTACTAAATAATAATATTATATGTACCGGTACCTGCTATTACGTAAGTGACGTTTTTTAATAAATGTATTTAATATAATGTGACGACTAGTATTTGGATCCCCTTTTTGAAGAAATTGTGGTACTAGCAACATATTTTCTGGAAAGTATGGACGAAAGCTCAAATTCTTCTTCGGAAGCTGGATATCTGGAGAAACCGGCAACCTGGTGGTACGCCTTACTGAAGGAGTCTGTTGAAATAGTAAAGAAACTGGCCCCTAATGTCCTAATTCCCGATGAGTTTTTTGCTGATGCACTGAAAGTATTCAGTTTCATGTACCGAAACATTGAGGACGATAAAGAATTGATGAAAGATAGCGATTTCACATCAATTTCCACATATCTACAAAATTGCAAGGAATCTGTTCAGGAATTAGTAGTTAAAACTACAGATTGTCCCGTTCTGGTAAGAGGAGAAATGTTTTAGAAATTGTATCAGATTTATCTTCTACAAATATGCAAAGATTAATCGATATATTGTACTAATTCTCCACGCAGTTCGCCTACACTATCGAAAATGACACACAGGTCTTATTGGATCATAGTCCACCAAATACTAATAGATTCAATTCGAAATCAAATGATATAATAGTAGAAAGCATGTGGAATGTAGTGGACTTGGTTTACGCAAAATGCAACAACTATTTCCAAGAGGATCTTGGAAAACTCAGCAGGATGGTCCTTTACTTGACCGAAACTATTTTTTTAAACAACCGAGTACAAGACAGATGGTAAGATTAAGAGATACAACACTGGTACTGTACAGATACGTATATTTTCAATTTAAAGTTTAAACATATTCATAGGTATAGAAAACCGGAGCCAGTTACCGTTTTTGAATCCATACTTCCGTACGGAGACTTAGATGTTCTCATGTACAATTATGACAAAATAAAAGCAGTAAGCCATAATGGAAAGGCTTATGATAACTGGATTAAGAAACCCAGAAGGGTCATCAACTACAATACTCCCCGAGAGGATGAGTGGAAGGTTGAAAGAAGAAAGATGGGAGATTATTCCATGACTGGACCTGGAGGAGACCTTAGCAGACATGAGAAAGAAACTGAAAGTCGACAAGGAGTCATAGCTATCAACCGGTACAAAAATAGAAGGCCTGTTAATTTGTTCCAACAAACTAATTCCGTTCAGGAAACCGAAGATTGGTCTCTAAGTAGAAAAAAGTAAGCCAATGAAAACACTACATTATTTTACTATTAGGACAATCTCAAGTCAACTTACGGTATATAATATAGTACTTTCTTTTTCATATGTTGTACACACTAAAAAATATCCTGTCAACAGGAACCTACATGATATCATGTTAAAACTCTTTTCAAATTATTATCTTTAGGTTGAAGCATACAACAACATCAAAATTATTTTCTAAATATGTAACAACAGCAACCACGTCAATTTGACATGATAACATGTAGATCAAACGAATACAGGGCTTCAGGTTAACAAAACATTAATAACATTATTTCATGTTTTATTTTCCACCGCCAATCCTTTCAGAATTTAAGTATGGAAACATGTCAAAACAACCCCTAAATGATGCTGATGATTTAAAAAATATTTTAATTGTGATAGCACGCTCAGGATAGATACACGATACAAAACAATTTTAACGCGATATCATGTAGGTCCATTGGAGCAGGAAAACATGTTAATTTTGACAGTTGATTTTTAAGAGTGTAATCATAGTACTTACATAATATAATGACGGGCGTGGGTTAGTACTTACATAATATGACGGGCGTGGGTTCGTACTTACAGATATGATGGGTTTGGGTCAGTACTTACAGATATGATGGGTGTGGGTTAGTACTTACAGATATGATGGGTGTGGGTTAGTACTTACAGATATGATGGGTGTGGGTTAGTACTTACAGATATGATGGGTGCAAAGAGGTTATAAACTGCAGAGCCAAAACCGTAATGCCATTCAATGGTACAAAAATCAATCCTTATTGTCTTCGATTATGCATTAGTAGGTATCGTAAAAATTTCGAGCCGTTTCACGGCGGAAGTATTCGGTTGTATTAGTAGGTATGGGTAAAATTTCACGCCGTTTCACGGCGGAGCTATTCATCAATGTTATAAAGAAAATATTCTCCACTTTAACTCTATTCCCTTAATATTATTAGAACCTCTTTGGATGGGTGTGGGTTAGTACTTACAGATATGATGGGTGAGGGTTAATACTTACAGATACGATGGGTGATGGTTAGTACTTACAGATATGATGGGTGATGGTTATTGCTTACAGATATGATGAGTGTGGGTTAGTACTTACAGATATGATGGGTGTGAGTTAGTACTTACAGATATGATGGGTGTGAGTTAGTACTTACAGATATGATGGGTGTGGGTTAGTACTAACAGATATGATGGGTGTGGGTTAGTACTAACAGATATGATGGGTGTGGGTTACTACTTACAGATATAATGGGGAAGGGTTAATACTTACAGATACGATGGGTGATGGTTAGTACTTACAGATATGATGGGTGTGAGTTAGTCCTTACAGATATGATGGGTGTGATTTAGTACTTACAGATATGATGGGTGTGAGTTAGTCCTTACAGATATGATGGGTGTGATTTAGTACTTACAGATATGATGGGTGTGGGTTAGTACTTACAGATATGATGGGTGTGGGTTAGTACTAACAGATATGATGGGTGTGGGTTAGTACTTACAGATATGATGGTTGTGGGTTAGTACTTACAGATATAATGGGGAAGGGTTAATACTTACAGATACGATGGGTGATGGTTAGTACTTACAGATATGATGGGTGATGGGTATTACTTACAGATATGATGAGTGTGGGTTAGTACTTACAGATATGATGGGTGTGAGTTAGTCCTTACAGATATGATGGGTGTGATTAAGTACTTACAGATATGATGGGTGTGGGTTAGTACTTACAGATAGATGGTTGTGGGTTAGTACTTACAGAAATGATGGGTTTGAGTTAGTACTTACAGATATGATGGGTGTGGGTTAGTACTTATACTGGCATTCCAGTAAGAGGTCTAGTATCGTTAGCTCTAAAAAATGCATTCTGTTTCGTGTCAAACAGAGATGCCACGGAATCTGTGACAAAATAGAATGCAGTTTTTAGTGATTTCACTTGCTCTGTTAGATAAATATTGAATGGGTGTTAGATAAATTGAATGGGTGTTAGATAAATAATATGCCGATATGCCCCTCCTTGCGTCGACCACTTCGATCTTTGGGTATAGTTCTTTAATAGTCTTAAGGCACGGGTTAGCTTAGCGCCCATAATATGGTTACTGCATAATATAAAATCCAATCTTACACTGACGACAATTTCCGCCATTTCTGGTGCAATAAAAGTTGGAAATAGTTCCATATGAAGTTCTCACGAAAAAAGAAATACTCTGAAAACTCCTACTTGGTGGCAGGGAAATACAGGCGATGCGACATTTTAACAAAATGATATTAATTGATTAATTTTCAGACGCCAAAATCCGATAACAGATGAGGAAAATGGGGACGATGGTAGAAAGATCCCTGTGGATTATGAAAATAGGGTCGGAGTGGAGAGAGGGGATGGTACTATTAATATGCCCAAGGGAGGTGATATTGTTAACGACGCGGATCGTGGGGAGAAACCAAGGCAAACAACAGTAGCTCAGAGAATCCCTCCTTACAAACTCCCAGTCAAGATAACGATGCCAATTGCCAAAATTACTAATTGGCCTTGTGTGGAAGCATTTTGCATGCAGCTAATGAAAACACCCCTTAAAGATTACAAACGAGGCACGCCTATCACATATGGAGAAGGATTAACCCCAACAATGACAAACCTCGCTTTCAGTGGAGCACTGTCTGTTTGTGATCCAGATGAATAGCGCAGACGCCGCATGCGCGCGAAAATGAAATGATTTTCAGACAATTGTTTTTATTTCATTTGTGATCAGCGCATTTGAAAACGTCTAAACACCTAAAATCAGCTTAAAAACAAATCATTTTATTTTCGCGCATGCGTGGCGCTCGCGCTGAGCTATTTACAGACAATTGATTTTATTTTATTCGTGATCAACTTATTTGAAAACGTCTAAACATCGCGAAATGGGCGCTTTCCATGGATGTCTATAATATATTACAAAATTGTCATGGGGAAGGGGCAGTTTAATATTGTCCTCCCAAAAGGGGTATTATATTACGCTCCTTATCCCCAATCTCCTTAGTGATAACAAAGCTACTTGTCACTTTCACATTTAGCGACATCAAAATGACATGATTACGTTGGAAACCAAATTGGATACATATTTTTTGCTAATTACAAATTGAGAACCCCCGGGGAAGATGGCGGATCATTTTTGAAAGCGGTAATTTCCTTGACAACTTGGCATTTGTCAACGTTGGTCACCTATAGGTTACCCGAAGTCCGTCTTGGGGGCAGCAGAGTTAAAGGCTCAATCGGCTTATCGAATTATAATTTAAGCGATTTCGTAAAATCTGTCTAACTAAAAGAGTTTGGACGTTGTCATAGTATCATAGCGTAATATTAAGAGAGTCAAATGGGGAATTTTACTATCAGCGAATTTGGAGATTTGGAATTTACAGATTTTTAGGGACTTTTTTTTAAAAAAACGTACGCTACTGTCTTTATCAATCTGCTATAAAATTGATTATTGATTTCCCACTTGCTAAAGAACCGCAGCCAAAAGGAAATGACTCAAATTTTGAAAAGCAAATACACGGAATTCTTGATTCAAATCTCCTTATTGTCGTCCAAGCTCTTTGGCCTGACTTAAATATTGAGAAAATATTGAAAATAATACAAAAACAAAAATACATTATGGCAACCAGTTCAAAAATTAAAGCAAATAAATTAAACCAAATGCTACCACTTTCCCTTTAATAATGAATTGTCAAATTTTAATTTTTGGTAATTTTAAACATTGCAAATTGTTGGATTCTGAATAGTGTGATGATGTAATGTGTGTGAAATGCCAACCAAAATTATGTGTGTGTTAACTAGGTTACTAAATGTTTGCTACAAATAATCGTTATTATTCTAAAGTCATGTTGTAAAACGTAAAATATTTGATTCTACTTGATTTGTCCATGAAAGTCGGACGACATTTCGGTCCTCTCCACTTTCACCTAAATTGCTAGAAAATAGTTGCTTTTCCAGATAGTTTCAATAAATTTAACTTAAAATATACAGTCCACTGTGCTTGTGCTTCATTGTCTGCTATCGTGGCAATATTCATGGTCCTTCGCCCGTCAAGAAATTTTGGATCAGCTACCTGGAAAACTGTGAAAACTACTACTAGTTTGGATCAAGCTATTTTCTACTATCAAGTATGGATCATCTTATTAAGAAACGTGGAATCCTCAAGGGAAAGTTGACTAGGACGAATACCTTCGTGGAAGCTCTCGATGTCAACGCCTACAATGTCGAAGATATCGAGACAAAACTGGTAATTTTGGAAGAAGCTTGGAAAACCTTCCAAGAAATTCATACGGAGATTGTTTTGTTGGCCGCGGATGAGGAGGAAATTCAAGCCCATGAGACTGAAAGTGAAGACTTTGAAAACAGGTACGTAACCTTGAGAACGAAATTACTCAAGCTAACTCGACATCAAGTAACAGGTCAGTCATCTTCTGCAGTACCATCAACCTCTCAGCCTCAGTCATCATATGTGCACCCTCCAGATGTGAAGCTACCTCGTATTGAATTGCCTAAGTTCTCTGGAGATTATCAAGATTGGACATCTTTTTATGATCAATTTCATGCTTCTGTCCACAATAACAAAACGTTATCTGGATCACAGAAATTAAACTATTTGAAATCGTCACTGGAAGGATCTGCTAAGGATTTACTTCGTTCAGTGTCAATCACCGATGCTAACTACGGAGAAGCTTGGACAATTCTAAAGGATCGGTACGAAAACAAAAGAAACATTGTGTATTCGCATTTGAAGTCATTGTGCAATCAAACCAATCTTCAAAGTGAAAGTGCTGGTGGTCTACGTAAACTACTAGACACCACTATTCAAAACATTCGTGCACTTAAAGTGCTTGGACAGCCTGTGGATCAGTGGGACTCCCTGGTTGTATTTCTCCTCTCAGGAAAGTTGGATCCTGAGTCTAGGAGACAGTGGGAATTGTCGTTGGTCAACACGGATGTTCCAACGATGAAAGAATTTTCAGACTTTCTGAAAAGGAGGTGCGGAGCTTTGGAGATCATCCAGACTCCGAAGCAAAAATCAACAAACAAGTTTAGTGAAGAAAGAAGCGTAGAGGACAAATCTACCAACTCATTTCATGTATCAACAAACAGCAAGTCATGCCCTGGATGTACTTCAAGTTTACATGTTATCATTACGAAATGCCCAGATTTTCTGAAAGCTAATGTGAAAGAGCGTACAGAAATCGCAAGACAGAAGAAATTATGCTTCAATTGCTTACGCAGTGGACATAGTTTATACCAGTGCAATAGTGTTAATGTTTGCAGGGAGTGTGAGAAGAAACATCACACCCTACTACATTTTACAAATTCGAAACCTCAATCAAAGCAAGAAAATAAGAATGTGAAGGCAAGTGAAAGCAAGGAGCCGAAACTTGCAACTAATCATATGCAATCAAGTTTTAGTCAAGTTTTGCTATCAACAGCAATTATCATGATCAAGGACAAGTGTGGAGAACTACAAAAGTGTCGAGCCTTTCTGGATAGTGGATCTCAAGGCAGCTTTATTTCGGAAGCATGCATTCAGCGACTCGGACTGAAGAGGTCAAAGGTTAATGTAAACTTTCATGGAGTAGCTCTATCGTCATGTGCAGCTACTGGTGCAGTATGCGTGGAGTTGGAATCGACTAACTCACCATTCAAGATGGATTTGGATTTGCTGATACTTCCAAAAATCACGAAAAAATTACCAAATTATGATATCCAAAATCATAACTGGGACCATGTCAAAAATCTAACTCTGGCAGACCCTCACTACTACAGGAGCAGTGACATTGACATCATGTTGGGTATGGATATTTACTCTGATCTTATGTTGAATGGACTCATTAAAGGTACAACTGGAGCACCGACGGCACAGAAAACCGTTTTGGGTTGGATCCTCTTTGGCAGTGTTAATCAAACAGATTTGGTGGTGAGTCATGTCTCTTTGGATGTTGATGTTGATAAACAATTACAAATGTTTTGGAAAGTGGAGGAAGTACAGTCAGCTGTTCCAGCTTTATCTCAGGAAGAAAAACAATGCGAAGCTCATTTTACAGCGACACACACTCGAGACAGCAGCGGTAAATTTGTAGTTTGTTTACCTTTCAAGAAAGAAGATAATTTGCATCTTGGCGACTCAAGAAGCAGTGCAGTCATCCGTTTAAAGCAAATTGAGCGAAGATTGGAACAAAATCCACACCGAAAAACTCAATACCGTGCATTTATGAAAGAGTATCTGGATCTTGGACATATGGAAATGGTGCCAACTGCAGAATTAAGCAAGACAGTAAGTGAAAGTTATTATCTACCTCATCATTTTGTGGTCAATGAAAATAGTACTACGACTAAGCTTCGAGTGGTTTTCGACGCCTCCAAGAAGACAGCCACTCAAGTGTCATTGAATGACAAACAATTAGTTGGCCCAAAGTTACAGCAAGATTTGTTCGAGTTAGTGCTACGCTTTCGGACTCACAAGGTTGCAGTGACAGCGGACATAGCCAAAATGTATCGTCAGATCTGGGTGAATAAATCAGACACGGATTTTCAACGTATCGTTTGGAGAGATTCACCAGATCTACCCATTCAAGATTATCGACTGCTAACCGTGACATATGGAACATCATCTGCTCCGTACATTGCAACAAAGTGCCTGCAGCAGTTGTCACAAGACGAAGAAAAGGATCTTCCCTTAGCAGCAGAAGTTTTACGACGCGATTTCTATATGGATGACTTACTCTCGGGGGCTAGTGACATTCAAGCAGCATTGGAACTCCAATCACAGCTAATAGAAATGTTAAATCGTGGAGGCCTACAATTAAGGAAGTGGTCATCAAATTGCAACGAATTATTGGATTCTCTACCTGTGGAATATCGTGAAACCAAAACCCCATTGGAATTCAACGTAGAAAATTCAGTGAAAACATTGGGAATCATGTGGCATCCTGCAACAGACGAATTTACATTCAAAGTTTGTTTACCCGATGTTAAAGGCAGACTAACTAAACGTGGACTTCTATCAGATGTGGCTCAAATCTTTGATCCTCTTGGCTGGTTGGCTCCTACAGTAATTTTAGCAAAAATTACATTTCAAAAACTGTGGCTTTTGGGACTAAACTGGGATGACCAACTACCAAGTGAAGTAACAGAATCATGGCTAAAATTCAGAAGTGAACTCTCTACCTTAGAAGATATAAAAATAAATCGGTGGATTCATTCCCGGGGGCGGAGTGGGAGCTATCAGCTTCATGGATTCTCCGATGCATCCAATTCAGCCTATAGTGCAGTAGTGTACTTTCGTACTATTGACAATGATGATAATGTGAAGATTAGCCTTGTGTGTGCAAAAACAAAAGTATCTCCGATCAAGCAAATATCACTGCCCCGTCTGGAACTGTGTGGTGCTTTGCTGCTTGCAAGACTAGTCACAGCTGTGAAGAATTCATTGGATTTGGATTATGAAAATATTTACTGTTGGACGGATTCTACAATTGTCTTGTCGTGGCTCAGTGGACATCCAAATAGATGGAAGACGTTTGTTGCAAATAGAGTGTCTGAAATACAGGATTTGGTGCCTCCTTGTCAATGGAATCATGTATCTTCGGAAGACAATCCAGCTGATGTAGCCTCACGTGGTATCATGCCTAGTGAGCTAAAAACTCATCCCTTGTGGTGGAATGGACCAACCTGGCTAGCAAGTGAGTCAGAACTATGGCCAAAGTCAAGTGTAAAAGTCTCTACGGATTTGTGTCTCCTGGAGCAAAAGAAAGAAACAATTTGTGCAGTTACAACTAAACAAGAATTTGAATTATTATCTCGGTACTCATCACTTACAACTTTGGTACGTCAAACGTCATATTGTTTGCGTTATATAAACAATATCAAGAAAAATGTGATAAAACGGACTGGAGGATTGTCAACAAATGAATTACAAGAATCACTTCATGTTATAATAAAATGTGTGCAATTAGAGGAATTTTCTGAAGAAATTAAGGCATGTGAAAGTAATACGGAGCTTTCAAGTAAAAGTCCCCTTCTCTCTTTACGGCCATTTCTGGACGACGAGGGACTTCTCAGAGTTGGAGGAAGATTACGTCACTCATCCTTACCATTTAACCAAAAACATCCAATACTTCTACCTCGCCGTCACTCTCTCACCACTTTAATAGTTGACTATGAACATAAAAGGATGTTGCATGCTGGACCTCGGTTGCTGTTATCTACTCTACAACGAAGATTTTGGATAATTTGTGGTCGAGATGTTGTTCGAAGATTTGTGCATAAATGTGTTATTTGTTTTCGGCAGCGAGCAGTTACAGCACAACAGCTGATGGGAGATTTACCGAAACCCCGTGTGGAATCCGCTCGGCCATTTCTCAAGACTGGAGTCGACTACGCCGGTCCAGTCACATTACGTGTAGCAAGTGGTCGTGGACGAAGACAAATGACGAAAGGATACATTGCCATTTTCGTGTGCTTGTCAACCAAGGCTGTACATTTGGAATTAGTAAGTGACCTTACTACAGATGCTTTTCTAGCAGCCTTGAAGCGGTTTATCTCTCGTCGTGGGATATGCTCAGATATCTATTCAGATAATGGAACGACATTCGTTGGAGCAAAATCTGAAATGGAAAAACTCTACAACTTGTCAATAAAATCGGATGAAACTCTCAAGAATTACTTGGCTAACGACGGAACTAATTTCCATCGTGTTCCTGCCTCCTCCCCTCACTTCGCCGGGATTTGTGAAGCAGGAGTCAAATCGTGTAAACATCATCTTCGTCGTGTCATTGGGAATGCCCTACTTACCTTTGAAGAATTTACAACTGTGTTGTGTCAAGTGGAGGCCTGCCTAAATTCACGTCCACTATGTCCATTGTCAAGCTCACCGGAAGATCTTTCTGTGCTTACACCTGGACACTTTCTGATTGGAGACGCATTAACTGCAATTCCTGAGCCAGATCTATGTCATTTGAAAATGAACACACTTTCAAGATGGCAACTCTTACAGCGAATCACTCAAGATTTCTGGAAACGCTGGCAAGTGGAATATCTCAGCAATTTGCAGCAACGAACGAAGTGGACAGTCGAAAAACCTAATTTGAAGATTGGTGACATGGTGCTGATAAAGGATGACCAATTACCACCTCAAAAATGGAACATGGGACGTATCGTCGATGTCCATCGTGGAAAGGATAATCTAGTCCGTGTGGTAACTGTTAGGACCCAAACTGGAATTATCAAAAGACCTGCAGTGAAAATATGTGTATTACCATTTGATTAGTGTTAAAATATTTGCATTTTCATTTATCAATTGATTACATTACATTTATTAGAAAGATAGTCTTTCTACGCGGGGAATATGTTGGATTCTGAATAGTGTGATGATGTAATGTGTGTGAAATGCCAACCAAAATTATGTGTGTGTTAACTAGGTTACTAAATGTTTGCTACAAATAATCGTTATTATTCTAAAGTCATGTTGTAAAACGTAAAATATTTGATTCTACTTGATTTGTCCATGAAAGTCGGACGACATTTCGGTCCTCTCCACTTTCACCTAATTTGCTAGAAAATAGTTGCTTTTCCAGATAGTTTCAATAAAGTTAACTTAAAAATATACAGTCCACTGTGCTTGTGCTTCATTGTCTGCTATCGTGGCATTATTCAATCTCCTTATTGTCGTCCAAGCTCTTTGGCCTGACTTAAATATTGAGAAAATATTGAAAATAATACAAAAACAAAAATACATTATGGCAACCAGTTCAAAAATTAAAGCAAATAAATTAAACCAAATGCTACCACTTTCCCTTTAATAATGAATTGTCAAATTTTAATTTTTGGTAATTTTAAACATTGCAAATTAATGCAGAGGTCAATAATAATAGATCTTCGTCATTCATATTATGTATATTTTTGAAAGCTGAAAACGTTCACTTTTTCGAAAGATTTATTACATAGGTATTACCTATTACTTCTATACTAAAATGTGCTACACCATTAAGAAACAACTCTCAATATTCGCAACATTTAGAAGCCGCGGGTGATAACGGCTTCCTTGACTGGTAATGTGAAAAAATCCCTGCTGGCCAAAGCAAAAATTCCTGATTTTTGAACACCATGAAATTGCACTATCTCGAATTGAACCAGAGCAGTATTTAGAAGTCCATTGTTTGGTATTTTGGTAAAAAGTTTCTTTATCTTGGATTTCGTGGAGGGGCAGGGGGGACATTTACTCCCTAAAACCTTAAAACTTTTCTCCTTTCTCGCTTTTCTCTCATTTTTGTTTTTCTCAATTTATGTATTCAAAATTATTTAAAACTACGAAATATATTCAAAATTCTTCAAAATTAATCTTAAATACTAAAGAAATAAGCCTTATTCATATTAGCATTAGCGCCACTGCTGTTAGGTATAACGAGAACGGCGAAGGTTACTCAAACGGGTAAATGAATGAATAGTAACCGTTCGCACACCGGTGGTATACCGCCACACCACGTGACACACCCAAACAAATACATACAATACAGATTCATTCTAAGTGAAGTTGAAATAGAAGAAACCGTATAGCTAAGCCTCCTTTTTGTTGGGTTTTTTAAAAAGTATACTTGGAAATTCTAAGACGTTAATTAAAATGAGTTGCAGAAATAATAAAATAAATAATAAAATTGTAATACGGCTCTGCTTCGTTTTTAATAAAATTTTCAGGTTTTCAAGGATTTAAAACGAATTGCTAATTTTTGCAAAATTACATTTCAAAATTTAATACATGGATAAACCTTTTAGGCAATTATTATTATTATTAATTACTATAAATTATTTCCAAGTATACTTTATAAAAAACCCAACAAAAAGGAGGCTGAGCTATACGGTTTCTTCTACTTCAACTTCACTTAGAATGAATCTGTATTGTATGTATTTGTTTGGGTGTGTCACGTGGTGTGGCGGTATACCACAGGTGTGCGAACGGTTACTATTCATTCATTTACCCGTTTGAGTAACCTTCGCCGTTCTCGTTATACCTAACAGCAGTGGCGCTGATGCTAATATGAATAAGGCTTATTAGTCAAAACTATTAAAAATATCTAAATTATTAAAAACTACTAAAGAAACAAAATGGAAACACGTGGCTGTTGCAAGTTGGGTCAAAATGTTATTATGACGGCTATGAAGTCAGTAGCATGTTTTAATCTTTTTCAGCAGCCAATATGAAACGAAAAACTGGGTACAGTCTTCGGGGGAGCAGTTACTTTACCCATGGTAATTGTATTTTTCCCAGATAAGTTAAACTTATGCAGCGAAACTTCAAGCTTCAGCTTATTCTGGCTGCAGTAAGAGTCGGGAATTGGAATCAGAGTCAGCATAATATGAATGCTTTACCTGAATAAGGATGTATCTTGGAATACTACTCGGCATTTATTTTTTAAATTTATTTGTAAACAAACTGAAAAGCCAATAGTTGCAGATAACGCATCCGACAACCGACTTATAATTTACAAACAACTTCTCTTTCTACATAATGGAAAAACATTTAACAGAAACAGCTTGGTACACAGTGGATAGTTCAGCGAGGAGAACTTAACACCCGAACTAGATAATCCCTAGATTGGCAAAAACATACTCAAACCTCAAGGCTATTGGAAGTAAAATAGGTTTGAAATTCACAGGAAATTCTGAATTTTTTTGTAGGTAAACCGATTTATGACGTCACACACGGCGACTTTCCTATACATTTGCATGGGGCATCACCATGGTGAAAGTGCATGTCAAAAAATTAAAATTTTTCTGCCCCATGGAAATTTATAGGAATTGTCGCCGTGTGACGTCATAATCAGATTATTACAAAAACATATAGCACTAGAGAGAGGATACTTATCCTAATTAATTCAAGTTCCAATCTTACCTATTCTACTGTTTTCAAGAATCCCTAATTTTCAGCAACCACGTTGCTCCTGGAAACCATCCTATCCTACTCTAAACTCCGTCCTCAAAGTGCGGCATTGGTAGGCACTTTGAATTTTTTGTTGCTTCTTGCTTAGTTATGACATCACGCGGAGTCAATTTTCTTATACATCGAATGGGGCGGAAACTTACTTTTGCATTTTTGTGAGAATGGGAAGCGGAAATAGTCGCCGTGTGGTGTCACATAGCTAGGCAACAAAAAATTGAGATTATTCTCGGAATATACCTTCCCACTGCCGTGTTTCACCGAGGGTGTACTAAGGGTAGGAGGGTGGGCGGGTTGACGCCCCTTAAGGCTCGCGAAATTTTTTAGGGGGTCACATGGAAGGGGTATAGAAAAACCGCTTCTAAACAGCTCATGAACAATAAAAAACTTGATAATTCAAGTGTAAATTAAAGTTTAGTTTAAATTTTGAGGTACATAATGTACATAATGCCAAAAAGGTGGGGTACCAACTCTACTTCGGCCGAGGAGGGTAGCTGGTAAGTACCCCACCTGTCCTGCCTCATAATGCGACCCTAAGAGTTATGTCAGTTCAACTGTGTCGGATGTATTTTGTCAGATGTTGGGATTTTCAGATTATGACAATTCTCGTAACTATGGATTTTCAAACATTTAAAATCTTCTTTCTAACTTACACCGTTATTTGGGTTATGCAATCATATAACTTTTAATGAACCACCTTGTTCTGTTATATGTGAGAAATCAAGCGTTATTATCAGTTTAGAAAAGTCACCCCTATGTCATTACCACTAGTTACGTTGAATTTTATACAAAAACCTTCTGTTTGTTTGGGTACTCTGCTGTCGGCTCATTTTTGATGGGGATTCGGGTAACTCCTGTATGGACGATTTCTAATATTTTTATTTGCAAAATTACGATTTATGATCCGCCCTTATTGACTGGGGGTTCTGAATTAACTGTACTGACGTCACAAAACGTGAAAGTGAGAAGTAAACAGGTCTTAGTCACTTGTATTAGTTTGTAGGATGGTAAAAAATTTATAAAACATGTCTCGTTTCCATTTAAAACTGATACTGTTAGTGGAAATTAAAAATGGCAATAAAAAACTTTGAGGGTTTCTAAATTAGACCTTTTTCAATAAAACTACGATTTATTATTTAAAAACTGCTTCCAGTTTCCAAACAACGAGGGTACAAAATATTAAATTGAAAAGGCCCCTATGTGGAATGTGAGATGTCCAGGCCCGGGGTCCTACAAATTGTTTGCATGAACTTAGAAAGCTGAAATTTTTTGTGCTTAAAATAGACAATACTATAATCATGAAAACAGAATTTCAGCAATGTGCCCTTTCTGGAACCAGAGACACAACGGCTCAAAAACTATCATTTTTAGCATACATTTAGTACAGGTTAAAAACTAATGCACACAAAAGGGAACTTTGCAAAGTTGCAGAAACGTGAAACTTTCTGGGGCTGTAAACTAATATTATCTCTACTTGTATGTTTAATTTCATAAATGTGCCCTCTCTAGTTTACTTACACGGGGGCTTCAAAAAAAAATTTTGGCGATTTATTGGCATTACTTTGCTTTCTATGCAAAGACATACCATTGATACCATAAAGTATGATTCTTGGTGAATTGCTGTTGTTTAGTATCCATGATACAGTATTGTATTAATTGTCCATATTGTACATGTAAACAAACTGTCACTTGAAAATCAATATGATTTCAGGGGAAATCATTTTTTGAGTACTCATTTGCTGTCCAAATAGATTGGTAGAGACTAGTCTGGGGTCTTTTCCCTCATTTTTCATTTTTCCCTCATTTTCCCCTCTCCTTCTTTTCAGAATAAATTGGCCAACGAAAGTATTCTTCTATAGTGATTATCACTATGTACCACTGTAAGGTATACAATTTTGTGTCAATTTATTCCAAGTATAAGGGGAGGGATTTTGAATTAAAATACCTCGTATCCAAAGTGATTTTCAAAACATTTTACTCAGACTCTTGATTCTCTTATTATGAAATAATAAGAATAGAATACAGGAAGTCTTGATTAGGTAGAGACCTAGATCGAAATCATTTGAAGTTCGGGACATAGCTTATCACCATCCTCTGACAGATTGCACTTTTATTTTTTGGCCATTGGTAAGATAATGTCAGTTACGATCCTATGTTAATTGTGTTATGACTATGATGATTTATAGTCCGGTAGTTTTCCGACCCATCTAACTTAGTTCTAACAAGCATTAAAATGGATTGTAATTATTGGTATTTATCAATATACCTGACATGCAGCCATTCTTTATACCAAAAGATTGCAAGGAATGTAACAAACTTTTTTCCTATTATTAGGAAAACCAATATGGAAGGTAATCATAACTGTACCGTTTGCCTGAAAAGAATATCGAGCAATGAACCCAAGCGTGAGCTAGGAACGGGTTCGCTTTGGTTTGAGATACTGACTTATGAAAAAAAATTAGGCAAGATGTTCTATCATGACGACTTAATATGTTCGAGGTGCCATTCTCGTGTCCAAATGAAACGTTCGCACTTAATTCAAAAAGTGAACCGTCCTCAAAGGCTCAAAAGGAAGTGTTTAAATACTTCAACACAATCATCGTACGATGAATTTCAATCAAATTCTCAAGATTATATTGAAAATGATTATGAAATGGCCGATAATTCTCAATTGGAGTCTGCCTCTTCTAACTTTTCTGCTGTCAGCGTTCCAGGGTTGAGTCAATGTAGCATGTCTTCATTAAGTGTTACAGAATCGAGCCAATACAGCATGTCTTCAATAAATGTAACAGAATCGAGTCAATGTAGTATGTCTTCTATTAGCGTAACAGGATCAATTCGCGTACCTTTGGGAAAACCTAAAATGGAACTGGATGTAAATACTTGTATTGCGACTATGCGTTGCTGTTTCGTCTGTAAACGTCACGGAGGGAGTGGTACAAGATGTCGAATTCCTAAGTCTGCAATAATGAATCTCTGGATCAAAAAGCAAATTGTAGTTCCCTTCAATAATAGATGTTGTAAAATTCATTTGGATCAAGACCGAAAAATATTCAACGAAGAAGCTTTAGCTCAAATAATCGCTAGCAAAAGAGGCATCCTTCTCGCAAGTGAAGAAATTAAAGATTTCATTACATCCTTAAGCAAAGTGTGTGAAGATGCATTGTATTCTCCAATGGTGGATTTCGATATTCAATCTGATTTAACCGAAAACGACTATGAAAAACTCACAGGAATGAAACGACAAAACTTTGACGATTTATACAAGTACTGCAAGCCCTACATAAAAAATAGTTGTAACAGATCATCTAGAAATGCATTGGGCATGTTTCTAATCAAACTCAGGCTGAATTTATCGCAAGAAATACTTTGTATACTCTTCAAAATCAAGGATCAATCCAAGATAAGTTCTACCTTAGAATCTGTTCGACTGGCATTGGAGACATCCTTCACATCAAAGTTTCTCGGGTACTCCCATCTTTCCAGGGAGGAAGCTAAGACCCATCAAACGAAGTTTTCTGAAAATCTATTACAAGCTAAGGATGATTGCTTAATTGTAGTCATCGATGGTACCTACATTTATATCCAGAAGCCATCAGATTTCCAGATGCAAAAATTGACATTCAGCTTACACAAGAACAGGAACCTCCTGAAACCGATGATGATTGTTTTAACAGATGGCTACATATTAGAGACCGAAGGCATGTTTTATGCTGATGGCAATAACAATGATGCAAAAATATTTAGTTACATGATAGATAAACCTGACGGATTTGCAACCTACTTTAAAAGGGGCGATCATGTTATAGCCGACAGAGGGTTTCGCGATGTGATCGCAAAATCGGAAGAAAGGGGATACTTGATGCATATGCCCCACTTACTCAACCGTAAACAAAGACAGTTCTCCGTGCAAGAAGCCAACGAATCTCGCATCATAACGATGATCCGCTGGATTGTAGAGAGTGCAAATGGCAGAGTAAAAAATATATTCCACCTTTTTGGTTCTGTGGTAGCAGCTAGTAGCATACCTAAACTAAACTCCTATTTTAGAATTGCTTGTGCCATTATTAACGCGTATTCACCCCCGTTATTTACTGAGACACAAGACCACGCAAGATTAGCAGAGCTGGCACTTCAAAAGTTGGCACAGGACAATTTACTAAAAAAAGAAGTAGAAGAAACTGGATTGATTAGGAAAACAGCTAAGTGGATCAAAGTGACAAGAAACGACATTACTAACTTTCCAGTTCTGTCAGAAGAGCATTTGGTCAACATAACCCTTGGTTGTTATCAAATAAGCATGGCATCACTGTATACAAGTCGCCATTTGCACGAGGATTCTAGTTATGCCATATACATTCACCAAGAAAGCCAGTGCTTAATTCGTGCAAAAATTGAAAGTCGATTTGGATCGAAACGTAAAACACACCAGTTGTGGATCAGCTACTTGCCAAATACAAATAGCGAAGCTGGGATATATTCCTATTATTGTCTGTGTCAAGTCGGGGCAAGGGTTGTTGGATGTTGTTCGCATATAACTTCTGTTATATGGTTTTTGGGATTTGGCCGTTACAATGAACATTTACTTAAGAAAAGAACTACTCTAGGGGACTCCATAATCAACGCAATTGAACGGTTGAGATTTGAAGATACTGATGAAGGTGTCTCGGATGAAGGAGAGGATGAAGCAATACCAGAAGAAAATTCAGAAATGCCAGAGGAAAATTCAGAAATGCCAGAAAAAAATTCAGAAATGCCAGAGAAAAATTCAGAAATGCCAGAAGAAAATTCAGAAATGCCAGAAGAAAATTCAGAAATGCCAGAAGAAAATTCAGAAATGCCAGAGGAAGCTTAAGGCATATCACTTTCTATAATTTTAAAACTTGCCTGAAAAGAGAGGTGATTCATGTGCAGTGCAGTTTAGTGTTATGATTAAGTTATATTATATATAAATAACTTATAATTTTTTCAGTCTGATTATGTACTTCCAAAACTCATACACTGCCTAAACACTTCTTACCTTTATCATGTATTTAGTGCTAAAACATAGTGCTGAGAGCAGTAAGCCATAGAACTTAAGTATCGCAATTAGTCAGTTATCTTTTCTGCTGTTCCTGTCCTTTTGCAGTTCAGTAACAATTTGTATTGATAAATTCAAAAACATTTTAAAACCATACTTTTCGTCGTATAGTGAGTCAAGGAATCAAGGAGGTTTTTTCTAAAAGTCCCCAAACGACTGATTTTCCATGTAATTAGTTTTCTTTCTGTTATTAGATACAGCCAGAGCAGTGTGATTAGCGATTTATATTATTATCTTTTTTACCAATGATTTATTCCTACTTTTCGTCTATTCATTAAATTAAATTGGATCATTTGGTTTTCGTTACACAATAGACTTATCTTCAACGAGAACTTGGAGTTTACTACAAATTACTGATCATTACACATAATTC
This sequence comes from Tomocerus qinae, assembly GCA_020055645.1. Taxonomy (NCBI): domain Eukaryota; kingdom Metazoa; phylum Arthropoda; class Collembola; order Entomobryomorpha; family Tomoceridae; genus Tomocerus; species Tomocerus qinae. The sequence goes on from CM034547.1 coordinate 45,216,503, forward strand.
ATATTATTTTAAAACGTGGTAGGTACAATTGTACTCCAAGTCCTAGTTGAAGATAAACTAACACACAAGATCATGTTCTACATGCATGATCCATTGTCTTTCTAATGAATAGACTCAAAGTATATAGGAGTGACACAAAAATTAGGTCTGACCTTTTCATTCTCTATTTAGCCACTAATTAATTAGACTTATAACAAAAGACCTGCCAATTTTGTTGGGGTATGTGTGGTACCTGTGAAAGGAAACGGAGTTTCACCATGACAGACTATGCTACGACGGTGTCATCTCATACCTTAGGATTTGCTGCATGTCATGCTCTGAAAGAACCGTTAATTGTTTATAATAATTATCCTAAATTGATGTTGGCGAGGTAAAGATTAACATTGGTTTTTATTAATAATGTTTTGTAATTTTAGCGGGCAAAAATTAATTTTTATTAGTCAAAAGTAAATTATCCCTATGTATTTGATATTCATAGCTTATGTTATATGAATGACATTATTCTAAGGTCAGCATTAACACACATGATTTCGGTATGAATATCAAATAATAACTGACCTGGAATAATAATGATAGTTTGATAATGATATCCTTTTGATTAATAAAAATTAATTTTGCCAGGTACAATAAATGCAAGTAAAACAATCCTAATGTTCTTTTTCTCATTAACATCACTTCTTTGATATTAGGATAACTATTATAAATGAATCAGAATTTGACATGTTGTACTCTCAAATCCTACGCTATTTATGACACTCATAGCCTAAACTCACTAGACTGTCACGGTGAACCTTTCTGTCCCCTCAAGGGATACGACATTTTGGCCGGCCAACGCCTAGCACAATACCGCACACACAGCACTGCGATGCAAAGCTCATTAAAAAAGAATACTTGATTTTGTGAGCTCCTATGTTGTAAATCTACAAACGAAAATGGAAAGGGGCTCTTTCTTGTAGATATTTAATACAAACATTGAAGATTCAAGGCGTGACTTTCCTTTCGATAACAATGTGTTTATGAGTATTAGGGCCGCGTTATGACATTCGTCTGAATATGTTCATAAGAAGCCATCAAAGGCGCCGATTTCCACGATTTTGGACGCCTTGAGATGCCCTCAGCACCTCAGACGAGATTGATAATACGACCCTTAATAGTACTTTTATGGAATAAGGTCTGTGACAAGATAGTAGATAGATAGATAGATCTCATCCAAACAAAGTTTACAAAGCGGACAAACGGAATTTTGTTGAATCGGCAAACTGGCAAAGTGACAGTAATACTGGTAGTGATTAATAAAGGTGTCACTATGTGTTTGCAATGCTCCTCCTTAAAAAAGAAGTACGTAGTACTTCATTCGACAAACTGCAAATCGTTTATGATACATAAAGTTGAAGTTCAGCTTTATAGTCAACGTAGGGACCATCAGACACTACGGTACTGAATCAGTTGGCAACCTTTGTAGCTTGTCACTGCTCTTCCTCTCCTGACTTGTTGGCTCCTGCATTTGCAGATAAAGTAAGGTGGATTCCTATCCAGTTTTAACAGATTTAAAGTGGGTCAAGCCTTACCAATCTGCCTTTCCAAGGATAGACACCCGTGCCAACAGAGTGTCGCTGTTACAATATAACTATCTGGCACTTTAGGGACGAGGCAGCTTTTACAGCATTTAGGGAAACTAATCCACCCCTCCCACGTATGACATCCCCGTACCTTCACCGAGCCGAAATGTCACCCAGCAAGCAATCCAACCTATGGTAGGAACCGATTCTGAGAGCCCGACAATAGTGGCCTAGAGCTCCGAACGCTCTTAAAACTCGTGATCCGAGCGATTTAACTGAATAAAAATCCTTCTTTATTATCAATTATTATTTGTCTTTGCTTTTCTATAATTATATTTCTATAAGTATTTTATTATTTAGTTTTATTAGTTGTAAAAGGGCTAATTAGAAGATAATCGGTTTAGCTTAAAATTCTCACACATCTAAATCCCTTAAATCTATCTAACTCAATATTTGCCACGTTATTACTATTGACGCATAATACGGAAAGGTGTAGGAATATATTATATGCGCGCATTGGTAGTTTTATTTTATATACCTAAGTTTTCTTAAATGTTTTTGCATACTTGCTAGTTAGCGCTATGCACTAATACACATAAGTACTTATATATAGCTGGAAGCTAGTAACTCTTTGGTAAGCAGTGTCCATTACTGAACGGGTATTTTTGTAGTAATAAACATGTACGTCTCAATATCTGTACAAAAACAAATAGCCAAATGCCCATTTATGTGTATCACTGAAAAGCACAAACTTGCAAATATTCATACAAACGTATGCGCACACTTCAATGTTATGCATACAAGTAAATAACTTCCAAAACTGTGTTTTTAAGTTTATGAGCGAGAAGTTTTAAGAAATGTTTATGTATACTTAAGTATGTAAGCTATGAGCGATTAGCTTCGAGAAATGTATGTAAATGGGTTGGTATATAAGTTGTTTTACAAAATGTATGCATATACATGTGAGCGAGTACCATTCTCTGCGCATGTTTTGCTTGATAGATTAGTTTTCAATATCTCATATGCCACTTAGTGCCCCTTAAGTACACACTTGTGTGTGTTATTGAAACGTACTCGCCCGTGTGTGCGCTATATAGAACCTATGCTCACTTCTGGGTTTAATCAAAAGTATCTGCTTACATAGATATGTACACAAACGTATATAAACTGCTCCGACCTTTATGAAAAGTATATGCTAACATAGATATGTACACAAACGTATATAAACTGCTCCGACCTTTATGAAAAGTATATGCTAACATAGATATGTACACAAACGTATATAAGCTGCTCCGACCTTTATGAAAAGTATATGCTAACTTAGATATGTACACAAACGTATATAAGCTGTTCCGACCTTTATGAAAAGTATATGCTAACATAGATATGTACACAAACGTATATAAGCTGTTCCGACCTTTATGAAAAGAATATGCTAACATAGATATGTACACAAACGTATATAAGCTGTTCCGACCGTTATGAATAGTATATGCTCACATAAATATACACACAAACGTATATCATCTGTCTCGACCTTCACGAAAAGTATACGCTCACATAAATATGTACAGAAAAATAATATGTGAGCACTTCGGAGCTTCATGAAGAAGCATGTGTGTTAATATGTTAATGTTAGCTGAAAACGTATGTTATGCATATAATTAAATCAACTTCAAAACTATTTTGTGTATAAGTATCTATAAATACTTAAGTATGTAAGTTATTAGCGACTAGCTTTATGAGATATGTATATGTATATGCATACATATGCGAGCTAGTACCATTCAATACTTTAATTAAATGCTCTGCGCTTTTTTCAAATAGTTTATCGATGACTTTGTAATACTGCACATGCCATTTGATGGCACTTATTTGCTTATTTGTGCGCAATACTGAAAAGTACTGGCTCAGTATGAACTCAAACCTATGCACGTACATCTTTATTACAAAAATGTAATAACTTAACTTCAGTTTATACTCTTTCACATATATGGATGCAAAAGAAAAGCAGCGTACCTAGAATTACTAATAACAAGTTACTCATGAATGGACATACATTTTTTACATCTATAATATATACTTTTCACTCTTGCATACAAGTCTCAGTAAAAGTTGAGTAACATGTACACACATCATTGTGTATAAAATACTTGTGTTCTACAATAATCTATGAAAGGAAAGATATATGTCATACATCTGCAATTGATTTGAGTTTGATTGATTTGGCTCGCTACTGCCATAAGCTAGAGTTATTATTTGTGGGGTAATATGTGGATCTTTACACAGATATTGTTGTGTTTCTACTGGATGAATAGATTTATGACGCTTCTTACATACAAAATCCCTATCAGTAAAAATGCACGGTAATTCATAAGTCATATTACATAATGGCATTCTTTGTAAAAATTGAGTAAATTATCTCTCGTAATTTAATTTTGACAATTTTTTATGGAGTACATGTGAAATAGACCTCATTCTAACCTGAATGTATGACCTATTTTCAAAATACATTAGTTTGCAAGGGCCCAGGAGGACTATTTGAAATTCTAATTCGTTTTGATGGACATTGGTATAAAGCTGGGCCCAATCACCACGGAAACAACATAGGGACCTTTAACAAGCTGTTTATTTTTCCGAGTCCCCTCAAGTTTACCAATTTAATCTGTATTTTACACCCCTATGGAAACAGCCTAGAAATCATATGAAAAATTAATCAAGACTTCCTGTATTCTATTCTTATTACTTTGTAATAAGAGTAAAATTCTTTGAAAATCACCTTAGATACGAGGTATTTTAATTTAAAATCCCTCTCCTTCTCCTTAGAATAAATTGACACAAAATTGTATACTTTACAGTGGTTCATAGTGATAATCACTATAGAAGAGTACTTTAGTTGGCCAATTTATTCTGAAAAGAATGGGAGGGGAAAATGAGGGAAAAATGAAAAATGAGGGAAAAGACCCCAGACTAATGAAAAATGACTTTCTCACAAGGCAGGACGTTGTGACAGCCTCACATACGTTGTTTTCACTTTAGCATAGGCCTTACGGGGGACAGCTCTGACTTCGACAAAAGTCAATAATTTTTACAGTTTACATGACGATAATGGATCGTGTCCTGCCCTGTACGTAGATCTTTCACTGGGGCAAAAATACCATCAATCACCAAACAACTTTCAGTTTCAATTCATTGGGTACAAGTTTGATTTCAATCTGCAAAAATATTTCAAAGTGTAGCTTGTCAACTTGTCATTGAAGCAAGATTTCAAAGAATGCCGATTACAACATACATCTACTTGTTGCTGATATTGTTTCAACCTTCCGAAGAACAAGACAAACCATATTATAAATATCTCTGCATGCAGATAGCAAAAACAAATGTTGCTACACAAAGCGATTCGAGTATTGGAGCTGGTTTATTCTTCTCTGTGCGTATTCAAAAGATGGATAAAACTACGGCAGATAGTTTTCATGACCTGTTCACGCCCGCCGAAAATGAGTATTTACTAAAAGTTTACCCTGTAATAATTGACGGAAAACTACTCAAAGGATGGCTTAGAATCGATATTAAAACTACGTGTAAGTTCCTTGACTAGTATGGTTATGTGCGTAAAATAAAGCATAGCTTCGGCAGAAGTTAGTCTACAGTCTACACCCACGACACGACATTGTCTAGGATCTATACCCTCATTTGTCTAGCTAATGGGTCTAGTACTTTTCGCTTTAGAAAATTCCAAAAGTTTTGTAATGATATTCATTACAAATTAGTTGATGGCCGATGCGGAAATGAGGGGAGGCGGCTAAAATATCCATGGAAATTGGATATTCTGTGTTCTTTCTGATTTATTATTTATTATAATAACTCTGAGAACAGGATAATAAATCTGAGGCTTGTATTATGAACTTTTGCCTCAAGACGTTCTTAAGGAAACCTTACTAAAGTCAGTCTTGAGACGGGGCGGGATCTTATCAAAAATCGGTATTACAATCCAATTCTTAAGCTCGCTTTTCATGAGGACTCCTTAAGTTTTTTTTGAATTAAGTGAAACTTATGGCCTTCTCAAGAGCTCCTCAAGTGAGAGAAATTGCGCAGATATTTCAACATTGAGTTAACTAAACAGTTCCATTTTTGAAAATCCATTTAAAATGGAAGACCGAGGGACCCAGAAAAAAGTTAATTATACTGATTTTGAAAAAAATCTCTTAGTAGAACTAGTAAACGCTCATAAAAATGTCATTGAAAGTAAAGTTTCAAATGCTAGCATGATCTTTAAGAAAGAAAATGCATGGAAAAAATTGGCAGCACAATTCAATAGTATCATAGGCGTTGAAAATAAGAGGATCTGGGGACAATTGAGGAAGAAATGGGGATTAATGAAATCCATATCCCACAAAGAGGTAAATAATTGTATTTACAGTCGTTAAATTATTCATTGACGTATTAATTTAGATTGAGTGATAAAATTTTAAATAGTATCAAAATTTTAGATCGCTAACGAACGCTGAAGTCGGCGAAAAACAGGAGGCGGGCATGAGGAACCCGGGGCCAGTAATTTAAGCTGCCGAATTTCGAATTTTCTTCCCTCGCAAGCAACACCTCTACAAAATGTAAATGATAGCGATGCATCTTACTTCGACACTAGTGCATTATCGGATGGCGATTGCTCAGTAGAAAATGAAAACTTACATTTATTTAGTGGTAAGTAAAATGTTATTGAACATTTTGGTTATTACCATTTTAGGTATACAATCTAATGTGAAATTTTATAAAATAGAACAAGAGGTACTATCAGTGACCGTTGACGAAAACAATAATGCACGGTCGGGAGCTAATGTCAATGAAGCAGACAATGGACCTTCAGGAGGCAACAATTTAATTGCAAATAGTAAGGGTAAGTAACATTCATGACTTGTGAATGAATCATCGAATATTCAAACAGAAATTGTTAATAGTCCAACATAATTATAATTTATAATTTTAAACCGTTGTATATTTGATAAATTATAGGTGAAACACAGACACCAGCACAAAAAAAGAAATCTCTAACATTGCAACAAAGAGCTGTAGAATTCGCGAAAGAGGAGCATGAGCTTAAAATGAAAATACTAAACTCAAAGTTGGAGAGAGAAAATGACAAGCGCCAGGAGCATATATTAACGATGGAATTACTTGATGCTCAAATAAAATACTGGGATAAAAAGTCACAAATACTAATTCCACCTCAACCTTTAAGCGATTCTTCATTGCCGTAATTTTCACAAACGATGCACTAGCATAGAACGACGAAGTTTAGAAAATGTAATTGAGAGAGTTTAATAAAAGTTGTTACGTTATTAAGTGGTGTGCAACACCGCTTTACAGGAATGCCTGATCTGTCTGTCTGTCTGTCTGTCTGTCCGTCCGTCTGTCTGTTAGCACGATAACTCAAAAACGGTTTGAGATAATCAATTCAAACTTTCTGTACCTAATGTAGGGATGAAAAGCGAGGTCGAGTTCGAAAATGGGTCAAATCGGACACACCCCCTGCCTGTGGGCGTGGTCCGAAAATTTAAAATTGGGGTAACTTTAGTTATTGACATTGTAGAACGTCATGAGATAACTCGTTCGAAAAGGTTATTCGTTAGACCATGTTAAGGTCTAGTCCCACGTGTCAAAAGGTCAAAGGTCATTGAAAAAATGCATTAATAACGTCGATAACTCAAGAACGGTTTGAGAGAATCAATTCAAACTTTCTGTACGTAATGTAGGGACAAAAAGCAAGGTGGAGTTCGAAAATGGACAAAATCGGATACACCCTCTGCCTGTGGGCGTGGTCCAAAAATTTAAAATTGGCGTAAATTTAGTTATTGACATTGTAGAACATCATGAGATATTTCGTTCGAAAAGGTTATTCGTTAGGCCATGTCAAGGTCAAGTCACACGTGGCAAAAGGTCAAAGGTCATTGAAAAAATTCACTAAAAACGTCATGTAATGTCAGATAATCAGTTCTAACTTTCTATGCGATATCACACCACTTTTTTACATCCATTTGAACATGGTTTATTATAGAATGTAAACTCTAGAGAAACTGGTTTTAGTAGAATTAGGCGAATTAGAATCTTATAATAATAATTTTATAACTTGCAAATTCAATTATTTCGGTTAACCAATCAAAGACATTTTGTATTTGTAAATCAAACAGTAAAATTATTAAATTAAATCGTTTGAGAGGGAAATAATAATCGATACAAATTGTGGTTCTATAAAATATTTTACTTAAATATTTATATTTTATAAACAATCTAATTAATTAATTCCCTAACAATTATTGATTCTCAACTGAATAGGTAGACATAAATCGACCAAACTGACTTCAATTTGCAAAGTGTGTATTTATTAAACTGCGTCTTGTAGCCAAACCAGTGGCAGTATTGCAATTGGCTGCGCAAACAAGAGTTGACGGCTGATCTTCATCAATACTGTCGTCATCTTTAGGTAGTTCCATTCCACAATCGATGGCCTAATTGTGTAAAACGAAACAAGCAATGATGATTAATAGCGAAGTGGTTAGTTTTGTTCTTAGTTCTGATCCTAAGCAGTGAAACCGTTTCTTCAAAACACCAAAAGCTCGTTCAATATAGTTTCGAACTTAAATCGAAATCATATCACGTTATTTTACAATCTATTTAGTATAAAAAGTTATTTTTGTTAAATAGTCAGTAAAAATTTTTGATTAAATTATACCTTCGCTCTGGTGGATTGCTAGGATTTTCGATGGGCGTAAGAAGATAAGGTAATGCGGGATAACCTGCATCGCCAACTAGTATACCAGGTACTTCTCTGTCACCAAGTTGTGCTCTTAGAAGGCATGAATCAAAAATACGACTATAATATCAACAAATATTTATCAGATTGTTCTAGATTGCATTATGGTAATTTTATTATGGTATGGTAATTTGTCTCTTGCCTATCATGAACCGAGCCAGGCCAACGAACTACACAGTTTATGAACTTCAATTTTGAGTTACATACTGCTTGTGCATTTATTGTGAAGTTTCCTTTTCTGTTCCGATATAATTCGGCGTTTTCATCCCCAGGGGATTTGATCTTAATATGCGTACAATCGATTATACCAACGACACCTAAGCAAATAAAAATATTTCCAGTTTGTAATCGTATGATACAATGGCTATTATCCGAATTAGAGGTATTACTAACTTACCCGGAAAATTTCCTACAGCAAGAAACTCATTGCGTTCGCCCTCAGCTTCAATAAAGTTCGGATATTTGATGAATCTTGAGCTTAATGATGCTATAGCAAAAGTTACCTTTTTCACAATTTTCGAAACAGCAGGTTGACAAATACCATGTAAGTCACCGTTTGACAATTGGAAGTTTCCCGTCGCGTAAAACCGAAGAGTAGTGAGTAATTGTAACATAGGAGGTATATCGGTGGCCTTAAGGACAACGCTTTTAGGCAGTAATTCTCTATCCATAACTAATTTTAACAAATCATAAATTGCTTGCTTGCAAAATCGAAATCTGTGGAAAGTTTCTTTGTCACTGAGATAATCCAACGGGTTTGTTTTAGGAATTAACTGCATGCGCAATGGTCTGGAATTCAGAATTTCAGCTAAATCTTCATAATTATCGTCGGAATCGGAGGAGGAATCCATTTTTGCTTACAATTTGATGTTTTGGCTATCCAAAAATGCAAAACGTTTTAACAGAAATTGCAAAAGTTTGCAATTTATTTGCGCGGAAAGGAGATAAGATCTTCTCAAGACGCCGAAATCGGCGTCTCAACTTTTCCTCTTTTTAAGAACTGGTTAAGTTGTCATCGAAACTTAAGATGAGGTTGAGAATACGAATAAGACGAGGTTAGGACACGGGAATAAGGTCATCTTAAGATGTTGGGTCATAATATCGAAACCATGGTAAGAAGGGCTCAAGACGATGTTAAGATCTGGGGTTTCCTTAAGACGAGGTTCATAATACAAGCCTGAGAGTCACATGTTCCAGACAACAAAAATCGGATTATTGTTCTAACTATTGAAAAAAGTCTAATTTAGAAACACAAAAATGTTTTTATTGCCATTTTTAATTTCCACTAACAGGATCAGTTTTAAGTAGAAACGTTTATTGCGACTATAAAATTACCTATTAAAAGCAAGCAGAATAAAATGGACAATTTGTGGGTTGAATATGTTAACCAATAATTTGACAATTAATACTATATTAATCCAAGTTATATAAGAACAGAAATTCATGTTTGACAAGCATATAGATTTATTTTGGTCTGTATTTTACAACCATTACAAATATTTCAACAGGTTTTCAATAAAAGCGGCATTATGGCAATCAACAGTAACACCGAAGAATAATAACACATTTTTTCGGCTGTTATTTGCGAACCGTTAAACATATTTTGTCAACAATCAATAGGGATCGTCACAGGCCCATAGACAACGTTTTTGCCAAGTTTGGTCAAATTCCGTCAATTCCTTCAGGAGTTATCGTGGGGACAAACTTGGAGTAGTTTCATCGCGCGCACGGACAGACTGTGCGATTCTAAATAGCTCGTCAGGCGAGCTAAAAAGCCATTGCTTTTTTAGCTCGCCTGAATAAGGCAGCTTATAGAATCGCACAGTCTGTCCGTCCGTACGTACGTCCGTCCGCCCGTACCCACGATAACTTTCGAACGCTAAGTCGGATATTGACCAAACTAGGCAGAAACAATGTCTAGGGACCACTTACGATTTCTATTGATTTTGGGGCTAATCGGTCCATTGGTTGCCGAGATACCGCGCGCTCACTTAGTCTTCATTTTGATAGTCAAAGTGAAAATTTGGCATTAAATGGACAATAAAAAGTTCAATGGCGTTTCCTATAAATTGTTAGTGTGATAGTATAAAATATTTCACTCCGCTTCTACCAAATTTAAGATTTTATAATAAAGCAAATTAAACCGGAAAATAACTATTATACGATGGAAAAAAATCTATTTTGGATTTGTATTCCATTTTATAGTCAAAGTAGATCCAAGTTTCCCAAAAAAAGTTAAGAGCGAATATGATAGTCAAGCCCAATCGTCATTAGAAACCATACCTACCTCTTAATACACTTTTATTTTCTACAGTGGTTGGAAAAATTAGCTGCAGCCCCAACTTCCTGATAAATAGGAATTTTCTACACCACAATAATAACTGTAGATCGTAGTATCAAATACAGGGAACAATGAAAGACTATTTTTGAAAAACTCCCACAGTTACCAAAAAGCTCCTTTTTTAAATCGAAAAAATAAGATTCCCTCTAGGATTTTGGAAAAACGTACAAATCCCATGAGTACAACTTACAATAACTATTTTTTAAGAATAAATTATTGACTCCCAGTACTGTTATTTAATTCTACAAAAAGATATCCCAACTGGCACAAAGGAATTAAGAGGGTAGTAAAAAGTAAACCCAGCTCTATTAAAAAATGTTAGAAAGTTTTTCGATATTATAGCAGAACCAATTTGGGTTACAAGTTTTGAAATGCTATTTAATACGCACATTACGATCATTACGAAATGTTCCCTTTCGCTAATCATTTCCATTCGATTCCCAGTCACCATTCAACCTTCTTATGTAAATTTCTATTATTATTTAGATGTAATAATAATAATATGAAACGGCTCATTTCGGTGGTTTAAAGGAATTGGGCTTGCGCATTTTGGTTTTAAGGAGCCTGTATATATTACGTGTGCAGTTGATGAGAGGAGCAGATGCCCAAAAGTGTTGCAGTCAGCACTTGCGTTACACATGTGGGAGGGGGTTTTGCTTTACGTAATATATGCAGGTTCCCCTAGGTTCTCCCTACCACACGTACATACACATATATTTATATATATAGACAGGTAAATTTATTGCTTTATCAAGTCTCGATTATACAGGGTGTCCCAGAATGATGTATGCACGAATTTTGACCTTTAATAACTGACGATTGGTTGGGTGTATTACATTGATATGCACACCATGTGAAAGAGCATGCGTTTTTTAATGAGATTTCCGAATTTGAAGACCCTCCATTTCCAGGTACCGGCGTAATCGCTTCAGCACTGACCGACCTGAATTTTTACGAAATTTCTGACTTATTTTCCATTTTTATAACAATACATTGGCGTAGTTTCAATAATGTTGTTGGCTTTTCACCTTGAAAATATTTCAGATTTTGAACAAACTCTCAAAAATCTATTTTTTCAAAATCTGAAATATTTTCAAGGTGCTGGGGTGCTAAAAAACCTGGCCGGATAACTGCAGTTTAGCCTGAAACCGGTCCTCCCTCACCCATCCATATGCCAAGGAAATGGGTACCAAACCATTCTGTAACATTTGAAAGTCTGAAATGCGCAGGTGTCCCATCTTGCAAAGTGACTAAACGATTGTGATTTGGAATAACTTGATTAGGCTGGCCATATTAAGTGATTTAGCATTGCTAAATGGTGCAACTGGCGCATTTCAGGTTTTCAGATGTTACAGAATGGTTAGATACCCATTTCCTTGGCATATGGATGGGTGAGGGAGGACCGGTTTCATGGCCACCAAGATCACATGGCTTATCACCTTGTAATTTCTGTCGTTGGGGAATCGTCGAGGATAAGATTTATGCCGAAAAGATTATTGAAACTATGCCTATGCATTGTTACAAATATGGAAAATACGTCAGAAATTTTGTAAAAATTCAGGTCGGTCAGTGCTGAAGCGATTACGCCGGTACCTGGAAATGGAGGGTCTTCAAATTCGGAAATCTCATTAAAAAACGCATGCTCTTTCACATGGTGTGCATATCATTGTAATACACCCAACCAATCGTCAGTTATTAAAGGTCAAAATTCGTGCATACATCATTCTGGGACACCCTGTATATAGAGATTTGCAATTTTTGATTTCCTTTAAATTTTGATAATCTTTATTAAGGTCAGGGTATATTTTTTGAAACCCTTTACCTTCTCAACCACAAGTGGGGGTGTTGCTAGGCAACTAGCAAAAATTCTCATAGAGGGTAAATGCAATTCCGATTTAATGCGAAATTCGTACTTTTTTTTAGGAGAATCCCTAAGGATCCGAGACCATTGGTCCTACGTCGAAACCTATTCTATGCAGGACATATTGAAAATTTTACATTTTTGTCTTCTGCTTCAAGATATTATCGTTAAACCTTATATCTTGGAGTAGAAGACAAAAATGTGAAATTTTCAATATGTCCTGCATAGAATAGGTTTCGACGAATCTTTTTTACATTTAATGTATTGGTGTAGGACCAATGGTCTCAGATCCTTAGGGATTCTACTAAAAAAAGTTTATGTGTAATTTAAATGGGAATATGAAAGTCGGAAAATCTGTCCGTAACCAGGAACCCGGACGTTAACCGATTTTAATTTTCTGTAGAATTTAATACTCATAATCAATCAAGATTGAATATCTGTTGATTTTCATAGTCAACATTAATCAAAGTCGTCAAAGTCAAGATCGGTTAACATTAGGAGTGTAAAAAATCAGACAAAATTGATAAAGTTGCACATTTTATTACTAAGGATGAGGACTGACACCAATTTGGTCAAAAGCAATAATATTTTTAACCTTTGAATTTATAGCGCCAGAGCGTCTTCCCGATGGACCAACAATAGACCAGGTCATAATCAATGCAGAAGATGAAGATTTTAAGGCTGTGGGCGAATTTTCAGATTTGCCTTATCAATACTGCAGCAGCAAATACGTAACACAAGTGTCCCGATATCAATTAGTTCCATGCTTGGCAACTCCCGCCAATGAACCTATAGTTAATTATATGCAACCGTTGCCATTTATTAATATTAATCAAAAATTCATAATGCTTTCAAAGAATATTCATTGTCAAACAAGGGTTTCTTAATTCCCATATTTTAATATACAACACTCGCACTCTAAATTCCACTCTTTAGATTGTTATGTACGAATTGATTGAGGTACTTTTCACTCTCTAAAAAGTGCGTAAAAAGTGCGTGAGAGTCGAGTCATTAAAAACTCTATTTTTTTGTATGTAACAGCATCCCGGAGGGTACATTTACGTTAGTCCAATAAAGTATAACACCGGCCGATATGTTCTTCCGGCTGTAAAAATACCTGTAGTTAGTGTATACTGGAAGTTCTCTCAATACTACTGTAATAAAAAGCAGAAAATAAGATTCAGGTAATGCAGATATGTAGAATAATTTCTACTTTACTTTATCACCATTATACAAACAAAATGTTAGTATTTTCGATTTTAATTTACATGCGGAATGAATTGTTACAGGGCTTTTCTTTTGACAGAATACCTGTATGAAAGGAATAAGAGAAAAGGTGAGTGCCCTTCTCATTCATTACATTAATTCATACATCATACATTACAGGTTGGATTACAGTAAATAAATGGTGCGTCAAAGTTAGCCCCACGGTAGAGACTTGTCTGGGAATTGGCTGACCATGGGTCATCTAAATCTCCGCCCATTCAAAGCTATAAATATATTGTAGACTTGCTTGCGTGCCCATATATGGGTATGGATGCGACTGCGAATGTGCCCCATGCTCCAGGTCAAAGACTAAAACATGTCTTCTGAAATATAAGACTGTTAAAAGCTATTGAAATACAAGCTGCAACTGCCAATTTAACCTATTTCGATGGGGGTAATACGTTTATAGCATAAAGAGTAAGCGAAGCGACAACCTGTCAAAAATTAAATCTTCTTTGTATCCAGGTCATGTAAAGTTAAGGTCCGATGAAACTTGGGGGAGGGTCAGCGGTCAGTTATAAATATTCCGAGATGTAGGTGAGACACTTACACGCACCGTTTACTGCAATCCGATCCATTAACCACATTACACTAACTCCATAATTATATTTTTTGGAAAAGGCGGCATAGGAATAATAGTTAAAAACTTTTGGATTAATATCCGAGATGATTTCCGAGCTGCAGATCCATTTCCTACAGATAAGTTAGATCCTAATTCTTTAAACAAGCCAGACTGTTCTGTCGATGACGTCAACGCAGGAGGACCTAACCAATGGTACTCGGTCCCCAATGAAAACCAGAATACGGGCAACGAAAAAAAATCTAAATGCGGAGTTCCGACATCTGGTACAAGCTATAATGGACGGTGCTTTGAGCCTTTGAATACCATTTCAAGTTTTGCCCAGGATTTGGTATGCAACCAGAGTGGAAACACTGCCGGTTACCAACACTATGATTCGTATATCGCTCAAAGATTTAGTAATTTAAACATAGACAAAATGGACGACACCACTTGCTGTAACACTAATAACACTATGGCCGCGGCCATAAAACGACAAATAGACCAAATTATCGTACCTCCTCCAACGACTACATCCACTACCACTAAAACTCCAAGCACCACAACTACCACTACAACTCCAACCACCACAACTACCACTACAACTCCAACCACCACAACTACCACTACAACGCCAACCACCAAAATTACCACTACAACTCCAACCACCACAATTACCACAATAACTTCAACCACCACAACTACCACTACAACTCCAACTACTACATCTACGACCACAACCACACCTCCAACTATTACATCTACGACCACAACCACACCTCCAACTACTACATCCACGACCACAACCACACCTCCAACTATTACATCTACGACCACAACCACACCTCCAACTACTACATCCACGACCACAACCACACCTCCAACTACTACATCCACGACCACAACCACACCTCCAACTACTACATCCACGACCACAACCACACCTCCAACTACTACATCTACGACCACAACCACACCTCCATCGACTTCCTCTCCACCTCGCAACACGAATAACCCGACAGCAGAACAACTAGAAGAGGACAAACGCGTTGGTCTGCTTCTGTATGGAGATAGTGATAATAGTTGGAGCACTGGAGGACGAGTTTGGGTATGTATGTATGTATGTATGTATGTATTTATCATGAGAATTCATCAATTTTCACACAAATGCTTTTAAATCAAACAAAGTTTGGAAATAACTACAAAATGTTTGGTATGGTCGACTCAACACTCGGATAAGAACTTAAACATAGGATCATAATTAATGTAAGATTTGTTAAAAGTTGTGAGACTATGAAATTAAGTGGTGATCGAGCATGTCTTTTATGCTTAGGGACCACCGAGGAAAACAAATTTGTATTTTTGCGAAGGTTATAGTCACTTTTAACAAGGCTTAGTTTAGATCTAAAATTATTAACAACCTCATTATTAATGTAGGCATTGCTTAAATTTAAATAGTATGTATTAATAGTTAACCTAGGATTGTACAATGGCAGGAGATGGCGGAAACGTGTACTTTTAAGTATAGAGAGACCAAAGAGTGAGGCATTGTTACGTCTTTCTTCCAGGGTTTCAATGTTGAGTTCTTTTAGTGCACTTTTATAATTATTTTTAGAGACATGGTGTTCTACTATTATACTTACAGTTTTTTTCTGAAAATTTTCTAATTTGATTATTTGACCTAAAGTTAATGATGGGGACCAACATACCGCACTGTATTCGATGATTGGTCTTATAAAAGTTATGTAACAATGCAGGAGATCATTGCGACTGAACCCATATGACCTTAATTTATTTAACATGAAAAACTGCCTATTAGGCAGTTAGTTTTATCCCTTAGTGTAACTTTGGGCTTTGCGTAGGGTAAGTCTTTACGCGGCTTCCTTTTCGAAGCTTACTTACACTACTGTTACGTAGAATATTTAGTGATTTTCCGTAAGTATTTGGTTGCTAGGTGCCACAATTTCCAAAATGAACTTTAAATAATGGTTTAGACTCTTCCAACCTCGGAAATTGTTATTCAATA
This sequence comes from Tomocerus qinae, assembly GCA_020055645.1. Classification (NCBI taxonomy): domain Eukaryota; kingdom Metazoa; phylum Arthropoda; class Collembola; order Entomobryomorpha; family Tomoceridae; genus Tomocerus; species Tomocerus qinae. The sequence goes on from CM034547.1 coordinate 45,232,923, forward strand.
AGTTATTCATGACTCTCGAGGTTAAACTATTTATATATCGTTTTTAATCTAATGTCAAGCTTTCGACAACCACAGTTGTCAAAAACCATTTATCAAATTCAAATAATTCCTAGTAGCAACGAAAGTGAATTTTAAAACAATCAATTCTTCAATTCGTTATCTTATTAATTTACATACTGCTCCAAGCAACCAACTTAAGGAAGAAGTTGGAAACTGGCAACAGTAACTATACCATTTGTTCGGTTTACCATCATTTCTTCAATTTTTGTCCTGAAGAAGACAACTGTGGTTGTCGAAAGCTTGACATTAGATTAAAAACGATATATAAATAGTTTAACCTCGAGAGTCATGAATAACTTATTGAAAAATGAACTTTGTAGAATAAACATGAATAATGCCAGTCGCCTGGGTAACTACATCCTGGGAGGGCACTAGGGCACTTACATATGCCCGTAAGTCTGAAACGTAGTGTAGTCATTTTTACGTTTCGCAACTCAATTTTTCTGGCGTAGCCTAGGATTCTTACGGAAAGGGGAGGAGTTTGACGTAAGACTTACTGTTAGAATTATCGCTAAGAGACTTTTTTCAAATAATAACCGCAGTGAAAATCGCTTCTGATTGGTCGATGCATTTTTGAAATTGACCAATCAGAGCACAGAATTCCATAGCAAAATTTTAAATGATTTTCATAAATCATTCCCAGGGGAAATATTTATTGCAACACTGAACTTTGAACTACAGACTTGCATAGATATAGAAAGAGGATTTAGATAACGCATAACAAAATAACAGGATAAGTAACAGGATATTGTAAACAGGCAAAAAGCTTCCATTCTCCACACTTTTTACACACGTTTCCCGGTCTTGGCCTTTCGTACAACAAACGCTTCCATATAAATTAATACATTGTGAGATAGGGAAATGTATTTTCCAAATTGGCGTGTGTTTCTAATTCTATGCAGACTTGTGATAGGAAAATACAGACTAACACTTTTATTAGCATAGTCGCAAACTCAATACACTGTACTCAACTCTATGATGCTTACTTGCTGAACAGAGCAACTGCTTGCATGTGTTACAAATTTGATTATTACTTCACTACTATAAGCAGTCTGAACAAACATATCATCATAACATTTTGCATCAATATTATCACCACTACTACACTGCGTATTGATCTCCATGAAGTAGTACAAACTAATTATTTAGATTTAGTTTTAAATTTACAATTACAAGATAATTACAATTGCGTTGCACCTATACATGCACAGAACTAGCACCAAGCAATAACAAAGGAAACTGGACGTACCTTGCATGTCAGCTAAAATCATTTGTTAGTCTTAAATATATTTTAATTATATGCAAAATATTTTTAATGATATCTTGTAATTGTAAATTTAAAACTAAATCTAAACTAAATCTATTTGTAACACATGCAAGCAGTTGTTCTGTTCAGCAAATAAGCATCATAGAGTTGAGTACAGTGTATTGAGTTTGCGATTATGCTAATAAAAGTGTTAGTCTGTATTTTCCTATCACAAGTCTGTAGTTCAAAGTTCAGTGTTGCAATAAATATTTCCCCTGGAAATGATTTATGAAAATCATATAAAATTTTGCTATGGAATTCTGTGCTCTGATTGGTCAATTTCAAAAGTGCATCGACCAATCAGAAGCGATTTTCACTGCGGTTATTATTTGAAAAAAGTCTCTTAGCGATAATTCTAACAGTACACTACGGAAGGTTCATTTTTACACTACGAGAAAAAACTAACTGTCTATTGACTATCAAGATCAGAAGAAAATGAAAAAAGATTAATGTTGACTATCAAAACTAATAGAAGGGGTCGAAAAATCTAAATTGGACCATAAAATTGAATGCAAATTCAAATTAGATAAATTTTGATCTTAAAGTAGGCTCCTGAGCAGCACACAAGTCGCTCAGTAGCTACAATTTTAGTAGTAACCTACTCTGCAGTTTTACGTAGCTACTTAAGTAAAGCTTCTTCGTCCCTACGTTATAGAAGCTACACAAGGGCTATATGTGTCAGTAGTAATTAAGTTATTTCAGAAGGTCATGTGTTAACATTAAGCACTACAAATAATGCCCAAGTTATCAACTGAGTCAGTTTGGGCGAGTACAATACAAGTCTTTTGCCAGTCGCTACTTTTTGCATTTTTTTGAATCTACCCAGTAGCGAAATAGTACAGTCCAGTCGGATTCCTTGTGAACTCGATGTGACATAAACGGCCGTCTTGCGGTTAGTTTTCTGAGTATTATACTTTATTTCGGACATCGCTTGTTTTAGCTATGTTATGTACAAGACATAACTGTGTGGAAAATTAAAGGTAAGGGGTAATAAGCTACTATAAATTATTGCTTATTACCCCTTACCTTTAATTTGCCACACAGTTTGGCAAATTAAAGGTAAGGGGTAATAAGCTACTATAAATTATTGCTTATCACCCCTTACCTTTAATTTGCCACACAGTTATGTCTTGTACATAACATAGCTAAAACAAGCGATGTCCGAAATAAAGTATAATAATGGCTAAATCCTAGTATACCGACGCTCAACGGAATTGACCGATATATTGCTCATTCGAAAGATCTCGTCGAGCTGATCACGAATATGGCAATAATTTTTGGGGGAACCCCCCAAATAAGAAAGTTATGGTCGGTCAAAGTTGAAAATATGACTGTTTCGATGCATATATTTTCAGAAAACGAAGAGTTACAAGTTCTTTAGGACATCGTTGTTTTGCTCTTCATGTTGAATTTGAACATCATGTCGATATCATGCCATGTTGAACTATGGCAACGTAGCTAATAACAACATGGAGGTTTGGTTTTGTAAAATTCTAAATTTCGACGAATTTAAATTAGGCTTTTTCATTATGCTACCTTCGATTTCCATCAATTTTAGTTAGATTAGGTTTAAAAAATGCTAATTGTGACCACGTGCCATGTTTAATTTTCATCAATTTTAATTAGGTTACGTTTTAAAAAATGCTAATTGTGATCACGTGCCATGTTCAATTTCCATTAATATTAATTAGGTTAGGTTTAAAAAAATGCTAATTGTGACCACGTCCCACGTTCCATTTCCATCAATTTTAATTAGGTTAGGTTTAAAAAATGCAAATTGTGACCACGTCCGTCCCACGTTCAATTTCCATTAAAATTAATTAGGTCAGGTTTAAAAAATGCAAATTGTGACCACGTCCCAAGTTCAATTTCCATTAAAATTAATTAGGCCAGGTTTAAAAAATGCAAATTGTGACCACGTCCGTCCCACGTTCAATTTCCATTAAAATTAATTAGGTCAGGTTTAAAAAATGCAAATTGTGACCACGTCCCAAGTTCAATTTCCATTAAAATTAATTAGGCCAGGTTTAAAAAATGCAAATTGTGACCACGTCCCACGTTCAGTTTCCATTAATATTAATTAGGTTAGGTTTAAAAAATGCAAATTGTGACCACGTCCCTCGTTCAATTTCCATTAATATTAATTAGGTTAGGTTTAAAAAATGCAAATTGTGACCGCGTGCCACTAACCAAATCAAAAATGACGAAAATTCAAGTTAGAATAATGAAGAAACCCAAAATAGAAGTTAAAATGCAATTTAGAATTTTACAAAACCAAACCTACATAACCTTATTAGCTACGTTGCCATAGTTACAAGTAAATTCAACATGAAGAGCAAAACAACGATGTCCTATAGAACTTGTAACTCTTCGTTTTCTTAAAAAGTAGGCATCAAAATAGTCATATTTTCAACTTTGACCGACCATAACTTTCTTATTTGGGGGGTTCCCCCAAAAACCAATACCATATTCGTGATGTACTCGACGAGATCTTTCGAATGAGCTATATATCGGTCTATTCCGTTGAGCGTCGGTATACTAGGAATGTTCCAGTATAATACTCAGAAAACTAACCGCAAGACGGCCGTTTATGTCACATCGAGTTCACAAGGAATCCGACTGGACTGTAGGCTGCGGATTAGCTATATACTAAGCAGACAGCGCAGTAAGTCGGTAGCGTGGCTGATGACCAGGTAGCCTCCCGGAGGATAAACAGAGGCTATTGTGATCTACCCTGCAGCTACTTACGCGCAGGTTGCTTCCTTCTTCTACGTAACTACTGAGAGTGAGAACCACTCTGTACTGCTCGGGCTATATCTTGTTTCTGTTCCTTAAGGTTGCTCATCACGCCTGCATAGCAACCGCATGGACCTATCTAAATGCGTGTTAAAAAATGGTTTACATCAAGCTTTATTCCTCCCGAAGATTACGGCCGATTTTTATGGGACTTACATTTTTGGAATCCTGTACAATCGAGGAACACAGGAGGGCGGATGGACTTTTGATATTATTGCTTTAAATGCTTTTAAAAAAATCGAATTCCAAAAAAAGTGAATCAGTTTTAGTTTTTATACAATGTTGATTTTTTTGCACCATTTAAAGCAATAGTATCAAAAGTCCATCCGCCCTCCTGTGTTCCTCGATTGTCCAGGATTCCAAAAATGTAAGTCCCATAAAAATCGGCCGTAATCTTCGGGAGGAATAAAGCTTGATGTAAAGCATTTTTTAACACGCATTTAGATAGGCCCATGCGGTTGCTATGCAGGCGTGATGAGCAACCTTAAGCGCCCGGTATTTACGATTTGAAAAATTCAAAAGACTATCAAAATACATGTAAATCATTTTTAGCTCGCCTGAATAAGGCAGCTTATAGAACCACACAGTCTGTCCGTCCGTCCGTCCGTCCGTCCGTCCGTCCGGACCCACGATAACTTTCGAACGCATTGATCGAAGTGGACCAAATTACACATAGACAATGCCTATGGACTGGTGACGAACCCTATTGATTTTGGTTCAAATCGGTCCATAAGTTGCTGAGATACCGCGCGCTCACTTTGTCTTTATCTGATAGTCAAAGCAGAAAATGGGCCATATAAACTTCAATTGTGTTTCCTATTAATTGTTAGCGAGATAGTATAAAATATTTAACTCCGCTTCTACCAAATTTAAGATTTTATAATAACGTAAATAAAACTGCAAAATAACCATTATAGGACCAAAATAAATCAATTTCGCATTTATATTCAAATTGATAGTCAAATTTCCATTTTTCGATTTCCTTTCAATTTTGATAGTCATTATTAACCGAATTTAATATTCTGTTGATTTTAATACTCATAATCATTCAAAGTTGAATATCTGTTGATTTTCATAGTCAACATTAATGTGCTTTGATTTTCTGTTGATTTTCATAGTCAACATTAATGTGCTTTGATTTTCTGTTGATTTTCATAGTCAACATTAATGTGCTTTGATTTTCTGTTAATTTTCATAGTCAACATTAATGTGCTTTGATTTTCTGTTGATTTTCATAGTCAACATTAATGTGCTTTGATTTTCTGTTGATTTTTATGGTCAACATTAATGTACTTTGATTTTCTGTTGATTTTTAGGGTCAACAATCATCAATTTTGATTTTATGTTGATATTTCAAATGATATTTACTTCGTTTCCTTATAATATCAATGTCTGAATTTTAGCTCGCCTGAATAAGGCAGCTTATAGAACCGCACAGTCTGTCCGTACGTCCGTCCGTCCGTCCGTCCGTACGTCCGTCCGTCCCCACGATAACTTTCGAAAGCAATGACGGATATTGACCAAACTTGGCAAAAACAATGCCTATGGACCACTGACGATCCCTATTGATTTTGGGGCTAATCGGTCCATTGGTTGCTGAGATACCGTGCGCTCACTTTGTCTTCATTTTGATAGTCAAAGTGAAAAATGGGCATTAAAAAGTTCAATTGCGTTTCCTATAAATTGTTAGCGTGATAGTATAAAATATTTCACTCCGCTTCTACCGAATTGAAGATTTTATAGTAAAAGCAAATAAAACCAGAAAGTAACTATAGGAGTACGGAAATAAATCTAATTCGCATTTATATTAAATTTTATAGTCAAACTTGCATTATTCCAATTTCTATTGATTTTCATTATTAATATTGACCGATTTTGATTCTCTTTAGATTTTCATAGTCAAAATTATTCAATTTTGAATTTATGTTGATTTTTATAGTCAACAATTATCAATTTTGAATTTGTGTTTATTTTCATAGTCAACATTAATCAATTTTAACTCGCCTGAATAAGGCACCGTATAGAATCGCACAGTCTGTCCGTCCGTCTGTCCGTACCCACGATAACTTTCGAATGCAAAGACGGATATTAATTAAACTTGGCAAAAACCATACCTATGGACTGGTGACGATCTCTATTGATTTTCGGGCAAATCAGTCCATTGGTTGCTGAAATGCCGTGCGGTCACTTTGTCTTCATTTTGATAGTCAAAGTGAAAAATGGGCATTAAAAAGTTAAATTGCGTTTCCTATAAATTGTGAGATTGATAGTATAAAATATTTCAATCCGCTTCTACCAAATTTATTTTGAATTTATGTTTCATCGATTTTGATTTTGTATTGATTTTGATAGTAAAGAATAATCAAATTTGATTTACTGTTGATTTTGATATTCAACATTAATCAATTTTGATTTTGTTGATTTTCATAGTCAAAAATTATCTATTTTAAATTTTCTGTTGATTTTTCAAATGATATAGTTTCGTTTCCTTATAATATCAATGTCTGAATTTTTAATATGTCGTAGCTACATATATAAAGACTCAATTCTGAAAGCTTGATCAAAATCCGTACATTCGGTTTTGTGTTACGTGCGACTTTTCGTCTACCAAAATGTGTACACGGTAACCTTTACTCAGGCGAGCTTCTGTTACGGCTTGCTGTAGGTTTTAATATGTCGTAGATACATATATAAAGACTCAATTCTGAAAGTTTGATCAAAGTCCGTACGCTCGGTTTTGTGTAACGTGCGAATAGTTTTCGCTACCAAAATGTGCACACGGTCCTTTTAACTCAGGCAAGCTTCTGTTACGGCTTGCTGTAGGTTTTACATTTCGATCAATATCTAGTTATTTTAGTATCAAGTTCTACTCCGATTTTATAATACAGTACATGGTTAAAATCAGAAACGTATTCCCTTCAAGTTATATAAAAAAACCTACTGCAAGCCGTAACAGAAGCTCGCCTGAGTGAAGGGGACCATGTACACAGTTTTAGTAACATAATAGAATTAGGTTTATTTTCATATTTATTGGTTAATATTGAGTATCAAAATCAAAATGTTTGAATATTGACTATGAAAATCAACAGAAAATCAAAATAGATTGATGTTGATTATCAAAATCAACAGAAAATCAAAATTCTTTAATGTTGATTATGAAAATCAACAGAAAATCAAAATTATTTAATGTTGATTATGAAAATCAACAGAAAATCAAAATTGATTAATGTTGACTATGAAAATTAACAGATATTCAATCTTGATTGATTATGAGTATTAAAATCTACAGAAAATTAAAATCGGTTAATAAAGATTATCAAAATTTAAAGGAAATCAAAAAATAGAAATTTGACTATAAAATTGAATAAAAATCCAAAATAGATTTTTTTTTTCCATCGTATAATAGTTATTTTCCGGTTTAATTTGCTTTATTATAAAATCTCAAATTTGGTAGAAGCGGATTGAAATGTTTTATACTATTACCGTTCTTGTGTTAGTTGTGATTGTGATCGTCAACTAATTTAAATCCATCACCTCATATCCTAATATAACCGTAATATCATTTCGTGCCGTTACCATTCATTGTTTGCGCTAATCTATGTTTGATGTGCCAATGCCAACTGCTATTCTTGTGTTGCTGCTGGAGGTGTGCGGACGTGTGCCAACGAGTCGGTGTAATTGCAAGAAAATAACTTCCTTTTAAAGGACATTTAGGGTGGAATATGGACGGAGGGATGGAAGAGGAACAGCCCAGGTAAGTTTCCGTACATATTTCACTAAATATTTCATCAAAATATCTCTCGGGCAATCGGTTTTCCGGTTTTCTGGAAAATCGGATACTAACTGAAATACTTAGAGGTTTGGGGGCGGCCCAGCATGCATTCGCTCGGGCAACGTGCTGCTGCATGGAGTACAGGCTGCTCTGTTGCGGCTGTGCGATTGTGCAGCAGAGAAGTTTGGATACGAGATCGTATGGATGGCACTGCTCCCTTCCTTCAATCTGCTGTTAGTGGGAAAGCTTGAGATGAACAGCTGTTATACTGTTTCCACCTCATTCCACCACTCACTTAATATTTACAAAATTATTCATATACTGCTATACTCTAACAGGACTCCAATTGAGAACTTGGACATTGCAACTGTGGCCAAGCAAATCAAAAAGGAGAGACTGGAAGAGGGAGAGCTATGGTCAGCTTATGATGAGATGGAAGATGAAGAAGAGGAGGTGACAGTGATCTTCGAGAGAAATCCTCGGCCCACTGCGACGTCACCAGAAAATAATCGCTCACCGGGCGGGGAAGTGACAGCTGCCATGGCAGAGGTCAATCTAGCTTCCAGCCCCATTAAAAGTGAACAGAGGCCTGAAGAGATGGAGTTTGGGGAAGAAGGAATGTCTTTACCAAACCCCTTGGCAGGAAGCGGCGGCACGGAGGTTGGGGGGAAAAAACTCAGTGGAGCCCAGAGAAGAAAGAAGAAACGGGAAGGTCAACAGAAAAATCCAAACCAAAGCACCGGGCTTTCAAGTGGTCCTATGACCGGGCCGGGGAGCTCTATACGGGATAACCAATTCCCAAAATGGAATAAAAAAGTGAGTACTGGAACTCTCTTTGCACCAGGAACTCAAAAGAACGCTTTTGTACAGGGGAATGTGGAGGATTCTGCAATGATGCCCCTACCTCTCCACCCCCCACATTCGAAGATTATGGGGCCGACCATAGAATACCGATGGTGGCTGTGAAGCTGGCGCTTCACTATAGAAGGCCAGCTTCCATAAGAGAAATGGTCCACACTTAGAATACACGTAGGTACATACGAGAGCCAATGAGAGAGCGGCTGCGACCGACCAATAGCAAAACGCCTGCGAACTTGTAGCACACAGCAAGGAGATCTGGGAGCTCTGATGAGAGATATACTTGGGAGACGTATAGAAGCCTAAGCTGGTCTTCCTATTGTTCCTTGGGGCCGACAGCAAGCACTTCAAAATCCCTTATCGAAGAGGCGGGTCGGAGAAAGAGGGCACTAAGCGAATCTCCCTCTAAACCACCAGTGAAACGAATAAGGGATACAGAGAAGAAACTTGTAGTTATGATATCTTTTTGGGATTCATCAAGACACTTTTCTTTTGAAGAGTATGCCATGATCCAGAAGAACATTTTTCAAAAACTGCTTGATTGCAATAATTTGGGAACCTCTGCCGGGGGGGCCTTTCATGCAATACAAATAGCAGACCGTTGGTTAGAATATGGAAAAATTTACTACTCATGCGACGGGGTCGCTACTGCTGAATGGGTAAGCGAAACAGTGAAGGACATTGCCTATTGGCCTCACACTGGATCGCACCCTTCAATTAAAGCCTGGATGCCAGGTACATATGACAGCTAATGTAGAGGTACTAGTGTACCCAGATGCGGGGAGTGGGCAAGGACCACCACCTCTTTTCGGGGAAATTCTAAGCCGGCTCCTTAACGCCAATAAAAACTCAGTAGGCTGTAGAGACTGGGTCCATAAAAGGACACTAATCTCTGACACTAACAGGGCGGTTAGGTACCAGCTTTGGTTTTGCCGGGACCTAATCACCTGGCTAGAACACTACGAGTATAGACTCTACTATGTAGACATGACGCTACGATTCAGATCACTTGTGAAGCCTCCCAAGGTTGCACAACCTTCAGTGACTTCACAGTCTACAAAGGTTTCACAACCTCCTAAGGCCTCACAACCTTAAACACACAGAAACGGCAGTCTTACAGATTGGCACAATACAATACTGTGTCGACACATAGACTGCCACAGGCCCCTCGGCCTAAAAACGGGGGGCCACAAGACCGTCGGCCGGAAGTGGGAATCAATATGATTAACCACTTCCCAAAGCAGCAGGTGCACTGCCGAACCGGCAGCAAGAACTGCCATAACCGGAGAATAGGGGGCTAAAAGGAACTCTATAATCCTAATCCCCCTGGACTGCAAGATGAGGTAGGTGGGGCGGGGTGCCCAACTTCGTTCTTTCTCTTATTTTATTTTGTGGTGGCAGGTGCTGCTGCTAAAACGCCATATCTAAGCACTGATATGGTGTGGCAGAGCCTGCCGGGAATCAAAGTTGTCGCCAGGGGAGTTGGCAATAGGCCCGTACAGGCGGCCTGCGCCCTTGTCGTCAGCTCTACTCAATAGGCTGATGGCAACCCCTTATAATACATACATACATACATACATGCCAACTGCTTATATTATATATTAAAAGAAAAGAAGGACACAAATGGTAAATTCAAAAAACAAGCGTGAGCAAGAGAAGAGATCCAAAGCCAATATTTATTTAGAACTTTACAAATGAGTAATGGATTTTACACCTTTACCTAACTCAAACAAATTGACATTTCATGCTAAATTATATAATTTTTATTATATTACATTTTATTGTAACATTTTATTGGTTTACCTGTAGCTTTTGCAGTAAATGTGAAGTAAATGTGTCCGGCATCATAGATAAATTTTACTCTGGATCCATTTTCTTTCTTTTCAACTCAAGCTTCTCCTTTTCAATCTGATTTCTCTCAATCATTAACACTTTGATATCGCTAAATATTTCAACCTGCTGTTGCAATAATTCCACTGGTTCAGTTAATAACTTTTCAGTAGTTGACTTCTCTATAGAACGATAATTGCGTTTTATTGCTTGACCCAGTCTTGTTGAAGAAGCTTGGTTAGTATTGGACTGATTAGGTATTGATGTTCAATGATTAATTTGATCTCTCAAATGGATGTTATCTATTAACATTAACTGGTTGTTTTCCAAACCAATAGGTAGCATTTCCTCTCCTCTTTCAAAATCATTGAAATTTCCTTCCTGGAATTCTTCAATTGCTTCGGACGTTGAGGCAGTTACATTTTTTGTTGAATTTGTATTGATGATGGTAACACTCATTTCTCTTTGATCATCATGGTTTAAATATAAATTTTCCACAGGACCTATTAGGGCAAAGGTTTTTAAAATATACCTAATGTTTTTGAGTTACGACATCATTATAATAATATTTACTCGTTACATAGTAAAGTAATTTACATTCTAGATGCAAATCGATTCCACCCGGTATACCACTAATGGCTTCTTCTGGAATTGTTTCCAATATAACAATTTGAGATTCTGATTTTTGAATTTTTGCCTTGCCTCCACCCGTTTTTCTCATTTCTGATCTGTTTTGGGATTCAATGCTCTTTGTTGTAGTCCGTAGGTTTTTGTATTTCGCCTTAATTTCACAAAGAGTACGATTGTGCAATCCAACTGCAATGCAATCATTGCATCCCTTATTTCGTTCCATGCTTTTGCTTTTACTTGATTTGAAACTGTAGAGCTATGTTTTCCGAATAAAAGTGAAGAACGTTTGAAGACATTGATGGATTTCAACTAAACTTGGCAAAAACATTGCCTATTGACCTGTGACAAAGCCTATTGAAAATGGGCCACATTGGTCCACAGGTTGCCGAGATGACGCGCGCGCACTTTGTCTTCATTTTGATAGTCAAAATGAAAATGTGACATTAAATGGACATTAAAAGTTCAAATGTGCTTCCTATGGATTGTTAGCATGAAAGTACAAAATATTAAATGCCGCTTCGACCAAATTTAAGATTTTATAATAAAGTAAATAAAACCGGAAAATACCTATTATAGGACGAAAATATATCTATTTCGCATTTATATGCAAATAGATAGTTAAATTTATATTTTTCGATCAATTTTGACTTTCTGTTGATTTACATAGTCAACATTAATAAATTTTGATTTTCTGTTGCTTTTCATAGTCAACATTAATAAATTTGATTTTCTGTTGCTTTTCATAGTCAACATTAATAAATTTTGATTTTCTGTTGCTTTTCATAGTCAACATTAATCAATTTTGATTTTCTGTTGCTTTTCATAGTCAGCATTAATCAATTTTGATTTTCTGTTGCCTATTATGCTACTAAAACTGTGTACACGGTCCCCTTCACTCAGGCGAGCTTCTGTTACGGCTTGCCGTAGGTTTTAGAAACAATTCACTTTATAATTTTTTTTTAAATATTGATTTAAAAATAAATTTTAATTGTTATTAATTTTTGAGTGTTTTGTGCTTTATTTATTTGTGTGCCACTGTACAATGTTTAATTCATGCTCTTCAACCATCTCCTAGTTCCTAGTCCTACTCCATTATTATTACACTGCGCTGTTATAATGTGTCCACTAATTTGTAAATAGACACAATGTGCACTGAGTGCACTCCTTCATTCAATAGGATACCTCGGTGAGCCCAGTCGAGCGAGAGCTTTCATTGTCTTCTTATCTATCAATCTGTTTGTTTTCGAGGTCTATTCAGAAAAGAAAAGTGGCGACCATTGTAAATGGGTCGCATCTCGCATACCCTCCTGTACTTTTAAAAGTTTGCTCAATTCAGCAGTACAGCACCTATATATTTTCTAATATTTTCCTTGTGGTTTAATTATTTTCTAGAGAATGAGACAATTTCATGGAACTTTTATGGCAATAGCGACTCTTTTTGTCCTTCCCGTCAACTTTTTCCTCACAAGATACTTCAAAGAGACGTTCATGAGTCAAAGAATTCAATATTGTATGATCTGGTACTTTGTAAGTCAACTTGTAAAAGCATATCACTCCAAGTCCATAATATAATCGTGTTGTTCGAGTTGTGCAGTGAAAAATTCCGTAGGTATTTATATTTGTTTATATCATCGTGTGCTAATGAGGTAAATCCCATGCAACAAGTCCGTATATTTCATAACAAAGCAGTTCATGCATTCTGTATGCAAATATTTCCAGCTTTCGGTTCGCTTTAGGTTCCTACTATTTCATTGTGCGGAAAAATTTAAAATTTGGTCATTTACATTGTTGAAGCTATGATACAAGACACTCCTCCCTGTCCGGAGATGCGGACAGTTTTCTAAAACAAGAGTCCCTACACCTATCAATGTAAAATCTCTACCTCCGACGCCGACCCACTAAATGAGAAACCATGAAAAGCTCAATTAGAAAAAGCTATATGCATTATGCATCTGATGTAGCTGACAATCAGATAATCACATAGCACACTAAAGGATAAAGAAAGAATACAGTTTCCCCAGGCATGCAAGGGGTCGCATAGCGCCGCCCGACATATTTTTGTCAATAACAAAAGGCTTTCCGAAAATAGTCCAATATTAAATGCGCCATCATTGCATGTAGGATCCCATTTTCCAACTTTCTATGGGTAAAACGTTCAGAGTTGGAAAAAAATGTCAAAAAAGGAGGAATGCAATCATTTAAGCGGCAAGATTATTAATGCCATAGTATAGCTGTGAGATTTCCTGGGAATTGATAATAGAATGGAATGCAATAATCCAACTTATAATGGAAGCTTATCAAGAGAAATGTAATCTGGATTCTGGAGTAGCGGGGTTGGCAAGTAATCCTATGAGTAAATGCTAATAAGGTCCTAATCCTTCACCCTCACGCATCACCTGGATGCAAAATGATGATTATTCTCTAGGCCGACATAATCCGCCCACTAAATGATGAAACTCATCACCTACAAATCCTAAATTTAATAAAAGCCTATAGCTAATAAGGTTTTTTCCCGTCTGAAGAAAATGAAATACATTTTGTATTTCATATTGTATTTATTTCATAATAGGATTTTGGTCAAGAGGGGGGGGGGGCGTGCCAACAAATCTTAGTTCGCTTTTTATTCAGATTAAAGTATGGTTGCGCCCCTCTCGACCCCCTCTATCTAGATACTTGTTCCTATTGACGCATGATGTTAGTGAAATGAATGAGAAAACATAATTGTGTCTCAAGTAAGAGTGGATTTTGGACACTTTCTGCTCCCTGCTTGATTTTCCCAGTTTCAGTTCAAAAACGACCAAGGCATGAAAAAGGTTGCCTTTTTGCTAGCAAAAAGGCAAAAAGCCACCTTTTTGCCTTTTTGTGCTTTTTGCCTTTTTGGAGTAGTCACCGCCACCTGTGATACTTCATTAAAGCTAACTTTTGTAGACTGTCCCGTCCTACACATTCAAATATTCAGATAAATTGCAGATGCTAATTAGAACTATTTATTACTAATACTGCACAATTCAAAGTGAACTATAATGTATTCGTGACAACTGACAAACCGTATAATAAAAAATGAGCCAGGTTGAACATCTGCGTATTGTGTACAATATTATATGAGATATATCAACTCAACCAAAATTTCCAGTATTTGACTGGTACTGGTTAGCACTTAGCACAGCTTCTTCTGTTCTTCTTCTGTGCTTCACAGTGTAGGTTCTTGTCTTTTTCCTCATGTTTTTTAAAATTGCTTACAATGTTAGTTTGTTTTCGATTGTTTTATTGTCTAATGAATGACCGATTGAAGATTAAGATAATTAAGAATTGCTGTTTTTTAAAATCGCATTTCTTGTTCACATCCTTGGTTGTCAACATGTCAATTGCTAATTACCCCATTTAATAGCAAAAAGGCAAAAAGGTAGCTTTTTGCTGATTTTGCTAGGCAAAAAGGCAGGCAAAAAGGCAGCTTTTTGCCTTTTTCATGCCCTGAAAACGACAGGTCAAGTCCAAATAAAAGGACAGAAAGCCAGTTTTCGCTTTTTATTTGTTTCGCACTCTATCTTATGCAGTTGCAGTCCTAGTATGGGACGCAAAATTTCGAATCTGACTAAGAAACGCATGCTCTTTAAGTTGCTGGTATTCTTGTTGTAATATCATTACCTGTTTCAGAATTATTAAAGGTGGAAGTTAAAAGTCCTAGTTCATTTCCGACCACCCTGTATATGTATTGCTATTCTAGGTTCACATGATGTCAATACCGGGCATGGCATTTTTCCTCCTACTGGGACTTTATGGCTCCAAAAAAGCTTCGCAAGTGAATGGAAAGGGATTGAGTGGGGTTTCTGTCGAGCATAGAAAGTTGGGCTGGTTTGTAGTAGCGTCTTTTTTTGTTGTGTCCGCCATTGGAGGATTTCGGCTTTTTAATGACGTTGGACGTCGTTTTACCATGTGGTTTCACTGGCTCAGTGGAACCCTCATTTATTTGTGCTGTCGTATGTTAGAAATATTTTAATATTATAGACAATTTTATTATTTTACCTCCTTTTATATATTTCGGTAAAAAATGATGTTTGATGTAGTTACGCTAATTCTGAAATCTACTTACATTCCTGGATCTCCAACTGCTACTTTTGATGCTGCTGCGGAAGATATAGAAGTTGCTAAAATGGCGCAGATCCACAACCAAACTGTTGGTATTCTTGTTCTCGCCTGGATAGCTATTGACATTATCTTTCATATCATTATGAGTGTGAGTCTTTGAACATAGTCCAACCAAAGTTAATGTTAATGGAGTCATACTAGTTACAATGATGAGACTGACCTATCAGTCTCATCATTGTACATTAACTTTGGTTTTAGTCATAGTCATAACGAGCCGACAGCCAAAGATTTCGAAATCTGGGATACATTTGAGCATCTGCACCTGCTCAAATGTATCCGGCTACCTTTGAGCACTTGCAGAGCACTCAAAGCAGCTGCTCAAATGTAGCCGGATACATTTGAGCAACCCCGGAGCAACTGCTCAAATGTGTCCAGATACCTTTGAGCACTTCTAGTGCATTCAGAGTTATTTGGAATTTATTTTGGTAAATTTTTACTTATTTTTGTAATTTTGAATTTATTTTGGTGGTTTTTTTTATTTATTTTGGTGATTTTTTATTTGTTTTGGTGATTTTAAGTATTTTGGTTCGCTATTTGGGTTCATTTACAATTATCATTATCGGATGACTGCATGTCATATGCTCTGAATGCACTAGAAGTGCTCAAAGGTATCTGGACACATTTGAGCAGCTGCTCCGGGGTTGCTCAAATGTATCCGGCTACATTTGAGCAGTTGCTCTGGGTGCTCTGCAAGTGCTCAAAGGTAGCCGGATACATTTGAGCAGGTGCAGATGCTCAAATGTATTCCAGATGATTTCGAAAACCAACTCGTTTGTGGTAAAGTATGTGGGCCATAATTTGGTCAGTACAAACAATATAATCTAGCCTGATTTGACGTGGTATGAATATTAGATTTAGAAAATATTCCAATTTCCACTTCTATTCAAATTCAAAGGGCACACCATGGACACACTGACTATGTGAATGTCAACTGTCAAGTTATTTTGACCTTAATTTAAGTAGTAATTTGTAAAAAAAATAGAGATATTATATTATGGTCATTGGCATAAAATATTTATTTATTTGTGTGCTTAATCAATCTTTTTTCAGGTACAATTATGTCTAAGTGACAAGAAACTTCACTTTAGTGCCCACAGGAAGTATACTCCAGCTCCGATTCCGTTACTTCATGATTTAGGAGCCATGGATCTTCCTGTTAGTACATTTTACTTTTGTATTCACTGCATGTGCATGGATATCTCTGGGATATCTAGTGCGCGTGCGTCTAAAATGATTACATAAATACATTACAATATTTTATTTGTTTTTTATTTGGCATACAAACATAAACAGCCAGTATTATATATTATAGTCTATCAAAAACTCAATCATTGTTTATTATCTTTGTTATTATTGTATATTGTATCTAGTACTTATACCGATTTGGACAATAATTTTTCAGGGAGGATTATTTCGAAAAATAGCACTGGGAATTTATATAAGTCTGTCTCTGTGCATAACAATATGTGTGTGTGTTGTGATAATCAATCAATCTGTCAAAGAACGTGGATTTAGTACTATGAGCTGTACTCATGATTCTAAAGGATTTTGGAGAAACGAATCCAACTATGACCCTTCTTGCTCTGGTTCCAGCTCCAAAAACTGGTTTTTCTGATGAATTTGGTGCCAAAAGTGCAATTTTTACAAAAATCGAACACATTAAAAATAAAAATAATTTATTTTGAGTGGTTGTATTATTATCTGTGTATACTAATTTAATACTAAAGTCCGTAAATAATTTCAATAGAAAGTTAAAATCTTTATGACGTGAGTTTCTATAAAAGTACATAAAAGTTCTTTAGAATATTTTCTAGTTTCTTAGAACATTTTCTAGTTTCTTAGAACATTTTCTAGTTTCTTAGAACATTTTCTAGTTTCTTAGAACATTTTCTAGTTTCTTAGAACATTTTCTAGTTTCTTAGAACATTTTCTAGTTTCTTAGAACATTTTCTAGTTTCTTAGAACATTTTCTAGTTTTTTTAGAACATTTTCTAGTTTTTTAGAACATTTTCTAGTTCCGTAGACCATTGTCTATCTCCTTAGAATATTTTTTAGTTTCTTAGAATTTCTTAGAATATTTTCAAGTTTCTTAGATTATTTTCGAGGTCCTTAGAATGTTTTTAAGTTGCTTAGATTATTTTCGAGGTCCGTAGAATGTTTTCAAGTTGCTTAGATTCTTTTCGAGGTCCTTAGAATGTTTTCAAGTTGCTTAGATTATTTTCGAGGTCCTTAGAATGTTTTCAAGTTGCTTAGATTATTTTCGAGGTCCTTAGAATGTTTTCAAGTTGCTTAAGATTATTTTCGAGGTCCTTAGAATGTTTTCAAGTTGCTTAGATTATTTTCGAGGTCCTTAGAATGTTTTCAAGTGCTTAGAACTTAAAATATTTTCGAAAACTTATAAATAGGTTATAGGAAGACAAGGAAGATATCCTAACATTTTACATACAACTCCACAATTCACTGGATCCTTGTTTATATGTTCGGGTATTAAATTAACATGTTCAGTATGATAATTCCAATCAAATCAATCCAATCTAAAATTATAGCTAGTAAGTCAAATTATTTAGTACTAGTTAACCAAGCTATATGGGGCAAATATAGCAGTATAGCACTCAAGAGAAATTCAGCAGGCCATAAATCATAGTAATAAAAACAATTTCGAAAACATCCCATTAGGTTATTATGTTTAATCTTTGTAAATACAAAGTATATTTAAATTAATATACTTTTATTTTCTACAGTGGTTGCAAAAATTAGCTGCAGCCCCAACTTCCTGATAAAAAGGAATTTCCTAAACTAAAATAATAACTGTAGATCATAGCATCGAATACAGGGAATTATTGACATGAAAGATTCCATTTATGAAAAAAGTCGCACTGTCACCAAAAAGCTCCCTTTTAAAATCAGAAAAATATGATTCCCCCTTGGATTTTGGAAAAGCGTACAAATCCCATCTGTATTACAGCTTAAGAATAAATATTTTTTTAAATAAATAGTGGCCCCCAGTATACAGTTATTTAATTTTACAAAAATGTGTGCCAACTGGTACAAAGGAATCAAGAGGGTAGTAAAAAAGTAAACCCAGCTCTACTATAAAAAACGTTAAATGAGTTTGTCCATATATTATAGTAGATCCTATTTGGATTAATGATTGATTATGGTTATTTTGAAATGCTATTTAATTCGCACATTACAATCATATCACTTTTCACTAATCATTTTCCATTCAATCACCACTCACCATTCAACCTCAACCTTCTTACGTTTTCTATCATTGCTTTGATGTTAAAATAATATGAAACGACTCATTCCATTAGCTTAGAGGAATTGTGCTTGCGCATTTTTTTTGCTTTTAAGAAACATGCATATAAGAGAGGAGGTACTCAAATATGTTGCCGTCGCCACTTCCGTACCACATGGGGGAGTGGGTTTTGCTTTACGTAATATATGCAGGTTTCCCAAGCTCTCCTACCAGACAAATATAGATAGATTGGTTATTTTTTAACCCAGCTAAGGGGCGAACCTGACACTCAATAGAAATTAAGCAGGCCACCCATCACAGTAATAAAAACAATTCCGGTTCAAATGGAAACGTTCCTAAATCAAAATAATTACTGTAGATCGTGGTGTCCAATACAGGGAATAATAAAAGACTCTAAATTTAATAAACACTCCAGAATGTTCCCCTTTAAAATCATAAAAATATGATCCCGGGATTTTGGAAAACGAATTGTTTTCTTCAGCTAATTATTTCCATTCAATCTATAATATAATCCTAGACTTTTTAAATTTATCCACCTATGTATGTATGGTAGGGAGAGCCGAATGATTTCATAATATGCAAATATCCAGTCCATGTTGTAATCCCAGACTTGATAAGCACTAAGCACAATTTCAAATAATCTCGATGAGTGAAAAGTGCTTATTGCTTTTTGGTCAGGAGCGGAGTTGTGTGTTCGTTATTATAGCCATTCAATCACAATTATCGCATTCGAATACACTCTGTTTTATACCCTGCGTATTTTTGACTCACTGCACTAGAAACTGTTTATGGAAATTAGTAATATATTATAACATCAAAACAATATTAGAAATCTGCATTAGTAAGTTGATTATTGCTGGTTAAACGGAAATGATTGAAAGGGAACATTTTGTAATGATCGTAATGTGCATATTAATTAGCATTTCAAAACCTAATATGCTATAAATCGACAACTTTGTGTATAGCATTTTTTTTAGTAGAGCTGTTCTTACTTTTTACTGCCCTCTGATTTCTTTGTGCCAGTTTGCACACCTGTTTTGTAGAATATAAATAACAGTATTGATTAGCATATTAACTTAAGGGAAACACCGATGATTTTTTTAGAATTGCTTTTATTACTGTAATGGGTGCCTACTGAAATTCTCTTGCGTGCAAGGTTCGCCTCTTAGCTGGGTTCACTAGTCACCAATAATCATCTTATGTGAATTTTATTGTTCTGGTGTTATGATTATAATATGAAACAACTCATTTCGTTGGTTTAGAGGGAGGGGGCATGCGCCTTTTGTTTTTGTCCTTTCAAGGAACGTACATATGTTGCGTTTATGATTGATGGGAGGAGGCGATCTCCAAAAGAGTTACAGGTAGCACTTGCGCTACACTGGAGAAGGGGTTTTATGTTACGTAATATACTGTTAGAAATTATCAATTCGCGACCTTTTTCAAATAATAACCGCAGTGAAAATAGCTTCTGATTGGTCGATGCATTTTTGAAATTGACCAATCAGAGCACAGAATTCCATAGCAAAATTTTATATGATTTTCATAAATCATTTCCAAGGGAAATATTTATTTCAACACTGAACTTTGAACTAAGATTTGTGATAGGAAACTACTGACAAACACTTTTAGCATAATCGCAAACTAATACACTGTACTCAACTCTATGATGCTTACTTGCTGAACAGAGCAACTGCTTGCGTGTGTTACAATTTATTATTACTTCACTAAACAGCAAGGAACAAAAAAGGACCTTTTATTGCTTTTTTGTAAAAAAGGTTAAAGCAAAATTGTAAAAAAGGTTACCTTTTTGCTTTTTTACGTTCCTAAAAGTTGCAATAAAAAATAAATAAAATGTCTTATTTTGTTGTCCGATATTACTAGATTAGTGTTCTATTGATTTAAAACACTATTTCACACTACAAATGTTTTATGTTTGGTTTGCGTAGTAGTTTTAGACTGACTACGTCTTTATCCATAGGTAAAAAAGGAAAAAGCAAATGGTAAAATAGGTGATTTTTACCTTTTAAGTAAAAAAGGCATTTCTTTTTTGTTCCTTGCTAAACAGTCTGAACAAACATATAATCATAACTTTGCAGTGCTCTAGCTTTGAGCCGATGTACCTCATAACCTCATGGATTTTTCTATGTGTCACAAAAGAGTTTCTCTGCTTATATTTTTAAATTGAAAGAATTTGATCCATAAACAGGCTAGAAAAAATTATGAAATGAAAATGAGACCTAATTAATACGTAAAACATGACATGTCCCAAATGGGATTGGACACTGTTTTGTAATCGGACAAATCCCATTTGGGACAAGTCATGTAATAGGTAATATTCAGAGATAATCGTGATGGAAATATGGTAAATTATATTTTGGTCAACATTTATATTAGGGTCAGCATTTTTTATGGGGTCCGGTTTTAAATTCTTGGATTAGGTCTTATATTTGGATTAGATTTTATATTAGGGTCAAGTTCTAAATTTTTAGATCATGTATTATATTTAGATGAGGTATAAAATTTTTGTTTGAGGTTTTATATTTGGGTCAGCATTAACATAGAGTCCAGTTTGATTGGACTTTGAGTACTACATGACATGTCCCATTTGGGAATGCCATCTCGAAACATTATGCACTGAGGCCGCGGGAATCAATCCCAAATGGGACTTATGGGAATCCCAATTGGGACACGTCATGTATTACTGTTCATTTCGTATGTCATGTAGTCTAGGGTTAAATAACTTTTAATTATATGCAAAATATTTTCAACTAGCTGGTCACAGGACCTAGGCCCTGTTATAAATAAAGCTAGTGCGTATTTCGGGGGCAATGTTGTACGATGAGAAGATACTATTTCAGATGCATAGCTTTTTCTAATTGAACTTTTCATGGTTTCTCATTTAGTGGGTAGGCGACGGAGGTAGAAATTTTACATTGATAGGTGTAGGGACTTTTGTTTTAGAAAACTGTCCGTATCTCCAGACAGGAAAGAGGTACTTGGAAAGTGCATTGTTTTGTATCACAATTTCAACTATGTAAATGGCCAAATTTTAAATTTTCCCGCACATGAAATAATAGGAACCTTTAGCGAACCGAAATCTAGAAATATTTGCATACAGAACGCATGAAATGCTTTGTTGTGTTATGAAATATTGAAATTTGTTGGGATTTACCACATTTAGGTAACGTTTAAGATTCAGGTCTGCTTGGTTGCGCTATCAGAGTGGCAAATTAATACACGATGATATAAACAAGCATCCCTACGGAATTTTTCACTGCGCAACTCGAACAAGGCGATTATATTATAGAGTGATGATATCTTGTAATTGTAAATTTAAAAGTAAATCTAATTATAGTAATTAGTTTGTACTACTTCATAGAGAAAGATGAATACGCGGTGTAGTAGTGGTGATAATATTGATGCAAAATGTTATGATTATATGTTTGTTCAGACTGCTTAGTGAAGTAATAATCAATTGTAACACACGCAAGTAAGCATCATACTGTCCGAATTATCTCATGGAGATAATTTTCAAATCGAAACGGAAAAATCTCTGGCTTCTCATTGGTCGATGCATTTTTGAAATTGACCAATCAGAGCACAGCATTTCATTTCAAATTTTATATGATTTTCATAAAGCATTCCCAGGGGAAATATTTATTGAAATACTGAACTTTGCATTACAGACTTGTGACTTGTGATATAAGCAAATGCGGACTAACTTTTTTAGCATGTATGATTACCATTACCACCATCGTAAATTTTAAAAAATGCAGACTTACACTTTAGCATAACATCATCCGCATCCTATAAGCTTCAATACTATTGCATTGCGTACTCAATCCGATGAAATGATACAACTAACTTTCGAATTTAATAAAAACACCATAAGTAGACTAGACTATAGCTTTGCTAAAAGGAGCAATGGTTGACACTTGGTTTTCAGTTCTGCATAGTGTATTACTCACTCTGAAACAATACAATTACAAGATATCAAAAGTATTTTGTATACAATAAAAAATTATTTAAGGCGAACAAATAATTTTAGCTGACGTGCCGGGTATACCCAGTTGTTACTACCTACTACATGGTCCTAAGTCTCTGCTTGTGTATATGTAATGAGCAATGCGGGAGTGTCGGTGGATACAGGACTGTCAGTGGATGCGGGAATGTCGTTGGATGTGTGACAGTCGGATGACAAGTAATTCTGGTGTTATGTATAGTTGTGTAAATATCCCAATAATAGATTTCTAATTTGTATTTGTAATATGTAAACGTGTTTATCAAATAGGTAATCATTTTGTAATGTTATAATGTCCAAATGTCCAAAGTTAAGCTTGTCCAGTCTACTGATCTATTATACGTCAAATTTCTAACCAAGTTGTAACAAAGTAACAATAATTTAGCTAAAGTCTACTCTATTATAACGTTCTCACAGTTTAAAGTTAATCCTTTAGCGTGTTTTAATTACATGAGTTTAGTACAGTGTATCTATACGATTTATGATTGTGGTGATGGTATTCATACATGCTAAAAAAAGTTAGTCCGCATGTCTTTATACACAAGTCACAATTCTGTAATGCAAAGTTCAGTATTTCAATAAATATTTCCCCTGGGAATGCTTTGTGAAAATCATATAAAATTTTGAAATGAAATGCTATGCTCTGATTGGTCAATTTCAAAAATGCATCAACCAATGAGAAGCCAGAGATTTTTCCGTTTCGATTTGAAAATTATCTCCATGGGATAATTCGGACAGTAGAGTTGAGTACAGTGTACTAATTTGCGATTATGTTAAAAGTTTTTGTCAGTAGTTTCCTATCACAAGTCTTAGTTCAAAGTACAGTGTCGAAATAAATATTTCCCTTGGAAATGATTTATGAAAATCATATAAAATTTGGCTATGGAATTCTGTGCTCTGATTGGTCAATTTCAAAAATGCATCGACCAATCAGAAGCGATTTTCACTGCGGTTATTATTTGAAAAATATCCCCTAGGGATAATTTCAACAGTAATATCCATGGTTATAAATGTTATTTTACTATGTCAATCAAGGTTTATTAAAACCATAGCAGCCGCGCCACAATAGGTTATTTCATGCTCAAAATCACCAGTTTTCTAGACACACAGATATTTCAAGCCCCAATCTATCACATGAATTTTTAATAGCATATTGGTAGCTGATATTTTCTCCAGTCATCATTCTAGTTGGCCAAAAGAAATAAAAATGGACTAATGTACATGCTTTCAGTTGAGTTTGGCTTTAAATAATCGCCATTTTGACCATTCTTTTATCTTGTTTCGTTCAAACTGAACATTAACAATAAATTGTTCCAAGTAAATCCAAAATCATGCCATCTTGTGCCGTTTACAATTGCTTAACATCTTACCAGCAATTGAGAAATTCCAGAAGAACTGCGTCTGTGACGGGATAAGTGGAGGGATATTGAGTTGGAGAAAATGAAGGTAGGTACAGTTAATTTTATGTTAAACTATGTCCAGGAATATTACTAAGCCTCATTGTTAATCCATATTCCATATTATAATATCACATTTAGGTTGGAGGAAATGGAAAGCAAAAGAATTTTTGGAATCATATTCAGATTGGGACGATAATTCGTCTCTGCAGCAGAAATATAATACCAATGCAGCTGTGTTATACCGCGAAAAAGTAAGTCCCATTAATTACCCTCGTTTTATACATAAAAGTCTATGTACATTAATTCCTTAATTTATCGACGCTCAATTATTATTAAGTACTTGCAATTCTTGCACCGACTCACTTTTGAACTGTACTGACTTCAGGGAAATTTAATGATTAATTATGGATTGAAAAAATTGTTTCAGATTTTCACCATTTCAAGGGAGAACATGGAGTGAATCACAAGCGAAGAAAAGTGTGGCTAGTAAACCTGCTAATTGATCAACGAGGTCGTCAAACTCTACTAACAATAACTTGTCTAGCAAAGGGTTTACTAAGAGTACTTCGACTCCAGCATTCCCCAAGGGCAATAGTAGTACTGGCTCGTACTGTTCATCATCTACTGTCGTCTGGGTGCAAATATTCAAGTTCGTACCAAAATGGACCTACTGGCGGAACTGGTGGAAGTCTTACTTATGCAGAAAAGAAAAAATTGGAAAATTCTACTCGATCTGTAGATCAGCTTTCAGCTGATAATAATTATTAATAAATATTATATTAATTAATATTACAATTATTAATAATAAATTAACCCAAAATGTAAAATCTTACGAGTAGTTGGATGGATGTAATACAAATGGTCAAGTGCAGATATTTACTCATCTAAACTTACTTACTAAACTTAAATCATTTCAGAATGTTAATTAGATGAAATGCAGGGTTCTACAAGAGCATTAATATTACTGGATATGCAACTAACTATATTTGACAATCTAAAATTTAAAGTTACAAAGTTACTTACAAAGTAAAACATCATTCACAATCATAAACTTCCTATTCATTAGATCTGGCCAAGCGCTCAAAGTACTTAGTTTGACTTCGTCTTTGCTTGATCATCTTATTATCAAATTGAATTCTGATAAATGTCCTTGTTTTTACGAAAACCTTTATAATATCCTCCGGTATTTCAGGAAATTTCAGCACCAAACCCTCAACTAGCAATCTTATTACTCCATCACATCTATTGATATTCCACTTGTCCCCGGTTTCGTGAAATTTTATGAAGTAAGAGTTCAATCTACGACATAAGTTTAAAAGATTGTATGATGGCGTGACTAAATTACCATGTGATAAGGTTTGAGTCCAACTTTTGGGATTTCTCATTCTCTGGGATAATGTCAATTCCAAGTCGGGATACTTAACCTTTAGTTTTTTTGCGACAAAACCACACAAATACTCCTCCCCTCCAAATTCGCAATTTTCTTTAACAGTCATTGACTCGTTAATAGTTATCCAATTATCTTCAGAAATTTCTTCGATGTTAGATTCACAGTTTATACCATCCGATACAATTCTACTTTCAATAGCCTCTTTAGCCCATTTATCTTCACATGACTCAGTCACTCGACTTTCCATCAAATATTCCAACATTTCATTTCGGAATGATGAATCTACCCAGCTGTCCTCTGAAGATACCGAGCAACTTTTTGGAGACTTCAGACACTTTGACAAGACAAGGGCTTTCAATCTGTACATGCACTCAATAGGGGAAGGATTTTGATTATAAACACCCATGCCACGAATCGAACTGAAAATGTTCTCAATGTAGTCTTGATTTAATCTCGAGGTTAGTAAATATTTAGTCGTCTTTCCATTAGTGTTCAGTTGATTAAATAATCCTTTCAAAGATGCTATTGCAATTAATAAACCTTTTTGAAAGGGCAAGGAAGCTTTCTTTGCTGTTCCATCAGCTTTTAACGGCCGCATTGTTCGAATTTCATTTGCAAAGTTGTCTAGTATTCTATTTTGATCATTAAGGAACAGGCCATAGGCTGCTTTAGAAGGTTTCTTTTCGTTTGGAATTCGTGAGTTCATCACGTCACATGCATCATTAAATAAACGAATGAACTCTGCAGCGTGTCTCTTTTCTGGAAAATGTTTCTCCATGGACATTCCTGTTGTCTCAGAAAGTAGTTCAAAAGCCCATGAAACTTTCATTCGATCTTTACCTTTCACTTCTAAGTGATGCTGATTTAATTTGAATGTAGTATTTAGTTCAGATGAATTTGCATCGATTACATCTTGAAAATCTTGTTTGGTGACTGTCGCACCGTTACTCAGTATAAAGCCATGATCGACCACATTATTCCTTGTAAGTTTGACTAAATGAGGAAAGTCAGGCGAGACCCAAATGTTTTCACCGGTTACTGGGTTTAAAAAGTATGATTTCTCCTCAGTAATTCCTCCCAGCGCATTGAATAGGCCTCTATTTGGAGTTGCTAAATCACTAGTCATTGCTAACCAAAATTTACAATTTTAAAAAATTAATTATAAACAAAAGATAATGTTCTGAAATATGAATCTCGGATTTTACCTACGACACTAAGACCAGCTTCTTGTACAGCAGTATTTATGAGAAAGAAAAGTTCTTTTGTAAGTTTCACATCAAATCCATAAAAAACTGGCTGTTTCCACGGCGGATGTAGTCCTCTTACAGCAACCAGAAGAAGCTTTTTATGAGGTCCCAAAATCTTATCCCGTTTCGAGTCATATGAGACACAAAAATCTATGGACATTTCGTCGTATCCAATAACACATTGCTTTTCCCAATCTGAAGCATCCTCAAAGTTTTCTTGCAACATGTGTAACACTGGAGCAATCAATCCAGGTTTAAAATCAATATCAGACATCGACCTAATTCATAATTCCATCATTAATTGTAGTATTGCCAAGAACGAATCACTTTTATGAAATCAATACACAAAATGATTTTATTACCTTAAAATAGTACTTCGACTTGGGAGAGGAATGTGCCAGTCGTCTCTAATTATATCATAAGCCTTCGCAGATACTACTCTTAATTGAATAGCTTTAGATATTTCCTCTGAAGTCCAAACTGTTTTTGTATTATTGTTAAGCATCATTTTTATTTGCAGTGGGCTGAACACTTTTTGCATAGCTTCCTCGTAAGATTTTACTTTTTGGGTCAATTTTTGATTCTCATTTTCCAATACTTTGATCCGCTTTATCATTGAAAATATTCTGTTTGTAAGCGAAAAATCTTTGTGTTTAGCTGAAATGTAATGTAAAGTTAAACATTAGTGACAAATATCTCTATTTTACTACATACATATTTACTAGGCATTTATCTATTGGAATTCATTATACCGGGAAGCCTAATAGAAGGAATCGCAGTGGACTTCAGTGTTTTCTTGTTAGCTCGATTGTTAAAATCTTGAGCAGAAAAATGAATTGAACAAATTCTTGCGTTTTGAATTGAATTTCCTGCCTTCAAAGACAATTTGCATTTTTCCATCCATTTCTTCTGCATGACTACATTTTTTGGGAATCTGTGAAAAGAGATATCAGTTCTCCTGGAATTTCTCAATTGCTGGTAAGAAGTTAAGCAATTGTAAACGGCACAAGATGGCATGATTTTGGATTTCCTCGGAACAATTTATTGTTAATCTTCAGTTTGAACGAAACAATATAAAAGAGTAGCCAAAATGACGATTATTTAAAGCCAAACTCAACTGAAAGCATGTACATTAGTCCATTTTTATTTCTTTTGGCCAACTAGAATGATGGCTGGAGAAAACATCCTACTAAATGCTATTTAAACTTCATGTGATAGATTGGGGCTTGAAATATCTGTGTGTCTAGAAAACTGGTGATTTTGAGCATGAAATAACCTATTGTGGCGCGGCTGCTATGGTTTTAATAAACTTTGATGTCAATTACAAAACAACTTTCAGTTTCAATTCATTTGGCACAAGTTTGATTTCAATCTGGAAAATATTTTCAAGCTTGTCATATATATCCGGTTTGTGAAACCTGGAAAGCCATAGACACTGTAGAAAGATTTCAAAAGAATGCCGATTACAACATACATCTATTTGTTGCTGATATTGTTTCAACCTTCCAAAGAGCAAAGACCATATTATAACTATCTTTGTACGCAAATAGCAAACGCACATGTTGCTCCACAAAGGGATTCAAGTATTGGAGCTGGTTTATTCTTCTCCGTGCGTTTTCAAAATCCTGCTGTAACTACGGCCGATAGTTTTATTGATATCTACCCATTATCCTACAATGATTATTTTCTAAAAGTTTATCCTGTAATAATCAACGGAACACTACTCAAAGGATGGCTTAGAATCGATATTAAAACTACGTGTAAGTTACACTTACAATCCACATCACAGCCATGTGGGTTTCGGTTCGGCAATTTAGCTTTGTAAAGCAATTTTCAGGGGTAATGCCTGTTTTATACTTCTCACATTCTCTTCACTTTCTTCACATTTAGTGGACGTCAAAATTACGTTGGAATAAACCAAATGGGAAACATATTTTTGTTAATTACAAATTAACTGTAGTGACGTCACAAAACGTGAAAGTTAGGGGAAAGTGAAAGGTATAAAACATAAATCATAAAAGAGACATAAATCTTGGAAATTAAATTTTTTTCGTTAGAAACCAATATGCTGCTGTACGCAAATGTTTGGTCGTTATAACTCTATGCCCAAGGCAATTAGACTGATTCCCGCCCCCTCTCCCCTCCCCCTCCCTGGCATCAGGTGGGTTCAGTAGAGGGAGGTCCCAAAAGAGAGTTTGAAGTTTTATATGGGACTTGCAATTTACTCCTGAAGGGTGGGTATCCATGACTACCAGCATCTTGGTCTGGAACCGGAATGGGACTAATTTCAAAAGAAAGTCCCATATAAAAGTTCAAACTTTCTAATGGGAGTTTCTCTACTGAACCCACCTGATGCCAGGGAGGAAAACGGGAGGCAATGAGGCAAGGAAACAGTTTATTTGCCTTGTCTATGCCTATAACATAGAGAGGAGTGTGAAAAACATACCAAATTGATGAAGTTGCACATTTTATTACTACTAAGGAGATTGACACCAATTTGGTCAAAAGCAATAATAATTTTAACCATTGAATTTATAGCAACACTGTATCTTCCCGATGGACGAACAATGGACCAGGTCATAATCAATGCAGAAGATTTTACAATAGATTTTACAAGTTCCTTTGGCAAGCCAAATCTCTTTCTAAAATCCTCAAAGAATTTCGTAATAGTACCCCTTGCTCCTATCATCAATCCAATGGTTTCAATATCGTTGAATATTTGGATTTTAAATACGAAGTGCATGGATCATATATTTTCTTTTTATTTTAATGTACTTCTAAAGGTTGGTTCATGAAACATGTAGAAACTATTCCTCTCAAGCACGTATACAGAACTGAGTTTCGGGGGGGGGCTAAGACTTCCGATAGACAATTTAATGATATACATGTGCGCGTAGCGCGAAAATTTTTTCTATTTTTTAACGAAAATGAGTAAAAAAAATAGCCTAAAAAGGGCAAAAAAATAGCGCGAAGCGCGAAATTTTTTGCACTTCTATTTAAATTCAAAAGACACATTGACTATGTTCCTGTCTAAGTAATTTTGAATTTAATTTGAGTAGTAATTTGTAAAACAGTGTTTTTAAAATCATTATTTAGAGTATGTGATTCTGTAACGCAAACTTCAATAGGGATCAAAAATCCAAAAATGATTATATTATATTAGATAGAATAGTCTTTTTTGGCATAAAATATATATTAATTTGTGTGCTCAATCAATCTTTTTTCAGATACAATTATGTCTAAGTGACAAGAAACTTCACTTTAATGCCCGCAGGAAGTATACTCCAGCTCCGATTCCGTTACTTGAAGATTTGGGAGCCATGGATCTTCCTGTTAGTACATTTTACTTTGTATTCACTGCATGTGCATGCATGGATATCTCTGGGATATCTAGCAAGGCAAACATAACATAACCATTGTTATAGCTGCCTTGGATATCTAATTATCTAGTACGCGTGCGTCTAAAATGATTACATAAATACATTATTGTAAAAACCACACAACTTCTTTTGTACAGATAGGTATGGATCAGGTTTGGATGCTATCCTTTATATACTAACCAAGTTTCCATAGGATTAGATTTGTCCCCCTTCCGGTGTGTGTTAAAATTGGTTTTAACCTAGTGAAAGCTATGTCACGCCTTACTGCCCTGTACGAAAGTCATTTTGGATATGATCGCTAGGCTGTTTCCAGTTTCGGGGCAGGAATGTGAAAAACATATAAAATTGGGTAATGGTTGTTTTCAGTCTGCACTCTGTACATGTTCAAAAAAATTGCTTTTTTATTACACATATTTGTAATTATCAATTGATTGTATAACCCAAATAACGGTGTAAGTTAGGAAGAAGATTTTAAATGTTTGAAAATCCATAGTTACGAGAATTGTCATAATCTGAAAATCCCAACATCTGACAAAATACATCCGACACAGTTGAACTGACATAACTCTTAGGGTCGCATTATGAGGCAGGACAGGTGGGGTACTTACCAGCTACCCTCCTCGGCCAAAGTAGAGTTGGTACCCCATGCACCTTTTTGGCATTATGTGCATTATGTACCTCAAAATTTAAACTAAGCTTTAATTTACACTTGAATTATCAAGTTTTTTATTGTTCATGAGCTGTTTAGAAGCGGTTTTTCTATACCCCTTCCATGTGACCCCCTAAAAAATTTCGCGAGCCTTATGGGGCGTCAACCCGCCCACCCTCCTACCCTTAGTACACCCTCGGTGAAACACAGCAGTGGGAAGGTATATTCCGAGAATAATCTCAATTTTTTGTTGCCTAGCTATGTGACACCACACGGGGACTATTTCCGTTTCCCATTCTCACACAAAAATGCAAAAGTAAGTTTCCGCCCCATTCGATGTATAAGAAAATTGACACTGCGTGATGTCATAACTAAGCAAGAAGCAACAAAAAAATTCAAAGTGCCTACCAATGCCGCACTTTGAGGACGGAGTTTAGAGTAGGATAGGATGGTTTCCAGGAGCAACGTGGTTGCTGAAAATTAGGGATTCTTGAAAACAGTAGAATAGGTAAGATTGGAACTTGAATTAATTAGGATAAGTATCCTCTCTCTCTAGTGCTAGATTTTTTTGTAATAATCTGATTATGACGTCACACGGCGACAACTCCTATAAATTTCCATGGGGCAGAAAAATTTTAATTTTTTGACATGCACTTTCACCATGGTGATGCCCCATGCAAATGTATAGGAAAGTCGCCGTGTGTGACGTCATAAATCGGTTTACCTACAAAAAAATTCAGAATTGCCTGTGAATTCCAAACCTATTTTACTTTCAATAGCCTTGAGGTTTGAGTATGTTTTCGCCAAACTAGGGATTATCTAGTTCGGGTGTTAAGTTCTCCTCGCTGAACTATCCACTGTGTACCAAGCTGTTTCTGTTAAATTTTTTTCCATTATGTAGAAAGAGAAGTTGTTTGTAAATTATAAGTCGGTTGTCGGATGCGTTACCTGCAACTATTGGCTTTTCAGTTTGTTTACAAATAAATTTAAAAAATAAATGCCGAGTATTATTCCAAGATACACCCTTATTCAGGTTAAGCATTCAATTATTGAAACGTAACTCCTTACAAATTAATGATAAAAACATGAAGCAAACATGATGGATAATTGTTGTTGAAAGAAATCAATGAAACATTTACATTTTACGTATTTAAGTGTGAATACAGAATATAGCACTGCACTTTGAAATAGTTGTGGAGGTCATTGTTGCGTCTCATTGGATGTTGTAGCCAGTAAGTCCAGGAAATAAATAGCAAAGACAGGGAACGAAAGCGGTGAGAAGGCCGAGTTAAATCGCAATAAGATACCACATATTTAGGATTGATCCACATATTACGTAATCAAAAAATTTAGCGGTTTTTAGAACCACCTTTTTCCTCTGTCATCAAATGTCAACATTTAATGAATTAATTTGAATCAAAAGTGTTTATTTTTATTTTTTGGTCTATTTATTACCCGATTCTGTTTAGTACTGATTGAAATAATAATATGGCACTGCACTATATTATTATGTAATATAATAAGATATAGTACAGTATACCGTTTCGGTATATTGGACGGAATATATAATGATATTGTCACTTCAACCTACCCATTCTTCTATGCAATATCTAATATCTACCCCTACACACATTTTGGCAATTGTGAACATACTATATACGAATAGTATTTACTATGTACATAACGAGAAACGCAGCCCGTCCTACGGACGGGGAAATAACTGTTGGTTAGCGATCAGGAATTTATTTAATTCTTAAAATGTTTTAATCCGTTAATGTACTGTTTGAGAAAACCGCAGCGTAATTATTTCTAGCAATCAAGACTTTGAAAACGGCAATTTGGCTATTTAATGTTTATTCTAGTAAAGCAAAGACTAACATTTAAAAGTTAGGAGTAAATAAATGCACGTATTTCTCTACACTTTACTTATCACCACCCAATTCCATATTTTCATCCAATAGAGCCAACTCATCGTCAGTCACATATCCATCATTAGGCTTCCTATTGGAGTCTACGGGAGAGATAACGGCTGCTTAGGCCAACTTTCCCTTCTTCGACTTTGAACCTTGTTCGCTTAGTGATGGTTGAAACGACTTGAAAAGTTCAAGTTTCTCGGCCTGTTGCTTGGCATTCAGAGTCCAGTTGGCTTTTTGAAACCGCTTCCCTGTGGTAGACACGCCATTGCAAATGATACACCGAAAATATCCCGGCCGAACTGGAGTTTTTTTGCATTGTTCGCACCATTGCCAACATTCAGAGAGCTCTGGTAGTACATGGTTACATTCTTTTCCACACTGTTCGTGGGGGCACTTGTCTAAAAAAGGTAATGTAATAAAATTACCATCACAGAAGAAAACAAAAAAGCATTACTAATAATTTTGTTTACAAATTAAAACATTGTACTTACCTTTCTGGTAGAATTCACTTTTCACTTTGATTCACTTTTCGGGAACAGAACGGACAAAATCTATCTACCAAAGAGATAGGGAGCCGCCCTAGTTCGTTAGCATTATTTTTATTTGTACTGGAAGCTGACCCACTGGAAGTTATGTTTCTTTTCGGAATCCTGAATTGTCCAGAGTTTGGCGTAGTATTACCATTACCACCTTGAGAACCACCACGGCGATTCATTTTCTAAAAAAATTAAAAAGAAGCATTAAATATCTTAACCGAAAGCTTCAACTGTTGGTTAGCGATCAGGACTTTAGAAATTAATATCATAAAAGATAAAAGTCTGTGATGCCCTAGGAAGAAATTAAAAAGTTACAGTCGACACATAATATTATACTGCAAGGATACAGAAAGGGTTACGCACCACGCTACGGTGTTTGGTAGCAATCAGAACTTTTTATTATTTTTTTTATTGCGATTGCGGCGGCTGGACTTAGTGGCAGTGGGAGCTGGCTGCTAATAATTCCGAAAGCCATTCTGTAAAACGGCCGTTTATGTCGCATGGAATTCATTTTGTTATCGACTTGAAAGAAACTTGTTTATCAATTGCACTGCCAAAAATTACTTCCCCTTGAGGTAGTGGAATAGCCGGACAGAGGTTAACTATGGGGTTTCGGCTGTGACAATTGACGCAATTTTCAGGGGCCTTTTTCAAATAATAACCGCAG
Source organism: Tomocerus qinae (assembly GCA_020055645.1). Taxonomy (NCBI): domain Eukaryota; kingdom Metazoa; phylum Arthropoda; class Collembola; order Entomobryomorpha; family Tomoceridae; genus Tomocerus; species Tomocerus qinae. The sequence continues at coordinate 45,266,789 of CM034547.1, forward strand.
TTGGAATTTGCTAAAATGTTCCCACCGACCACTAAATAAGACTAGAGAATAAGTAAGTTTGCAGCAGTTCCGATATGAAGCAGAGAAAACACAAACGAAAAAGAAAAAATCGCCACTTTTACAGTATGAGTAAGACTTTTATTAATAATAATATCCCAATTAGTAAGAATCATACAAGTAAATTATTTAAATACTTTCGTCAGTTAAAATTAACACCTAATGTGGTACACAACCTAGCAAAAGATTTAAAAATTCCATTAAAATTTAAATATATTTTAGCGTTTGGGTTAGGATTTTGTGTCCCATCATATCCAAACTTAAATAAGATTAAGATAGCGATTGAAGAGAGTATGCGTAAATTATCTTGGGTTGCTTATTTTAAATTGAACCCAGACACTAGATCGGTAAATAACTTTAATATCCTGTCAACTAAAATTAAAAAACAAAATAGAAATATAGAAAATATTAACCTATTACATTGTGAGGATGAACATAAAGTTTTTCCTAACAGTGAACAATTTACACTTGACCTATTGAAACAAATTAAAAGAAATATATTTTTTAAACCTCTCATTCATAAAAACCTCTTTGAGGAACTTAAGAGATTTTGCAATATAAATAATTTACTGATTTCTGAAGCTGATAAAAATGCAGGCATTTGTATCATGTACAAAAATGACTATGACAATGAACTTATGAAGCAATTACTAGACTTAACTACTTACTTTCCTACAACTAAATCACACTTTAACTTTGCTTTAATGGAGTTTACCGATAAAGTAAAATGTTTTGATAAAAGATTACCAAAGGATATTTCTCTTTCGAACTTAATAATTAAAAATCCACAACCAGCAAATTTTTACACATTGCCTAAAGTTCACAAAATAAAGGATTATAATTGTTTTCCACCTGGTAGACCCATTTCGAGTACCATAAAAACTTTCAACAAACCTATTAGTCAATGTGTAGATTTAATACTGAAACCAATAATGTTATATATACCAGATCTACTTTTGGATTCCACACATTTGTTAATTTTATTAAATAACCTAAACTTAAAACCAAAAGAGAAGTATACCTTAGTCACTATTGATATAGTTTCTTTGTATACCAATCTCAAAATTAAAAATTGTAAACTTTTTTGTCACCAATACTTTGAAAAGTATAACGATTCAATTACTCTACCTTTTAACATTTGACTTTGATATACTACTCGATTTAACATTAGACTACAATTATGTCAAATATGAAGAAAATTATTTTTTTCAACATCGAGGTATTCAGATGGGTGGTAGTGCTTCGTGTAGTATAGCAAATATTAGTGTATATGAAGAATTAAAATCTGTCTTCTCAGGACAAAATGAAATTGTTTTACGCACTAGATTTTTGGACGATATATTTTTAATTGTGTATAGTGCACATATAACAAATATGAAAGTTTGGTTGAATAACTTATGTAATCATCCATTTTTGCAATTTACATATAACTACTCTAATGATTGCCTACCATTCCTGGATTTAGAAATTAGTTTAACTTCTGACAATTATATAAATACAAAAATTTATAAGAAACCTATGTCCAAACATTTATTTCTACACTACTATTCAATCACTCCAAATCATTTAAAGAATTCTTTACCTTACTCTCAAGGTTTACGAATAATTAAATCATGTTCTTTACGAGTCGACCGAATAGCAGAACTCCAACTATTGTTTGAAAGTTTCAAAAATAGATGTTATCCAAATAAAATTCTTACAAATATAACTTATAAATTATTGGAAATAAAATAGAGATGATCTTTTAATACCAAAAGGTAAACTGCTGATAAAAGCTCTAAGTATAAACAATCCTGATATAATCAAAAAATATAACGTTCTTAATGAGGTAGTAGATAAACATTATAATATAGATACTTTTTTGGTAATGCCATTTTATAATTTTATTATGGACTTTGGCAAATTGATAAAAATGAAATTCCTAGATAAATTAAATAATTGTAATGACGATAACTACAATAGTGTGACAAAAACAATAAGTTTGAAAATCGCATATAAAAAAATCAATAATTTGTTACAATACACGAAATAATGTAATTACCATAAGTTGTACTTAGTATTAAATAGTACTATATCCTGACTGATACACTTTCATGTATGTACTTTCTTATGATTGGTGTTTGGTTTAAATATTTGTTTTAAGCGCAAAAATATAAATTGCTATCACATGTATGACTGATCGGCACAAAGTCAACAAAACCAAAAAATTTTTTCACTGTTTAATTTAAAATTTGGCAGAATCAGAATTTATCATTTATTATATTTTCGATATTAATTGGACTACACCACTGTGAATACCATTTAATTTAAGGTAAAGAGATTTGCTCGTAATTGTAATTGTAATTATTCAATTCTTAGATCATAAGTGACACCCCTCAATTTCTTTGCTTAATTTCGGTTTTTTGAATTGTGAACCTCAATGACATATCCTATATCTTTCATTTAAATTAATTCTAATTTCATTTGTTTATATACCATTATTTTAGCCTGAAGAAGAAACGAAATCTAGATCGCTAAAAATAAATGGTCACTGATTAAAATTGTAAATGAAGACTCGAGTTCCAGCGTTTAATTATTTTTCATAAATAATTTTCTTCGTTACGAAGATTTTCTTGTACAATAAGACTGCTATTGACGTATTATCCCCATGGCATGGTGCAGTTTATATACCCACGTGTTAGGGTAACAAACAATAGCCAAGGGTAAGAACCAATAAGGAAGTTGCAGCTATATCTCAATAGCATTAGCAGTCTTATTGTACAGGGACATGTTTTAGTCTATGAAATGTCCCCATTTGGGTAATCTATAGTCTGGGGTGTTTTCCCTCATTTTCCCCTCCCCATCTTTTCCGAATAAAAATTTTAACTGTTGACTTTGTTACCGGAGTGACTTGGCCGCTAATCCCTTCCATACTAGATTACCACACGGTTAGATCTGGTGTGTGCTAAAAGTGATTTTAACGTTTGAAAGCCATGTCACGCCCTTCTGCCCTGTACGAAAGTCAATTTTTTTTGAACATGTACAGAGTACAGACTGAAAATAACGATTTCCCAATTTTATGTTTTTCACATTCCTGCACCGGAACTGGTGGAAACAGCCGAGAGATCATATCCAAAATGACTTCCGTATACAGGGCAGAAGGGCGAAAAATCTAACCCTGTAGTAATTTAGTTAGTATATGGAAGGGATTACCGGCGTTGTCAGTCCGGTAACAAATTCAATAGTTAATTTACTATCCACAGTTACTATAGGTCGTATCACAGCATTATGATCCCCAAGGCTACTCCCCACATACAGTAATGCCCAACCCAAAATAACAAAAATTTTGCACCCACGTTGAAGGAGCTCATGGCATTGGCAATAGAGGTTTCCCACAATTAGTGACCGGTCACTAAATTAACATCAATAGGTATTGAAAGTTTACTGTACCTGCCTTTGTTATATCCTCTAGAATTGTAGGAAACGTCTATTTGAGTGTCAATTCTGCAAACTGCTATTACTATTGACTCCACGTGTTGAGCAGCAACCCCAAAGAAGCTTGAATATAGAAAGAAAGACAAATAATCAAATTTTGATAAAACTTCCATGGCTATTAAAATTAATAGTAAATAATGCAATGCAAACTATATACATCACGTCATGAGTATCAAATCACGTGTTAATAGGTATTGAAATGACTACTGTACCTGCCTTTGTTATATCCTCTAGAATTGTAGGAAACGTCTATTTGGTTGTCGATTGTGCAAACTGCTATTACTATTGACTCCACGTGTTGAAAAGCCACCCCAAAGAACCTAGAATACAGAAGAAGAGGCAAATAATCAAATTTTGATAAAAATTCCATATGGGTATTAAAATTAATAGTAAGTACAGCAATGCAAACTATATACATCACGTCATGAGTATCAAATCACGTGTTAATAGGTATTGAAATGACTACTGTACCTGCCTGTGTTATATCCTCTAGAATTGTAGGAAACGTCTATTTGAGTGTCAATTCTGCAAACTGCTATTACTATTGACTCCACGTGTTGAGCAGCAACCCCAAAGAACCTAGAATACGAAAGGAAGACAAATAATCAAATTTTGATAAAACTTCCATGGCTATTAAAATTAATAGTAAATAATGCAATGCAAACTATATACATCACGTCATGAGTATCAAATCACGTGTTAATAGGTATTGAAATGACTACTGTACCTGCCTGTGTTATATCCTCGGGAATTGTAGGAAACGTCTATTTGGGTGTCGATTCTGCAAACTGCAGTTATTATTATTGACTCCACGTGTTGAAAAGCCACCCAAAAGAACCTAGAATATAGAAGGGAAGACAAATAATCAAATTTTAATAAAAATTCCATATGGGTATTAAAATCAATAGTAAGTAATGCAATGCAAACTATATTATACATCACGTCATGAGTATCAAAACACGTGTTAATAGGTATTGAAATGACTACTGTACCTGCCTGTGTTATATCCTCTGGAATTGTAGGAAACGTCTATTTGGGTGTAGATTCTGCTAACTCCTGTTATTATTGACGACGGCAGAGTAGTCGTAGACGCGACAGGATGAAATGCTGATTGTTAGAAATTATTGACGACGGCAGAGTAGTCGTAGATAGACGCGACACGATGAAATGCTGATTGTTAGAAATAACGTGGCAGATATATGAATCTGCCGCAAGAAGCAAAAGTTGGTTGCAAGGATGGCTTGCACGAACGAAAAAAACGTGAAGGCAAGCAGAGTGCTTGTCTTCTCATCTCAGTCCAGCCAGCCAGCAGCCGAGTGAGTAGGGTAGTAGAAGGCAGAAGAAGCACGGCAAGCAGGCATAAGCACTAAACTGCTTATGCCTGGCTCCGCCAAGGGTAAACCGTCTCACATTGTTTTTAGCAATGTGTTGCGACACCCCAGGTACATTTTTGGTTGACGAAACGAACAAACGAACGAACTTACATGGACTCTTGTTTTCTATTATTCAATGTGTAAGACTTTGCAAAAATTCCGCAATGAGTGTTACTCTTCTTTGCGGGTCACTTTCCAGAAGATGGTATTCTTATTTTTACATTTCAAAACATTTGGGTTTTACTCAGAATCGCACGCTCTTTTCGATGCCGTTAACCTTGTTGACCTGCACCCAATAATTCTAACGTTATCAAAGATCAAATAGGCATTGCGGCATTTACGGGAGTACGAATTCACCTTTTTTCGTCCAAGCAACATTTTACCAAGTAATAAATTTTTGTTAGTATTGACATTTAGCTAATTTCTAAGTTTTCGCTTGGTCTTTCGATTGATGTATGTCTCGTTGGAATATATTGAACCGTTTGGAAGTTATTTAGGGTCAAAGTGTGAGTCATTCATTCGCGGCCACCCTGTACATATTACAAATACAAATTAGAAATCTATTATTGGGCTATTTATACAACTGTACATAACACCAGAATTACGTGTCATCCGACTGTCCAACATCCACCGACATTCCCGCATCCACCGACATTCCCGCATCCACCGACATTCCCGCATCCACCGACCTTCCCGCATCCACCGACATTCCCGCATCCACCGACATTCCCGCATCCACCGACAGTAGCTTCTTAGTAGCATCCAACTACTTTAACACTAGATTTTTGAAAGGTATTTTACATAACGTTGTTGGAAAAGTAACAGTCTTACACCGTGTAACACCTAAATATTGATTTAAAAGCGATCAATAAAATTAGCTTCATAATGTCCTTATTCTTTCCATCTACATAAACACAAAACATGCATTGCTCATTGCATATACACAAGCAGAGACTTAGGACCATGTAGTAAGTAGTAACAACTGGGTATACCCTGCACGTCAACTAAAATTATTTGTTCGCCTTAAATAATTTTTTATTGTATACAAAATACTTTTGATATCTTGTGATTGTATTGTTTCAGAGTGAGTAATACACTAAGCAGAACTGAAAACCAAGTGTCAACCATTGCTCCTTTCAGCAAAGCTATAGTCTAGTCTACTTATGGTGTTTTTATTAAAATTCCAAAGTTAGTTGTATCATTTCATCGGATTGAGATTGAGTACGCAATGCAATAGCATTGAAGCTTATAGGATGCGGATGATGTTATGCTATAGTGTAAGTCTGCATTTTTTTCAATTTACGATGGTGGTAATGGTAATCATACATGCTAAAAAAGTTAGTCCGCATTTGTTTATATTAGTACTATTCACGAGCAATGGATACATTTAATTTGAGCGGATTAGCTAAAAGGTTTATTTTCGTCGCATTTGAGTGCTTGAAATCTTTCGAAAGTTATTTGGACTAAGGGGATTTACACACCTAGCCTAGTACGTCCACGACACAACGCAACGCAATAGCGCAACGCTGAATATTGCATCTGTTGTTAGCAGTCAGCAGCAGAGTCAGCTCAGCACACGTAAAAGCAGAATCGCTTTAATCAGAATTAGCCACTCTGGACTGGCTAAAGTTTGGCTACAATTCTGGTGAAATATTAGCCTTTTGCGCTGATAAATTTTAGCTTCGCGGCTGCGTAGAATGGAGGATACAAAATATTTTATCCAAAACGGTATTTGCGCCAGATTAATCTTTTTAAATGAATTGTCATATTATATCACAAGTCACAAGTCTGTAATGCAAAGTTCAGTATTTCAATAAATATTTCCCCTGGAAATGCTTTATGAAAATCATATAAAATTTGAAATGAAATGCTGTGTTCTGATTGGTCAATTTCAAAAATGCATCGACCAATGAGAAGCCAGAGATTTTTCCGTTTCGATTTGTAAATTGTCTCCTTGGGATAATTCGGACAGTACTGTTGGAATTATCACTAAGACTTATTTGTTCAAATAATAACCGCAGTGAAAATCGCTTCTGATTGGTCGATGCATTTTTGGTCAATTTCAAAAATGCATCGACCAATCAGAAGCTATTTTCACTGCGGTTATTATTTGAAAAAAGTCTCTTAGTGATAATTCCAACATAATATGTATTTACCTGTGTTGTATTTGGAATACTAACAAACTGCAAGTATTATTATACAGTCTATCAAAAACTCTATCATTATTTGAAATATAAATTATGCTAAGGTTAGGAATACGGAATACCTAAACTTCCGTTTATGATGATGTGGATTTTGTGGGTCTTCTTGTACATGGCCCAAAAGAAAGGTAGTTTGCAGATCATAGTCACCACTGCTATAATATTCTCTGAATATGTTCTGCTTCGTTTCAACGGAATACAGGCATCCATCCTTACGACAATATTCGGAACATATTTTGTTCTACATAAGAGTAAATATTATTTATATTGTCCAAAAAGTATGGACAATTCATAGGAAATTTTAATTTAGCCCAAATTCTAATTACCTCATCAGTTGGTAACTTCCCAGGAATGTGATGGCCTGCCGTCGATATGTAAGGTGCTCCAGAATTTCTCTCGCTTTTCCTTCGTGCATTTTTAGTTAGATCTAAGTTTATTGATCTATTTTTACCTACTTTCAGTTTTAATACCTGAGAACTTGAAACCTTTAAATCCGTTTTACCCATTTCTAATAGAAAGTTGACCGAAAATATGACTGAACGTAGCAAAAACAAAAATGTACCGAAACCAGCAATAAAATTATGAATTTTTAAATAATTCATCTTTAGCGCAATTTTTGTAAATACCCATGACCTTTCATATTTCGTTGTCACGGGCATCAAAATCCAAAGGCCCTTCTTACTCGGGGAATGACATTTATTACTGATCCTGTCACTCCATGGGGACTATTTTCAAATCAAGGGGGACATGAAAATCGCTTCTCATTGGTGGATGAAATTTTTTATTGACCAATCAGAACGCAGCATTTCATTTCAAAATTTTATATGATTTTCAAAAAGCATTCCCAAGGGAAATATTTATTGCAACATTTGACTTCTGAGACATTATACACTTTAGCATGTAATTTTATTATCACCATTCAAAGCTATAATATATTTACCACATTGCGTACTTAACTCTACGGATGTAACAATACATAATTGTAAGATAATCCACTGTCTTGTATCTGTATTATTTTAGGGAGACTCAAGGAGCATGGACGTTGCCATAGTATAGTAGCGCTTTATCAGGAGAGCCGAGCAGGGAATTTTACCATAAGCGAATTTGAAGATTTATAAGGGACGTTTTTTGGAAAACGTCCCCTACCCCTGTCTTTATCAAGATGCTATAAACATTGATGTCTCACTTGCTATCCTCTAATAATTTAATACGGTTCCAACAGCATAGCAACCAGATATTATCACAAAATTAGGGATAAAATGTCCCTTATAAATCTTCAAAATCCCTTACGGGCAATTCTCTACTTGGCTCTCCTTATTAACCGTCCAAGCTCCTTGGGGAGACTAGTCTATTTTGCGAGCCAACATAATAATAGTTGAGTCAACAGTTACTCCTTACAGCAAGTAATTAAGATAAATCTCAGAAGTCAAATGTTGCAATAAATATTTCCCTTGGGAATGCTTTTTGAAAATCATATAAAATTTTGAAATGAAATGCTGCGTTCTGATTGGTCAATAAAAAATTTCATCCACCAATGAGAAGCGATTTTTATGTCCCCCTCGATTTGAAAATAGTCCCCATGGAGTGACAGGATCAGTACCTTTTGTTATTATTGTGTATTCTATCTAGTACTTATATCGATTTGGATAATAATTTTTCAGGGAGGATTATTTCGAAAAATAGCACTGGGAATTTATATAAGTCTGTCTCTGTGCATAACAATATGTGTATGTGTTGTGATAATCAATCAATCTGTCAAAGAACGTGGATTTAGTACTATGAGCTGTACTCATGATTCTAAAGGATTTTGGAGAAACGAATCCAACTATGACCGTTCTTGCTCTGGTTCCAGCTCCAAAAACTGGTTTTTCTGAATTTGGTGCCAAAAGTGCAATTTTTACAAAAATCGAACACATTAAAAATAAAAATACTTCATTTTGGGTGGTTGTATATTAATGATCTGTCAGACAAGCAAGTGTGACCCCGCGGACACTGATATCATCATGGTATTGGTTGATTCTTTGACTTAGCCAATGATATTACATGTTTTCTTTAACAAAATTTTTTAGGTGACCCACTAAGGGTTTTTTAGGTGACATTTTTATTGAAACTTCACAACATTCTGAAAATTTTTACATTGTACTCTTAGAATCTATAATACGAACAATAATGTACATTTAACACATACTACGCATTTAACTAAGCTATTTTCTATGCACGAGTAACGGTACCCTCTTATTCTGAATTGTGGGCTACAGAATTTAGTCAGAACCTTACTGATTTCCAAGGACGTATTGAGGGATGGGCTTTACGGGCTAAGGCTTACTTGCCATTTTTAGGCCTTTTTTTGACTCATTTTCGTCAAAAAAACCCAAAAATCATTGGAAATCTTAGCCCCCTCCGAAACTCAGTTACAATGTTAAAATGTAGTTCTAGCTCAGTAAACTAAGCTCGTCGGCTTAAGTCAGCAAACGGAAAATAAATAAGGTTTTAACTAAATTCCGCAAACTATATTTCAGAAAAAGAGGGTACCGTTACTCCGTGCATAGAAAATAGCATAGTTAATTCTTATCACATTATATAGGTACTGTTTATTTTTAGAATAATAATTATTCTTTAATGATGGGTTAAGATAAATGAATGTTAGTTTAGTATCGTGGTATATATTACTGGAAATAAGCCCGTCCTAACGGTGAGTCGGAGTAATATAATTATGGAATCAGCATAATAATAGTGTTCTACGAAATTCAACCTCATTTAACCACAGTGAAATCTTTTCTGCAGTAAATTTTTCCTTTCATCAGCGCCTGATTTTTATAACAATATCATTGGTTTTATATGTACATAACAGCCCAGTAATTTTAAATAACCCCGTAATTTTAAATACCCCCGTAATTTTAAATAACCCCGTAATTTTAAATAACCCCGTAATTTTAAATAACCCCGTAATTTTAAATAACCCTGTAATTTTAAATAACCCTGTAATTTTAAATAACCCCGTAATTTTAAATAACCCCGTAATTTTAAATAACCCCGTAATTTTAAATAACCCCGTAATTTTAAATAACCCCGTAATTTTAAATAACCCCGTAATTTTAAATAACCCCGTAATTTTAAATAATCCCGTAATTTTAAATAACCCCGTAATTTTAAATAACCCCGTAATTTTAAATAATCCCGTAATTTTAAATAACCCTGTAATTTTAAATAACCCCGTAATTTTAAATAACCCCGTAATTTTAAATAACCCCGTAATTTTAAATAACCCGTCATTCAACAGTCATAACACTGTTGTTTAAATATTCACGTAATTTTAAGTAATCTCGTAATTTCAAATAAGCTCCTCATGATCTTCATTTTAAGTAATATCGTAATTTTAAATTGCCTTGTTATTTTTATTTAACCCGTTATTTTAATCCCTCGGTTTTGTTCAATCTTGTTGTTTTAATTAAACCCACAATGTTTTTCATACTCGTTATTTTAGTCCTACTTACTACTTTAATTAGCCCTGTTATTTTAATTAACCTCACTATTTTAATCGTCATTGGTATTTATTTAGTTTTAGTCAACCCAGTCATTTTAATTTTCCATATATATTAATTGACCCAATTATTTTATTTTAAGTCATGAATGATTTGACAGACATTCAGACATGAAAGCCTCATAGTACCGAAAAATCTACCGTAATAATCGAAATAATTCCGCGCGGAATTATTGTTTCAACCGCATTAAAAAACTTCTGGAAAGGCCAAAAATGTCGAAATAATTCCGCGGCTGCGGAATTATTTCGATACGCGGAATTATTTTTCAAAGAGTCAATGTTTAAATGCTTATTTGATTTTTGATGGAAATAAAAAAAGATTTTATAAAAAATGAATTTAGATGTCATAATCTGAAGACAGTATCCATCGGATCAATAAGGTCGAGGTCAATGTCTTGTTTGTCTCAAGTCAGTCGAATCTCATTTTTTTGGATCTAGGGCTGTACTGTGCCGTAGCATTTCTCTCCCTTCATTACAATCCTTGCCTGGTTTAAAGACCGTAATTAAATTGTCCTGACTTCCATTCACATATTTATTGGGAAAATAGGAATTTGTATGGCACACACATGACTTTTGTATGGGAGAGCTAAAAATAGATAGTGTGACTTTGTATGGCAGTTTATGACTTTGTATGGCGGTTTATGACTTTGTATGGTAAGTTAATTTAACATTATAGGTATGTTATGTTATGTTATGTTACCTTTTTATTTGATTTTAGAATGCAATGTAGGCAATTATTACGCAAGATCAATGTCAGTTAGGATATTTACAGGAACCTGGTAACAATTGGTTAGAAATGGTTATAAGTGAAACAAAATTGTCATCGTTATTGTTATTAAATGTCATTATGGTCAAAATTATTGTCGTGTTAGAGCTCTTTGAGGTTTTTTGTTTCGTTTCTTTATTGTCAACTTCACTATCCGTTTTGTATTCCAAACTTACAAATTTTCTTGACCCGGCCATTGTACTTCTTGTGTTCACTCAGATGCAATTTGTAACAAAATAAAGCAAACACGAAGGCAGCAGAGCAGAAATATTATTATACTGATTGGAAAAATTCTGATAACATGCTAATTGGGATATAACGTCAGAGCTAAGAGTATTGACTTCCCTTCACTTTATCCACATAGCTAACTATCCATGCTTTATGCTTGGATATGCAGTTTCTAGCTGGGTATTATCATTCTACCATATATAAATTCTTAGGCTTAAATAAATTTACCAACCTGTGGTGATATATGTCGTGCATCGGTATACTATGCATGTTTATATAAAACTATCACCATACATAGTAATTATTTCCATACAAAGTCATTAGGTAAGTCATAACACACCATACAAAGTCACACTAAATGTCAAAAAATCCGCCATACAAAAGTCATGTGTGTGCCATACAAATTAATTGGCACCCATATTTATTTATTAGCCTGGATTTTAAAATCCAAATTCCTTGACAGGTAGGTACTACAGTCCAGTCGGATTCTATGTGAACTCGATGCGACATAAACGGCCGTCTTACGGTTAGTTTTCTGAGTACTGTTCATTCCTCGTAGCGATGGTATTGTCCATTGCGGAGTGGCACTTGAATACGCATTCTGATTGGCTGAAATTTTTTGAAATCCAGCCTTCTGATTGGCTATTGCTATAACGAATATTTTATAGATTCCCCAGATGGGGGAATTTTAGCAACACTTTACAATTTACTATAAATTGCAATGCACTACATGAATGTCATACACAGGATATTCGTATATTCGTCGTAACTGATTCTGATATCGGAGATTGCAGTGCGGATGTACCTAAAGAAGGAGAAATTCTAGCGTTGATCTCCATCAATCAGAACTCAATTCCTGTGTCCTTTACCGAAGGAAAATAAAGGAGTTCTGATGGAGATCCTTCTGTCGAACATCATCGAGCACTATGTGTATCCCTGTATGTAAATATTTTATTTTTATTATTTATTTATGATCCATATAAGTTTTTGCTATCTATTAACCCTATTCAGCGTTCTTTTCTAGCTCATTTATAATCCTATTATTTGGTATTTTTGTTTGAAGAATTATAGACCACACAGTTGGGTGGGGGGGGGTCTACTGATTTTCATCACGATTACTTCACAGCCCACTGCTTCCCCAGCCGCAAACAAAAATACCAAATAATAGGATTATAAATGAGCTAGAAAAGAACGCTAAATAGGGTAATATTTTGCATTTTAATACTGTTATTATGCATTTTAATTTTCAAATTTCAGTACTGATAGATAAGATTATTATTTATTAAGATAGTAGCATCTCTCGTTATATGTTAGCTAACTTTCAGACTTTATGCAAAATCCTTCTGTGTATAATATTATTACATGGTCTAGGTGGAGTCGTAAAATTCTTTATGTTATTATTATTGCTCAGATTTGAGTAAAATTATTGGTTTGGATCTGTCAATGCAGTAAAATAAAACCTAATGAGTCATCTGTTTGAAGCGGAGGCAGTTTATCAATAATTCACATTTCACACTTCAACATCAGGGTTTTTAATTACTATACGTGGTAAATGATTCATATAGTAGAATGAGAACGTTACCTTGCAAAGTTATAATCTTTATGTGCATCCTGTGTATGATATTCATGTAGTGCATTGCAATTTGTAGTAAATTGTAAAGTGTTGCTAAAATTCCCCCATCTGGGGAATCTATAAAATATTCGTTATAGCAATAGCCAATCAGAAGGCTGGATTTCAAAAAATTTCAGCCAATCAGAATGTATGCTATTTAATGGGACATTGAAATAATTTAAAATGTCCCTGAATAATAATTTAAAAGGTCATTTTTGAAGGTGTCCCTGCAACCCGTGATTGTTTACGTACGCAAGTTATTGTGTTTATACCTGGTAAGAGTATTAAACTGTTGGCAATGTCATACTATATTAAGTCATAATCAAAAGAATTCAGTGTAATTAATTAACATTGATAATCAGTATCATTAATTAACATTGATAATCAGTATCATTAATTAATAGTAATATGTACACAGAGAATTTTCCAAGTGTCCACTTTAAAGTTCGATTGGTAACCTCTAATACATTGTTAGTAGATGGAAGGCCAGTATGTTATCGTTATGTTTGTCTGTTGCATGGAAGTCACAGATCCTTGAAGTTTACACAAAATTTTCTTTGGTTTTTTGATGTTTTTGTCGAGTATCCGTAGTTAATATTTTTGAAAACTGAAAATGGGCAATGTCTTTTTCCATAAAGAAATTAGCTGTTTGCAGAGCTTTAGGATTAATTGGCATTATCAAAAGTAGTGCCAGTAGAGTTACTTAAGTAAAGTAAAAAATTGGCCGTACAATAGTATGGTTGGATGGCGACTTGGTGATATGAGTAGACCAGAAATCGAAAGTACTCAGGTTCAAATCCTGAATTGACCATCAAATAAATTTTTTAACTTTACTAATTACACCTGATGGATTAAATACTAATTTCTAAATATTTTCATCATCAAACACCAGTGTATAACTATGCCACTACTGGTGAAATTCACTGACTTTTGTGTCCATGCCAAAAGGAGTTCCACTTTAGCTTCCTCTTCTGTGGGATACATCTTACAAAATACCCATTCTGGTCTTTTTAGCACAATGAATCACTCTTTCCTGTCTAGGAATCAGATACGTAACTTGACTAGAAGATCTTAGTATTGTAAGACCCCCAGTACAGTTCTTAAATTTAAAGTATCGATCCTTTTCGGTGTAATTGTCTTTTGCGCATTTGAAACCTTTCTCAATAAATTAGAATGCAAGCAATAACTAAAAAGTTTGGGGAAGAAACTCCCAAAATACTTTTTTTAAATTAAACTGTGAAATCTTTCCATTACATATTATATCATATGAAGTGTTGACAATGCTGCTTTGGATTACTCTAAAAATCAAATAGAAAATGCTTTTACAATTTGCAAGCTACATTATGAAAATATAATGAAACCTTCCGTTCCACCTTGGAAGAAAAGAAGAATTTCATTAGCCATTAGCCGCAGGGACGTATCTGCGAATTTGATCAATGGGACTCAAGCAAAAAAGTTGTTTCCAATATAACTTTACCGTATCCATTCTTATCGGCCAACAGAATAAGAGAAATTAACATATTTACATACCTAAAATGCTCTCCCTCCAAGTATAAAGTATACTATCTGTGTTCATCTACCACAATTTACCTTTTCAGTGTCTGCAGGGACATTTTCAATTTTTGTTTAGGGACTTTCTAAATTATTTGCAGGGACACCTTCAAAAATGACCGTTTAAATTATTATTCAGGGACATTTTAAATTATTTCAATTACCCATTAAATATATTCCAATCCGAATGCGTATTCAAGTGCCACTCCGCAATGGACAATACCATCGCTACGAGGAATGAACAGTACTCTACTTTATTATTCACCATTCACCAACATAAGCATTTGAGCTGTAGTCATGGTGATAATGAATATAGTACTCAAAAAAACTAACCATAAGACGGCCGTTTATGTCGCATCGAGTTCACCTAGAATCCAACTGGACTGTACTGTCTGGCCTTATAAAAATCCGAATGATGACCTTTAGTAACCCCATTGTTGACAAATATTTTTTGAGTACTATACTTCACACCAAATTACAGGAGCCATTCAGTCTTTAGTGTCACATTTGACTGTAACCACAACAACATTATTTATTAAACCGAAATGAAATAAATATTGATGAAAAAATATTTGTTATAGGCGGGGCTAAATGGGGTTACTAGGGGTCATCATTCGGATTTTTATAAAGCCAGACAGTAGGTCTTTTTGGAGTAAAAAATACATCCTGTCTCTGTTTCTGCCGACTTGCAGACTGCAACTAAACTACCATTATGCCAGATACCTAGAATATATCTTTCAAGTCAATGTTCTACTTCTTTAGTATACATCCACTTATCTCTCTACGTTTAATGCCTTTGCCTTTAACTTACATTTACATATCTCTTATCAAAATTTACATGCATTTAATATACATTAACAAGGTATAGGTAAGCGGAATTATTTTGATACGCGGAATTATTATTAATAACAGCGAAAGAAGCGAAGTAAAATCGAAATAATTCCGCCTACGTGAAACTATTTCGATACGCGGAAATATATCGATTATTACGGTATTTCGGTTTCATTTTATGTTAATTAACATTACTGTATTCCTCCTACGCTCCTCGAAACCATACTAGTACATACAGTCTGAGCTGCACCATCTATATAATGCGGCACTCTGTCCCCGCAGACTCCTTATACATGTGAAACTTTCAAAGGATTTCCAAAATTATTGAAATCAAAAAATTAAAAACAAGGCTCCATTACTCTCTAAGTTTGGGTCATTAGCAGGTCTTCAAAAAGTTTCATTAAGATCGGTGGAACATAATTTCCAAAATCCCCCATTCCTTACTATGTAAAATTCTGACATTCAAAATTTCATAACACAATTTTCATAAAACCGAGCGCTATGAAAATGATCATTTGGGGCATGGCTTTGAAAAAATGGAGGATGATTTTCGTTCCTTTTTTGTAAGTAATAAGTGAGCCCGCAATTGAGTATTTTCGCATGCGCAATGCAAATATTTTATGAGTGAATTGAGCAAAAGAGAAACTTGAGCGGAAAAAGTTACTCATTTTTCGTGCTTTGAAACGCCTTAATCATATCTTGTAATTTTAAAAGTAAATCTAATTAATTAGTTTGTACTACTTCATAGAGAAAGATGAATACGGAGTGTAGTAGTGGTGATAATATTTATGCAAAATGTTATGATTATATGTTTGTTCAGACTGCTTAGTGAAGTAATAATCAATTGTAACACATGAAAGCAGTTGCTCTGTTCAGCAAGTAAGCATCATAGAGTTGAGTGCAGTGTATTAGTTTGCGATTATGCTAAAAGTGTGAGTCCGTAGTTTCCTATCCTATCACAAGTCTGTAGTTCAAAGTTAAGTGTTAAAATAAATATTTCCCTTGGGAATGATTTATGAAAATCATATAAAATATTGCTATGGAATCCTGTGCTCTGATTGGTCAATTTCAAAAATGCATCGACCAATCAGAAGCGATTTTCACTGCGGTTATTATTTGAAAAATATCGCGTAGCGATAATTGTAACAGTATGCAATAAATAGATCGTTCATTTACTTTGTAATTCAACAAACTATTCAGCATTTACTGTACAAATTATCTCTAGGGGATATTTTTCAACTAACCGCAGTGAAAATCGCTTCTGATTGGTCGATGCATTTTTGAAATTGACCAATCAGAGCACAGAATTCCATAACAAAATTTTATATGGTTTTCATAAATCATTTCCAAGGGAAATATTTATTTCAACACTGAACTTTGATTTGAACTAAGACTTGTGATGTGTTACAATTGATTATTACTTCACTAAGCAGTCTGGACAAGCATATAATCTAGTGATGCGGCGAATAGTTGGCAACTATTCGTTATTCGGCACCTTTTTTTACTATTCGGCAGGTGCCGAATATTCGGCGTCTTCAGCCGAATATTAAACCGAATAGTATAATATGGTTTTTTGCATCCCAAAAACAATGTGTAAAGCAAAATAAACTAAAATTGTATCAAAAGAGAAAATATATTTAAAATGTTTTGTTGGAGACAGTGTACAGAATTCAAAATACCACTTAACAGTGGTAAGTGGTTTTTAAAGGTATTTATTTATATGTACCATACCACCACCTAAAATTGGTGGTAAATGGTATAATTGGTAAAAAAATAGTAAAATACATTTATTTTCTTACAGAATTGTGCATAAAATTCACCGTTAAAATATGAAATAGCTTGAAACGAGTGATTGTTTTACAAATTGACTTGGTATGCTCATTAATTATTGGTATACTCATTAACAACAAAATAAGTACAGTTTCTCCATTACTTACTACATCATTGTGTTGGTAAAAAAGCCTAAAAATGGTAAATTCCAGTTGGAGAGAGAATATAAAATTTTTCCAAAAATATTTTTATGATATATGAAATTTTAAAAAAATTCTTGCCATTTAGTTGAAAATTTTGTTAAATATTTTTTCGAAACTGATTATTCGGCAGCCGAATACCGAATATTCGGCGACGAATATTCGGCGCCGAATATTAGTTATTCGGCGCCCACTATTCGGCAACTATTCGTTATTACGCTATTCGGCAAAACCACTATTCGCCGCACCACTAATATAATCATAACATTTTGCATCAATATTATGTCAACTAAAATCATTTGTTAGTCTTAAATAACGTTTAATTATATTTTCAATGATATCTTGTATAATTGTAAATTTAAAAGTAAATCTAATTAATTAGTTTGTACCAGGTCCTATGTAATCCTAATAAGCACACCCTTCTTCTTCTGCCCGCCATATTGTTTGGCGTGCTTTTTAGGTAAAGTTCTAAAAATCGACCTCATCATTTACCATTAAAATTAACGTTCAGAAAATAACAATTCAGTACTTTTACATTCAACACGTCTAAAGATTGAAGTAGTAAAACAACCGAAGGGCAAGGAATGGATTCATATTCAACCAACATTGTTTTCGAAAAATGTGTAAGGGTAAGTATATATTTACGTTTTCAAAGTAGAACCTTAGACAAAGGCAAAATTCCGGAATTTTGCCTATGGATAACATTTTTAATGGTAAATACAATTAATATATGCCAAAACTGTTTTTATATTTCTTTACAGTTTGATGCGGAAAGGGCAATTTAATTCTTCAATTTGCAAAATAACTTCAGTCAAAATAATGTAGTTGAAATAACAAAAGGAACGAAAGGATGTAGTGCCAAGTGCCAGTGTCTTTAATAATGGAAGAATTATCTCTAAATGAAGATGACTTGTCTACCTCTGTCAGTTTAGGTGAGCAGTGAGTATAATATTTATACTTTACACTGTATTACATTCAAACCATAACTTTCAGTTGAAATTCGGAAATTTTAACTGAACAGTAATTTTACATTAATATTTCATTTATTTTTCAACAGGAGTTACTCAAAATCTGACCCTGATCACATTATTGGAAAATATGGATACGATTATCAACAATCAGTTTCTTTAATTCACAAAAATCTAAAATTATGTCAAGAAAGATGAAGAACGTCATATTTGTGTCTTTTTACCATTAATCTGTAACTTTGCTTAATAAATGAAATCACAACTAATACAAAAGTTAAAATTGATTATTTATTATTATTATTTATTACCAACGATCAGCGGTTAAGCCAGGCATCAAAAAAATTTAAATTTCCACAGTAACAAGCTCCTCCCACTGTCTTATTTCCACACTTTAGCTCCGCCCCTAAGCCACGCCCCCTTTGGGGGCGTGTCTTAGGGGCGGGGCTAACCCAGATTTCCAGTGCAACATAATTTTTTTTATTCCAATTTTTCCCTAAATTTACCAGTTTCTTCCCAAAATTCCAGTATTCCCGAAATTTACCAGTTTCTTCCCAAAATTCCAGTATTCCCGAAATTTACCAGTTTCTTCCCAAAATTCCAGTATTCCCGAAATTTACCAGTTTCTTCCCAAAATTCCAGTATTCCCGAAATTTTCCATTTTTCCCCAATTTTCCAGTTTTCCCCTAAATTTTTTATTTCATCAAAATTTTCCACATTTTTTCCAAACTGCCAGTGTGTCCCTAAATTCCATTTTCGCCCAATTTTCCAGTGTTACCCTAAACTTCTACTTTCAACAAGTTTTTCCAGTTTTTTCCAAAATTTCCATTTTTTTCAAATTGCCAGTTTTTTTCCAAATTGCCAGTTATTTTGCAAATTGCCAGTTTTTTTCAAATCGCCAGTTTTTTTCCAAATTGCCAGTTTTCTTCCAAATTTCCAGCTTTTTCCTAAATTTATATTTTCATTAAAATTTCCAGCTTTTTCCTAAATTTATATTTTCATTAAAATTTCCAGTTTTTTTAAAGCCTTCCAGTTTCTCCCAAATTTTGAGGTTCTTCCGAATTTCCCGCTTACCCCAAATTTCCAGTTTTTCAGTAATTTTTATTTTTACTCCAAATTTTCATTTTTTCCAAATTTCAAGTCTTGTCCCATATTTTCAGTTTCCCCCTAAATATCCAGTTTTTCCCTAAATTTCCATTTTCACCCAAATTTCTAGTCTTTTGCCAAATTTCCATTTGTACCCCAAATTTCCAGTTTTTTCCTAAATTTATAATTTCTATCGAATTTCCAATTTTTTTCCAAATTATCAGGTTCCTATAAATTTTAATTTTTCCCCAAATTTCCAGTTTTGTCGCATATAATTAGTTTCCTCCTAAATTTCCAGTTTTCCCCTAAATTTCCATTTTCACCCAAATTTCTAGTCTTTTGCCAAATTTCCATTTTCACCCAAATTTCTAGTCTTTTGACAAACCATTTCATAGTGTCCACTTTCTTAATCAGTTTGCGACAAAAGGGTAATGTGAGGCTAGATAAAGTTTTACGCTAAAAAAATTCATTTATTTTTTAAACATGTTAGCCTGATTCCGACAGCTACAACAATGCAATGACGGCATTTAGCCTTAAGAATTTTTTCAATAAATGAAATGTTGATAAAAGTGCCCCACTGCTAAGTTTGGCGAGGTCAAAATTCGGAGAAAACAACTTTTAAGCTCACGAATCTCACCCACCGATAAATTTCGGTCAAAATTGTTTACAACGAAAAAATCTTAACGGTCTCATGTACTTGCAGTATAAAAATCGTGCTCCCGTACTTTGGAGTACACAGATTAAAACTTCTATGAAAATCCTTATGGAAAATCCCATATAAACCGTTTTTAAGGTTATTTTCATTGGTAATTTTATGCAACTTGGGGTAACTGAAATCGATTATCATTTTAAACCACGAGGTTTTAGACATTCCTTTGTCTTTTAAAAGGAAAACAACTAACCTAATCACAAAACCATTTTTGGGAATTATGTCACAAATTAAACAAGAAAATGGACATTGTGCATTTGTACCCCAAATTTTCAGTTTTTCCTTAATTTATAATTTCTATCCAATTTCCAGTTTTTTTAATTCTCCAGTTTCTAGTGTTTTTTAGGGTTGCGGTATTCGGAAAGGGTGGTGTGGACAAATTGGATCAAATGGTTTTTGTCCACTGGAAAAAATGGTTATGTCTAGTGGACGAAATGGTTTTGTCCAGTGGACAATACAAACATCCTGACAACGCAAACTTTTGAACTCTGGTCTTTACCCAAATTTCCAGTTTTGTCGCATTTTTCAGTTTCTCTCCAAATTTCAATTGTTCTCCTAATTTCCAATTTTCTCCAAATATGTAATTTTTTCCCAAAGTTCCAGTTTTCTCCAAATTTTTACTCGACTCATACGTCATACTCATCTTTGATGTGTTTCATACAAAAAACCCATTTCCATTCAATTAAAAAAAACGGACAAAAATGAAAATTGTTTGATTGACAATTGACAACGTTTTCCCCGAGCCCCAACTTTCCGATTTCCAGTTTTTAAATTTTCTATTTCCACACTCCACACTCAAATTTCCACACTAAGCCCCGCCCCCGAGTGGGAGGAGCAAGGTCTGATTTCCACAGCAACCACGTTGCAAGGTTGCAAGAGATTTTCGATGCCTGGGTTAAGCACTAATGCATCAGGTCCTGGCAGGATGATAATTAGTACATAGTAGGATACGGTGGCATACTAATTCATTAGTGCATGGTGGGACCTGGTAGGATTCTTCAGTACATGATAGTAGTTAGAAGGATACTAATGCGCACGCGCTTGGTCCTAATCAGCGGCACTTGGTAGTACACCTACATGTCATTTTCATTACTGATAGTAAGTGTACTAATTTTATGTCCGTACATATCCTAGTAGTGTATCGAAAAGTCCGCGTTTTAGGACTATTGGTATCCTAATAGCTCCATTGCTTGTAATTGAGCATATTAGGACATCAACAAGTCTTGATGGCGAGGCACGGGGCGATTTTCACTGCGGTTATTCTCTTAGTGATAATTTGTACAGTAATTTTATTATTGCTCTTGGTCTTCATATTTATTAATGTCAAAAATCAAAATAGTTCCATTGATTATATTCATTTTTGTTAACGTTAAAATAATAATAATTATTATATAATATTTATTGACTTACATTCATATGCAGTCAGAAAATATTATTAACGCATTTACCGCAAATATGTAATGTTATTTTAGGATTGTAATTAAATAATAATAATTACTGTAAGTCTGTAACTGTATTTTGTTTAAAAATGTCAAATAATATTAATGCTTGAAGCATATTTGAATTTACCATAACACATCAATTACTACTACAGTCCTTCATTCTACTGCCGGTGTCATTTATTTTGCAAACAAATACGAACAGGATTCATTTGCGATAAAAGTCATCCTATCTCATTCACATGACCATGACTCATAGTCATACGTACCCTTTCATACATACGATGCTGATGCTGGTCATTCAATATTATGCTACTCGTTATTAAGTAGCGGCAGCTGCTTTATAGGAATGCCCAATCTGTCTGTCTGTCTGTCTGTCCGTAAGCACGATAACTTTCGAACGGAATGAGATAATCCGTTCAATTTTTACACATTCTTGGGGTCAAAAGACAGATCAAGTTCGTAAATGGGCAAAATCGGCCACACCCCCTGACCAGGGGTGGGGTTCGAAAACTAAAAATTGATGTCAATTCCGTTCTGTGCGTCGTAGAAAGTCATCCTCGTTCGATATCAGAATGATTTAAGGAAAACTATTAAGTAGGTTACAGTCATCCCCTAACAGGGGAAGGGGGTAAAAACAAAAAATAACGTAACTTCCGTTATACTCGTCCTAAAAAACCATTTAATACCTCGATCGATATCAGCATGATTTAAGGAACATTATTAAACTAAAAATAGACACTGTTTGACTCTATTGCCGCTACTTTTTTACATCCATTTGTACATGGTTTATTTTTATTATTATAACTTGTTATTAACATTTAGCATAGTACTTGTGCTGTGATATTATTTTAATCAAAAGCTGTGATCTGAGTGTTCGTTCATTTTGTTCAAACTTTTAAAGACCGAAAACGGAAAACTCGATTGATGCACACTTAGAAATCCTAAGCTGATATACTGTTATATTTAACAGTATATCACCTTAGAAATCACGTAGGGATGGTTACACATTATTTAGCGTTGAATTAACATTGTCCACATCCTGTTAATATTTTAACAGTAAATGTGGTTAAAATTAACATGGGATCATGTTAAAAGTTAACATGGCCTCATGTTAGAAATAATGTCATTACAACATTATTTAATGTAGATGAAGCAAAAAGTGAAGCCAGGGAACGATCCCAGTTCCCTGCACTACTCAGGCGGACACCGTACACACTGAACCACTCCGCCACATTGAAAGTTAAGGTGGTTATTGTTGGTGATAAATTTAGCTGAGGGTACTTGACATGACATACTGTTAACCTCAACCAACGTTATAGTCATGTCACGTTAACATAAAATTAACGTGACTTTTGCCTACAGGACATTTACTGTTTACAATTACATTAAAAAAATATTGCAGGTGCCTTATTTAATGTTGAATTTTAACATTAAGTGAATAACGTTAAACCACTTTGACTGGATTTCTAAGTGTGTGAAGTGGCAAGAAGAAAGTATAATAATTATTAAGTAACGTAGTTACTTTATAGCCATGACCAATCTGTCTGTCTGTCTGTCTGTCTGTCTGTCTGTCTGTCTGTCTGTCTGTCTGTCTGTCTGTCTGTCTGTCCGTCCGTCCGTTAGCGCGGACAGCTTTTTCACTTCTCATGTACAATGCATTATGCATGAGTGAGCGGAGTCAAGGTAATACACACAAGCACAGCTGGGCTAGATGGGGAACGGGGAGTGAAGGATATACGCAAACAAGCCCAGTACTGTGGATTTCTAGAGTGGGCCAATATACAAACAAGTCTGCACTGCATTGAAGTGCGGGAGTTTTCCTCAGGAGAGGCGTTGGTTCTAGAGTAGCATTAACTTTTTGGAAATTCGAGTGAATGTTGAAGAATTAGGTCAAAAGACAAAGGTTATTTTGACCTTTTGATTTTGAATTACTTTTACATCGCCTGCAGCAGTGTACTGATAACCAAAAAAGGACTGGGTTGAGGATCATAAACGGTGAGTGAATTTTGAAGGAATTGTGCATAATTTTTGAGTACATGTGGACAGTAAATACTGAATGCAGTATTACAAATTGATATTTTGACTACTAATATAAATAATTTCATTCTGAATATTGCAGTTTGGTCTGCTGATATCTTTAAGCATTACTTCCATGTGGCCTACAGCAGTATACAGATAAACGATAAAGGATTCTGTAAACGTTCAAAGGAATTGTATAACGGTCAATGAATTGCAGTTTAGATCATAACATTCAGTACCACGTAGCATTTAATAGTACATAGAAAACCGACAATGGATTGATTCGAAGATCATATATGGTGAGTTAATTATGATGGAATTGTGCATAATTTTTGAGTACATGTGGACAGTAAATACTGAATGCAGTATTACAAATTGATATTTTGGCGACTAATATAAATACTTTAATTCTGAACATTGCAGTTTGGTCTGCTGAAATTAATCAGCATTAATTCCGCGTGGCCTATAGCAGTATACAGATAATCGATAAAGGATTCTGTCGACGTTCATATACAGTGGGCGAATTGTTAAGGAATTGCATTACCGTCAATAAATTGTAGTTTTAATCATAACATTGACTTCCACGTGGCATTTAATAGTGAACAGAAAATCTAAAATGCATTGATTCGAAGATCATATTACGGCGATTAAGTTTTGGAGGATTTGTGCATAATGTTTGAGTACACGTGGACAGTAAATACTAATCACACTATTACAATTGATATTTTAACTACTATTATAAATAAACTCTTTCCGAATACTGCAGTTTGGTCTGCTGATATCAATAAGCATTACTTCCGCGTGGCCTACAGCAGTATACAGATAAACGATAAAGGATTCTGTCGACGTTAGAAGGAATGAACGGTCAATGGATTGGAGTTTTGATCGTTGTATTGAGTTCCACGTAGCATTTAATAGTACATAGAAAATCGACAATGGATTGATTCGAAGATCATATATGGTGAGTTAATTATGATGGAGTTGTACATAGTTTTTGAGTACATGTGGACAGTAAATACTGAATGCAGTATTACAAATTGATATTTTGACGACTAATATAAATACTTTCATTCTAAACATTGCAGTTTGGTATGTTGATATTAATAAACATTACTTCCGCGTGGCCTATAGCAGTATACAGATAATCAATAAAGGATTCTGACGATATTGATATGCAGTGGGCGAATTTTGAAGTAATTGTATAACGTTTAATGAATTGGAGTTTTGATCATAACATTGACTTCCACGTGGCATTTAATAGTACATTAATAATAGAAAACCGACAATGGATTGATTCGAAGATCATATTTGGTGAGTTAATTATGATGGAGTTGTATTCATGGGACACAATTAACTGAGACTAGAAACCATTCCTACCCCTCCCTTTAAACATGAAAAGTCAGGCTAAAATTTGAGGTGTAGGAGGGTTTCTAGTCTCAGTTAATTTTGTCCCATGAATACATAGTTTTTGAGTACATGTGGACAGTAAATACTGAATGCAGTATTACAAATTGATATTTTGATGACTAATATAAATACTTTCATTCTGAATATTGCAGTTTGGTCTGCTGATATTAATAAGCATTACTTCCGTGTGGCTTACAGCAGTTTACAGATAAACGATAAAGGATTCTGTCGACGTTCATATACAGTGGTTGAATTTTGAAGAATTGTATAACGGTCAATGAATTGGAGTTTTGATCAAGACATTGACTTCCACGTGGCATTTAATAGTACAAAGAAAATCGAAAATAGATTTATTCGAAGATCATATATGGTGAGTTAATTATGATGGAATTGTACATTTTTTTAGTACATGTGGACAGTAAGTACTGAATGCAGTATTACAAATTGATATTTTGACGACTAATATAAATACTTTCATTCTAAACATTGCAGTTTGGTATGCTGATATTAATAAACATTACTTCCGCGTGGCCTATAGCAGTATACAGATGATCAATAAAGGATTCTGACGATATTGATATGCAGTGGGCGAATTTTGAACTAATTGTATAACGTTTAATGAATTGGAGTTTTGATCATAACATTGACTTCCACGTGGCATTTAATAGTACATTAATATTAGAAAACCGACAATGGATTGATTCGAAGATCATATATGGTGAGTTAATTATGATGGAGTTGTACATAGTTTTTGAGTACATGTGGACAGTAAATACTGAATGCAGTATTACAAATTGATATTTTGATGACTAATATAAATACTTTCATTCTGAATATTGCAGTTTGGTCTGCTGATATTAATAAGCATTACTTCCGTGTGGCCTACAGCAGTTTACAGATAAACGATAAAGGATTCTGTCGACGTTCATATACAGTGGTTGAATTTTGAAGAATTGTATAACGGTCAATGAATTGGAGTTTTGATCAAGACATTGACTTCCACGTGGCATTTAATAGTACAAAGAAAATCGAAAATAGATTTATTCGAAGATCATATACGGTGATTGAGTTTTGGAGGAATTGTACATTTTTTTAGTACATGTGGACAGTAAGTACTGAATGCAGTATTACAAATTGATATTTTGACGACTAATATAAATACTTTCATTCTAAACATTGCAGTTTGGTATGCTGATATCAATAAGCATTAATTCCGCGTGGCCTACAGCAGTATACAGATAAACGACAAAGGTTTCTGTCGACGTTCATATACTGTGGCTGAATTTTGAAGAATTGTATAACGGTCAATGAGTTGGAGTTTTGATCAAGACATTATTTTCCCCGTAGCATTTAATGGTGCACAGATAACTGACAATAGATTGATTCGAAAATCACATATCGTTGACTTGGGATTGTATTTTACTGAATTTTTACTATTTCTGGACAGTGCTATGCATAAACCCAATGGCCCAGTGACTTTTGCACATCTCTGTATGTTTGGTACTTTAGCTTTTTTGAATATTCGTAAGATATATGAGTCAGGGAATATTGTGTACTATTAATCAGTATAATTCCTGTCCTTGCTACGTTACTTTTTTACACCAGTTACTATGGTTTATTTTAATTTAACTTGTGTAGTGTAGGCACAGAGCAGAGCACAGAGTAGACAGTCACAGTAGAAGATTTATCATGAAGACTTTGAAGACAGATGTTTTCATCAAACGCAATTTCCACTACACAATCACAAAAGTTTAGGTCTAAACTTTATGACTTACGGATATTACCTTTATACATTTTACTTTACATTTACATACACGGATACACGTCAGACGTCAACTCAATCATGCATCACAACCCCAACTGACAACTCACGAGTATAATTTGAAACTTTGGAACAACCAGGAAAACGAACTGAGTAAACAATAAAGTTTTTAAACATTAAAAAAATATTTTTCAAATTTAACAGATACTTTAATTATAGTCCCATTTTTTTATTCCCGCATTCTTGCATCTGCCCGCATCCCATAAACTTGAATAATTTGAAATTTTTTTATACATTTTAGTTTAAATAGAAATCATTTTATACATTTTCGTTTAAATAGAAACTATTTTATACATTTTAATTTAAATAGAAATAATTTTTATCATTTTAATTTAAATAGAAATCATTTTATACATTTTAATTTAAATAGAAATCATTTTATACATTTTAATTTAAATAGAAATCATTTTATACAATTTAATTTAAATAGAAATTATTTTAAAATTTTTAATTTAAATAGAAATTATTTTAAAAGTTTTAATTTAAATAGAAATCATTTTATACATTTTAATTTAAATAGAAATCATTTTATACATTTTAATTTAAATAGAAATTATTTTAAACATTTTAATTTAAATAGAAATTATTTTATGCATTTTAATTTAAATAGAAATTATTTTAAAAATTTTAATTTAAATAGAAATTATTTTATACATTTTAATTTAAATAGAAATTATTTTATGCATTTTAATTTAAATAGAAATTATTTTAAAAATTTTAATTTAAATAGAAATTATTTTATGCATTTTAATTTAAAGCCCAGGTGCATGGAAATGAAAATGATTTCTCGACTATCATATTTGCCAGTAACGTTTTTTTGGAAATTCCCGAAGGATCTGAGACCACATGTCCTACGGCCATTAAGTAAATTTTAAAAAATTCTTCGAACCCTATTCTTCAGTAGTTATATTGAATATTCCACATTTTGGACTTTGATTTGAATATATAAATTCGCAATATATAATGCACAAAAAACACATTTTTCGGTTTCAAACGATGATATCTTCAAGTCGCTAACCAAGATGTGGATTTTCAATATAACTACTATAGAATAAGTTTCGAAGAATTTTTAAAAAATTATTGCATGGGTCTCAGATCCTTAGGAAATTTCCAAAAAAGAACGAATTTTTCCGATTCCCATTTATATTACCCTCTATGATAATTTTTGCTGGTTACCCAGCAACAACCCCATTTGGGGCAAAAACAATCTGAGTCTTTTGATTGAAACATGCAACAGGATATTTGTTTTATAAATTTTAATAGAAAATATTTTATACATTTTGTTATACATGGAAAATTATTATTTAAATCGAAAATTGTTTATTTCGAGATTATTGAAATTTTAGCCCTCCCTGAAATTCAGTTCTGTGTATGCGTGCTTGGTCCCCCTGGCCATATCTATAATAATGTATTATATAAGCACATTCGCGGAAATTTTGGCTTATTTTGTCCAAAGTGAGACAAAAATCCTAAAAAGTCTAAAAAAAGTCTATACAAAAATCCCAGCTTTGTAATATTAGTTTTGATTATTTTTATACGGGGAGAAACTGCAAAGCAAGCAGCGCATTGCCCGAAGGGCAATGTGTGGTTTTTATACGGGGAGAAACTGCAAAGCAAGCATCGTTGGTTCTATCATATTAGGTCTCAATGCGTTATTGTATGTTATATTGTAACATTAATGGCAAGTGGAATCCGTCATGGTTAAAGTTAAGTCTGCTAATTCGGTATAAATATTGTCTTCATTTCAGTGTAATTGATCTTGCTATATACTATAATAAATGTAGAACAGTACTACCGTAATTATGTGTGCATTTTAATTTAGGGTCTTTTGTGAATCATAGACAGTTAGTATATTTGTAGATAAGTCATTAAATAATTTTCATCTCTTAGTTTTAATTACTTTGTACATATCACAGAAGTAAAATTCCTCCTTGTGTTGTTTAGTTGGTAAATGATTCATAATAAAAATAATAATATGATTCGGTAGGTACTACGTTGTAGCTCGCAAAGTAAAAGAATACCGAATGTGCACTCATTGTTTAAAGTCGTATTGCAAAACGAATGTTTACTTACTAGTGTGAGCAAATGATTCATAATAATAATAATATGACTCCTTTGGTACTCCGTTGTAGCTCGAAAAGTATAATAATACCGAATGTGCACTCGTTGTTTAAAGTCGTTTTGGAAAACGAATGTTTCATGTTTATTTACAAGTGTGAGCAAATGATTCATAATAATATGATTCCGTTGTACTTTCCACCTGGAAAAGCCTTTGGGTGCATTCTGTGTAGGATATGTTATGAGTTGTATCGTGTTTTGTAATAGTTGCAAAGTTTTACTAAGATGTCCCCATTTGGGGAATCTATAAAATATTCGTTATAGCAATAGCCAATCAGAAGGCTGGATTTCAAAAAATTTCAGCCAATCAGAGAGCGTATCTAGGTGCAACTCCGGCATGCTGGTACTAAGGAGATTAGTTATCAACTACTGTTTATTCCGAGATAGTTTGGTATTGTCCATTGCGGAGTGACACTTGGATACGCATTCTGATTGGCTGAAATTTTTTGAAATCCAGCCTTCTGATTGGCTATTGCTATAACGAATATTTTATAGTTTCCCCAGATGGGGAAATTTTAGCAACACTTTATAATTTACTACAAATTACAATGCACTACATGAATATTATACACATGATGCACACAAAGATTATAACTTTGCAAGGTACAACAACGGAATCGTTCTCATTCTACTATTATGAATCATCGTGATGATGTGATGAATTATGATTATTTTAATTTTTAAATTTCAGTACTGATTCTTATGGTTGGTTTTCTTCTCAATATTGCCCGAAAACGATGCAAAATCAGCAAAGGAAAGATTAGTAATGTTCTAGCTCTAGTTTGCGCCATCGCAGGTTGGAGTCGTAAAATTCTGTATGTTATTGTTATTGCTATTATAGGTTGAGTAAAATTATTTGTTTGCAACTGTCAATGCAGTAAAATAAAACCAAATGTTGTCATCTGTTTGAATCGGAGGCAGTTTATCAATAATTCACATTTCACACTTCAACATCATGATTTTCAATTACTATACGCGGTAAATGATTCATAATAGTAGAATGAGAACGATTCCGTTGTTGTACCTTGCAAAGTTATAATCTTTGTGTGCATCATGTGTATAATATTCATGTAGTGCATTGTAATTTGTAGTAAATTATAAAGTGTTGCTAAAATTCCCCCATCTGGGGAAACTATAAAATATTCGTTATAGCAATAGCCAATCAGAAGGCTGGATTTCAAAAAATTTCAGCCAATCAGAATGCGTATCCAAGTGTCACTCCGCAATGGACAATACCAAACTATCTTGGAATAAACCGTTGCAAAACGGGGTATAACAGCAGAGGAGTTTCGCGTTCCAAAGGCGTTCCAAAGTATCACCAATTGAAATTTATTTGAGTAGTTTAGGTATAACCGTTCCAAAGTTATCGCCAATTGAAATTTTCAACCCTTTCCCCCAGTCAGGGGATGTGACCGATCCTGCTCATATACAAACTCAGACCTACATTTTACCTCAATATTGTGCTCTGAAAATTTGAGCAGTTTAGGTATAACTGTTCCAAAGTTATCGCCAATTGAAATTTTCAACCCTTTCCCCCAATCAGGGGATGTGACCGATCCTGCTCATATACAAACTCAGATCTACATTTTACCTCAATATTGTGCTCTGAAAATTTGAGCAGTTTAGGTATAACTGTTCCAAAGTTATCGCCAATTGAAATTTTCAACCCTTTCCCCCAATCAGGGGATGTGACCGATCCTGCTCATATACAAACTCAGACCTACATTTTACCTTAATGATGTATCCTGAAAATTTGAATTGTCTAACTTAAACCGTTCGAAAGTTATTGCGGATAAGGACGGACCGGACGGACGGACGGACAGACAGACAGACAGACAGAAAGTGTAAACGCATACATCGGAGTAAACTCCTCTGAATAAGGACCTAATATATTGGTTTCCCCAATACTTTATACTATTATGGCCGGGCCTGAGTTCATTCATTGCTAAAAATAACAAAACAATTTAGTGAATTTTGCTTATTTATTTTCATGTTTGAAAAACCGTTGCAAAACGGGGTATAACAGCAGAGGAGTTTCGCGTTCCAAAGTATCACCAATTGAAATTTATTTGAGTAGTTTAGGTATAACCGTTCCAAAGTTATTGCCAATTGAAATTTTCAACCCTTTCCCCCAATCAGGGGATGTGACCGATCCTGCTCATATACAAACTCAGACCTACATATTACCTCAATATTGTGCTCGGAAAATTTGAGTGGTTTAGGTATAACCGTTTCAAAGTTATCGCCAATTGAAATTTTCAACCCTTTCCCCCAATCAGGGGATGTGACCGATCCTGCTCATATACAAACTCAGACCTACATTTTACCTCAATATTGTGCTCTGAAAATTTGAGTAGTTTAGGTATAACCGTTCCAAAGTTATCGCCAATTGAAATATTCAACCCTTTCCCCCAATCAGGGGATACAAAACGGACAGTGACACTGATGATTGTGAAGTTGAAAATAAAGAAAACGAAACAAAAAAGGCAAGGGTGCAGGTGCAGCAGACATGGACTGAAATTGACATTAACTCTGAAGATTTTTTATCCTGGAAGTTCAAACAAACATTTAATTACAAAACTTGCAGTACAGAGTATTATGATTGTGGTAAAGGTGGAAGGAGTTGCCCAGCCAGTTTGAAATGTGTTAGTATTCCAGGTGTTAGGTTCCTGTAAATATCCTAACTGACATTGATCTTGTGTAATAATTGCCTACATTGCATTTTAAAATCCAATAAAAAGGTAACATTACATGCCTATAATGTTAAATTAACTTACCATACAAAGTCATAAAGTTCCATACAAAGTCATAAACCGCCATACAAAGTCATAAACTGCCATACAAAGTCACACTATCTATTTTTAGCTCTCCCATACAAAAGTCATGTGTGTGCCATACAAATTCCTATTTTCCCATTTAATACGTTCCAGCCAAGGATATATAATTAGTTGACAGATCAGACAATTTACTGAGCTACTTGACTACCAAGTTGGTCATGGGCAATACAAAAATTTCGACTTTTTTTCGCAAAGTCCCTAAGGATCTGAGACGACTGGTCCTAGACACATATAGTAAATTTGAAAAAGATGCATCGATACTTTCTTCATCGTTTCCTTATTGAAAATTTCACACTTTCAACTTTGTTGTCTAAGATATCGCAGTTTTTAACTTAACATTTTGACCAAAAAACCAAGTTTCAATTTTCAAACTGCAGTATCTTAGAAAAAGAAGTCGAAACTGTCAAATTTTCAATAAGGAAACAATGAAGAAAGTTTCGATGTATCTTTTTCAAATTTACTATATGTGTGTATGACCAGTCGTCTCAGATCCTTAGGGACTTTGCTAAAAAAAGTTAAAGGCCAATAGTCAGTGTAACTAAGCTGTAACTAGGAATACCCCCACCTTAATGTTGCCAATGACGACAGGTGGAAATGCTACTATATAAGTCAGTATAGAAATCTTTATAATATAATATCCTCCCCTGTTTCCTAGAAACTAATTTTTTGGAATCGCATTGACTTATGCCCTCGGATATTCCATCAACAGCAATTCGGGTCAACCTCCATGCATTTAAAATTCCTCATAACATCTTTATGACTACTATTTCTCCCGGAGGATCAGTCTGATTTTTATGGGACCCACAGTTTTGGAACCGTGGACTATCAAGGAACAAAAGGTGGCATTCAAAATTTTGATATAGTTGTTTTAAATGCATTTAAAAAAATCAAATTCCCAAAAAAATGAGTCATTTTTAGTTTTTTATAAAACGTTGATGCTTTTGGTCCATTTAAAGCAACTATATCAAAATTCCGAAAGCCAACTTTTGTTCCTTGATAGTCCACGGTTCCAAAAATGTAGGTCCCATAAAAATCAGACTGATCCTCCGGAAGAAATAGTAGCCGATGTAAAAGATTTTTTAACATGCATTTTGATAGAGGAGTCCCTTGTGGTTGCTATGCAGGCATGAACTAAAACCTTAAACAACTTGTACGTAGAAACTTATTACGAAAGTAACCAATACTTAGTCTGGGGTTTTTTCCCTCATTTTCCCCTCCCCTTCTTTTCAGAATAAATTGGCCAACTAAAGTATTCTTCTATAGTGATTATCACTATGAACCACTTGTAAGGTATACAGTTTTGTGTCAATCTACTCTACTATTGGGACTTTGGTGTCCACGTATGACTCGATGACTCATCGCTTGCTTTGCTTTCCTTCCACTCCGCTCACTCAGCCGGAGCCAAAAGTTCGGCGGAGCCTAAGCTGAAACTATAAACACGAATTAGCAGGTGCCAAAGGTTCGGCGGAGCCTAAGGTGCTGTGATGTGAGACCTCCGATGCTATTGCACCATTAAACACCCAATTTTATTTAGTCGAGTATGAACACAGCCAACACCTAACAATTTTCGGCGCCCCATTCGAATTTATCCGAATAAAATCGAGGTCCTCCGAATAAATTCAAGGTCCTCCGAATAAATTCGAGGTCCTCCGAATAAATTAGAGGTCCTCCGAATAAATTCGAGGTCCTCCAAATAAATTCGAGCTACTCCGAATAAATTCGAGCTACTCCGAATAAATTCGAGCTACTCCGAATAAATTCGAGCTACTCCGAATAAATTCGAGCTACTCCGAATAAATTCGAGCTACTCCGAATAAATTCGAGCTACTCCGAATAAATTCGAGTTACTCCGAATAAATTCGAGTTACTCCGAATAAATTCGAGTTACTCCGAATAAATTCGAGTTACTCCGAATAAATTCGAGTTACTCCGAATAAATTCGAGAAGCTCCGAATAAATTCGAGAAGCTCCGAATAAATTCGAGAAGCTCCGAATAAATTCGAGAAGCTCCGAATAAATTCGAGAAGCTCCGAATAAATTCGAGAAGCTCCGAATAAATTCGAGAAGCTCCGAATAAATTCGAGAAGCTCCGAATAAATTCGAGAAGCTCCGAATAAATTCGAGAAGCTCCGAATAAATTCGAGAAGCTCCGAATAAATTCGAGAAGCTCCGAATAAATTCAAGAAGCTCCGAATAAATTCGAGAAGCTCCGAATAAATTCGAGAAGCTCCGCATAAATTTAAAAACCTCCGAAAAATTCGAGAACTTTCAAATAAAATTGAGTTCCTCTAAATAAATTCGAGAAATTCAAATATTGTTAATTAAATTTGAATATTTTAGAATAAATAAAAGTGTTTAAGTAGGCTTTTAATATAACCAGTGTTTCTGTAATGAAATCATTATACATCAGATGATGTTTTAGCCTTCCTGACGAGCTTATAGAACTACTCAGTCTGTCCGTACCCACGATAATTTTCAAATCCAATGACGGGTATTGATCAAACTTGGCAAAAACAATGCCTATGGTTATTTCTACTGAATATTATTTCTATTGATTCTGGAATACGTCAGTCCATTTAATTGGTTTTCAGATACCGCTCCCTCCCTTTGACTTGATTTCATAGGCGTCGGAACCGGGGGGACACTTGAATATGGCCAGGAGGGACATGTCCCCCTAAAAATGTCCCAAAATCCAAACTAAAATTACATAAGCACCAGAAAAGGCGATTTTTTTGTCAAAAAAGGTTAAAAATTCCAAAAATTTTCGCGCTTCGCGCGATTATGTGTTCGTTTTGCCAATATTTTATTATTTTGGTGGCCCCCCTTGATAAATTACGTTCCTACGCCTATGCTTGATTTTGATAGTATAATTAGAAAATAGGCCTTAAAAATTTATATTGTTGCTAAATTAGATAGTATTAATTATGTCACATTGGTTATAACAAACTTAATGTTTTATAATAAGCCATTGAATACGGACATATAACTTACTTTCGAAATTTATCATACACAGCCATTCGAAATAAGCTAGATTCCATTGTGTGAATTTATTCACATTGTTGTTACTGCCAGGGTTTATTGACGGGCTCGTTTATTCTAAGGAGAAAGGGAGGGATTTTAAATTAAAATACCTTGTATCTAAGTGATTTTCAAAGAATTTTACTCTGACTCTTGATTCTCTTATTATGAAATAATAAGAATAGAATACAGGAAGTCTTGATTAACCAATACTCAATACCATAGTCCCCGTGGTCGCACTTGGTTGTCTGACAGAGCATAAAAATAATACCACCACCACCACCCAAAATAAAGTATTTTTATTTTTAATGTGTTCGATTTTTGTAAAAATTGCACTTTTGGCATCAAATTCAGAAAAACCAGTTTTTGGAGCTGGAACCAGAGCAAGAACGGTCATAGTTGGATTCGTTTCTCCAAAATCCTTTAGAATCATGAGTACAGCTCATAGTACTAAATCCACGTTTTTTGACAGATTGATTGATTATCACAACACATACACATATTGTTATGCACAGAGACAGACTTATATAAATTCCCAGTGCTATTTTTCGAAATAATCCTCCCTGAAAAATTATTATCCAAATCTATGTACTACTGTCTAGTGTCTAGCTTTATAAAAAATCCGAATGATGACCTCTAGTAACCCTAACCAAGACTTCCTGTATTCTATTCTTATTATTTCGTAATAAGAGAATCAAGAGTCTGAGTAAAATGTTTTGAAAATCACCTTAGATATAAGGTATTTTAATTTAAAATCCCTCCCCTTCTCCTTAGAATAAATTAGCACAAAACTGTATACCTTACAAGTGGTTCATAGTGATAATCACTATAGAAGAATACTTTAGTTGACCAATTTATTCTGAAAAGAAGGGGAGGGGAAAATGAGGGAAAAGACCCCAGACCATAGTAACCCCACCCACCACTAAATAAGAATAAAGACTGCTATTGAGATATAGCTGCAACTTCCTTATTGGTTCTTACCCTTGGCTATTGTTTGTTACCCTTGGTTATTGGTTGTTACCCTAACACGTGGGTATATAAACTGCACCATGGGGATAATACGTTTATAGCATTCTTAGGGTGGTACCACCCAGGGCCGCAGCCAGGGGGGGGGGCCAGGGGGCCCGGGCCCCCCCCGAAATCGAAGAAAAGAAAGGAATTTTTGGCTTAAAACCCAAAAATTTAACATTATTTTTTGTCGGGCCCCCTCCGAAATTTTTTTCTGGCTGCGGCCCTGGTACCACCAACCTCCGATATAAGACCATCTTAAGATTATCTTATGTAAGATCATCTTAAGACCAGTGGAGATCTTATTAAAAATCGCTACCACGATCAATGTGACAACATCGTCTTACACAAGACTGTCTTGAGTCCCGTCTTTCATAAAATCAAGGAACGTTCATCTCAAGTCCATCTTACGATCTCGTCAGTGCAAAATTTTAGACAAAATCGGTAGGGTTACTACGGATACTTGAATTTGCATCAAAAATCCAATTTACCCTCCTATTGACACTCCCTCCTGCCGCATTCCCATCCGGAAAACCAAGGCAACAGTTCTTGCAATTCTTGTAAATTGTTGATGTAAGATAAAGCTAACACAAGGGACATGAGGAAAATGCCTACCAAAAAGGACCAAAGATCGTCTCAAGACGACAAAATCGGGGTCTTGGGAAAGACGGACTTAAGATTGTTATTTGACGATCTTAAGTCATAAGATGATGATCATGGTACCGATAAGATGGACAAAATATATTGCTATAAGATTGTCTTGAGATGAGGATATCGTGGTACCGATTTTGAGGAAAGGTGGTCTTAAGTCACTCATAAGTTTTGGAGTGGTCTCAAGTCAGAGTTCAGAGTATGAGCCTTAGAGTATAAGCGAAGCGACAACCCACCTAAAATTACATCTTCGTTGTAGCAACCCCAACCCCATTGTTGACAAATATTTTTTGAGTACTATACTTCACACCCAAGCAAGGATAATAGAAGGTTCGGACAAAAGAGTATACTTTTACTGTTACCCGCTTTGAAGTTTAGCCTTCCTATCCCCAAGTTGCATAGCGATACGCATTCTGATTGGTTGATAATTTTTGAAATCCTGCAATCTGATTGGTTATTTCTATGACAAAAATTCTATAGGTTACCTAAATGGGGACACATTTTCAAAATTTATGAAATTGTTGCAAAACTCAACCAAGTCAAATTATGAATCATCTGAATGATCTATTTACCTACTACTTTCCCTTTCAATGTACACATTTATGAGAATGGGGAATCGAGCTATTTATATACACAATATTATGCAATTATTTAACTATGACTCTGGTACAAGTGAACAATCGGTACTACTTTATTCCAATTTATTACCAAATAAAGGTTATATATAATATAGGTCGGTTTGAAGATTAATATCATTCAGTACTGTGTTATAGTAGCGTAGAACAAAATATCAAAAAATCATTAAGATCCATCTTTTTTCATTTCAGCTGTATTATTTAGCCTAGGAGTCCTTTTGACCTGGATTCGACGAAAATTAAAAGTTAGTCGCCTGAGTGTCATTGAGGAGTTGTCCAAGAAAGGTTACAGTCAGCTCGCAAATACTGATGAAGCATCAGCTTCTGAGACAGTGTAATCTGATTGCTTCTACATATTTATAGAGATCGAATAGTTAATTTATGTTGTGTAAACATATTTTCTAGAATACAGTGCAATTTAACTAGTTAGTTACATAGTTAATTCTAAATGCATTTACCTTCATGTGGTAATAAATTGGAATAAAGTAGTACCGATTGTTCACTTGTACCAGAGTCATAGTTAAATAATTGCATAATATTGTGTATATAAATAGCTCGATTCACCATTCTCATAAATGTGTACATTGAAAGGGAAAGTAGTAGGTAAATAGATCATTCAGATGATTCATAATTTGACTTGGTTGAGTTTTGCAACAATTTCATAATTTTTGAAAATGTGTCCCCATTTAGGTAACCTATAGAATTTTTGTCATAGAAATAACCAATCAGATTGCAGGATTTCAAAAATTATCAACCAATCAGAATGCGTATCTCTATGCAACTTGGGGATAGGAAGGCTAAACTTCAAAGCGGGTAACAGTACATGTATTTCAAAAATGACGCCAGCTGACGTCACTGTCAATGTCAACATGTATCTAAATAGTGGGACGGTGGGCCGGAACTCACGGTCCATGCAAATTTGTTGTCATAGATATTTTGACTTTGTTTTGAGTACACTAAAAACGCCTATCAAAATACATGATAAAACCTAATCAAAACTTCCTGTATTCTATTCTTATTATTAGCTTACGAGTATTCGTAAGGTACTGTGATCGGTCCTAACAGTCTGTCTGTCTGTCCGTCCGGCTGTAGACAAAAATTCTAGGTATGGGGGGAGAATGTGTGCCAAATCGTCCATCCCTTCTGCTGCTTCTTCGAAGGATATTCTACGAAGAATATTCTGCGTGTTTCTACGAAGAATATTTTGCGTTTCTACGAAGAATATTTTGCGTTTCTACGAAAAATATTCTGCGTTTCTACGAAAAATATTCTGCGTATCTACGAAAAATATTCTGCGTATCTACGAAAAATATTCTGCGTATCTACGTGAAAAAAATCTGCGTTTCTACGAAAAACATTCTGTGTCTGCTTCTTCGAAGGATATTCTACGAAGAATATTCTGCGTGTTTCTACGAAGAATAATTTGCGTTTCTACGAAAAATATTCTGCGTTTCTACGAAAAATATTCTGTGTTTCTACAAAAAATATTCTGCGTTTCTACGAAAAATATTCTGTCTGCTTCTTCGAAGGATATTCTACGAAGAATATTCTGCGTATTCTGCGTTTCTACGAAAAATATTCTGCGTTTCTACGAAAAATATTCTGCGTTTCTACGAAAAATATTCTGCGTTTCTACAAAAAATATTCTGCGTTTCTACAAAAAATATTCTGCGTTTCTCCGATGAATCTCCCCCCATTCTTTTTATGCGTCTGTCATCTTGTATGCATACAACTGAATACTGCACTCCTATCAGAGCGGTCCCTCCTAGAGTATTCAAGTATCCTCCTCGCTGATATCTGAACAACAAGAATAGCTAAGAATACCGTTTTTGTGTTTGTCATTTATCATTGTCAAATTTACGACTTAAAACGTTTACGTGGATTGTTTAATATTTAATTAATCGTTAATCGATTTAATTGGTGAAGTAGTTTATGCAGTTCTCGTAAATTCGAAATTCTTTTGTTCACAAAAATATAATTTATTGAAACACATTCATATCTGTCATCACCAGAAGTCACCAGCTAAAATGAACAATACACGTGAACTACAGAAAATTATTATAGTCTACGTAGTGCAATAAAAAATGTACTCAGTAATCAGAATTACGTTAGTACACTAGAAACAAATAACTGTCGACGCTGAGGGCAGACGAGAGGTAGTTTTAGAATGCTTACAAAACAACCCATTCTGCTCAACTGACGCTAATAATATTTACCGCTAATACAGTTCGAACAAAATGCAACGCATGTACCAGGCTATAGTACAGTGGTACATGATTGTACTACCTGTACAGTACTACATAGTGTACATAGTACTTTGGACAAACTCTATAGTAATGCTTGTATCCTTGTATTCCATTGTGATTCCATTATAATGCCTCGTATTATTAAAC
This sequence comes from Tomocerus qinae, assembly GCA_020055645.1. Classification (NCBI taxonomy): domain Eukaryota; kingdom Metazoa; phylum Arthropoda; class Collembola; order Entomobryomorpha; family Tomoceridae; genus Tomocerus; species Tomocerus qinae. The sequence goes on from CM034547.1 coordinate 45,306,503, forward strand.
AGTTTTTAGTTTCTCGTAAGCTTAGTATTCCATTACAATGGTTTATTTCATAATAAGAGAATCAAGAGACTGAGTAAAATGTTTTGAAAATCACTTTGGATACGAGGTATTTTAATTCAAATCCCTCCCCTTCTCCTTGGAATAAATTGACACAAAACTGCATACCTTACAGTGGTACATAGTGATAATCACTATAGCAGAATATATTAGTTGGCCAATTTATTTTGAAAAGGAAAATGAGGGAAAAATGAGGGAAAAGACCCCAGACTAGGTAAAACCCCCGACCACCTAACTTGTGACGTAAGCTGCCGTCAAAAAATTGACCCAAAATCCCACTTTTCAATTTAGTTGACATTGTCCGCAGGTTGCTTCACACCAAATAACAGGAAACATACAGTCTTAGCGTCACTGCAACCACAATATTATTTATTAAACCGAAATAAAATAAATATTGATGAAAAACTATTTGTTATGGGCGGAGCTAAATGGGGTTACTAGAGGTCATCATTCGGATTTTTATAAAGCTAGACAGTAGATACAATACACAATACAATAATAACAAAGATAATAAACAATGATTGAGTTTTTGATAGACTATAATATAATAATACTTGCTGTTTATGTTTGTATACAAAAGTAAATAAATGTACTAACAGGAAGATCCATGGCCCCCAAATCTTGAAGTAACGGAATCGGAGCTGGAGTATACTTCCTGCGGGCACTAAAGTGAAGTTTCTTGTCACTTAGACATAATTGTACCTGAAAAAAGATCGATTAAGGTTCAGGGATTTTCAAAAAACGGGGAAATTCATTAAAAATGGTCAGGTAACGGTTACGGGGAAGTATCTATGGTTACTTTTTAAAAGTACATAGAGGCATAGAAATAAGCCCTTTCTTATTCCCGATCCTATCCCAACTCCTATGTACTACATGAACAATTTGTAATTTTTTTGGTGGGAACAGCGTCTCGGAAGCAGTCTATCCGAGATGGTACATCCGAGACGCTGTTCCCACCAAAAATAATTTCAAATTATTCAAGTACTACATAGGAGTTGGGATAGGATTGGGAATAAAAAAAGGGCTTATTTACTCTATGATGAAAAATACTATTTTGGAAAACTTGTAACTCCTCCGAGAATACTGGTCGTAGAAAGACAAGATTGGTCTCTAAAAACGCAGAAAAGGTTGATTTAACCAAGTACGTTGAAAAATTTTAAAATTTTACCTATGGTTGCGAGGTATTACCTTTTTTCCACAAAAACATTAATATCTCAAAATCGGAAGTAAAAATGCTGAATATTCCAACGTACTTGGTTAAAACAACCTTTTCTGCGTTTTTAGAGACCAAGCTTGTCTTTCTACGACCAGTATTCTCGGAGGAGTTACAAGTTTCCAAAAAAAAGTTTAGGGCTAATTTGATAGTCGAGGTCAAGTCACGTGACGACCAAGGTATCGAAAAACCCGGGTTTTTTAGGAAAAAACCCACGACCCCGGGTTTTTTGGGTTTATTAGGGTTTTTTGGGTTTTTTGGGTTTAAGGGTTTTTCATATAATTATAGGCATAAATACAAACCTATACTATAGTATAAAATGGAAAACTACAGCTGACAATAACAACAACCATGTAATCCTAAAACTACCATTATTTACGTCTATAAAATCAAAAATTAAGGCATAAAATTTTAATTTTTAACATGTGTTAGTACAGTTAGCAGGAAGTATTTTTCGTAAAAGCCTTATACTATGCATTATTATATATTACTGATTACATTGACTTTAATCAATTCCTTCATTAATGTGGAGCTTAAAGCAGTACAGTAAATATGCAAGTGATTAATTAAAACTCAGTATAATTAATGTTTCCACTTATGTACCCCAAAGCATTCATTGGGGATTCGTAAGTAAAAGTTAATTATATAAACCAATATCTTCACAGCGATTAAAATATACATAAAACAAATAATATATAGACATCATGATCGTGATTTCTATATATTCACGTGATTCACTATACAGAATTACTGCAAGTATTAAAGTTTAAAAAAGCTATAATATTATTTTGTTTCCACCTGATTATGCATTTGTTTACATTTTTGAATAGAAATATGACAAAGTTAGTATGTTTTGCTTATATAGATGGAGCTTTAGTGCAAATTATTGTATGTTTTGTAAAAAACCCAAAAAACCCAATAAACCAAGGCTGTATTGAGGGGGTGGGCTTTGGGGGCTAAAGCCCCCCCCCCCCGAAATCCAAGAAAAAAGGAAAATTTTTTTCAAAATACCAAAAAATTTCGCGCTTCGCGCGATTTTATGTGATTTTTAGGCTATTTTTGACTCATTTTAGACAAAATAAGCCAAAAATTTTCGCGCTTCGCGCGATTATGCCTAATAGATATTGTCCTATGATATCATAGCCCCCACCGAAATCGATTTCTAAATACAGTACTGCAATAAACCCCGGGTTTTTTAAGTAAAGCGGGGTGGGTTTTTTGCCAAAAAACCCAAAAAACCCCAACCCATAAAAAACCCGACCCACAACCCTGGTGACGACGTGACTTGGTAACGCACACAAATAAATATATATTTTACGCCAAAAAGACTATATAATATTATAATCATTTTTGGATTTTGGAACCCTATTGACGTTTGCGTTACAGAATCACATTTCTCTAAATAATTATTTTAAAGACACTGTTTTACAAATTACTACTCAAATTTAAGTCAAAATTACTTATGTGATCATTCGTAATCGTAACCAAATGTAGTAAAATTATATTGAATTCGTATTTCAACAAGGTTTTAAATTACTATGTTCATATAACATCGATTTGTGCTTCTGTTTATAGCTGGTGTTTTGCAAAACGAATGTTTATATTACTATGGGTAAATGATTCATAATCATTCGACATCGTTGTTGTATATTGCAACGTTTAAACTTTGCGTACATTGTGTATAATATTCATGGACAGGCACGTATCTAGAAATTTGTTCAAGGGGGGGCGGAAGCAAAAATTATACGAAAAATAAGACATATTCGCGCGAAGCGCGAAAATTTTTTGCAATTTTAGGCCATTTTTGAGAAAAAAATTCTCTTTTTCTTAGATTTAGGGGGGGCGCTGCGCCCCCCCCGCCCCCCTACTAAATACGTGCTTGTTCATGGATTGTATTGTATTTTGTAGTAATTGCAAAATGTTGCTAAAATTCCCCCATCTGGGGAATCTATAGAATATTCATTACTGCAATAACCAATCAGATCGCTGGATTCAAAAAATTTCAACCAATCAGAATGCGTATCCAACTTTGAACGGGTAATGTTTTCAATAATGCACCCCAACGCATACCTTCATGTGCTAAATTTAGTACATGGAGGTATGCGTTGGGGTACATTATCGAAAACATTAATTACCCCCACGGTGCAGTTTATAAACCCACGTGTTACCACTCACTACCAATTAAAAGTGAAGAAAAATTTTTGGGTTTTAAGGCAAAAATTCCTTTCTTTTCTTCGATTTCGGGGGGGGGGGCGGGCCCCCTGCCCCCCCCTCGCTACGGTCCCGCCCATCCCATCCAGCCCATCATCAACATTTAAGAAATTGCCTCCATTCAATCCAGCCCGTTACGGACATCCAAGTAATTGTCCTTCCAGCCCATCCAAACATCCGGATGGGATGGTGGATTGGGATGTTTACATCTATGGTGCGTTGGTATGCAACATACTTATACAAACATAAGGAATATTCAGGGCCGGTAAGGTTTTCATGATGCCCGGGCAAAAGCTATTTTGATGCCCCCTTTTACTAACTTTAATATCATTTAGATTTTAAAAACAGCATTTTTTGCTGCACAAAATTATGTTAAAATAGGGTAGCAATAGAAAGCCAATTTTTAAGGTGACACAATAGGTTAATGTTTAGACTGTTTGGGTTGAGACTGTTTGGAAACAGTTTGGATTGACACGTAGAGTTGAGACGGTTTTGATTAAAACGGGTTGGATTGAGACGGATTTGATTATAACGGGTTGGATTGAGACAGTTTTGATTAAAACGAATCGGATTGAGACAGGTTTGATTTAACACGGTTTGGGGTTTTTTAACAAGGTTTGGATGGAAAAGGTTTGAAAGCGGTTTGGGTTGAGACGGTATTTTTGAGATATTTAGAAGTCGATCTCAGAGGGGGCAATGACTTCATATACTCACGTGAATAATTTTTTCGCGCGTAGCGCGAAAAATTTTGGCTTATTTTTTCTAAAATAAATCAAAAATAGCCTAAAAATCTCCTAAAAATGCGCGAAGCGCGAATTTTTTTGGTATTTTGAGAAAAAAAGTTACTTCTCCAAGGTTGTATTGAGGGGGGCATGCCAGCAGATTATTTTTTTCGGGCATTTTGCTGCCCCCAAGGGCTTGATGCCCGGTGCGGTCGCCCCTGTTGCCCCCCCAATTTCCCGGCCCTGGGAATATTTCACTACACATGTCCAAACTTTGCGTTTATACTTTGATATTTATCAGCCGCCGCCGGTAAGCCTCGGCTAAGGTGGCTTCGCCAATGAAAAATGGGGGATCAACCGCCGTCGCCACTAAATATCACGGCTGGGGGCTCTACTCATGTGTACCTACAAACACACAAACATACGTACATACAAAGGTATTTAATAATGTGCCCCAAAGCAGTTTACACCACGTCCACCACACACAACATGCTTTTGTCGTGTGCCTTCGGAAGTTACTCGACAAAGACACTTTGCTAAATAGTGGACTTCGGGTAAACTGCTTTGGGGTACATTATTAAAGACATCCATTATTCAATGTGCGTGCGCCAGTTTACGTTTATACTTTAGTCATGATTCTAAACCAATAGGGAAGGAGTTTAGTAAATTGGTAGTTGCAGCTGTATTTCAATAGCTTTCAGCTGTCTTATGTTCAGAGACATGTTATAGTCTTTGTGACTAAAACAGATAGGAATTCAAAGACTCACACTCATAATGATATGAAAGATAATGTCAATAGCTATCCAGGCGAGAACAAGAATACCAACAGTTTGGTTGTGGATCTGTGCCATTTTAGCAACTTTTATATCTTCCGCAGCAGTATCAAAAGTAGCAGTTGGGGATCCAGGAATGTAAGTTGATTTCAGAATCAACGTAACTGAAAATCAAAAATAATTTTATGCCGAAATATATAAAACGTGGTGAAACAATAAAATTGCCAATAATATTTATTAAATATTTGTAACATACGACAACACAAATAAATGAGGATTCCACTGAACCAGTGAAACCACATGGTAAAACGACGTCCAACATCATTAAAAAGCCGAAATCCTCCAATTGCGGACACCATAAAAAAAGACGCAACTACAAACCATCCCAGCTTTCTATGCTCGACAGAAACCTCATTCAATCCTTTTCCATTCACTTGCGAAGCTTTTTTGGAGCCATAAAGTCCCAGAAGTAGGAAAAATGCCATGCCCGGTATTGACATCATGTGAACCTAGAATAGCAATACATATTAATTACTTGAGACACAATTATGTTTTGTCATTCATTTCGCCGACATCATGTATCATAAGCACACGAATCCAGAGGGGGTCGTAAGGGGCGCAACCATCCTTTAATCTCAGAAAGAGGCCAACAATGTAAAAAAGCCACCCCCACCTCTTGACCAAATTCTTATTAATATAAATTTATTGCATTTTCGCCTGATGGGAAAAACCTTTTACAAATTTTAGCTTTTAGGGTGTCGATGCGCCCGTGCGTCCCCTCCAGTGCCTGCATGGGGAAACAATATTCTTTCTCTATCCTCTACTAGTAGGCCCTAGCATGGCCATGAGAGACTCAATTTGGAAAAGTAGGCATCCAGCCAGCATATTCATGCGTATTGAATATCGGAGAGAACTATCAAATTCGGCGATACCAAGCACTAAGCACACAAACGGTATCGAGCACAATTTATCAACATGTGTTTTATTCTCTATCATTTCTAAAATTTCAAAAACTAACATTGGATTATATATAGTGATCGTTCGAATATATTCGCAACAACTGCTTTTACAATTTGACTTACAAAGTACCAGATCATGCAATATTGAATTCTTTGACTCATGAATGTCTCTTTGAAGTATCTTGCGAGAAAAAAGTTGACGGGAAGAACAAAAAGGGACGCTATTGCCATAAAAGTTCCATGAAATTGTCTCATTCTCTGGAAAATAAGTAAACCACAACGAAAAGATCAGAAAGCACTTAAAAAATTCATCGGGAGTTACTCTCGGAACTTATTGAATAATTTTATTCTCCCCATTTTCTTCGAAAAAAATAAAATACATTAGCAAACGGCATATTATGTAGCTTTTTAGTTTGGGCTTGGGATGGTTATATCTAGTGGAGGTAGTCTTCAAATTCATCATACCCAAACTCGTCCTCCAGTGCTCCAGCTATTATCACTATCTGCATACAGAAGCAGGCCAACACGTTTTTCCTCTTCTAGTTGTTCTGCCGTCGGGTTATTTGTGTTTCGAGGTGGAGGGGGAGTCGATGGAGGTGTAGTTGTGGTCGTAGATGTAGTCGTTGGAGGAGGTACAATAATTTGGTCTATTTGTCGTTTTATGGCCGTAGTGTTATTAGTGTTACAGCAAGTGTTGTCGTCCATTTTGTCTATGCTTAAATTACTAAATCTTTGAGCGATATACGAGTCATAGTGTTGGTACCCGGCAGTATTTCCACCCTGGTTGCATACCAAATCCTGGTCAAACCTTGATAAGGTACTCGTTTCGAAGCATCGTCCGCTATAGCTTACACCAGACGTCGGAATTCCGCATTTATCTTTTACAATGTTCCCTGTATCAACCCCCTCATTGGGGATGGAGTACCATTTATTTGGTCCTCCTGCGTTGACGTCATCGACAGAACAATCGGGCTTGTTTAAAGAATTGGGATCTAAATTCTCTGTAGGGAATGGATCTGCAGCTCGGAAATCATCTCGGATATTAATCCAAAAGTTTTTAGCCATTAATCCTCTGCCGCCTTTTCCAACAAATATTATTATGAAGTTATTGTAATGTGTTTAGTTGGTTTGAATTTGAATGCAGTAAACGTTGCGTGAAAGAGTCACACCACGCACCTACATCTCGGAATATTTAGACCTGACCGCATCCCCCCAGGTATAGGTGTGATTATTGTAGGTATGGGCTTGGGAGTACCCACGCCTATTGCTGCACATGCAAGTCGTGGAATTACTGTTATTGTTGCATTCACCAAACCTGTCTGTACAGAAGGGATAGTGGAATAAAATACTTGCTATCCTTCTATATGCTAACAGAATTAACATGAAGTTAGATTTGTCGCCAAGTCGGTGTGTGTTAAATTTTATTTAAAGTTTAAATCAATTTTAACACACTCCGACTTGGCGGCAAATCTAACTTCATATTAATTCTGTTAGCATAGAAGGATAGCAAGTATAATCCCTCTCTGTACAGACAGGTTGGGTGAAGGTTACAATAATAGCCGCTTTCAACTTTTGCCTTCCAATCCCCACGTTGCATAGCGATACGCATTCTGATTAGTTGATAATTTTTGAAATCCTGTAATCTGATTGGTTATTTCTATGACAAAAATTCTATAGGTTACCTAAATGGGGACACATTTCCAAAATTTATGAAATTGTTGCAAAACTCAGCCAAGTCATATTATGAATCATCTGAATGACGTTTCTACCTACTGTTACCCGCTTTCAACTTTTGACTTCCTATTCCTATCCCCAAGTTGCAAAGCGATACGCATTCTGATTGGTTGATAATTTTTGAAATCCTGCAATCTGATTGGTTATTCCTATGACAAAAATTCTATAGGTTACCTAAATTTTCAATTTATGAAATTGTTGCAAACTCAACCAAGTCATATTATGAATCATCTGAATAATCTATTTACCTAATAGTTTCCCTTTCTGAAACAGTGTAATCTGATTGCTTATATATATTTATAGAGATCGAATAATAGTTTATTAATGTTGTGTAAAAATATTTTCTAGAATACAGTGCAATTTAACTAGTTAGTTACATAGTTAATCCATTGGAGTAAAGTAGTACCGATTGTTCACTTGTACCAAAGTCATAGTTAAATAATTGCAAAATATTGTTTATATAAATAGATCGATTCACCATTCTCAGAAATGTGTACATTGAAATGGAAACTAGTAGGTAAATAGATTATTCAGATGATTCATAATAATGACTTGGTTGAGTTTTGCAATAATTTCATAAATTTTATAAATGTGTCCCCATTTAGGTAACCTATAGAATTTTTGTCATAGAAATAACCAATCAGATTGCAGGATTTCATAAATTGAAAGCCTGTTAGGAACAACCAGATATCTCGTAACTAAGTTTAGTAACTATGAAAACAAATTTGAAAATTATGAAAAATACATACGGGGGGTGAAAATAATGTGCACCACTCCCCTATTAACACCCGAATTTTACACTTATTTATTTTTATTGGAATATGTCAATCCGTAGTTTACCACCACAAGCCATATCAGAAAGCTCGCCCAAATTAGAGTGACGGAGAACTTTAATATTATTTCTGCTTTGACTGCCTTAATGAAGACAAATTTACCTTAGGACATAGTTGTATTGAGGGATGGGCTTTTCGGGCTCGCGATGCCCCCCCCCCGAAATCCAAGATAAAAGATTTTCTTCTCAAGATAGCAATTTCTCGCTCCGAGCGATTCTTTGCAATTTTTACCCCATTTTCACGTTACGCGCGAATATATATTTAAGATATATATCACGGAAAAACAACAGAGGGTGAAAGGTGTTTTTTTCTAGACCCGAAAGTCAATGTAGCCGAAGGTTGGGGGACATGACGTACAGTTTACAGTTATCAAGGAGTCTCCGGTAACATACGGGTAACCATATACGTCACATGTTTAATACATGCCGGGCAACAGACATGATGAAAACCGAATTTTACCAATTTTTTAATTCGGTTTTCATGTCAATTGCCCGTTATGTATTAAACAGGTGACGTTTGTGTAAATCCATTTTTAAATGGGCTCGACTAAGCCTTCAGAATTTAGTCCCCCTAGCCATGCATGAGTACGGCGACTAAATTCTGAATGCTTAGGTGAAAATTGGACCATATATAAATGGTGTTACACATATGGTTACCCGCATGTCACCGGAGTTGACCGGAGTCCTACTCCGTGATAACTGTAAACTGTATATTATGTCCCCCAACCTTCGGCTATATTTTACTTTGACTTTCGGGTTTAGAACAAAAGGGCCTTTCATCCTCCGTTTTTCCGTGATTTATATGAAATGTTAGCCCCCCGAAACCCAGTTCTGCAAAGGTGTTTGCCGTAGGATTTGTTAGTTTTCAGTATTTTATCGGGGTTTTTCCATGTACACAGAGGTGAAATACGAATGCAGTCTGAGAAAACGATTTTTGAAGGCTATAAATTCAAAATTGTCATTATTTTCTAAAGACGTTTGGCTGCGTTTATTTCAAAATTATTTGACCTTAAGGCGATTTTTATTTATTTGCACTATTAGGTGAACACAATGTACTAATATTATATCATTGCATTTATATCTTTCTTGGATCGAAATTCATTGAAAAACAGAGGGGGTAGGTAATTTTTTCAGGCGTTCTGACAGCCAAACTAAAATGGGGCCGATGATTAGAGTTTTTGGTTTTTAGGTATTTCTCTTACCCGCTAACTTTTCAATGGAACTCAGTTGGCATCCGGGCAACCAAGTATGTCACCTGTAAGACGTAAAAACCGAAAAATTCTAATCATCGGCTTCATTTTAGTTAGTGGCTGTCGGGACGCCTGAAAAAATAACCAACTCCCTCTGTTTTTCGATGGAGCGAATTGCTTATATTAGCCCTTCAGTGAGGTATTGTCTGAAGTCTGAATTAGTCCAGCCAATCAGTAAAATGAAAAGCCTATCGACATGAACAAATTTTTTGGAATTTTTTTGGAAATACATCAAGTTTTGTCTGTATTAAAGGCTTTGGCATATGAGTTTTGAGCCTGAACGTATACAAAACTGGGTTTCGGGGGGAGGGCAACATTTCATATAGATATCTTAAATATATTCGAAAATCTTAGCATTTTTGACGAAAATGAGTCTAAAACGGTCTAAAAATTGCGAAGAATCGCAAAATTTTTATTATGCATACTGCCATTAGTATTTCTCATTTCCTTCAAATTCAATGCGTTTGAAAGTGGCGAAAGGATTGACAGACTGCGATTCTATTAGCTCGTCCCGTCGGGTGGCTTGAACTTGAATATGATTGACTGAACGAAGCAATGGAAATGGCAATGGGTATAATGTTTTTTAATATTTCTCCAAGGGAATAGCAAAACATAAATATAAATGTGGGCAAAATAATATTTTTTCCTACCCTGTATTTAAATTGTGCAATTATTTTGCAAATTTTATTGTTTACGAAAAACTGCTCCGAGATATCTTGTTACTCGTAAAAGGCTTTCAATTATCAATCAATCAAAATGCGTATCGCTATGCAACTTGGGGATAGGAAGTCAAAAGTTGAAAGCGGCTAACAGTAACTTTGACGCACCATTTATTGTAATCCAAGGTATCGAAAAACGGGGTTTCTAGGAAAAACCCACGACTCCGGTTTTTTTGGGTTCTTTGGGTTTAAGGGTTTTTTTATATAACTATAGGCAAGCATAAATGCAAGCCTATGCTATACCATATAGAAAAACTACAGCTGACAATAACAACATCTGTGTAATCTTGCAACTGCTATTACTTACGCATATAAAAACAAAAATTAACACACAAAAAAGTTTAAATTGACTTCATGAAATTCCTTCATTAATTTGTAGCTTTAATTGTGAAGCAGTACAGCAGTGTAATTGAAAATGTAAGGAGTTAATTAAAATTGAGCATAATTATGTATACACAGCGACTAAAACTTACAAACTTAAAACTAATATAATTGTAGCTAACCTAGTCATCTCGATACGATGCATTTTTGCACGTAAAAGTGTAGAAGCTACAATTTGTTTCCATCTGATTGTAAATTTGTATACATTTTTGAATAGAAACATGAGAAAATTAGCATGTTTTTGCTTATCTAGATGGAGCTTTAGTGCAATTATTGCATGTTTTGTAAAAAACCAAATAAACCCAGGGTTTTTTAAGTGATGCGGGGTGGGTTTTTTGCCAAACAACCCAAAAAACCCAACTCATAAAATACCCGACCCACAACCCTGCTGTAATCCAACATAATAATATGAGCTTGTAACTGGAAAAACGTCCTATAATTCGTTGCAAAAAATAAATATAAATGTAACTAAGGACTTTTATTAGAAATCTAAACAATTTTTAACCCTTACACACTCGGATGTTAGGGCCAACATAGGCGCTTTGGGATTTGAGTACAATACACAATTTCAAACTTTGACTTCAGTAGTATGAAATCACCAGCGCCGAGTTGACATTCAATCCAAATGGTAAATAATTGAACAGTTCTAGCTAACACTTTCGAACAGTTCCGAAAGTCTTGGAATGTCTTCCGTAGACAAATTCCTAGGAATATACCCATCTTTCGTACGGGATTGACTAATCCACAAATAGATACAAGACTAAGACTATTAAAACGCGTATATGCAGTTTCAAATACTTATGATATCTATATTATCGAATATTTTAAAATACTTTTTCGAATAGTTTTGCAAGTAATATTCAGCATTCTAATCCACAAATTTGTTAAAATAATGACTAACAAATATTATAAATATTAATATTAAAATATTGCATTAACAAATACGTTTAAAAAAATTCCAAACAATTCAAAATTATTCCTTGATACCAAAAACTATTAGAAATTCCTAAAATATATTTTACAAAATGTTTCAAGCAGAAAATTTTAAACCTTCGGAAAGGATTTGGGCAACTTGAGTATACACTTCGTGTGTATTACTTAGGATTAGAGTATAACCTGTATTTATTTACCAAAATTTCCAAAATGTGGCAGAAGGTGAATAGCTCGGACTTTCAGGAAAATTTCTAATTAGTTTTAAATTAAAGCGTTGGCGAAAAATCATGTTTTACCGCTAACGCTACAATTCAAAACGTGTTACATTTTTCGGAGCCACAAGTCCGAGTATTTACCTTCCGCCACCTTGTGGAAATTTTGAAGAATTTTGGTAAATAAATACAGGCTAGGTTGCCCCGCTATTAGCCTCCCTTAATTAACTCAACATCCGTCAAAGTACTTCTAAAATGCTAAAATTATGCGTATGCGAAGGTATTGAAAAGCTGACGAAGTAATTCTAAAATGTTCGATACTACTCCAAAGGTATTCAGAAGTACTTCGAATAACTGGCGTAGCGTTTTAGTTTACTCGGCATTGCTCGAAAATTTTAAAATGAATTCTAAAACATTCGAAAATTTTAAAAATGCATTCTAAAATATTCGAAAATTTTATAAATGCATTCTTAATATTCGAAAATTTTAAAAATGCGTTATAAAATTATCGAAAATTTTAAAATGAATACTAAAATTTTCGAAAATTATCTAAGAAATTTTAAAGTCACCGGCAACGTAACGGAAATTATTTGGAAGTATTAAAAAATTTCAAAAAAAGCGTTAAAAAATTTCCGAAGAAAGGTTAGTAGCTGTTGGGTATACCAATGGCCAATAGGGAGCAATATTGGCTATTGGGCGGGTAAATTGATGGGTGGCTAGAGATCAAAAGGGGTAAAAGTCAAAAATTGGTGCATAGGTTTGAAGTTTCAGTATTTTGCTCGTTTAGCTCACTACCTACCCTTACCGGTCCCTTTGTCCTTCTAAACTCCTTAGCTTGTTTTGAATCGAATGTCAATTAATTTATAATTCAACGATTTCATGTGTAACTGTGTATGGTACACAACACAATTCCCAAAGGGCCTATGCTAATCCTAACATCCGAGTGTAAGGGTTAAAAATTGTTTAGATTTCTAATAAAAGTCCTTATAGTTACATTTTTATTTATTTTTGGCAACAAATTATAGGACGTTTTTCGACTGACAAGCTCATATGATGTATTAATGTAATGAATAGAAATTAATGAGAAGGACACGCACCTGGATATCCCCCATATTTATACAGGTATTCTGTCATAAAAAAAGCCCTGTAACATTTCATTCAACATGTAAATGAAAATCGAAAATAATATTATTACATTTTGTATATGATGATAAAGTAAAGCAGAAATGATTTGCATATCTTTATTACCTGAATCTTATTTTCTGTTTTTTATTACAGTAGTATTGAGAGAACTTCCAATATACACTAACTACAGGCATTTTTACAGCCGCCGGAAGAACATATCGGCCGGTGTTATACTTTATTGGACTGACGTAAATGTACCCTCCGGGATGCTGTTACATACAAAAAAAATGAAATTTTTAATGACTCGACGCTCACACACTTTTTATGCACTTTTTCGAGGATGAAATACGTCAATATACGTACTTTACACTCAAGAGTCAAGAGTGGAAATTAGTGTGAGTAATATTAATATTATGTTAAAAAATATGGGCCTTTTAAGTAATCCTTGTTTGACAATGAAGTATTCTTTGAAACTATGATGAATTTTAGGCTAATATTAACAAATGGCAAATGTTTTATATAATTAACTATAGGTTCATTGGCGGGAGTTGCCAGGCATGGAACTAATTGATATCGTGAAACTTTTGTAACGAAATTGCTGCTGCAGTATTGATAAGGCAAATCTGAAAATTCTCCCACAGCCTTAAAATTTTCATCTTCTGCATTGATTATGACCTGGTCCATTGTTGGTCCCTCGGGAAGACTCTCTATTGCTATAAATTCAAAGGTTAAAAATATTATTGCGATTGACCAAATTGGTCAGTCTCTTGATATTCACACATTTGCTTCCATATTAGTATTACACCTACTCCCCTATTACATCTGCTCCCGGTTAGACCTCCTCCCTGTTACACTATATAGCTCCCCGTACGAAAAATAATGAGAAAGGACAAAACGAAAGTTGAAGTTGAAACTACAAACCTGGGGGATACGACATTATGGGGTTGGATTGGCATGGGTATGATGAGACTAGGGGGTTGAAAAAGGTTGACTAGCAAACTTGGGGTTAAAAAAAGATCAAGTTCGTGAATGGGCAAAATCGGCAACACACCCTGACCAGGGGTGGGGTTCAAAAATTAAAACCGGTAAGAGTAGCGAGGTCGTGGTACATTTAATTTAAGTTTTTGGAAAAAGTCCTCTAAAAAGGCAGGCTAAAAAACTTTATTACACATATTTTCGTTTCAGACCATTTGGAGTTGATTTAGGGGTGGTCATTTATTGGGTGGTGAGACCCGCCCCCAAAGGGGCACATTTTTATACTAATTTGTACTAAACCTTACTACGAGACTTTCGGATCACTTCCAATCAACCCCTTTATGGGGGTTGTGTTAGTGTTGATGAATCATAAATCCAAAAAGGAGACCTGCACACCTGAAGACAAGAGCACATTGTAACGCACAAAACACAACATTCAACTTCAACAAACCTACAAACTCAAATCCAACAAACCAGGCTTGTTTGTAATTTGTAATGGAGTTTGTGGTCGTTGTCGCCTGTTGGATTCACATGTTTTCCCCGTTATGGAGGTTGTGCAGAGATCGACACCGGCCGGCCAATAAATAATAGCAAAACAATCACCGCCGGGCCGCATCGGCCACTGTTAGTTTTGGTTAGTCGCCGGACGCCTTCCGGCCGACCGACGAAGACTATACTAATTGTATATTATCATATATAAGTTTTAAGCATTTTCATTGATGGCCGGAGTAGTATATCATATCAAACGACTGTTGCAATAAATATTCCCCCTGAGAATGTTTATGAAAGTCAAATATAAACTTTTGAAATGAAATGCTGTTTTCTGATTTATTATTTATTATAATAATAACCATTAATAACCAGTGTTCGATTTTATCCGGCTAAAAAGCTTTTTGACCAACCAGCCGGCTAAAATGGTTAAAATGGCTAAAAATGTCCATATCCTTGAAACCTCCTTGATTTTGCAGCACAGGAGTTCAAACTTCAAGCCACAGCGTCCAACAAATGAATAAAAATAGACTGGCACCATTTTTCTCTGTGTACTCTCTTCTCAAACAAATTAATTCTCTGATCAGTAAGTTTCTATTTTATTTGTTTTTCAAAGTATACATTTTTAACATTTAACTACATTTTAGTTAGGATATCAAATACCTACGCCCTTCTTAAACAAAACTAGCTTAAACTTTGGTGTAGATCAAGAATAGGCTAATCTAGGCAGAATAGGGTTTTACTTTGCCCCATTTTACATATATTTTATTTTTGACCATTTTAACCAATTTAGCCTTTTTATCCGCCGGCTAACAAGGGTATTTTGCCAGCCGGCTAGCCATTTTAACCTGACCATTATAGCCGGCTAACCGGCTGGTCATCGAACACTGTTAATAACTATGGATATTTTGGCCGCCTCCCCTCATTTCCGCATCGGCCATCAACTAATTTGTAATGAATATCATTACAAAACTTGTGGAATTTTTTAAAGCGAAAAGTACTAGACCTGCTAGGCAAATAAGGGTATAGATTCTAGATAACGGATTCCGTGGCAAACAGAATGCATTTGGTAGAGCCAACGATACTAGACCCATTTGCTGGAAAGCAATAACGGGTATTGACTCTAGACAATGAATATAATATTGCTTAACAAATCTAACAGAAGCCCACATGTCTGTGGGTTGTAACTTGTAACTTACACTTAGTTGTAATATCGATTCTAAGCCATCCTTTGAGTAGTGTTCCGTCAATTATTACAGGGTAAACTTTTAAAAAATAATCAGTGTAGGTTGTTGGGTAGATATCAATAAAACTATCGGCCGTAGTTTTAGCAGGGTTTTGAATACGCAAGGAGAAGAATAAACCAGCTCCGATACTTGAATCGCTTTGTGGAGCAACATGTGCGTTTGCTATCTGCATACAGAGATATTTATAATGTCTTTGTTCTTTGGAAGGTTGAAACAATATCAGCAACAAGTAGATGTATGTTGTAATCTGCATTCTTTGAAATCTTGCTTCAGCGGGTCTTTAGTTTTCCTGGTTTCACAAACCAGATACATATGACAAGCTACACTTTGAAAATTTTTTTCAGATTAAAAAACTTGAAATGACAAATGACTTGAAATTGAAAGTTGTTTGGTAATTGACAGTAAAATAACCTTTATAACCATGGATATTATAATATATAACTATATTTCACTCTCACGTTCACCTCTTTGTATTCGGAAGACATGACAATGATTTATTATGATGACATGATTAAGTAGCCCAGTTGCTTTAAATTTGGAAATCTCTGATGACTATCAAAGTACATGTAAATATTGTTTTACAACTCTTGGAATTCTGTCTAAAGTTCTTACCCGATTTTCTTGTGTGGCACAATTTTGGAATCCTGAATATATTGTCAACCACCCCATTGTACAAAATATACGATTATTTAAATTTTCTAGCAGATTTTGTCGTTTACAAAATTATAATCGCAATAAAATATATTAATGAGTAAACATATCGTATATTTGTTCGATATTTTATTTTATTTATGTTTTCGATAATGTACCCTAACGCATACCTCAATTGTATGTACTTAATTTAGCACATGAAGGTATACGTTGGGGTACATTATCGAAAACATTAATAAGTCCAGGAAATAAATAGCAAAGACAGGGGACGAAAGCGCAGCGGTGAGAAGGCCGAGTTAAATCGCAATAAGGTACCACATATTATTTTAGCTAGCAAAATAGCATTAACACATTTTTTGCAATGTGTGGAAAGAGACAATGAGACAACTGAACCGACTGCATAATTACCCAACTACAAAATCCAGGGCAAAATGGTTTTTTGCTTTTGGGACATTATGTTACATATGCATGGGATTGGGGTCACCCTTATCTTAAGTATTCTACCGTCCCACAATGTGCGGAATCAATAGACAGGCGGCCCTGGGGCAAAATGAGACTGATTTCAATAGCGGTGTAATTTTTAAGTTATTTTTAGTATAATTATTTAATTTGGACCTTTTTCTCAGGTATTAATACAACTTTGATTATAAACTGCTTTTGCCCACCCGAGGGGGTGTCACAATAGCATAATATTATAAAAACAATCGACTTATTAATGTCATACGTTATTTATGATCCTCTTTCGGGCGGGTCCACCACTTTTGAAGTAGCCGCTAGTGGCAGCTGGAGTTTTTTTCAAAAAATTCTATCAAAAATTAGAATTTTTTTGAGCCTAGTCAAAATGGTGGGCAGTGGTGGGGTTTTAAGTTATGTGAATTTTTAAAATTTGTACTGAACTACATTGGGTTAAATGTTTTCTCACCGTATTTAAAAATTGCAATATGAGGGTGGATTTTTTTGAAGTAATCTATTATTTAGTTTAGGGTATTTTCATGTATTTCAAAGTGAAAAATTCAAGATCTGTGAGATAAAGTTTTATTACAAGATTTGGCAAAGGGCCGCCTGTCTATTGATTCCGCACATTGTGCGTCCTGCATTTCCCTTTTTTACCATTTCCAATATTTCCGTGTGTCGGTGTGTTCAAAATTAAAACGGTTTCAAGTTATTGTTTTCCCATCAATTTTCGAGTATATTACACCACTTAGCTCCTAGCATGCATGGCTCAATTTCGAAAGGTAGGTAGGCGACAGTCATACGTATTGGATATTGAATTTCGAAATATTTACATTTTGGTTGATTTTCAAATTATGCTAATTAATACTAAAACAGAGTGTAGTTTATTTTTATGTAAAATATGAACATGCGCATATTGCTTTTGGGAACACCCTACTGCCCGTACATACATAGATAGAAATATAGACACGCAAATTTTCAAAGTCTACGATTATAATATAGAGATTCATTGCGCCTTTGATTGTATTCAATAAATAGATCATTCATTTAGTATTTGGAATTCAACAAACTATTCAACATTTAATTTTATTATTGCTCTTGGTCTTCATATTTATTATTACGGGCGGGCAAGTACTTACTGGCGTGAATGGTATAACAATAAATGACACTACATACACAATTACAGGCTATTTATGCAGGTGTAGTGTACTCGAACTACATACATAGTATAATTGTTAACATTTTAGAATTGTAGAAAATAGCATTTCTTCACTAAATTAACATTGATACATACACAAAACCAACTTTTAATAATTAGCTGCGTAAATACTAATGCAATGCTAAGCTTATTCATTCATATGGAAGTTTACATCTTGAAAATAGCAAGTTAGTGGACCAAATTTCGAACTGAAAATTTATAAATAGACTGCAACAAGGAAAAATGATTGAGACAGCTATACGATTAATACAATTATAACAAAGGATTTTAGCTTTTAGCCTTTTGTTGCTTTAAATTATACTCTTCCGATACCGGTTCTCTGTCACTCTGTCTACGAATATGTTTTCAACGTAAAATGAGTTTCCGATAATGTAAAACTCTTAATTTGCATTATCTTACCATAAGTGCACAGGTTATTCACCAATCACCATTGAGAATATTGTTTCATGAAATGTTACCCCTTGGGGTAGTAACTAGGGAGCATATAGAATTTGATTATGAATCTCTGCAATTTCATTGGCTAATCGAAAAAAATTTCGACCAATCAGAATCGTTTTCGAGTGTGGTCAGAATTTGAAAAAGTATACGAAAGTGAGTCAACAGTACTGTTGCCTAACAGTACTGTTGACAATAACAATTACTGTTACTTCCTCGTAGCGATGGTATTGTCCATTGCGGAGTGGCACTTGGATACGCAATCTGATTGGCTGAAATTTTTTGAAATCCAGCCTTCTGATTGGCTATTGCTATAACGAATATTTTATAGATTCCCCAGATGGGGGAATTTTAGCAACACTTTATAATTTACTACAAATTGCAATGCACTACATGAATATCATACACAGTGTTGAATGTAGAATAGCATAGAGTATAACATGAAATTATAAAACCATTGAGTGTATGTTATGCTCATGCGTAGTTTGTAATGTTGCTCAAAGAGCCAAAGGAAAATCTTTTGGAAAATGAGTTCTGCTACAAATTGTCTGTGTGTCGTGTGTCAAATATTTCTTGTCGAAAATATAATTTAATTTTCAGTTTTAATTGCAGTAGTAATTGCCAGTAGTTTACGACAATTTACTCACTGCATAATAATCATCAATTTGAAATAACTAAATTAATACTAAAATTAAAATTAGGTACACAAATACCAGTTTTTTACACACACACATACTAGCAGAGGCTCAACCATTTTCCCTATCTTGGATACTCCAATTTCAGGGAAACAAATCAACAATCCTCAACCCACACATTTCTACATGGTCCTAAGTTCGAGCCAGATATACTATCTGAACTTTTTTTAGTGTTTTTATGTGTTGAGGACTATTCAAAAACGGGAAAATTGACTTGGAAGTGCCTGTCTACTGTCCGTGATCTGTGGAAGTCATCAAGTCATTTCATCATCATCGTCATCCGTCCGCAAGCTTTTCTGGTGTCATCCGTCTGTCAAGCTTTTCTGGTCTCTCGTCTGTCAAGTCTTTTCAAGTCACCGGTTAGCTGTCAACATTGGTCAAGATAATCCCTTGGCAACGAAGATTTGGATTAGCTGTTTCTTTGGATTGGCTGTTTCTTTGGATTGGCTGTTTCTTTGGATTAGCTGTTTCTTTGGATTGGCTGTTTCTTTGGATTAGCTGTTTCTTTGGATTAGCTGTTTCTTTGGATTGACTGTTTCTTTGGATTAGCTGTTTCTTTGGATTGGCTGTTTCTTTGGATCATACGTCGTGGGATCTTGTTCCGGTAGGGTAAGTCGACTAATCAAAAAAAATATTCAAAAAAAGCATTCTGTTTTTGATCTGGTCGACCCCATACTAATCGAAAAATCAAGTTTCTTTTCCTGTGACATTGCAAGCAAGAAAAGTCAAGAGAAGCAATCAAAAGAATTCAAAATAAAAGTAAAAAATGGACGTCGTATTGAGAAACTTGCGAGCCCTCAAGTCGGATGTTCGACGCATTGAAAATGCTATCGCCGCCTCCGACGTAACAAAGCCACTCCCAAAAAGCAAGATAGAGTCTTTGGAAAAAGAAATCCAGCAACTTAAGCAAGAAGCAAAGAATCTTTTGCGAAAATGCAGCGCTGAAGCTGCAAATGATGCCGAATTCGACGCAAAAGAACCTGAATTTGTTACAATACAAGAAAAGCTGCAGAATGCAGCAGAAAAATTATCTGAAATGAAGTCTACCTTTGCAACAACTACAATTGTAGAAAAAACTGTAGGAAGTGACGAAATAAAACTCCCGAAATTGGAAATGCCAAAATTCAGCGGTGAAGCTCAAGATTGGCTCAGTTTTCAAGATCTGTTTGTAGCTTCAGTCCACAACAATAAGAAACTGTCTGGAGCCCAAAAACTCCAGTACTTAAAAGGATTATTGAAGGATGAACCTGCAAAATTACTACATCACATCCCAATAACCGATCTCAATTACGATCAAGCCTGGACTTTATTGAAATCCAGATATGAAAATAGAAGAGAGATAGTCAAATCACATTTGGATCGTCTTTTATCTCTGCCTACTCTTCAACAGGAAAATCCTGTCAACTTAAGAAAAATCGGCGATGCCACCAATGAATGTGTTCAAGCATTGGACATTCTTAAAATCAATCCTGAGCAAGCAAGGGATTCAATTATCATCCATGTGATAACGAAGAAGCTTGACGGAGAATCCAGACTTGAGTGGGAAAAATCCCTGAAGCCTGACTCTCTCCCAACAATTAAAGAATTCACGGAATTCATCGTGCAACATGCAAGAGTTACTGCTGCAGCTAATATTAAAATGAAGAATATTACTGTTAGCATTCCAAACGAAAATTATGAAAGCCAATTCACCACAACTGTGCACTATGGCACGAAAAACGAATCACAAAATTGCCAACTTTGTCAAAAATATAAGCATTATCTAAACCAATGTGATGAATTCAAGATCATGTCAAGACAAGAGAAAGTTGAATATCTGAAGAACAGCAATCGGTGTTTCAATTGTTTGGAAATTGGACACAGAAGTTCAGAGTGTAAATCAAAATACAACTGCAGAACCTTGCCATGATCGACATCATACATCAATCCATCATATCAAAGAAAATTTGGAACATCAAAATAGTGAAGAGTCTGAAAATGATGAAGATAATGCAAAAGGCGAAGAGCATCCTTCCACTAGTCACTTGAGCAGTCATCTTGGAAGGCAGCGGGGACGCCGTCAAACTTTACTGGCTACAGCCCTTATTCAAGTAGTTAATAAGAAGAATGAAACTTTTATTTGCCGTGCCCTACTTGATAATGGATCACAAACAAGTTTCATTACACAGGAATGTACTAACCGTCTAGGATTGAAGCAAAAATCTGTCAACCTCCCGATTTCTGGATTAGGAGGAACTCAAGTGGATACTGTCAACACAGAAGTCAATCTGATGTTCAGCTCAACTCACAATTCAGACAAGATATTTTCAGTTGATGCCATCATCATGAAAAATATAACAGAAAAACAACCATCTAATCAAATAGACTACAGTTCATGGAATCACATTCAAGGAGTGCAGTTAGCGGATCCAAAATTCTATGAGCCTGGAACCATTGATATCCTACTAGGTGGAGATGTTTTTGAAGATCTCGTGAAAACAAAGAAGCGAAAAGGTCCGGATGGAACACCATACGCCAGAGATTCGGTTTTGGGTTGGATTCTCCTTGGCTCCTATAATCAAAACTGTGCATACATCATGCAGCAATGAAAGCCCAAGAAAACTTATGCAAGGATTTGTCATCGACTAGGATGGCCGAAGATTCTATGATGTGGAATGTCGTACGAGTTCAAAGGAATGATGAACAACGGCCCAAGGTGAAGTGGATAATCGAACGAGACCTACCATGGAATGATGATCGATTACCCCACCAAATGTGGAAAATGAAACCGAAATTCAGAAATATCCACAAAAATATGATACGATAGATTAAAAAATTATTTGTATACTATTAATTTCATTTGAAATAGGGTATTTCAAAGGCCCGGAGAATGTTGAATGTAGAATAGCATAGAGTATAACATGAAATTATAAAACCATTGAGTGTATGTTATGCTCATGCGTAGTTTGTAATGTTGCTCAAAGAGCCAAAGGAAAATCTTTTGGAAAATGAGTTCTGCTACAAATTGTCTGTGTGTCGTGTGTCAAATATTTCTTGTCGAAAATATAATTTAATTTTCAGTTTTAATTGCAGTAGTAATTGCCAGTAGTTTACGACAATTTACTCACTGCATAATAATCATCAATTTGAAATAACTAAATTAATACTAAAATTAAAATTAGGTACACAAATACCAGTTTTTTACACACACACATACTAGCAGAGGCTCAACCATTTTCCCTATCTTGGATACTCCAATTTCAGGGAAACAAATCAACAATCCTCAACCCACACATTTCTACACACAGGATGCACACAAAGATTATAACTTTGCAAGGTAACGTTCTCATTCTGCTATATGAATCATTTACCACGTATTGGCACTTATAGTAATTAAAAACCCTGATGTTGAAGTGGGAAATGTGAATTATTGATAAACTGCCTCCGCTTCAACATATAACGAGAGATGCTAGGATGCTACTTAATAAATATTAATCTTATCTATCAGTACATTTGAAAATTAAAATAATTAAAATGCATAATAATAGTACAAAATATTACCCTATGCAACGTTCTTTTCTAGCTCATTTATAATCCTAGACGTTTCCCACAATTCCAGGATAACACAGGCAGGTACTGTAGTCATTTCAATACCTATTCATGTTAATTTAGTGACCGGTCACCAATTGTGGGAAACCTCTATTATTTCGTATTTTTGTTTCTGGCTGGGGAAGCAGTGGGCTGTGAAGTAATCGTGATGAAAATAGTAGACCACCCAACTGTGTAGTCTATAATTCGTCAAACAAAAATTCCAAATAATAACTGAGCTAGAAAAGAACGCTGAATAGGGTTAATAGATAGCAAAAACTTATGGGGATCATAAATAAATAATAAAAATAAAATATTTCCATACGGGGATACACATACTGCTTGATGATGTTCGACAGAAGGATCTCCATCAGAACTCGTTATT
The DNA here is from genome assembly GCA_020055645.1 of Tomocerus qinae. NCBI lineage: Eukaryota > Metazoa > Arthropoda > Collembola > Entomobryomorpha > Tomoceridae > Tomocerus > Tomocerus qinae. Next base: position 45,329,740 of record CM034547.1, read on the forward strand.
TTCCTTCGGTAAAGGACACAGGAATTGAGTTCTGATTGATGGAGATCAATTTCTCCTTCTTTAGGTACGTCCGCACTGCAATCTCCGATATCAGAATCAGTTACGACGAATATATACGAATATCCTGTGTATGATAATCATGTAGTAAATTGTAAAGTGTGCTAAAATTCCCCCATCTGGGGAATCTATAAAATATTCGTTATAGCAATAGCCAATCAGAAGGCTGGATTTCAAAAAATTTCAGCCAATCAGAATGCGTATCCAAGTGCCACTCCGCAATGGACAATACCATTGCTACGAGGAATGAACAGTAATTGTTTCATCGACATGTGGTCTCAACTTCCCCGCCGCTACCCAAATAAAATATTTTTTCAACATGTTTAGTCTCCACTCCACGTCCCCGCTCCTTCCAAAACAACATAATTGTTTCACCGATATTTAGTCTCAACCTACCCCCATCCCAAATAACAACTTTTTCATCCTCATGTAACCTCCCCCTCCCCTTACCAAATAACAACTTTGTCACCGACATGTCACCTCCACCTCCCCCTCCGAAATAACAATTGTTTTAGCGACATGAAGTTTATACCTCCCCGCCCCTTCCCAAATAACAACTTCTCACCGACATGTAGCCTCCAACTCCCCGCCCCTTCCCAAATAACATTTGTTTCATCGACATGTGGTCTTAACTTCACCGCCGCTACCCAAATAAAATATTTTTTCAACATGTTTAGTCTCCACGTCCCCGCTCCTTCCAAAACAACATAATTGTTTCACCGATATTTAGTCTCTGTCTCTACCTACCCGCCCCATCCCAAATAGCAATTTTTTCACCGACATGCAACCTCCCCTACCAAATAACAACTTTTTCACCGACATGTAACCTCCACCTCCCCATCCGAAATAACAATCGCTTCAGCATGAAGTTTCTACCACACAGCCCCTTCCCAAATAACAACTTCTCACGGACATATGTAGCCTACTCCTACCCGCACCTTCCCAAATAACAATTGTTTCAACCACATGTAGTCTCCAACTCCTCTCCCCCTCCAAAATAAAAACTTTTTCACCGACATGTAACCTCCTCCTACCCGTCCCTTCCAAAATAATATAATTGTTTCATCTACATGTAGTCTAAACCTCACCGCCTCATCCCAATTAACATAACGTAAAGTTTTTACTTTTTACTGTTTCTAGAAGTTACAAAATATGGTTTTACTACTTTTGGAAGTGTCAAAATATGAACTTACTACTTCTGAAAGTGTCGAAATATAGATTTACTACTCCTGGAAGTCTAAACATATAGATTTACTACTTCTGGAAGTCTAAACATATATAGATTTACTACTTGAAGTGTCAATATAGTTTTATTGCTTCTAGAAGTGTTAACATAGATATTTATTGATATTAAAAGTTTCAACAAATGGTTTTACTGCTTTTAGAAGTGTCAACATATAGTATTATTGCTTCTATAAGTGTCAACATAGGGTTTTACTGCTTCTAGAAGAGTCGACATAGGTATTTATTGCTATTAGAAGTGTTAACATATTGTTTTATTGCTTCTAGAAGTGTCGACATAGGTATTTATTGCTATTAGAAGTGTTAACATAGGGTTTTACTACTTCTAGAAGTGTCAACATAGGTATTTATTGCTATTGGAAGTGTCAACATAGAATTTTACTGCTTATAGAAGTGTCAACATATAGTATTATTGCTTCTAGAAGTGTCGACATAGGTAATTATTTATTAGAAATGTTAACATAGGGTTTTATTGCTTCTAGAAATGTCAACATAGGGTTTTATTGCTTCTAGAAGTGTCAACATATAGTATTATTCCGTCTAGAAGTGTGAACATATAGTATTATTGCTTCTAGAAGTGTCGAAATAGGTATTTATTGCTATTAGAAGTGTCTACATAGGGTTTTACTGATTCTAGAAGTGTCAACATAGGTATTTATTGCTATTAGAAGTGTTAACATATTGTTTTATTGCTTCTAGATGTGTCAACATAGGTATTTATTGCTATTATAAGAGTCAACATATGAAACTTGGGGGTGGACACACACACACACACACACATGCATACATACAAACTCTCGGAAATTATAATATAGTATAGATAAATATGAAAATAAACCTATTTCTATTATTCTACTAAAACTGTGTACACGGCACGGTTCCCTTCACTCAGGCGAGCTTCTGTTACGGCTTGCCGTAGGTTTTAAAACATGTACCACACATTTTCTCTGAGGGCTTATTGTGGCCCTTTTTTCCAAAAAGTCCCCCAGTTTTTCAAATTTAAATAGTTTTTGGAGTAGGAAGTACATGTGAATTTGATAAACCCGTCTCGTTCTCTGTTGTATGAAACATTATAAGAAATAGGCCCACAGTAAGCCCTCCAGAATTTTGTGCTCTATTTTTATACGGGGAGAAACTGCAAAGCAAGCAGCGCATTGCCCGAAGGGCAATGTGTGGTTTCACCACTTATACTGCATTTAACTGAAGGGTCAAAATCTATTGACACCGATTGCTCGTAAACTAGCAGCTTCTGTGAAATAATGCAAGATACCGAAAACGTAGAGCGTTTCTCTGCGGGGTGTGCTCCAATTCAAAATCAGCTGTCCGGTTTCAACTTTAGCGGTAGGAACCGGAAGAATGAATTTTGAAATTGTTTGGTCACCAATTTATCTCCTTGGCTACTTGGTACAATGCATCATAGTCATAGTCAATTGGGTACTGGATGGAGTGGATGGATTCATGATCATGGAACTAGGAATACACAGTGAAACATTCCATTTCCTAATTCAATCTCCGTACACGGAATACTGAGTGCACTGAGGCGTTGGCAGGCCTCATCTCCATAATGATAATAATGTCGGATTTAAAGATGCATTATTCCTGTAACGTAGTATTCCCAATTCCAGAGATGGAAAATATATTAGGCTTGAGGCAAGGCTAGTAGAAGTAAAATAGGTTTGGAATTCCAGGCACATTCTGAAATTTTTTGTTGCTTAGCTATTTGTGACGTCACACGGCGACAATTTCCCTATGCATCCCCTTCCCCCAGATGGCTTTTAAATGGGTATAGAGAAGGTTTCTGCAACTAGTATATGATAAACATTGATGGAGTGGATGTTACTAAAATTGTTTTACTACACAGAAAATGTAAATAATAATGTCATTAAATACCCACCAACATGAAAAGTTGCAACTAAAGTTATATCTTTAATCAACAGTTAATGGCAAATAAAAAGTAATATTTACTACCTTTAAAGATTTTAACAGTAATCTACTTACGACTTTTAAGCAACTGCTTATTCTTATTTGCGTTGATTTTCTTAAATCTATTTCTGTTAAGCTGTCTTACCCTAATTCTAAGCCGAATGGCAATGAATTCTGTGACTATGGTTGGGTCAAGAGTGGAATCTTCATTCAGAATTCCGTTTAGCATATGGATAATACTAATACTATTGCATCGACTGTACTTCATATACATCGATTTAAATAAATTTTTCGACTTTTTGACATTGTTTACTATATAATCGTTGGGAACAAGCAAGCCACCCCGTGATAATGAATGAATCCAGTTATCCGTACTTTCTTCGTTGCTGAAAGGAACTTTGCTAGTTGGTAATCCATAAATTCCCAAGTTTTTTCTTTTCAGTCTCCAGGCTATGTATCTTAAAGACTCTTTTAAAGCCTCTTTAGGATTACTAAGAATCCGCTGCTCAGTATCAGAAACGTCGTTTGTACTGCCCCAGAAGACTGTGCTTGGACGGGTAATTTGTTCTTTGATATAAGGGCTGCACTTACATAACTAATACCATCGTCATATTCGGTATTTGTACCCTTTGGTGCTCGAATTTCCGATCCTAGTAAAATAAGCCTCATTCGATATCTGAATTCTGGAGGAGTGGGGCATGGGTTGTTTCCACCTCCAAAAGCTCTAATCCTGGAGAAGAAGCTTTCCAGGCAATCTTAGTTAATACGGCTGGTCAATATGTATTTAACGTCATATTTTTCCCGTAGATAAGCACCCATTTTCTTTAGAGCTTTGATTGCAATCAGATAACCCTTTTGACAAGGTAATGGCTTTTTAGTAATATCAGAAATGTTTGGTGGACCGACAGTTTTTTTGAACACTCTTTCATGAATTTCATTGACGTAACTAACAACTCCAAATCACTTAATGCTTTGTCTTGGTCAACATTTTCAAAGTCATATCCGGACTTCAAAGGGTTTTTGTATCAGTTCGCGTTCGAGAATTCATGACATCAAACCCATCATTGACCGTCAGAAAAAGTTCACCGGCTGTTGGAACGTTAGGGTAGTGTCTTGAACGATGCCCTGCTGTGTCCATTGTACTCGCGATTGTAGCTTCTTCTGCTGGGTTTTAGAAAATACTTTTGCACTCAAGCTGGTTTTCTTCAATTCAGTAAGTTTTTTCTATTGTTTTTCTCTGGGTAGTCACTAGAAGTTTAGACTTAAACAACGAAGTATTTAATTTCCTTATTTGACATGGGTTTCTCAGGATTTAATCTTTGATTTCAGCCACTCCGTGTACTTTCTTAAGTATTCAATTTCGCTTTCCAATTCTAATAATGAGTCACTTTATTGATTATATTTCTAATAATTGCTCACACCTAGTTTTGCAATCAAATATAAGCTTACCGCAAATTTTTTGATCGATGGTCAAAGAATCTTCTAACAGTGATTCATCTTCAGGTTCTAAAATTGAAGTTACGGACGGTTTGAAACAATATAAGTGTGAAGTTGAAGAGCTAAATGTTGAATACGACAATTTTTGGCAAAAGCAAACCTTGTAAATTGTCCATCATTGCTTCATTGCAACAATTGTTATCGTCCATCATTGCTTCATTGCAACAATTGTTATCGTCCATCATTGCTTCAGCTACAGTTCTTTTGCGTGTTCTAGTGTTAGCTCTTTCATCTCGTTTTGTTATGATTGGCAATGGTATTTGACTTGTCTCTGGGTCGCATTTTTTTGGAATTGCATCCGTTTTTAGCCTCTTACGGGGCGGAAGTCCCAGCAATTCATGCTCCATATCATGTTCGTAGTCTTTGGTTTCAAAATGCACAGAGCATACTCTAGCAGTTTTGTAATTGACTTTTGGGTTACATATTTTACTCCATGCTTTAGCTATTGTTTTACTTTTGAACGGGAACCTATGGAATATTGTAGTATTTTGTTCTCTGCTGGTATTTTTGCAGCCATCAACAGCACATACTGATGGCATGATGCTTTTCGTTCTGTTTGACACTCTTGCCCCTAGTTTATAATTTGGAAAATCTTTTCTACCACTGATTTTCAATGTTAAATCATAACCATTTTCCTGACATAGAATAATTAGATGGAAACATAAGTCAGAATAAGCAATAGTTATGGTCATTTTGTCGCCGTGTGACGTCACAAATAGCTAAGCAACACAAAAAATCGAAAGTGCCTGGGAATGCCGCAGGTTGGGCTTGAGCCGAGGCAGATCCCTATGGAAAAATGAAAAAATGAAAAGTGGGTGGGAAAGCTCGCCAATGACGTCAATTGGCGAGTGTGTATTTAAATAGGGATCCCCAAGTGGGGGGAATTAGGGATTGGCTGTTGTCATGTAAATTTTCCACTTATTTTCACTTGTTCCGAACCCCCAATAAATCGAATAATCTGCCATTCCTTTTCTAAAATATTATATTCTATATTCCTTGGGCTTGAGGGTACTTACAAGAAGTGTTAAATAATCAATGAGGAAAATTTCAGGGATGGAAAAAAATTAGCATTGAGTGCGATTCCAGGCATCTAAAATGTCAAATTGTAATAGGCATGCATATCTTTAATGTTCATTACTACTAATACAAACATTTACGCTTTGCTGGTTCGTGCTGTGTTTTACTAACTTCAAGGATACCAACTATTAATCTCCCCTCAAGCGGGGGTTTGGGGGCGGCAGCCCCCAATAAAAAATAAAATGATCTTATTACATACATAATATATTAATAATTTTGCGAAGAAATCAATATAAAGATGTAGCTCAAACAACATATTATGTATCAGTTTTCCATATATGTAAAATTTACATTATAACCAAGGAGCTTGATAACGTCCAAGCTCTTTGATTATAACCTAGGCAGGGATAAATGTTTCGGAAATAAGGACATATTAAATAGAGGTTTGCTTTAGTACTGAATATTATATTGTAACGCTGTATTACTGTAATGTAACGTACATAAATAATTTCGAAATATTAATAATCTGGTTAAAACTTTTGTAGTTCGTAGTTATAATATGATAGTTATAACCAAGGAGTGTCAACAGCCGAAGAGAAACCAAGGGATACCTCAACCAGTTAAAGCTCCTTGGTTATAACCATTTATATCAAGAAAAACAATAAAATAAAAAATATAACAGGTAAAAACCTGGAAAAGTATACGGTGAGAATGCCAGAAAAACTCGAAAACAAGATATATTTAGATACCAATATATAATTAAAGCTCGTAATTTTACAATTTTCTTCAAAAAAAATCTCCCCGTGCGTTTACAGTTAACTTCCTTGCAAAAACCATACAATCTGCCTGAAACACTAGATACACACTAGTATCAATTAGACTTTACGAGCTAATAACTCCAAATATAAAATTTATGGAAATGTAAATATTGAAATGAGAAGATCCTATAATATTTTAAGACTAACTAAGACTAACTTTTCCGTATAAAAAGCAGAACATATAAATTACTTTGGACATTTAATTGACAATTATAGCACAGTCATATCTAAATATATTTTACTGCTAAATGTTGTTAATATGGAGATTTATACTCTTAATTGTTGTTTAATTACTATTGATACAACAATTTAACCTGATTTTGATTTTTAGAAAATAACTTGGAGTCGTTACAATTACTGAGCGAATACTATTTTGTATGTACGATTGCAAAGGTGTTCCCACAGAACACTAAATGGCAACTTTGACTGTGTTCCCTTTTTAGCTCGCCTGAATAGGCAGCTTATAGAATCGCACAGTCCGTCCGTCCGTCCGTCCGTGCGTCCGTCCGTCCGTCCGTCCGTTTACACGATAACTTTTGAAGACATTGATGGATTTCAACTAAACTTGGCAAAAACATTGCCTATGGACCTGTGACAAAGCCTATTGTAAATGGGCCACATTGGTCCATAGGTTGCTGAGATGCCGCGCGCTCACTTTGTCTTCATTTTAATAGTCAAAATGAAAATGTGACATTAAATGGACATTAAAAGTTCAAATGTGCTTCCTATGGATTGTTAGCGGGATAGTACAAAATATTATATGCCGCTTCGACTTAATTTAAGATTTAATAATAAAGCAAATAAAACCGGAAAATACCTATTATAGGACGGAAATAAATCTATTTTGCGTTTATATTCAAATTGATAGTCAAATTTACATTTTTCGAATTGCTTTCCATTATGATAGCCAACATTAATCAATTTTGATTTTCTGTTGATTTTCATACTCAACATTAATATTTGATTTTCTGTTGCTTTTCATAGTCAACATGATTAAATTTTGATTTTCTGTTGCTTTTCATAGTCAACATTAATAAATTTTGATTTTCTGTTGCTTTTCATAGTCAACATTAATCAATTTTGATTTTCTGTTGATTTCCATATTCAACATTAATAAATTTTGATTTTCTATAGATTTTCATAGTCAGCAATTATCTATTTTGATTTTCTGTTGATTTTCATAGTCAACATTAATCTATTTTGATCTTCTGTTGATTTTCATTGTCAGGATTAATCTATTTTGAGTTTCTGTTGATTTTCATAGTCAACGTTAATCTGCTTTGATTTTCTATTGACTTTGATGGTCAACATTCATACATTTTGACTTTGATACTCAATATTAACAAATAAATATGAAAATAAACCTGTTTCTATTATTCTATTAAAACTGTGTACACGGTTTTTGAATATTTTGATTATGAATATTAATAATATTTGATTTTTTGTTTATTTTGATACTCAATATTATTCAATTTTGATTTTATGCTTATTTTCATACTCAATCTTAATCTAGTTTGCATTTATGTTGATTTTCATAGTCAACAGTTATCTATTTTGATTTTCTGTTGATTTTCTATTGATTTTAATAGTCAACAGTTATCTATTTTGATTTTCTGTTGATTTTCTATTGATTTTAATAGTCAACAGTTATCTATTTTGATTTTCTGTTGATTTTCTATTGATTTTAATAGTCAATATTAATCTATTTTGATTTCCTGTTGGTTTTAATAGTCAATATTAATCTATTTTGATTTCCTGTTGGTTTTAATAAGCAATATAAATCTATTTTGATTTTCTATTGATTTTAATAGTCAACAGTTATCTATTTTGATTTTCTGTTGATTTTCTATTGATTTTAATAGTCAATATTAATCTATTTTGATTTCCTGTTGGTTTTAATAGTCAATATTAATCTATTTTGATTTCCTGTTGGTTTTAATAAGCAATATAAATCTATTTTGATTTTCTATTGATTTTAATAGTCAATACTAATCTATTTTGATTTTTGTTGATTATTATGGTCAATATTATTCTATTTTGTTTTTCTGTTGATTATTATAGTCAATATTAATCTATTCTGATTTTCGTTTGATTTTTAGTCTTATATTAATCAATATTGATTGTCTGTTGATGTTGAAGATTTTTTCAATAATTTGTAAATATTGATCAAATTTAAATTAGATTTTATTAATCAAAATAAATCTGTTTCTATTATCGTTCAACCAAAATATGTGTACACGGCCCCCTTCACCCAGGCGAGCTTCTGTTACGGCTTGCCGTAGGTTTCTAAAATATTTTCCATCCCCGCTTCAGAAATCAATTGAAAAAACAAAAAAGTTAGTTGCAAGTGAATTAGCAGTAAACGCACGGGGAGATTTTTTTTGAAGAAAATTGTAAAATTATGAGCTTTAATTATACAGGGTGGCGCAGAATGATGTATACATGAACTTTGACATTTAATAACTCAAGAACGGTTCGGTGTATTGAATATTATGAACACCATGTGAAAGAGCATGCGTTTTTTAGTGAGACATTGCTAAATACCGACCCCCATTCCAGGTTCCATTAAAACACAGAGGTCCAAGGATTCCTCCTCACCACAATCATGTCCAACAGCAAAGTGCTTCCCACTTAAACTGTGATGGAGTAACGAACAACGAACGGTATTTAGAATTGCAAAATGGCCTAATTGGCCAGCTATTCAAGTAATTCCAAATCACAATCGTTTAGTCATTATGCAAGACTAGTTGAATCCTAGCACACAAAATGTGCTAGAAAATGTTGCAATCAGTAAATTTCTAGCGACTGCGCATTGGCCCGAATTTCACTAATTAATTACAAAATATTACGGACATAGAAACATACAAACATTTATTCAAGAATAATGAAAGAATCCCATGCGCATGCCCCACTTTATGCTTATGTAGAGTAAAGATGAGGCACCACTCAGGCTTGTTTGATACCCACTTCCCTGACAGTTGCGTTGGTAGGGGAGGACCGGTTTCCACCAAAATCACTGGACTTAATACCATGTGATTTCAGTGTGTGGGGAATCGTCGAGGATAATGTTCATGCCGAAAAGCCAACAACATTGTTGCAACTACGCGAATGCATCGTTACGGAAATGAGAAATAAGTAAGGAATATTGCAAAAATTCAGGTCGGTCAGTGCTGAAGCGATAACACCGGTGCCTGGTGATGGAGTGTCTTCAAATTCAAAAATCTCACTAAAAAACGCATGCTCTTTCACATGGTGTGCATACTAATTCAATAAACCGAACCGTTCGTCAGTTATTAAAGGTCAAAGTTCATGTATACATCATTCTGCGCCACCCTGTATATTGGTATCTAAATATATCTTGTTTTCGAGTTTTTCTGGCATTCTCACTTTCTCACCGTATACTTTTCCAGGTTTTTACCTGTTATATTTTTTGCGATACATTTTGAAATCCGTTGCCCCAAATTTTGCTTATCAATGTTTTCCGTTCCAACACCCATCGTCACGGTACCACTAGACTGTGCCATGATTTACTACGGGGAGTAAGGCGCCAATCTAAAAATTGGCCACAATCTACAGAATGGGTTTGTTTATTATTATTACCAAGTACCCCGTAGTAAATTTACTCATTTCTGCTCGTCGCTAAGCAACCGTATCATCGAGCCAGCCTTAATATTGACTATTAAAATCAATAGAAAATCAAAATAGATTAACATTGACTATTCAAATCAACAGAAAATCAAAATAGATTAATGTTGACTATTCAAATCAACAGAAAATCAAAATAGATTAATATTGACTATTCAAATCAACAGAAAATCAAAATAGATTAATGTTGACTATTCAAATCAACAGAAAATCAAAATTAAAAATAGATTAATATTGACTATTAAAATCAACAGAAAATCAAAATAGATTAATATTGACTATTAAAATCAACAGAAAATCAAAATAGATTAATATTGACTATCAAATCAACAGGAAATCAAAATTGATTAATGTTGACTATCAAAATCAATAGAAAATGATTAATGTTGACTATCAAAATTCCTTATTGAGGCGAGCTAAACGTCTGTGTACAATAATGGATTAATATTGTCTACCAAATGAAATCGTCATGCTTTGTTAAACAAAAGCACATTTAAATTTTCAATTTAATCTTTTGTACCCTCGTTTTTCGACAGCTGGAAACAGTTTTAGCAGCAAATTACCTATTAAAAGCAAGCAGAATAAAATGGACAATTTTTAGGTTGAATATGTTAACCAATGATTTGACAATTAATACTCTATTAATACTTGTTATTTAAGAGCAGAAATTCATGTTTGACAAACGCAGATTTATTTTGGTCTGTGTTTTACAACCATTACAAATATTTCAACAAGTTTTCAATAAAAGCGGCATTATGGCAATCAACAGTAATAACGAAGATTAAATAACATATTTTTTGGGCTGTTATTTGCGAACCGTTGGACATTTTCTCAGCAATCAATAGGGATTGTCACAAGCCCGTTGACGACGTTTTCGCCAAGTTTGGTCAAGTTCCGTCAATTCCTTCGGGAGTTATCGTGGGGACGAACTTGGTTTAGTTCCATCGCGCGGACGGACAGACTGTGCGATTCTATATAGCTCGTCAGGCGAGCTAAAAACAGATCAAATTGGTCAGTCTCCATTTAAGTTTACTTTGATCTGTTTTTTACAGCCCTATGGAAACAGCCTAGCGATCATATCCAAAATGACTTTCGTACAGGGCAGTAGGGCGTGACATAGCTTTCACACGTTAAAATCAATTTTGACACACACCGGACGGGCGACAAATCAAATCACATCAAATCAAATCAACGCTTTATTGTCAGGTTGCATCAGTACAAGTACAGGACAAGGACTGTTCTCCAGCCGCGGACATCTAACCCTATGGTTACTTTACTTGGTTAGTATAGAAGGGATAGGCTTCCTATCTGTTCTGTACAAAAGAAGTTTCGAGGATGGGACAATATACGTGCTAGGTCTCCCTGCTGGCCATATTATTTTGTCCAAGTGAGACAAAAATCCTAAAAAGTCTAAAAAAAAAGTTTATACCCTAAAAATTTTTGGTATTTCCCCCAGTGCCTCCTCAATACAGCCTCTAACATTAGTCTGTTTGATTATTTTAGATTCTTCAGATTCAGAGGAGATAAACAGCCTTGTAATTTCAAAAGCAGAAAACAAAATAACAAAATTTTATTGCGAAATAAAATGTCTTCGGCCACTGTAACGCTCCAAAATAAAGTTACCCCAGAAGACATGGATTGGGTTTGGAGCGCTAATATTCCGAAAAAACCGTTGTCTCGGAATTGCAGTAATAAAGTCCCCATAAAATTCATTACAGTAACAGAAAAGTGTATTGAGCTTAAAATTGAATTCCAGTCAGTGAATAGAATTTTGACACCAGGAGACAATACTAACTTCATCGGAATTTCTTTTGCAAATTTCCGTTTCAACGACCTCCCACCAAAAGTGACTTCAGATTATATTGAAAGACTTTTAAAAGCTGGAATCCAGCTTAATCGCGTTAAATACTTTTTTTATGGGAACAGTAACAGCCAGCTGAAGTCACGAACATGTTTACTACATGCAGCTAACAATGGAGAAGAACTATTCAAAAGGATTAATACACTTGGGGATTTTTCGAAAATTAATTCTGTCTCAAAACGGGCTAAGCGAATCGGTCTTCTATTTTCAGCGGCAGAAAGTCTTATACAGCTTGATTCGAAATTCACTCTGGATGTTGATGATGTAGAACGCGATGGTCATATTTTTACAGATGGTTGTGGGCTGATCAGTAAAAATTATGCAAATTATATTGCTAAACAGACGAAAATAATTTTTCATAATACCCTGTACGTTCCCTCAGTATACCAAATAAGATACAAAGGCTACAAAGGGACGACTATGCTTCACCCTACCTTACCCAAACCACACCATTTTCACTTTGTCAAATCTATGAGGAAATTCACTGACTGTTCCAACAATACATTTTCTGTCCTTGAATATTCTAAGCCTTACAATTTTGGCTTTCTTAATGGAGAACTAGTCACCCTACTTTCTACTCTTGGAATCAGGGACGAAGTATTTAAACAGAAACAGAAAAATTATTTTGACTTCCTAAAACAAGCTTTATCAGACCCTATTACAGCCTTTATGTTCCTTTCATACAAGGGAGAACAGACGATTGCTGAAAACGTCCTACTAAATGGTATAGAGAAATCAACCCTTAGCACTATTAAACGTCTTGGGAAAGAAGAATGGAAAGGAAGTTATGATAAGCGAAACAAGGAGAGAGTCCGAATATTCATACCTCTCTCTCGGTTATTGTTCGGAGTATCTGATTACACTGGAACACTCAAAGAAGGCGAAGTTCATGTTCGCATTAAAATCGAAGGAATGAAGGAGTGCACAATTACTAACGTGGAAGTAATAGTTGCACGAAATCCATGCCTCCATCCTGGAGACATTCGCAAGTTCAAAGCTGTTTACAAGGAAGAACTTAATCATCTTGTGGATTGTATAGTTTTCCCTATTGTCGGTGAAAGAGATGCTCCTTCATTGATGAGCGGAGGAGACTTGGATGGCGATAAATTCTTTGTATCGTGGGACAGTGATATAATTCCCGAAAAACTTTACGAACCCTATGGGTATCCTCCCGCAAAAGAACCCCCTAAAAGAGACATTAATTATGAAAGCATGGTCAAATATTTTGCACAATACAACAATGCATCACTTGGCAAAGTAAAAAATCTTTACTTGGATTGGGCAAGAGTGTCTGAAGATAAAGCTGGAAGTAAAGAATGTCAGGAATTAAATGCTTTATTTTCCAGTTGCGTTGATGGAGAACGCGTTAATATTCCAGAACGTCTTCAAGTACCCCCGAAGCCAAAAGATGGATCCAAGCCATTTATTCTGGATTTGCTTTGTGAGGAAGTCAAGAAACATGCAGACAATATTTTTCAAAATGAACCTGAAGATTCTGCAAACACAACTCCATTTGAGTTAATGGAATTTTTGCTGACTTCTAATGCTGTATGCTTGGATGAATTTGAGCTATTTCAGTTAGCTAACCGATGGTGTTTATACAACGAATATCCAATTGAAAACTTTTTGCCCTATTTCAATTTCGGAGCTTTTACCCTTCAAGAAAAGCATATTGTAGCTTGCCAGTTTAAACAACGAGACCTTAAAATCCAATATTTTCAATCACTTTTCAACAGTCTCCACTCTTCGAAACTCCTAAGTACACAACAAATAACGAATCAAAATTTACACCATGCAAATATTTATTGGCAGAAATTTTACTATTCTTCAGATGATGACGGGCGGCGCTTAGAGAACTGTCTTTCTAAAGCACTGGAATTGTTTGACAGAAAATTACTTGTTATACGAGTGGACCGGGAACTGACCGTTGCCATTTACATAGCGCATAAAGTAGTACAAGAAGAGGAACTTGATATTGGAAAACTGAGAGATGGTGTCAAATTGTTTGCGTTTTCATCTACTGGACAGAATTACCGCACTCTAGCTCAAAGAAACTATAAAATTTACTTTAATGGAAACGTCATACAACTTTTTGATGACAAACGCACCAATACATTCGTCTGGTTTGCCCTACAAAATGAAAACTTTCCTTCTAACAGAGTACGTGAACCGTTCAGAAACAAGTTGAGGATGGAAAACAGACGAAATAATCAAATGGAAACAACAACGGTGAAGCCTCAAATGCCAGAGTTTAAGGTCAGCATAGCCCTGCAAAAATTCAGTGGTGAACTGTCAAAGTCGAGATCCAGAGTAAATAAGCTAGAGTCCAAAGGGGTTGAAATATATGTGATTAGTAACCGTGACAGACTCGGACATCAGCTTCTAGATCTGTCAATGAATCAAGTGGACACCAAAACAATTGTAAAGTTACAAAAAAACATCCCGAAAGAATACTATTTGGCTGAAGATTTAGAATGTATCGATTGGACATTCCGGGAATTCAGTAAAAGTATTATTTTGGATAGAAAATATGCAAATTTGAAAGGCTTGAATGAGATTGACCAATTTGAGCAGATCTTGCTCATTTGTGAAACTCTGACTGATGAAGATGTTGGCGATTCTATCTTTTCATCCATCGTGCAGTACGTTTTGACAGAGTTCGACTCTTTCGATAAAAAAGATGAAATTTGGGTAGAAATTTTCCGACATCTGCATAAATTTCCCAAAGCATCAAGTTTACTTGTGGATAAAATTTATGAATCAATTTTTCTCAATGACGATAACAATTTGGAGTCGGTATTGCTGATTTATCCGTTAAAAGAATATCAATGCTTATTTTTAATCGACAATATTATTCATTCAGCTAATTGTAGTCGGGAATTAATATTCACAGTTTACGAAAAGCTAGTTCAAATTCTTATTCATTTCGAATGGTATTTCTCCGTGGAAGAATTAATTTCCCAGGTTAAATCTATTGTCTACAGTGTTAGACTGGCGAACGTAGCAGAAGAACTTCTACGAAAATTATTCGATGAAGAAATGCAGTTATTCAAATTTAATGAAACGAGTACTTCAGAAAATGAAATTTGCTTTCGTTACCTTAAGAAGTTTGTTATGTCTTTGGCGTTAAATCATTAAATCATCTAGGTGAAGTCAAAGAAAATTGTCCTTGTGATTTTTGGGGAATTCCTCAGGGAGCTGAAGAGAAAGAAGATTCAGATGACAAAAAAGATAGAAGTTACAGTAAACCTGTGGAAAAAGTCGTTATTGCAGACTTTATGTACCAAGTACTAAATGCAAAAGTACGGGTAGGAAACAGGGTTGCGTTTTGTCCGGACAAAACTATTACTGTCCAGGATGAAATTAGTTTTGTCCACTATCTATCCAGGACAAAAGTGGACAAAACTAATTTCTTCCAGGACAAAACTAGTTTTGCCCTGGATAAAACCACTTTTATCCACTTTTGTCCACACCTTCCTATCCGGATACCGCAACCCTGGTAGGAAACATTCCTTCAATTAATAACATTAATAGCGCACCCCCTGTTGCCCCTTACCGTGGGGCTAAACCAATACCAGCCATGAAATGCCTGGAGATTCAACCTACAGGACAATTGGGATTTTATAAGACAATATTGAGAACCGATATCCAGAATAAAATCAGAAATGGAGATCATTTAATATTCTGTGCATCCCGTCGGGCAATTGACAAAGACAAACGACGTGTCAAGGTTTTCAATGCTATCGCTTATTCCATTAAGCGAGGGGAGTTAATTTTCGAAATGAGGGAACGAGAACCTCGCGAGTTGTTTTCTGCAAGTTGGAATGTTTATATTTGTACCAGCACAACAATTTTTAATGCAATGCTTGCAGCTTTAAAGGCTTTGATTTCATCCAAAGAAAAAAGTACCTCTGCTTTTACAAGTATTTTGGAGCTGCCACCTAAACCTCCGGGAAAAGAAAAAGAAATGTTGAAAGCGGACATTCCTCCCAATAAATTCAACGAAATGCAAAAAACAGCTATAAAACAAGCTATAAATAGTCCATTGACTTTAATATGGGGTAATAAATATTATTTGATTAATTAATTATAACATAAGTACTAAAACTGTTTTGATTAAGGCCCCCCCCCCTAAACTTCCAGAAAAGACGATTTTTTTTTGTCAAAAAAGGTTAAAAATCCAAAAAGTTTTCGTGCGAATATGCTATAATTTAACTTAATATATTTAGATATATATTTAGATAGCACCCCCTAGGTCAAATTCCTGTATACGTGCTTGGTTTTGATCATATTTTAACTTATTTCTTCTAACTATTTACCATTAGGATGAGTATAAGTATAAGCAAGAACGTATCCAGGAATTTGACCTAGGGGGCGCACCGAAATATATATTGGAAGCTTAGGGGGAGCCCGGCCCCCCTCTGAATAAGTGCTTGGTATAGTGCCAAATAGAGTGCAACTATTTTTTTAATATAATATGTACGCAGTATCACACAGGCTCATACTCTAAACTCTGTCTTGAGACCACTCCAAAACTTATGAGTGACTTAAGATCACCTTTCCTCAAAATCGGTACCACGATATCCTCATCTCAAGACAATCTTATAGCAATATCTTTTGTCCATCTTATCGGTACCATGATCATCGTTTTATGACTTAAGGTGATGGTATACAGTTAAAAAGTCCAGATTGTTTATGCCACAAATGGGGATGTTGCTATACGTATCTAACACAAATAGTATCAACTAAACTAAGTCAAAGTACATGCACAGAGCCCGTCTAGTTTCTGTTTATGGAAGCCAGTCTGTATAAATTAGGCGCAAATATCTATCCGATATATCGTTCAGCCGTTCAAACCTCACTCTACAGGGCTGACTACGACTTATCGCTATCTCGTCAATGGTCGTAATCAGCCCTGTAGAGTGAGGTTAGAACGGCTGAACAATGAACACAATCATAAAGTTTATTATGAAAGCTGGGCTGTGAAATCCATTTATTTGACATTTGTCAATAGATGAGTTTCTTACTATAAGTCTCTGGTGGGCTGGGGACCTCACTAAAGAATAAATTTAATCATCGTTATTGCGCTCGATAGATGCCCCACCACTGTACTTGACTGTACATGCACGTTGCCTTCAGTGCAGTGGTGGGGCATCTATCGAGCGCAATAACGATGATTATTCCTTAGGGAGATCTCCAGTCCACCAGAGACTTATAATAAGAAATTCAACCATTATGTCTACACTTAAATTACAATAGTAAATTCAATACAAACTGAGAAATACTGAGGTTATTACCCTGGGTACGGCGTGCAATGTACCCCCCACAGTGACAGATTTTGATTCTATAAGTGGATTTAAGGGTGTCTGGAAATACATGTTAATTGCACGTTGTACCACGGTGTAATGATTTCAGATGAGTTAAATAGAGAAAAAAATTAGAATTAAAATGACGCTGGTCATTTTTGCTACTAATTGCTACTCTAGGAGCTTCAAAGTTCCAAAAAATGAGAATTCTCTGGCCTTCTCTAATGTATTATTCTGGCAAGGATATCTAGCTGCTGCTGCTGCGACAGAGGTGGTGAATTTATTAAAGCAAAATCTGCCTCTGTGCCCCCTGTTCCCTGCCTATTGTCCTTCTCAAAAAACACTGAAAAAAGTCGGACTAACTGAGATAGAAGAGAGAAATTCACCTTTTTAGAGACCCATACGCACAGAGCACAACCAGATTTGAAATGAATATGGATGAAAATGACATGAAAGTCTCACAAGTCCATAATAGATACAAATGTATTATGCAAATTTAGCGCAAAAACATTGTTACCAAGGACAGACACTTTTCTCACTAAGCCCCATGACGGCCTATGAGAGTTGCACAAAATGATAACTTTTTTTAGCAAAAGCGATATAACTTGAGGAATACTAGACCGAAAATTGTAAGGTTGGTACCACCAGAAAGCCAGAATCATCATTGACACCGTTTATAAGTCGTATTTTCATTTGACGGCTTAGATCGGATGTAATTAATATTTTAGCCATCAAATATAGCCAAAAAATGTCACTTTTTACGGAAACATCAATTACATCCGATCTAAGCCGTCAAATGAAAATACGACTTATAAACGGTGTCAATGAGGATTCTGGCTTTCTGGTGGTACCAACCTTACAATTTTCGGTCCAATATTCCTCAAGTTATATCGCTTTTGCTAAAGAACATTTAAAAGGCAATTTGATAGTCAAGATTTCATCTCAGTTTCCATGCACCCTTACGTTAAGATCGTAAAATAACAATCTTAAGTTCGTCTTTCCCAAGACCCCGATTTTGCCGTCTTGAGACGATATTTCGTCCTTTTTGGTGGGCATTTTCCTCAATAAAACGAATGTCCCTTGCGTTGGCTTTATCTCACATCAGCAATTTACGAGAACTGTTGTCATAGTTTTCCGGATGAGAATACGCGAGTAGGGAGTGTCAATAGGAGGGTAATTGAATTTTTGATGAAAATTCAAGTATCCGTAGTAACCCCACCGATTTTGTCTAAAATTTTGCTTTGACGAGATCGCAAGATGGACTTGAGATGAACTTTCCTTGATTTTGTGAAAGACGGGACTCAAGACAGTCTTGTATAAGACGATGTTGTCACAATGATCGTGGTACCGATTTACAATAAGATCTTCGCTGGTCTTAAGATGATCTTACATAAGATAATCTTAAGATGGTCTTATGACGGAGGTTGGTAGTACCACCCACAGTATCACATAAAAATATTCGTATTTTTAATCGGATAGTCAGTGATTATCAAAAACATATTGATGTATATATTAATGTATTTTTTTCTAAAAGGACCACCAGGATCGGGAAAAACGACAGTTGTTGTAGAAATCCTTCTCCAGTTTATACAGTTAAGAGGTGGACTATCAATACTTGTAGCCGCATCAACACATAATGCCGTTGACAATGTTCTGAGTAGATTTTTGAAAGAAAGAGCTGGACGATTCGGTGACGACAAAAGTGAAGATGTGGTGAGAATTACATCGGACATGGATAAAGTCACTATACCGGAACTGCAAAAATGGACTCTAAATGCATTTGTGGGAGCGGATATTCATACAAACGACAAAGCCAAAAAGGAGGCATTAAAGAGATTGCAGAATGCTCGCGTTGTCTTTTCTACTTGTTCTGGGGCAGGAGTCGGTTTACTAAGGTTGCCGGAAGACGATGGTGATGATGTTATCGACGGTCGAAAGAAGAAAAAACAGAAGGAGAAATCATTTGATGTCGTTATTGTCGACGAAGCTTCACAGATAACAGAACCGAATGCTTTAATTCCAATTGTAAAACAGTCAGTGTTTGTTATATTGGTCGGAGATCATGTTCAACTTCGACCTACTGTAAGTCAAGTAGCAAAGGATTCTGAACTAGAGACAAGTCTTTTTGAAAAATTGTATTTGAGTAAAAATTTGTCAGATAATTTCTGCTCAAAAATTATGTTAAATGTTCAATACCGTATGAACCCTTTACTTGCTCAATTTCCTTCAAACACATTCTATAACGGAGAACTGCTATCCGGAATCAATGAAGAGAGCAGAATCATTCCTGCATCAAAATTTCCATGGCCTAAAAAGGGAGAAAAAAATGTAAATTTTCCTGCAGTGTTCATACAATGCCCTTCACCAGAAAATTACGGCACTGGATCTACGTCAAAAATGAATACTGGACAAGTGAAGTTAACGATTGACATAATCAAAAGTTTAACCAGTTCAGCGAGTTCGGGCGATTCGGAATCCCAAGAACCCATTTACTCCATTACAGTTTTGTCCCCATATACCAAGCAAGTAGCGGAAATTCAAAGTAGAGTCAAAGCTGCAAGTTTGAAAGCCGATGTAAAAACAATTGATTCATTCCAAGGCCGTGAAAGTGACATCATCATATATTCTACTGTTCGAGCAAATATTCATAATGACCTTGGATTTTTGGATGACAGACGCAGGATGAATGTTGCTTTAACAAGGGCAAAATTGGGACTCATTCTTATTGGGGAAGAGAGTACGCTATCTGGAAACGATTTGTGGAAGAAATGCATCGAAAGTTGTGAAAAAGTGGTACTATAAAAGATGATTTAATGAAGGAATTCTTTAAGGCAAGTTATGCGTTAAGAGAGAGTTAAGTCGTGGGTCATAAATCAATTTTAGCTGTAACTGAAATAAGGTAAAATCAGTATTTATAGTGTAAAATATTTTTTCGTTTTTAATGGCAGTTTCTTGGTATTTTATTTTTAAATTAATTTTATATGCTGATTTTGTGGATAATGTATGTGAGTTATGAATTTGTTGAGTATTTTGAAAATAAGCTATTAACAATAATATTTTTAAATAAATAAACGTTATTTCTATGTACAAGGTTTTCATTAATATTCACAAAATATTGACTTTTAAGTCAAATATTCCGAAACACCATATTTGGCAGTTTAGACAGGTTCGGTCGGCAGCTTAGGCTCTGTATAGGCTGTAGGTAAATTGCATCATTGCATGTGTTGACAAAATAAGCATATAGGTAATAAATGCATGACGTTGTCACATAATATGTACTGTATAATAACCGCCGAGTATAACTAACTGATAACTATATAACTGTCCCTAACTTCTAAAGTCATCGACCTCATCTAATCTTTCTAATCACTTATTTCTTTCATATACCCTTGTACATAATATGTAGCTGTAGCACCAAGGAAGCTAAGAAACCAGATATCCAAATATTTGCTACCTATACGGAATATATACAGTATAGAACAGAAGGAACAGAGTACAGAGACCGCGCAGCAGATGACAGAAAAGTTAGTATAGTAAATTATAGTATAATAATAAACCAGGGTTGGGGTTTTGCCACCAAATTTTCGTTTCTGCCAGCCGGCTGGCAGAAACAGGTTTAAACCAGGCTATAAATTATAATCAGGCGAAAAGTGGCCGAAACTATATACTTCATTTCAATATGAAAAACAATTTGCAGTTAAAATTCTCAAAACCGTCCATTTTGATGTTGACTGTTTAGATTAGATACACGGCTTTGGACGTCTGCTAAAGAGAAAATGGAAGTCGGCAAGAATGTGATGACCTGGTTTTATATAGCGTTTAGATAAAAATAACTTTAAGTTAAAATAACAAATTGTGAGTTGCAGTAACTTTTTGCCAATAGGTTTTTGCAAGCCGGTTATAACCATAAGTCATATACGCGTCTTAATTGGACAAATTAAAATTGTATGCTTAAATACAATATTTATTAAATTATTATTTATTAAAATATTCTTAACTGCATTAGAGAACGATTCTGAAAATTTAAAGTTAAATGCTCGATCAAGTGAAAATTTAAAAAATTAATTGTCAAACTTTTGAACACTTAGGTTTCCTGTACTTTAACATGCATTGTTTTCAGAAAGCTGCCAAAAAATATAGGATGTTGCAGCGTTCTCCAATATTAATAATAAAAATAAGGGCGCAGATATCATACCACAATGTCTGTAATTTTCAGCTGCCCGTTATTGTAAAATTGATTTTTTTAAAGAAGGTAATTCTACTAGTGTACCTGTACCAGCACAATCAAGTATACACACCTAACGATTTCCGACAAAATGTTTTACAGTTGTTTGTTTGTTATACGGACTCAAACTACATAAGTTAGACGAAATTTATAATAACTATATAAATTGCAGCTCTAAATGGACATAATTACTTTAGCATGAATATTGTTATGCTAAAATGCAAAATAATGTTAAAATTAAATAAAAAACGTAATAATAAGCATAACATGCAAGGTATATAAATAATATTATTCATGCGTAAAATATTATATTACTTCATTTGGCCAGTGTTAAAATAAAAATGCATTTAAGAAATTCGCTTACATGTAAAAGGTACGGTCACAATTGAAGTGACCCTTATCAGCCAGCCAGCGGCCGTCCGCTCTATTTCAAGAGGAAGTGGCCAAGTGGCCGACGTTGGAGAGATAAGCGCCCATAGGCATCGAAAAAAAATTTATTTCCAGTGTAACAGGCCCCGCCCACTTCCACACTTTACACATACGGCTGATTTCTACACTTAAGCTCCGGCCATTAGCCACGCCCCCTTCAAGAACACGTAAGCTTCTCCTACTTTGGGGGCGGGGCATAGTGTGGGCGGGGTGAGTGAAGGCTGATTTCCACAGCAACCAGGTTGCAACGTTGCAAGAGATTTTCGATGCCTGAACTACCGCCACTACTGACTGTCTCAAAGAAGAAAGAAGAGAATAATTGGATTGGAGGCGTGAAGTTGGTGAGATATAAGAAAAGAACAAAGAGAAAAGTACATAATATATAGGTAATATAAAATCACAAATTTTTTCAAACAATTATTTTATGAACATATGGGCTGAATTTAGGCAGCGGTACTTTGTTGCCACTGTCCCCGCTGTCGCCACTGTTGCAGCTGGGAGTTTTGGGGGGTTAGCGGCAACAACATAATAGCGGAGACAGTGGCAACAGCGGCAACAGTGGCGACACGGTACAACCACTAGCGGCGACACGCAAAATCCAGTAGCGGCGACACAGCTAAAACCACTAGCGGCAACACTGACCAGCGGCAACAGAGACACATTGGCTGAATTTAGGCAGCGGGATCTCGTTGCTTCAATTGTCCCCGTTGCCCCAAGTTAAGCCAATTAACCTATTGTCTTTTCCATTTGCCTCCTGTCACTATTTTTGCATCTTTTTTGACCTAACCTAATTAAAAATAAACGTGTTACATTTTTGTTACATGTTTATGTCACAGTTTATTTTTTATTAGGTTAGGTTAAAAAAGAGGCAAAAATAGTGACGGGAGGCAACATATTAAAGTAATAGGTAAAGTGACTAAGCATGGGGCAACGGGGGCTATTGAGGCAACGAGATCCCGGTGCCTAAATTCAGCCGACACATTAATATAGAGCAGCAGTGCACTGGCTTATATTAGGTTTAGCGGCAACAGAGGAAATCAGATTAATGTGTCTCTGTTGCCGCTAGTGGTTTTAGCTGTGTCGCCACTGTTGCCGCTAGTGGATTTTGCGTGTCGCCGCTGTTGCCACCTGTGGTTTTTGTGTGTCGCCGCTGTTGCCACTGTTTCCGCTTTAATGCTGTTGCCGCTGACCCCCCTTACCCCCTAGCGGCAACAGCGGGGACAGTGGCAACAAAGTACCGCTGCCTAAATTCAGCCAACATATGAATGGACCCGGGTATACCACACCACAATTAGACATTTCAATAATTGACCCTCATAGTTTTTATTATACAGGGTGACCCACTAGTCGTGCACGCCTAGTTGAGAACTTGAGAACCAGGACAGCTAGAGACAAATGGTTACCACTGTTGGAAAGAAGAAATTCTAACTTAAAGATTGGTGTATCATACGTAATGATTGAAATGATATTTCGGGTCAAAAAAATTAATTCTATTTGTAAAAACGTGCTACTCCCGCAATGTATTAAAAACTTTTTTTAATGAATTAATTTTTTTGACCCGAAATATCATTTCAATCATTACGTATGATACACCAATCTTTAAGTTGGAATCTCCTCTTTCCAACGGTGGTAACCATTTGTCTCTAGCTGCCTCCCAAGTTATTAACACAAACAATGCGTGCAGGACTAGTGGGTATCCCTGTACGTATTGATGTGGGAACATTAGTAGATGAAACAAAAGTATTAATTTTTCATTGGATTTAGCAAGGTATTTTAAATACCTTGCTAAATTAAGGTAGTTAATTGGATGCTTTTTAAGTACCTTGGGATTTAGCATATACATGTCATTTCTACTATAAACAACATATATGGGTCGCCGAAACTTTAGTTTAACCTAAAAGACTTGAAAATATGAAAATAAAAATAAAATCTGCCACTTTTTGGATCCTTAAAACATACCCACCATTCTATTTCTAACAGACGGGACGGGAGTCGGGACGGGTGATTCCGTGGGGTACACTGATTATACAAATTATACATTACATGTACGACATACGTTATAAAGAACGGTACTAATTTACATGCATCATGCAATGATGCATTAGGTTGAAATAAAATTAGTCACAAAAGCGTTGAAGTACTTTACTGCAGGACCGTAGCCAGGGAGGGCAGGGGGCTGCAGAAAAATTTCGGTCTCCCCCCCCCCCCGAAATTTTTTTCTGGTTGCGGCCGTGCGGCCCTGCTTTACTGCCTTATTTTATAATATGCTTTGTGCTATATAGTGAGAGTACAAAATTGACAGTTTATTGGCTTCATCACATTTAGCTCATTGCAGCATTCCATAATTTCCCCTTCCATGCCCATTTACAAATTAGCCCATCATCGCATGATCATTCATTATTAACGTATTTATTTCGTAATTTATCCACCATAAACACAGCATCTGTACTGTAGGTTGACTATTTAGCACACGGACAGACATTTATTACATAAATAGTCAGGTAAATTTATTCCTTTATCTAAGTTGATCGTTTTTCATAGGCGTCGGAACGTATTTATCTAGGGGGGACAAAAGGGCTTCCTTAAAAAGGGTGGGGGGCACCAAAATAATAAAATATTGGCAAAACGAAGACATATTCGCGCGGAGCGCGAAACTTTTTTGGATTTTTAACCTTTTTTGACAAAAAAATCGCCTTTGCTGGTGCTTATGTAATTTTAGTTTGGTTTTTGGAACATTTTTAGGGGAACATATCCCTTCTGGCCTTATTCGAGGGGGACATTGTCCCCCCTGTCCCGACGCCTATGTCGTTTTTATTACATTATATATAGAGATTATTATAAAGATTATAAATTATAATATATAGGGATGACACGCACAGTCATCTCATTATTAGTCGATTAGTCACACAACACCGTAACAGCTAGCCAAATTCCATTCTCAAAGATGACATTCATACAGGTAGATAAGTGAGTGCAGTGAGTGAGCGCAGACTCTGATGAACTCTGAAGTCTGAATTGAGTCATAATCATGTTGTACCAGTGTTCGGTGACCATCAGGCTGAAATGGATAGGGACCGGTTGAATGTTTTTTGCTCTCAGGGAAGGTGCAAAAATATAGTGACTGGCTCATCGTCACCAGTGTTCAGTGACCAGATGGTTGAAATGGCCAGTTAAAATAATGGCTAGCCGGCTAGTTAAATTGTTTTTGGTCATGAAGAGAAGTTAAAAAGGGGCACTTAAACTGAAAAAATCATCCTTGAATGGATGATAAATTTAAAAAAACTATGATTTTTAGCCATTTTAGCTGGAGGACTGTGTTTCTGGTTATTACCATTTTTAGCCGCCCCGCTGCTGGCTGGTCAATATTTAGCCGGGTAAAATGGAACACTGCCCTGGTATGACAAGATTGGCAAGTACTTATTGTTGTTCACTTTTCAGTTCTGTGGAGTGTTCCATTTTAGCCGGTTAAATGATTTTGGCCAGCCAGACATCTAAAATGGTTAAAAATCGTTAAAAATACTGACTAGCATACACCTAGCATGGAGTTCTTTCTCAACCCAAAGCATACCCTTCGTAAGTAAAATTATTATTTAGTACATGAAGGTACAGTACGGAAAGTAAGGATTGGGATACATAAGTAAAAAAGGTAATAGGCGAAGTAGTTAGCACAAAATTAGCAGAGCCAAACCCATGGAAGAGTATTTAGTTATTCTTTGGCCAAATCTTCCCTACGAGGAGAAGATATATGCGTATTATCTTAAGTAGGTTTGGCTCTTGGTTCGGAGAAGTAAAACTCCAAACAAACCCATTACAAGCAGCCTGCTAGCCATTTGAGCCGGCCACTTTAACCGGCTGGTCTCTGAACACTGGTTCAGTTATTATTTCAGTTATCCTGTGTGTGTCATTCTTGAAAGCCGTCGTATATTTATAATATTCGTATCCAGACACCGCCAGTGCGTCAGCCGTGTGCAGGTGAGTAGTAGTATTGTGGAAGTATTCATTCGTTTCGTGCGTCGTGTAATCGTGTAATAAATCATACACAATAATATTCTATTAGCTTCATAGTTTCTAAATAATCACGAAAAGCAACTAGAAAATAACGTAAAGAGGGGAAGGATAAATAAATAGGTAATATTACATAATATTATAATCTATTGTGATATATTTATATTCTTCACTTTCAACTTTCACTATTTACCTGAGTCTGCAAGGAAGTCTGTATACTGTACCTGTAGCTAGCAGCCTGCTTGCTCTACAGCTAACAGCTGAGCCTTTAAGGTCCGTGTTCCTGACTTTTGGAAAACCCAATTGACTATCAAAATACATGTTAAAATTTTTTGCTATTTTTGATATAACTTCCAGAGTTTTACTCCGATTTTCTAATGAAGTACATTTTCGGAAAGGTAAAAACATTGGCTAGGATTTAAATAGAGAAAATTTTCGATTTTTTTGATTAGTTAGCAGTAGCAATGGTTCAAAATTTTATGGCGAATTTCTATCCAGATGTCATCATTAAAGTGTGACATGTATAAAAACTGAGGCAATAATCGAAAATTTTCTCTATTTAAATCCTAGCCAATGTTTTTACCTTTCCGAAAATGTACTTCATTAGAAAATCGGAGTAAAACTCTGGAAGTTATATCAAAAATAGCAAAGAGAGTTTCATAAAAAAGGTTGAAATGTAAACTGCCTCATACTTGACCGGATGTGCAAGTCATAGAATATCCGACATTGAAGCAATGGACTGATATCAACTTGACATGAGCTAGAGCATAGAGCTTTTTCTCTATGCCAACGCTGATGGTGTCATAATTTTCATAGTGTCATTGCTTGATTACAGTCAGTAGTAATTCGATCCCATGGTTACTACTGATGTCCCACCCAAGAGATAGCAGTGCAATACTCGAAATAATAATGTGGGGAAATGCAAATGTGCCTCTACATCCAAATGTAGCCAGTTCATGGCATGAACAAATTCTTGTGCACATTGGATGAAGATTTTGCAGTGCAGATTGCTGTTGCTATTGGCTCCCTGTGTTAAATAGCTACATACCATTCAAAATTAGGAACTTCCTTGGAAACTTTGAATTTTGTTATTTTGAAGTGTTGTCATTGGCCAAGTCAGCCTTTTTGTGCAGCCTGTTTGATTGAAGTCTAGCTGGGTGCATTCAGTCCACGGGCTGGGAGAAGCCCGTGGTCATGGATACAGCCACTGATCCCCTCGGTTTTATCTTATTCAAACTGGTGGCAGAAGGAGAGCAAAACAAAACACATCCTCTTATTGACTTCACCAAAAGTGGTAGGAGCTACATTTATGAAGATTCTGCAGATTACTGTTGCTATTGGCTCCCTGTGTTAAACAGCTACATAACCCATTCAAAATTATGGAACTTGGGTGTAAACGTAAACATTTTGTTATTTTGAGTGTATTGCACTGCTGTCTTGTGTTTGCATCCTCAGTTAGTTTGTCGGTTAGTAGGGCTATGGGTTTCGGCTACTATTAAGAGCATATTTTTATTCGAATTTCGAAATATTTCAAAATTTCGAATTTCGAAATAATAAAGGAACAGCCACCTTAACTGTTATAACTTCGAATTTCAAATTTGAATGTTCGAATAATATTATCTCCATCGGATATTGTATATTCAGATTTATTTGCCCATCAAAACTAAGGTACAGTAATCAGTAATCAAACAGAAGACAGGTGACAGGTCACCAACTGATGACTGACATAACAGTTGACTAAAAGAGATAAACAAGGTTCGGAACACTTTATTTCATATTTCGGACATCGGATGGTATCGATCAGAAATTGATTGGTGGACCTCATGGCTAAACTGCAGTTATCCGGCCAGGTTTTCCTTCATCCTTACACCCAAGCACCCCTGCACTTGACCTTAAAAATATTTCAGATATGTGAACAACTCTTAAAAATATATTTTTTCAAAATCTGAAATATTTTCAAAGTGGATGTCTATATTTTCATTTAAGTTAGATCAGTTAATAAAGCGGAAATGAGATTCGCTTTGACACACTGACTCTGCACCCCACACCCCAGCACCTTGAAAATATTTCAGATTTTGTACAAACTCTCAAAAATCTATTTTTTCAAAATCTGAAATATTTTGAAGGTGCTGGGGTGCAAGGAAAGGTTGAAGTAAGCCAGCCGTTGCATGAGGGTGAGGAGGGTGAGGAGTGGGAGGGTGAGGAGGGTGAGGAGTGCGAGGGTGAGGAGGGTGAGGAGGGTGAGGCGGGTGAGGGTGAGGAGGTTGAGGTGGGTGAGGCGGGTGAGGAGTGTGAGAGTGAGGGTGAGGAGTACATTTTTTACATTACATATTTGAAGAGTTATATTGGGGAGGAGTAAATAAAATGTAGAATCATCAATTTCTTAATCCCCTGGGGGTAATCTATCAAGGTACTACAAAGGGAATTATTATTAGATACCTGACAAATGTAAGCAGGTTATCT
Organism: Tomocerus qinae; assembly: GCA_020055645.1. Lineage (NCBI taxonomy): Eukaryota > Metazoa > Arthropoda > Collembola > Entomobryomorpha > Tomoceridae > Tomocerus > Tomocerus qinae. The sequence continues at coordinate 45,358,228 of CM034547.1, forward strand.
GAAAAAAAAATTTAATTGTTTTGTTTGTAACTAAGCAAAACAATAAATTAAGGTCGGCCTATACGTTTTAAAACCCTTTATCTATTTATACCCCAAATGGGAATGTTGCTATGTAGAAACAAAAACTTTAAATCGTTAATTTTTTACCAAAATAAAGTTTTAGAATACTAATACAAAAGTGCAAGATTAGCACTGCTGGAGAGCCGAGATTTTACTCCACAAAGTTTACTTTTTTAGTTTTATTGCTTTGCTTCAAAGATTTTGTTTTTACATAAAGCTTTTTTCGTACTAAAATGTCAATAACTACGAAACAAAGCAATAAAACGAAAAAAGTACTTACAACTTTGTAGAGTAGAATCTCGGCTTTTCAGCAGTGCCAATCTTGCACTTTTGTATTAGTATTCTAAAACTTTATTTTGGTAAAAAATTAACGATTTAAAGTTTTTGTTTCTACATAGCAACATTCCCATTTGGGGTATAAATAGATAAAGGGTTTTAAAACGTATAGGCCGACCTTAATTATTGTTTTGCTTAGTTACAAACAAAACAATTAAATTTTTTTTTCAGATAACCTGCTTACATTTGTCAGGTATCTAATAATAATTCCCTTTGTAGTACCTTGATAGATTACCCCCAGGGGATTAAGAAATTGATGATTCTACATTTTATTTACTCCTCCCCAATATAACTCTTCAAATACGTAATAAAGATTTTGTTTTTACATAAAGCTTTTTTCGTACTAAAATGTCAATAACTACGAAACAAAGCAATAAAACGAAAAAAGTACTTACAACTTTGTAGAGTAGAATCTCGGCTTTTCAGCAGTGCCAATCTTGCACTTTTGTATTAGTATTCTAAAACTTTATTTTGGTAAAAAATTAACGATTTAAAGTTTTTGTTTCTACATAGCAACATTCCCATTTGGGGTATAAATAGATAAAGGGTTTTAAAAAAACGTATAGGCCGACCTTAATTATTGTTTTGCTTAGTTACAAACAAAACAATTAAATTTTTTTTTCAGATAACCTGCTTACATTTGTCAGGTATCTAATAATAATTCCCTTTGTAGTACCTTGATAGATTACCCCCAGGGGATTAAGAAATTGATGATTCTACATTTTATTTACTCCTCCCCAATATAACTCTTCAAATACGTAATGTAAAAAATGTACTCCTCACCCTCACTCTCACACTCCTCACCCACCTCAACCTCCTCACCCTCACCCGCCTCACCCTCCTCACCCTCGCACTCCTCACCCTCCTCACCCTCCCACTCCTCACCCTCCTCACCCTCATGCAACGGCTGGCTTACTTCAACCCAAGGAAAACCTGGCCGGATAACTACAGTTTCTAGTTTAGCTTTAGCCGGACCTCATATGATAATAAACTTGAAATAAAGATATGCATTTTTCTCGAAAACCCACGATGTGTCCTATTTTTCGGAATAACGCCCTTTTTAACTTTCTACATAGTTGATTTACTCCGAAAGTTAGTTGTGGAATGTGGACCGATCCGATTGGATGTTTCAGAGAATTTTTTTGATCTGTTTACAAAAGAAATTGGTCAAAGTGTAGGAAGTGGGTCGTGGCGGATACAAAAAATACTCTAAAAATTTTATTGCGGCTACACTTTTTCGGTCAGAGTGTAGGAAGTGTTTCGTTGCGGCTACAAAAGACTTAGAAATTTCTTTTGACGGCAACATTTTTTTGGGACTTATAAAGGCTGGATTTAGGCAGCGGGATCTCTTGCCCCAATAGAGGTTTGCCACAATTGGCGACCGGTCACTAAATTAACATGAATACAGGCATACAGAAAATGTAATTTTTCGGTAACCTCGTTACCGGGCAGGCAAAAAAAATATTTGGTTACCGGGCAGGCAGCGCGAAGCGCTGCCCGCCCGGCGGGCAGTAATTTTGTAAAATCGGGCAGGCAGCCCTCGTAATTTGATAAAAACGGACAGGCAGCACGAAGCGCTGCCCGACTGAACAGATTTTATAATAATAAATGTGGACTTGCGAACCCAAGACCTAACGTAGTTACCGGGCAGGCAACGATTTTTGGCTGCCCTAACCTGGTTACCGGGCAGGCAGCTTTTTGGCTGCCCGAAAAGGGAAGCCCAAAATATTTTGGTTACCGGGCAGAAAAACATTTTCTGTATGCCTGCATGAATAGGTATTGAAATGACTACAGTACCTGCTTGTGTTATCCTGGAATTGTGGGAAACGTCTATTAATTGCCTACGTTTCCTTCGTTGCCCCAAGTTTGGCCACTTAACCTATTACCTTAATTCACTTCTTTCGTTGCCCACATTGCCCCAAAAGTGTTTCTAATCTAATGTGTCTATGTAATCTATTGAATTCGGTGCCCTAATATATATTGCATTCGTTGCCGCCAATATAGTGCACATGCACTACTTTTTACTACGCTTGCTTGGGGCAACGAAATACATTAGATTAGAAGCACTTGGGGCAACGGGAGCAACGAAGCAAATAAACTCTAAAAATGTGTAGCCGCCATAAATGTTGCCGTCAAAAAGATTTCAGAGTCTTTTGTAGCCGCCACGACCCACTTCCTACACTCTGACCACAGAAATGTAGTCTTTGGGATTGGGATACCTCGCTAATTTTGAAAATATTTCGTCCTTCCGAAAAATCCGCCGTAACTTTAGAACGGCGGGTTTTCGAGAAAATGATGTATTGTACCGGCAGAATACAATTGGACGAAAAAAAATGCTGCGCCTCATTTTAGCCTGGTTTAACATGGAGAGTGGGGCGCAGCATTTTTTTTCGTCCAATTGTATTCTGCCGGTACAATATGAGGTTCACCGATCGATTTCTGTAGTCTCGTTACTACCATCAGAAATAAAGTTGAAAGTTTTCCGCTCCCTGGTTCATCTCTTGGGTTTATATATTATAACTCATATTTGTCATAATATCATAAATTCTATTAGTGCCGCGGCCAGACCCCCCCCCCCCAAAAAAAATCGAAGAAAAGAAATTTTTTCTTAAAACCCAAAAATTATTCCCGCGAATATAGTATATATTTTTACTTTTAATTTGTCGGCCCCACTCCCCCGAAATGTTTTTCTGGTGGCGGCGCTGAAACCTATACCTCTATTATGTGCATGAATTTAAGAGATGTGTATGAAAGAAAATTTGAAACTCGATATTGGATCTCAACTAATGATAATGATAACCTATGCAGATAGGGGAAAGTCGTTTTTTTGAAATTTACCGCTTATAAAGCAAATTTTACTGTAATAGCTATAGAAACAGCTAGTTTTCATATTACATCAAATTGACCTCTGAAAATGTCAAAGGTCAACTTTTTGAAACACTCCAATACATCATTGAAAATATTTTGCATAAAATATTTTTGATTATATGTGAAATCCTGACGGGAACAAGGGGGAATCTCGAATGATAAAATTAAAATAACCCTTCAATAAACAAAATGTAAAACTATAAACAAACTTTTATATTTAGGGAACGTCCAACAACACTGTTGTGACTCGAATTTCCATAACATCATCATTTAGATAACGAAAGTGAAAGAACTGAAACAATTTGCATGAGTTGCAATAAATGAGAATTATGGTTGCAGTAGAGGCAGAAAATATTGCTTTTTGCTGTTCGGAAGGTAATCCATCATCTTCTTCAAATCGTTTACTTTTTCCGCAGACAATGGCAACTCCCTTTCGTAGGCTCTAGCTAGGTCCCCTTCCTCTAACAAACTTGAATCCCAGTCTGGACGATCTACAATACGAACCCCAGTCCCGAAAGGAGCATGAATGCGATGAACTTGCCAAGCTTCCGTCGGAAGATGTGTCATCTTAGTTTGTATACTTGCTGGGGCATCCACACACATTTTTATAATATGATAAGCACTAATTTTGAATGTTGCTGGTCTTGGAATAATTTCACATAGAGCGGAGACATCCAAAAAAGTCTTGATTGGCCATTTGTACGACATCAAATGGATTTTTGAGATTTGCGTTTCGAATAATATCTAACCAATCGTCTGGATTATGAATAATCGCCTTCCGCTCTGCTCTTTCTATGGTGGCAAAAGTCGCGATCACACGGCAGAAAGCTATGACCACTAACTAAGCTTTTTCTTTTGCACTTCGGTGAAGTAGCCTTTATGCATTAGTAGTTTTAAAAGGCATACGTTTGAAAAGTTGCAATTTTGTCCAAAGCATCTGTCACTCCACACAACAAGAGTCCTTTCAGTTCCTGGCTGAAGAATTTACTTCATTCCAAAACATCATAGTTGAATTTCTGACTCCCGGTGAACTAATTCCAAAGTTATACGAAGAGTATTTCCGGTAATAATACATTTCACCGTGAGTCAAGCGTGGAGATAACATTATTTTTTGCAAATCAATGCAAATAACAATATAGGTACTCTCTTGTTTTGATTTCAATATATCTTGTTTTAACTCTGTATAACCACACTGGGACATTTCGTGGTGCTTCTCAATTTGTGCTTCTGTTTCAAGTATTAGAGCCTGTTGATTTGGATCACAGTTTTTCAATTTCATACTTAATTTGTCACACAAGCTACAAGTGTCAGTTTTGGGAAGCGCGAAACGTAATTTAGATTTAGGATAATAATAATAATTTAGGATATTCAATGCCGGAGTTTTTCAGAAACTTTCTTTCGACGCTTTTATGGTCATAGAAGTTAACCTTTCTTTTTTTCCCACGGTTTAATTCTTTCAGGTCAGAAGAACTCATTTTTAGTTCTGCCATCTTACACTTTGATAAGCACTCCTTTGAAAATTCAAATTCTTAAAAATTTCCCTCTTCATCATCAATAAAAAACCCTTTACCAGTTATTATTCTGATACTACAGTTTTAGTTGTCATAGACAATTGGTATTTTAATTGATCGTTCGAGATTCCCCCTTGTCCCCGTTAGAAATACATGTTTATTCAGACTGCTTAGTGAAGTAAATAATTAGTCATTATTAAGGACGCTGTTTACGTTGGTTGCTAACGAAAAAAATATAATTTCCAAAATTTAACCCGTCAATTGTCACATCCGAAACCCCATAGTTAACCTACCCGGCCATTCCACTACCTCAAGGGGAAGTTTTGGCAGTGCAATATTGATAAACAAGATGCTATCAAGTCAATAACAAAATGAATTCCATGCGGCATAAACGGCCGTCTTATGGTATAATATTTGTAAATCTATTGGTTAGTACTTTGGTTAGTACTATATCACTATGACTACGGTGTCAATGCTTGTACTTGATGGCCGTTTATGTCACATGGACAATAGACATCTTTGATAGTAGTTATAACAACCATGGTTATAACTTAAACTTACAAGTATGAATGCATTGAAGCAAGATGCAAACAAAAAAGATTTTGTACTAAAGTATTTGTAATAACATTGCCAATGACGACAGGTGGAAATGCTACTATACAAGTCAGTATAGAAATCTTTATAATATAATACACTTCCCCGTTTCCTAGAAACTAATTTTTTGGAATTGCATTGACTTATGCCCTCGGTATTCCATCATCAGCAATTCGGGTCAACCTCCATGCATTTAAAATTCATCATAATATCTTTACATCGACTGTTATAACTTCCGGAGGATCAGTCTGATTTTTATGGGACCTACATTTTGGAACCGTGGACTATCAAGGAACAAAAGTTACCATTCGGAATTTTGATATAGTTGTTTTAAATGCATTTAAAAAAATCAAATTCCCAAAAAAATGAGTCATTTTTAGTTTTTTATAAAACGTTGATGTTTTTGGTCCATTTAAAGCAACTATATCAAAATTCCGAATGGTAACTTTTGTTCCTTGATAGTCCACGGTTCCAAAAATGTAGGTTCCATAAAAATCAGACTGATCCTCCGGAAGTTATAATAGTCGATGTAAAAGATTTTTTAACATGCATTTTGATAGTCCCCTGTGGTTGCTATGCAGGGCCAAAGTGTAACCTTAATGGTCATTAGTTTTAATGGTTTTATAAAAGCCGCATTATGGATATTTATAAAATTGTTGCCTATGCCTATAATATTATATATTATATAGGCTTTTAGTTCGTATCGTATTCCATAATATATATTCCATTATTGAATAAAAGATTTTAATCATTGAGTTTTTATTGTCCTGAAATATTGACATTGATGATATAATAGATTTGACTGCGGACTTGTGGTAGTGCAGTTTAATAAATACAAAATTGACAATGTGGCCTAACCAACCTCAAGGAAATCAGCCTGTGAGTCAAAATATTCAGTAAATCTTCATAAAAATATCTGAATGTATTTCTTTATATATCCATTTGGACACCGTCCTTAGTCATTAGTTAAGTTACCACATTTTAACCCCTTTTAACGGACATTATAGTTTTGTATACTTTTTCTTTTTGTTTGTTTGTGGTATATGCTAATTTGCTAATGGCTGATAGATATATTTGTTGTGTTAAAAGTTGTAAGTTAAGTTCTTCACGTCTTGTCTTGTCAGATCGAGAAAGAGAATATATTTTCCATGTGAAATATACAGAAAGTTATCTTAATCGTACCCATGTAGCTCAATTTTCATTTCAACTTCAACCATAATCATACTAAATAAATAATACTAACTACCAGTGACTTTTGTTTCATTACTGTTTGACGTGTGTTTGTTAATAAGTATACAAACAAATAACATGGTCTCGTGACTGTTGCAATTTTCTTCGTTTTATCCCTCCTTACATTTAAAAAGTTGATATAACTAATTATGATACGATTTTAAATTATTGCAGCCGTATCCTCCTCAACCAGGAGTGCCTTCTTACCCCCCGTCTCCATACTCAGCTGCCCCTGCGTACCCTAGTCCCGGATATCCAACCGCAGGACAACCATACCCAACGGCAGGACAGCCATACCCAACAGCAGGACAGCCATACCCTCAACCTCAACCACTTGGTTTTTCTACTCCTGGAAATACCTCTGCACCATACCCACCAGTCCAAGGTTCTTCACCTTATCACCCGCTACCGGGATCTTCACCTTATCCTTCAGGGCCGGGATCTTCCCCTTATCCTCCAGGGCCGGGATCTTCACCTTATCCTCCAGGGCCAGGATCTTCACCATATCCTCCGGGACCAGGATCTTCACCATATCCTCCGGGACCAGGTTCTTCTTATCCTTCAGCTCCAGGTTCATCTCCTTACGCACCAACTCCAGGATATTCTCCTTACCCATCTGCTGCTCCTGGAAATTCACCATACCCTGCTGCATCAGGAATATCTCCGTGTCCACCAACTCAATATCCAGCCCAAAGTGCTTACGGTCACAGCCCTAGTTCTTCCCCGTACCCAACTCAATCTGTTAGCCCAGTACCTCACCAGGCTATAATTTCATCGGCTGTTGCTAGCAACTATTCTGCCCCATCAGCACAAACGAAAGTCATGCAACAATATCAGGTAGATATGCAGATTCAGATGATTATGAGTGACAGTGAGTGCTACGTATTTGTTAATGTTCATAAATACATAGTGCTAATAATAAACATAGATAGTATAAAGCATGACAATTATTTAAGTATTATCATAATATCGCAGGAAATTCCGACTATCCGTGAAGGACCAATTGATGCAACGAGCGATGCGCAAGTTTTGCGTAAGGCTATGAAAGGCTTTGGAACTGACGAAGCTGCTATAATAAACGTTCTTGCTAAGCGTACAAGTGCTCAACGACAGCAAATTGCACAAGCGTTTAAAACGGGATATGGAAAGGTATATTCTAGTTGAATTTTAACTTCAATTAACTGGATTTTTATGAACAACTTTTTCGAATAAACGCAATGTGATGGAATGAAAGGCTCCGTTTCAAAGGGAGCCTTTCATTCCATCATTCCACCATTTTAAAGGTTGATTTAATTATTTTTTTAATGATTTCAGGACTTGATCAAGGACTTAAAAAGTGAATTAGGTGGAAAGCTTGAAGATGTTGTTCTGGCTTTAATGACCCCAAAATATGAATACTTGGCACAAGCCCTTCACAAGGCCATGAGTGGCATCGGCACTAAAGAAAAGGTTCTTGTTGACATTTTATGCACTGCCACGAACCACGATATTCAGTGGTTAAATGCTACATATTCCCGATGTAATTTCATTATAATAGCTATTAAGTATTTCAGGTTTTCATTATCTCATAGTAAATTTTCTTTGCAAAAATTGTCAACTTTTTAATTGTTTTGTTTTGTTAACAGTGTATAATCGCACTATTGAAAAGGACATCAAAGGAGATACTTCTGGGCATTTTGAACGTCTGTTGGTTTCAATGACCACTGTAAGTTTATGCTTTATACATAAGCTGGCGGATAAGCGTCATACGGAGAATTTTATTTATGTATCTGTTGTCTTCACCCTTTAATTGAATTAATTGTCAAAGTATCATTGATATAAAATTAACCTTATTAGCCTTTTATGAAACCTAAAACTAATTTGTTACTGGCTGATTGCCTGTCATACTGACTTAAAATATGATTGCCAATACTGATAATCAGCATTATAATTTCTGTAAATACAAAGTTTCATAATTGGAAAATGCACATTTATTAACACCATTTTAATGCTCATGACTCCTAACCTAAAACGCAATAAAGTTTACTCTTACTGCTACCCTGATGCTGATCATTTTATTTTTTTTAATATGTATAGGGAGGAAGAAGCGAAGATCCGGTAGCTAATCCCAACACTGCTACCGAAGACGCTCAAAAGTTGTTGCAAGCAGGTAAAAATATACCAAACTAAGCAGAAAAATCTTCACCAGTCGACAAAATATTAAGCTATTTCATATAATTTTTATTAGGTGAAAAGAAGTGGGGAACTGATGAGTCAACATTTAACATGATATTGTCAACCAGAAGCTTCGCCCAGTTACGTTTGACGTTTCACGAGTATGAACGCATCACTGGTCATTCGTTTGAGAAAGCCATTGATAAAGAGTTTTCTGGGGACGTAAGAGCAGGCATGCTTGCCATCGGTAAGGCAATCAATTCTGCTTACTTTTCAAATAGTAAATCCATGCGACTATAATTTCTTAGTTGCAGTGAAGGCCTTGCTCTTGAGGATTGTGATTGCAGTCCGTATTCTTAGGGATTATGCTAATTCAGTTAGAATTAAATCCAGTTGATGTTATCATTAATTTTTTTCAATTTGTTAGTAAAAAGTGCGAAGAACCGAGCTGCTTACTTTGCCGAGAGGCTTCATCAAAGCATTGCTGGATTGGGGACAAAAGACAATGATTTAATCTTCATTTTGGTAACCAGAGCAGAAATTGATTTGGAAAGCATTAAGCAAGAATACCAACGTATGTACGGAAAATCTTTGGCAAACGATGTTGCGGTAAGTGATTGGTTTAGCTAGTTATTTTATTAGTAACATTTAGATAATGATATTCAACCATCTAAGTACAAGTAGATTTATATCTGGAGTATCTACATAATTTTACAATCATGTTTTATTGTTGTTTTAGGGGGACACCAGCGGCGACTACAAAAAGATACTTCTTGCTTTGTTGGGATAGAAGTGAATCACTCACTGCGGTCATTTGAGTGCACAGTTTTGATGACAAATATTACCAAAAACATTTTCAGTACTACTTACAATCAGTACTTATATAGATTAAATAGTCTTAGACACATTACTATTATTTAGCTCCTCGACTCCTGAGTCGAGTTGTATTATTATTGTCATTTCAATATCTAGATCTTTTGTTTCTGATTATTAGAATCTGTAAAGTGAATCAATTCATATTAATGGCTATTTACGACATTGTCATGTAGATAAAACTGTATACACTTCCAGAATTTTTGAAGTTGAAATATTAAATTAAATGTAATAATTAATTATAATTACTATATTGAGATGCATAACTATAATACTATGGACTTGGATATTGGGTGGGAACTATTTCAATGACTGTAATGACTAATAATTGATTATTATAATATTATTGCTGCCTTTCAAGCATTTCTCTGGGACTAATTCTAAAACTGTAAAACTAAGAGACTTCTGTTGAACTTTCAATATTTTTATTTTGTGTATATATACTTAATTGTGCCACATTCAAATTTATTGTCATCTTTAGTATAATATAATGTACACAACTGCCGGTGCTGCCTTTGTACCTGCAAAATTGATTCGAAAACTAAAGACTTTAAACATTAAACATGAATTAAGAAATAATAGCAAATTAATGTTAAATGTATGAATACTGAACAATAATGGTGCTACAATATTGTAACCAGGACTAGGATTGACTTCTTTTCTTAATAATTATTGCTAACCCTCATTATATGTTATATTGTATTACTATATGATAATCATGTACTGTAGTTCAGAGTTTTCCTGTGGTTGACGTCGAAAATGGTATACAATATTATATTTGAACTCGGTGTCATAATATTATACTTCGAAAGTTAGTAACGTATCATAATAATAAAAGTTAGGATGCCCTTGCCTTAGTAGTATTTCCTTGCAATATGTCCTCAATTCATTATACTTTTAAATTAATTAATAAATAATCATGAGATCAAAACTTTTTCCATTTCTTATCTGGCGCACCTATGGCTTAAGATGTATGAAACGGGCTTGTATTGTACCTATCTTTGAAAAGTAAATTAAACTACTTAACTACTTGTACATGCTGTTATTACGTATTGCATATATAATATTAAGTACTTTTGTCATTACTATAATATTATTTAGTAGCAAATTTTTAGTGACTAGTTCAGTAAAGAATGAAATTATTAGTGATCTAATTCCTGTCTCTTAAAACTTAATGACACATGAACTTAATTAAATGAATAAAATTGGTGCAATTGGGTCATTAAATCATCTGTAAAATTTTCATTTCTGTTGGCAATTTATACAATGGGGTGGTCGACAATATATTCAGGATTCCAAAAATGTGCCACACAAGAAAATCGGGTAAGAACTTTAGACAGAATTCTAGGCTCATACTCTGAACTCAGACTTGAGACCACTCCAAAACTTATGAGTGACTTAAGATCACCTTTCCTCAAAATCGGTACCACGATATCCTCATCTCAAGACAATTCTTATAGCAATATCTTTTGTCCATCTTATCGGTACCATGATCATCGTCTTATGACTTAAGATCGTAAAATAACAATCTTAAGTTCGTCTTTCCCAAGACCCCGATTTTGTCGTCTTGAGACGATCTTTCGTCCTTTTTGGTAGGCATTTTCCTCAATAAAACGAATGTCCCTTGTGATGGCTTTATCTCACATCAACAATTTACGAGAACTGTTGCCATAGTTTTCCGGATGAGAATACGGGAGTAGGGAGTGTCAATAGGAGGGTAATTGGATTGTTGATGAAAATTCAAGTATCCGTAGTAACCCTTCCGATTTTGTCTAAAATTTTGCTTTGACGAGATCGTAAGATGGACTTGAGATGAACTTTCCTTGATTTTATGAAAGACGGGACTCAAGGCAGTCTTGTGACGATGTTGTCACAATGATCGTGGTACCGATTTTCAATAAGATCTTCGCTGATCTTAAGATGATCTTACATAAGATAATCTTAAGATGGTCTTATGACGGAGGTTGGTAGTACCACCCCTAGAGTTGTAAAGTAAGATTCCTGAAAATGTTAAAATACAAATTAGCAATAGCCGTGTGCAAAAATACATTAGAATACAATTCAGAATTGCCATGGTTTTTGGTACCCGAATCTAAGTTGTATTGCTTACTGACAATGCATAATCTTCTATGGCCCAGTTATTTTTGCGCAACCCTGTAGATTACAAGACTGGCAGGTCACTTCTTACCCGACACATAGAAATTCTATCTTCTATGGCGTGGTATCCCTTGGTTTCTTTTCTGCTTTATCAGGAGGGTTGAGCTAGACACCTGAGTGAATATCTATAATATAGGGCACATTTTTTGTCCATTATATCCGATTGTTAGTAATGACAACTGATAGGATTTGTCTCTTACTGATAGTTTCAGTCAGCCGTGAAACCGCTATTTGGGAGTTGCACCTGGATACGCATTCTGATTGGTCGAAATTTTTTGAATCCAGCGATCTGATTGGTTATTGCAGTAATGAATATTCTATAGATTCCCCAGATGGGGGAATTTTAACAACATTTTGGAATTACTACAAAATACAATAATATCCATGAATATTATACACAATGTACACAAAGTTTAAACGTTGCAATATATAACAACGAAGTCGAATAATTATGAGTCATTTACCCATAGTAATATAAAAACATTCGTTTTGCAATACACCAGCTATAAACAGAAGTACAAATCGATGTTATATTATGAACATTAATTTAAAACCTTGTTGTTAAAATGCGAATTCAATATAATTTTACTACATTTGGTTACGAAAGATCACATACGTTTACTAAATTGATAACATAGCAATCCCAATAACATCAGACAGAACTCTGTAGAACTCTTCGGCTGAATTCAGGCAGCGGTACTTCGTTCCCGCTGTTGTCGCTAATCCCCGATACCTCCCAACTGCAACGGCGGCAACGAAGTACTGCTGCCTAATTTCAGCCGAACTCTTCCTCTGTTCTGATGTTGTTGTAAGTTGTTATTGCTATTTTGCTATTATCAGTTTAGTAAATGTATGTGATCAGTTGTAACCAAATGAAGAAATGTATTACTGAATGCCAGTTCAGCATCAACGTTTTTTTAGCCCATCACATCGATTTGTACTTCTGTTTATAGCTGGTGTTTTGCAAAACGAATGTTTATATTACTATGGGTAAATGATTCATAATGATAATTCGACTTCGTTGTTATATATTGCAACGTTTAAACTTTGTGTACATTGTGTATAATATTCATGGATATTATTGTATTTTGTAGTAATTCCAAAATGTTGTTAAAATTCCCCCATCTGGGGAATCTATAGAATATTCATTACTGCAATAACCAATCAGATCGCTGGATTCATAAAATTTCGACCAATCAGAATGCGTATCCAGGTGCAACTCCCAAATAGCGGTTTCACGGCTGACTGAAACTATCAGTATGTCTTAAACCCCAGATCAGTGTGCATCGAACGTTATAGGGTGACGATAATAGAATGTTTTGCTCTCTTTCTGCAGCCAGTTTAGATATGAAAACTGGGTGCAGGCCCCGGGGGAATCAGTGGCTGTATCCATGACCACGGGATTTTTCACAGCTAAAAGTCAACTGAATGCACCCAAACCTCAAACTGGCTGCAGAAAGAGAGCAAAACATTCTATTATCGTCACCCTATAACTTTCGATGCACACTGCCCCAGATAAAGTGTCACTTCCTTTTCACTTCCTCCGCAAAGGATCATGCATAAATAAAACAAATGCGTTGCCCCAGGTGAGGAGATTTTGAATTTTATGCAAAATTAGTAACTGAATAGTCCTCTTTTCAGGAGGAAGTGAAAAGGAAGTGACACTTTAAACAGGGTCTTATAGGCAATGGAAAAATGAAAAGTGGGTGGGAAAAACTCGCCCACAGTAGCTTGAGCCCCATGGCTACTCCCCCACATACAGTAATGCAATACCCAAAATAAAAAAAGGTTTGCACCCAAGTTTCGATTTTTGAATGGGATATTGGGTGGCTGCCCAACACATGGAGTCAATAGCAACAGCAATTTGCAGAATCTACACCCAAATTGCCAATGCCATGAGCTTCTCCAACTTGGGTGCAAAATTTTTGTTATTTTGGGTATTACTTTGCCTCCCAACAAAGACTGGTACACAGATCGTGAGTGAAATGCAGTTTCTAGGGCTTCTCAGAGGGGGAAAAATTAAACTTTCGCCGTCATTTCATTTTGTCGGTACACACTTCATCAATTTTCGCCTGTGAAATCAAAATATTCACTTCGCCAAAGTGAAAATCATGAATTTCGCCAGCTCGGTAGTGTGAAAAGAGATCCATATTTTCGCCGTGAAATATTATAGAATAGTATTATCATTTCATAACTTATTTTTCACTTGATTGATAATTTGAGTGTTAAAAAATATGAGCGAATTCAACAAGAATTATCACACCATTGCCATGCGTTACACCATTCGATTCAACCATGTACTACAATTGAAAATCGGGTCACAACTTTGGCAGATTTTGAAAGAATTCCAGATAATGGTACTCTGTATTTCGATTTTGAAGTCTTTTGAGTATTGCAATTCGTAGCTAATAGAAGCTTAAATCAAATGTGTTGCATGTATCTTGCATGTATGTACTCTCTCGCGCATACTATATTGTAATAATATTATTATATGTACGACCAGCCGTCTCAGATGCTTAGGGAATGTTAACCTTAAAAAATAATATTTCGTGCAACTAGCTGTAGCTACACAATAAACTAATATTAATTCACTCCAATAATAATTTCCATAATTTAAGTTATGAGTACATTTATTACCCTCATTTCATACTCATTACATACCCTTTAGTATCGCTTTTAGAAATATCAATCACCATTTGATATATTACATCAATATTCATTAGTGCACCAATTACCGGTGATGACCAATATTACAACAAAACATACATTTACAAATACAAAATTTTTTTCTTGAAAATTATATTAATATATCATAATAAAAATTATCTATGGATTATCTAAGATTATCTATTTATTTGTCCATCATAGAAGTTTAGGTAAACCATACCATTTGTTCTATGTATTTTACAAATTTTTTTTCAAAAATTACGTATTAAAATGTTATATCATATCGAAATATTCTTCGAAATATGTGGATCAAAATTGACATCAGTTACACTTTCCGTTTTACCTTAATTATAACTTAAGTTTTTTTCGACATTTGTGGACCAAAAATGACATCATGTTACATCGTTTTTTTATTAATGAAAAATTTAGCTGTCCCCCTTTTACTTTATCTGGGGTTTTGACCTGCATGTATCTAAAGCCCATAAATTATTGAAAAAGGGGCATTGACTATTACAAGATTCCAACTAATGAGAACACCAATTAAAATGCTAACAATATATTACTACGGAGTACCATCCCGTATTAAGTAAAATCATTGGTTCATCATCAGGTATAAACGTAATGATTTCAATCATCGGCCGCGATGGGATCATTGGATGCGTCAACTGTTGAAGCGTTAAATCTGCATCTATAAAATATAAACATATTATTTTTTAGATTATTGGAAGGAAACCATACGGCAGTTTTTGGAGTTTTTTTATATTAAGGCATGCCGCAGCAGAAAACACAGATGGACTTTGGGGACATCTGTTGTTTCCCCTCCCCACTTTATGCTTTTGAGACTCGTCTGTCAAATAAATTGTGATTTGGTGTGTATATAATTTTTGGTATTTTGAGAAGAAATTTTTTCTTAGATTTCGGAGAGGGGTATTTGTTCTCAATGCCCCCTAAATATAGCCTTAGTCACAAGGTGCGTATAGCAACCAACACCCGATTTATAACAGGTGACGAACCAAGCCCATTTTTCCATTGAAATGTCAGGAATAATCTGCGGGACCAAATGGTCCCGGACTGTCCCAGCTCAGTTCGGTTGCTATAGGTAACAAACTACAACTAAGCTGGGACAGTCCGGGACCAAATGGTCCCGCAGATTATTCCTAAAATAAAGGCTTGATTCGTCACCTTTATTTACATGCACCTTGCCTTGGTCACTATTTTTGCTTCTTTTTTAGCGTAACCTAATTAAAATAGACATGTTACTTGTTTGTTAGGCTTTAACAATGAAACACCTTATTTTTTTTATTAGGTTAGGTCAAAAATAGGGACAGAAGGCAACGCGCGGGGGCCACACAATCAATACATTTAGGTAATAGGGTGGATAAAATCTGGGGACAGCATAGTCTAGGGGTCTTCTAAATGATATTTATACCAATCGCAAAATACAAGGAAAAACCAAGTTACCCTATTATCGATAAAGACGTGTAAAACAACGGGTATAGCCAACAACAACATAAGCAGAAAACCCTGCGGGAGACAGAATTTGCATTTCCGTAGTCTAGGGGTTCACTGACTGATATTTAAAACTAACCGCAAAGCAAGGTACCTTATTTTTGGGAAAAACAATAAAACACTTAGCCGAATGTTTGTAGGCTTCCCCGCCGCAGTGTCTAACTATCCGTCTCTTTGACGAGGCGGTTTCCCTTGTCGTTTTGTAACTCTATGCTGTGGCGCTGCAGATTGTAGTGTGAAAATATATAAGCCTGGTGGAGACAGAATTTGCTCCTCCGGAGACAGTTTTTGGACCTGAGCCTCTTAACTCTTTCGTACTGCTTTGCAACGTAAAGCGTAAAGTCGAAAGAGTATAAATATCTTAACTAGCATTTCCGGAGATTTTGGAACTGAGAGTTTTAACTCAACTGCTTTACAATTCAAATGAGTATAAATATTTTAGCTAGGGACAACAGGGTCAATTTACGTTTACACTTACTTAGCGAATTCAACATAAATGTTTAGCAATTGCTGAAGCAAAATGTAAAATAACTCGGGTAAACTTATGTAAACTAACGTTAAACATAACGCATACCTTCATGTACTAAATTTTATACATGAAGGTATACTTTGGGGTACATGAGTGAAAACGTTAATTTGGGGTTTGGACCGAGAGCCAAGCTGAGATTTATTTGGCCGCATAATATATTCATTCCTATATTCTGTTCTGTTATACTATAATATTCTGACGACAATACGTACCGGTGTGGATATTAAGATAGTGTAACATTCGGTCAGAGTGTAGGAAGTGGGTCGTGGCGGCTACAAACGACAGAGAAAGACAAGTCGGAAAATGTGTAGCCGTCAAAAACATTTAAGTCCCAAAAAAAATTTGCCGCCACCAAGTCTTTTGTAGCCGCCACGATACCACGAAATCCCTACAGGTTTATAAGGGGATGAGGGGGTCTAGAAACTGCCCCACCGGATTGAGGGGTCCCAGATTTTGGTCAAATTTTTAATTTTAAGGTCATTTTCCTATACTCCTGTGCCCCCTTTTCAAAAAAATTTCGCGCCCCTTACGGGGCGCGTACCCGCCCGCCCACCCCCACCCCCGCCCCTCTCCCCCGACACCGGTTTGAGGGTATCTAGACCTTAGGGGTATTTCGTGGTATGGGCCACGACCCAGTTCCTACACTCTGACCGTAACATTCAACATTCTCACACAAAGGAATCTACCCTTGACCGAGAACGAAGGCTATATTGAGGGGGAACAACCCCCTCCCTCGATAACCAAGAACACATTTTTTTCTCAAAATACTAAAATCCTTTTTGGCGTATTTTCAACTTTAACAAAAAGAGACCTAAAATTTTTGCGCAGGAAGTATAGCTCCAACTCCAAGCAACCAACTCCTATCCCCTAGTTCCCCAACATTCCTATCCCCAAACTGCATGTACAAAAGGGCCTGGCCTGAACTATGACGTAAGGACCTCCATGGCGTCATAGTTTGGGCACTTTTACACGTCGCAAGTGCAGTTTGGGGATAGGAATGTAATAAGTTGGAAAATGGCAACTATACCTATTTCTTATTCTGCAACACACAGCATATCGTTAAATATATGTAGTTGATAGTAAATTAAAACAAATACTTTGTACATACCGAAGAACGGACGAAGAAACGAGCCGACATCTAACATAGTTGATAGACGTGACGATAACGATGGCGTTACTACTCCCCACAGTTCCAGACATCCAACATCCCTTTCCTCTACTAATTGTTAGACAAACTATTTTTGATTTTCAGAGTTATTTTTGATTGTCTACAGTTGAAGTTAAAACCTATTATCAATTAATTATAAAATGAGATTAGAATTTAGCAAAGCAAGCCTTAATCAACAGATACACAAAAAATGTTGACGAAATGAAATGAAAAAATACAAAATAAAAATAACTTTTATGCTTTAGGTCCTTCAGATGTCAAAGGTAAATAATAAAATATAACTACTTACTTACGCTTACTGTCGACTCCAACTGTATCGACCTTGCTCACATTTAAATTTAACTGTCAGCCGATAATGCCGTAAAGTAAAGGACCACTTGACCTCTCGTGTAATAAAAGGGACATCAGCCTAGAACTGTACTATTTGCGGCATGGTGCTTGGCCAGCGGCCAAAGACGATCTGTTAGGTGACTGCAGACTTCTGCTGGAAAGAAAAGAAGCCGCTGAAACGGAATGCGGTTCTTGTTCTTGGTTCACGACGCGGGACAGGGACATGGGCATGCATAATATTACTATAGATGCAGATGCAAATAGGTATGTAATGTAAATGTAAAATTCTAAGCGGTAAAGCAAGGATAGGATCGACTCAACACTCAACGGCGACGTTGTGTTTGTAAAAGTGTAATGACTAGGTGTATAATGTACTACCATGTAATACCATGGCCATGTAGTGCGATACGATCCATATAATTTAATGTTTTCGGTAATGTACTCCAACGCATACCTCTGTGTACTAAATTTAGCACATAAAGGTATGCGTTGGGGTACAATATTGAAAACATTAATTGTGTAAAATAAGCTAACAAGCTATAAGCTATTTAACTATAATGGATTTCTGGTAGCTGCGATATATATATGATAATAAAGTGAAAAGATTCCTATTATAATCTACTTCCATGGAACAAGCAGTTACCAAATAAATTTTTAGTGCAATACCACGGAAGTAGACATAAACACATATGCTTCGAAAAATTCATAGATTGAATGGTTGAAGTATATTCAAGGACGTATTTAGGGATGGGCTTTAAAGCCCCCCCCCCGAAATCCAAGAAAAAGGGAATTTTTTTCTCAAAATAGTAAAAAAATTTCGCGCTCCGCGCGATTATTTGCCATTTTAGGCCATTTTTGACTCATTTCCTTCAAAAAATGCCAAAAATTTTCGCGCTACGCGCGAATATATATACTTAAAATATCTATTGGAAATCTAGCCCCCTCCGAAACTCAGTTCTGCATACGTGCTTGAGTATATTTTATACATACAGACTACAGACTGGCAGTGCCGCAGCCAGGGACAGGGGGCCCGCCCCCCCCCCCCCCGAAATTCGAAGAAAAGAAAGGAAAATTTTGCCGTGCCCCCTCCGAAATTTTTTCTGGCTACGGCCCTGCAGACTGGGACTGGACAACAAAATGCTTACTAAAATATCATATAAAATACATTTTATTTGTATTACTGCCATTTTGGTTCCACAGCCTCATGTATTTGTTTTTATAGCCCTGAAAAAATAACATTTACTGTCAATTAAGAAAAAAGCCGTAAAAATATAACCACAAAGAAATATTTTGACTGCCCCGAAAAAAGGTATCCTAAATAAAATAACATCATCTTCTGTTCGTCATTAAACATAAACTACTATAAATGTTTAAATGTTACACGATACAATTATATCGAACAATTAAGAACTATATTATTGGTTAAGTGATTGAATAGAAAAATACATTTATTTAAATATTTTAGGAAATATCGACAGTAGGTTAAAGTATTTACAATTAATTGTACTTTTCTGTACAAACAGTATTTCAACTTTATTTTTTCATTCATATGATCATATAGTAATGTTATGTAAATGTTAAATAAAATGTTAAATTTAGAATTCCATAGTAAGTATAAAAATTATGAATTTATATAAAAGTTAATGACTATTATGAATAGCATGTAGCATTTTTTAGAATCATTGCATTGAAAATAGGACCTTTAGTATTATAATAATAATAAGCATTCAACCGAGTTAGATTTTCGGTAAATTGCTTTACTTTCCATGGAACGGAACTGGAAGTTCGGCTTGGATCTTCATATGAAAATTAGGAAAGTGAACCCGGTTAAAATGGCTCCTACGATTGTTATTAGTAAAAGGCCAAAACCAACCACTGGAGATACAAAAATGAATGCCCCTATTGTGAGGACTTCTAAAATTATTGCAGGAACAAATATTGCATTCATAAATAAAATCAAACTAAGCGTTCTAGATTCTCCTACATCATTTGAATACTTTTTAGTTATGGCTAATGCATTATTAGAATCGTAATCATTGATAGTAGAATTAGTAGTGTTTACATTGTATAACGATGCTGAAGTAGATTTCGAGCGTTTTCTATTTTTTCGTTTTTTCTTTTTCTTCAATACTTTAAGAACATTATCATCCAAGCCAGTAACATCCGAAAAAGAGGTAGCATTTTCATAATTTAAAAGCGAATGCGATTGTCCTATAGAATTTCTATCGACAAACATTTTTTCAATGGGAAGTTGAATCTTGTCTTCGTCTTTCTCTTTAAGTGTTTCTTTCCAGTCACCGAATTCTGCCAATCTCATGACTCGATTTAAAAAAGCATTTGAATTCATTTTCATTTTTGACAGAATTTTTGTTTCGCTCGGAGTTTTGTTTGGCTGCACTCGATTAAAACTTCTGTTTTTCCTAATTTTCTCTCTCAGCTTCTTAGAGTGATGGGAAGACCATATTAAAGTAGGCAGTGTATATGTTGAGACGTAAGTTACTGAATTTGATGAATTGTTAGGATTTCCGTGTTGTACATTTTTAGTGATACTATTTTCAGAAATTCGGTTATCTCGAAGGGCACCTTCTAAAATATAAAATATCTGTTATCCATCCTTCATAATGTATTATATGCAGGCTTTTAGCTACCAGGTTCTACTCGTGTGCTATATATACCATATACATTTTATCGTTATAGGAAGAGTAGGAAAATATGTAGCTTTTCCAACTTCTAATCAGTGCTTCATTTACATCAATATACAATTTACTTATACGACAAAGAAACCAACCGTCAAATATTTTAGCCTTCTTATCTAAAAGTTATTTTTGTGGAAAAGGACGGAAATATAAAGGTATTTGACCATAGTAGTGTATTTTATTTTTGTCTTCAAAGAAGGTGCAAGAACTAGTAAATTCCTAGCCATCTCAAAGTTCACAAAGCTGTTTCTTTGCTGGCTGCATGATAAAGTTCTATAATGGATAAGAAGGTCACTTTGTATTTGGTGTGTTGGACAAGAGATTCATTTGACTATATTACTACCTTTTGGATTTACCTAAACTTATGAGGTAAGGATCGGTAGGATGTTTGAATTATATATCCTGACTACATTTAATACACGATTTTACATTATCCAATGACTATAGGTATTTATTTATTCTCAGTTATTCATTTTCACAATGCGTGTAAAAATAATTATCTACGAAAAGAACTTGCTTTGTCATAAATACTTACCTTTTTCGGCCAAGAAGTCCGAGTCCTTTGTATTTCCAAGAATATTCTATGAATAAAAATAAAAGTATAGTGAACAGTCTAGTGTGTCTACATGGGTATGAAATAGTATGGATACCTCGCTGGTGGGTAGCCGTATATAGACGCATGGAGATTAAAATATTACAAAGTCTATGCATGAATTGTGAATTGCAGGCCATAATAATAATTACCACATTTTTCGTGTATAGGTATGGTCTGGTCGGTTCAATTTACGCTTAAGTGTAAATTGAACCATACATATAGAAATTTTTTTAAAATTATTCTTGATTCCTCTGGCCGTTGCTGTACATTAAAAAATTAGGTTTCTAAGTATACACACAACTGTGCATGCTTTAAAAATTAAGTACCTATAGTATCGTAGACTTGAAAATACTTTAAACTTGTACCCTTATATATGTTTCAAGCTTAACCATTTATTCTTTGGGATTTTTTACATAGTAGTATACAATTG
This sequence comes from Tomocerus qinae, assembly GCA_020055645.1. Lineage (NCBI taxonomy): Eukaryota > Metazoa > Arthropoda > Collembola > Entomobryomorpha > Tomoceridae > Tomocerus > Tomocerus qinae. Next base: position 45,379,935 of record CM034547.1, read on the forward strand.
TACTAAGAAAAACTTCCAATTACTGTATTCTAGTTAAATTTTTGATGATTTGCATCGTCTATACTTTCATTTATGGCAATATGTTAATCAATAGTAAATGGTGTTCTAAAACGAGACGAGAACGAGAGAATAAAATATTTCTTTAATAATTTGTATTTATCTGTTGTAGTATGGCAATTCATGACAGTTTATTTTATAACCACACTCCAATAACCTTCAAGGCCAGTTTCTTTTGAATACATAATATCATGACGAACACTTACCATAAAGAATCCTTGCAACAAAATTGTTTGCAGTATTAAATTATTTACTAAGAGTTTCATTTTTATTATCTTTGATTCTCACAGAGCTTTTAGCACTGTAGAGAACGTAAATGCTAAATATTATGGGAATTGGAAAGTTGTATATATGTATTGATTGGCGACCTTATTACTATGATCTCATTTGAAACGTGTTTAGCACTAGCACTAGTCACTAGCACTCGCTGCTCAAAAACCAAATTTCAATATTGCTAAATGAAAATTTTTTTATTTCACAATTTTGAACTACTTTATTTGATAGCCTACCCGATTTATTATGTAAATATTTGTAATGTTTAAGGGGCAGATCAATTAACTGTTGAGGTAGGTTGTTGCAAATGGTGGTAAAAACAAATATTGACAGATGTATGTCCTTGGGATGATTTTAACCAACTCAGTTCATTTTATTTTAGCAAACAGCAAAATCAGAGCAAATTTCACACTAGTATACATACGTGTACAGTACAGGTAACATAACATTAATGTATAAAGGCATGCTTATGGTTATTCGCACACAATGAAGATGCAGCCTTAGCAAACTTGGGCTACACTTAAGATGTTCATTCTAAATTAGCTGGCTGGTTAGTCTGGCTTTAATTTCTTTTCATGTCTGTGTGTTATGCAAGGTACCTATACAATTTACAGCAGTTAAGTACTGGCTAATAATACGCAATGTTACCTAATACACTTACAAACTAGTGCTGGTTCTTTTGTATGCCAAAACTGTGCACTAGATGTTTTTGCTACGATGAAATTAGAAGTTACATCTCAAAAAGCGTTTAGGAAACACTAATGATTGCATTATTAGAAGTGTTTTATAACATATATGATAACCAAAAATTGTGTGCACGGGTAGCGAAGAGCATCGGTAGTGTGCCAGTAAAGACAGCGATCAATTTTGTATCATAATCATCAAGTGCCAGTGCAATGGCACGCAATGTGGGTTTACTCGCACAAATCTTATAAGATAATAGGTATGAATTATGATGAGTTGTACAGATGCAATTGGGAGATGCACGAGCGGATAGGCTCAGTTAGTTAGGTTATATGGCGCCTTACAAATTCTGACAAACAATGGTTAAGATCTTCATTAAGTAACATAGGTTTTGAATTGACCGGAAGAAAAGAAGGAATAATGGTACTTCTATTTTATATTTATAGAGATGGAGAAAATACATTTATGCTCTTTTTCACTTCCGGATTCAAGAAGCATAAAAATAGTTATCAAAATAATGTCTCCCATTTTGCTATGAAAATTGTAAGAAGATTTTGTGAAATATTTTTGGTGTATCAAAGTAATATTCATTTCACTGTTTCAATTTTATTTCTTTTACTTATGATTTTTACTTATAAGTAATATTATGTACATCATGGGCAAATGTGATAAGGATATTGTAGATAGCATTAGGTTGTTCGGCAGTTTATGGTAATTAGATTATGTATAATATTATTAATGCTTACAACTTTATGATATGATGTGGTACAATGAAATTGGCAGTTTGGTTTAAGTTTGAACTGCCCGTTGTACCTGCCTGCAAGGTATCTCTAGATAAGTTTCCATCTAAGATTAATTTGCATGAATCTAAGCTAAGCTGGCAGTTAGAAGATAGTGATGTGACTATGGAAAACAATTCAATTAACATCAGCAGTATTGTAAATTGTATTTAGACTTGATTCTGTATAGCTGGCAGTGTGAATTATTTTCCGGGTTAGTTAACGTTTTAGCAGATACGATTACTATTATTGTAGTGGAGGTGCTACTGATATTTTTTGGATGAGTAATCTATATAACTATACTGTGTGTACAAGTATACATAGGCAGAATAATACACGATACACAGTATGCATTAGACGTTAATTTTCCACTCAACTGTAATACTATAATAATTACTGCAGTTTTCAGTACAGTAAGAAAAACTTTAATTCAGACAAAAATTAACGTTATCTTAGAAAAAACTAGAGCGAATTCTCTCCATGAACGATTTCATGTCGTGTGTACCTAACATCCTACCCGAGAGCGTATTTGGGCTACCTTAAACGATTTTCTCTACTGCTCGTCAGGTCGTAATTGACATTTTTAAGGCAATTTTTCTCCAATTAAGCTGAATCATCAGATTTGAATTAATTCATCTAGAGTCTGTAGCTTTAAGTTTCTATATAGTACATTGACAGTTTTTCTTATTTGTAAAAGTAAATCTATTTTATTTACGAATAGCATCCAATCAATTTCTACTTGGGCTTGGCTAACAGTAAATAGTAGTATTATTAACCTGTGTTTACGAGAGAAGTTTTAATATTAGTTTTAATAATATTAATAAGTACAACTCAAACTCGTAGTATTGGCCAAAATAGAATCAAAATTCACAACATGATCACAAAAACCTTTCCATATACAAAATACAAAGGTGAAATAATTTGTAAAGTGCAGGGGAAGTAACAAATTGTGATGACAAATTAGTGACTCTTTTAATCTTATTTTCATCTCGATTGCAATTTTAAGCTAGAAATGAGAATATGCCTATGCTTTGATAGCTTGATGCAAGATAGTGTAGATGCCAGTAATTTAACGTCAAATTAAAGTTCACCATTCAACAACGACTAACGCAAAGTCACAGACTTTTTTCTTCCACGTATCCCAAATTAGAGTTGGGACCGATATCACACCAAAATACAAAATCTTAATGCATTACACCATTTATTTAAACAACTATTGGCCAACTATATGCTCAGGCGTATAAAAAGATACAATAACATTAAAATTTATTAAAAAATAGCATATTTAAGTGTACTATAATATCAAAAACTCAAAAAAACAATGCCTATACTACAATATTCGAACCCTATTATAACAATGTTCCCGACTTAGATGGGCAAAATGAAAATATGGCGATTGTTGACCTATATGACCTCTATCTTTTGAGGTGTGACCCATAGTGGCACAACAAACCGTTAACGAGCAATAAATTATAGAAAAATACCATATAAACCTATACTACAATATTCAAACGCGATTAAAACCATGTTCCCGACTTAGGGGGGCAAAATGAAAATATGGAGATTGATGACCTATATGACATCCATCTTCTGAGGTGTGACCCATGGTGGCACAACAAACCGTTAACGAGCAATAAATTATAGAAAAATACTATGTACACCTATACTACAATATTCAAACGGGATTAAAACCATGTTCCCGACTTAGGGGGGCAAAATGAAAATATGGAGATTGATGACCTATATGACCTCTATCTTTTGAGGTGTGACCCATGGTGGCACAACAAACCAATAACGAGCAATAAATTATTAAAAAATACCATATACACCTATACCACAATATTCAAACGCGATTAAAACCATGTTCCCGACTTAGGGGGCAAAATGAAAATATGGCGATTGTTGACCTATATGACCTCCATCTTCTGAGGTGTGACCCATGGTGGCACAACAAACCGTTAACGAGCAATAAATTATTGAAATATACTATATACACCTATACTACAATATTCAAACCCTATTATAACAATGTTCCCGACTTAGGGGGGCAAAATGAAAATATGGAGATTGATGACCTATATGACCTCCATCTTTTGACGTGTGACCCATGGTGGCACAACAAACCGTTAACGAGCAATAAATTATAGAAAAATACTATGTACACATATAGTACTATATTCAAACCCTAATATAACAATGTCCCCGACTTAGGGGGGCAAAATGAAAATATGGAGATGTCACACCTCAGAAGATGGAGGTCATATAGGTCATCAATCTCCATATTTTCATTTTGCCCCCCTAAGTCGGGAACATTGTTATAATAGGGTTTGAATATTGTACTATAGGTGTACATAATATTTTTCTATAATTTATTGCTCGTTAACGGTTTGTTGTGCCACCATGGGTCACACCTCAGAAGATGGAGGTCATATAGGTCATCAATCGCCATATTTTCATTTTGCCCCCCTAAGTCGGGAACATTGTTATAATAGGGTTTGAATATTGTACTATAGGTGTACATAGTCATTTTCTATAATTTATTGCTCGTTAACGGTTTGTTGTGCCACCATGGGTCACACCTCAGAAGATGGAGGTCATATAGGTCATCAATCGCCATATTTTCATTTTGCCCTCGTAAGTCGGGAACATGGTTTTAATCGCGTTTGAATATTGTACTATAGGTGTATATAGTATATTTTAATAATTTATTGCTCGTTAACGGTTTGTTGTGCCACCATGGGTCACACCTCAGAAGATGGAGGTCATATAGGTCAACAATCGCCATATTTTCATTTTGCCCCCCTAAGTCGGGAACATGGTTTTAATCGCGTTTGAATATTGTACTATAGGTGTATATAGTATATTTTAATAATTTATTGCTCGTTAACGGTTTGTTGTGCCCCCATGGGTCACATTTCGGAAGATGGAGGTCATATAGGTCAACAATCGCCATATTTTCATTTTGCCCCCCTAAGTCGGGAACATGGTTTTAATCGCGTTTAAATATTGTGGTATTGGTGTATATAGTATATTTTAATAATTTATTGCTCGTTAACGGTTTGTTGTGCCACCATGGGTCACATTTCAGAAGATGGAGGTCATATAGGTCATCAATCGCCATATTTTCATTTTGCCCCCCTAAGTCGGGAACATGGTTTTAATCGCGTTTAAATATTGTACAGGTGTATATAGAATTTTTTTAAATTTATACACTTAAATATGCTATTTTTTAATAAATTTTAATGTTAATGTATCTTTTTATTAGCAGGAGCATATTGTTGGCCGATAGGTATTTAAATAAATGGTGTAATGCATTAAGATCTGTATTTTGGTGTGATATCGGTCCCAACTCTAATTTGGGATGCGGGGAAGAAAAAAGTCTGTGACTTTGCTTTAGTTCAACAACGCTAGGAGGATTGGCTACAATCCATGACTATAAATGACTATCTTATCTCTAAATTACGTAATGGATTAAAGACTAAGGAGTCTATGCGTGTGAATGCGTATTCTACTTATTGTATAAACGGAAATTATAAATACTTTGACGTCATAATAACTCCGCCTAATGTTATAATATACTATTGTGTAGAGAAGTATAGTAACGCAAGCAACTGGTAACAGTATCACTCAAAAATTTGCGCGAAATTCATAATCAGTCCCGATATTAAACGAGCGGATAATACGTATGCTACTTAACGTGGTTATGCCATTGCCATACCTATACCACGTTATACCTATGCCAGTATACGTAATATCTAGCGCTAATTAGATACGGTTAAACTATGGTAGGATTACAGTTTCCAAATTGGAAGAGATTGGTTTAAAATAACTTACGATCTATAATAATTATATCATTACTACCCGCACTCATGGTTTTACTTTGACGTAAATGTTATTTGCTACACAACAGTGATCCTACCATTGAGTTTTTTATAAATTTAAAATTATTGAATACTTAAAAAAGTCTCTTAACTTGATTAAATGAATGACCAATGTTAACACAATTCTTTGCATTTAGAACAACCAGCAAGAATATTTAAACTGCCTGTAAATTGCAATTGCAAATTGTAATAACAAAAAATATTAAATACTATTTTATTGCTTACTAACGGATTTCGCCAAGACCAGTTCAATGTATCAACTAAAATAATGTACATCATATTTACATTGTGTATAGTGATAGATTAGTAATTTTAGTCACTCTTCTAAGCAAACGATTCGTTCCAATTCCTCCATCAGTGAAATTAATGAAATTATTAGTCAATTTCCAATTTGGCGCAACATTGGTCGCGAAACAAATATTCAACAACCAATCGGTAGAAAATTAAGCATAATATATCCAGATACTGATCGTGAAGCAAAACAACAAAATTGCATTTCCGTTCACAAACCTAAAAGATATCGAAACTTACATTAAAACCCGAAATATAAACGAAATTAAAAGGGAAATGAAAATTATCGTAAACTTATCCTAAATCAAAAACTAAAATTAAATTGAGGATACCCACAGCTTTTGACTAAACCTAATTGAGTTGTTTAAATTCTACTGTTGTTAAGCTGTCATCGTTATATAGTCCAAAATTAGGTACCTGCTGCGGTAATAATTTTAGGTGTGTGGGTAGCGTAACTAGTACATTATATACAACATACATACATACAACAATTACAATTATTATGTTCGTTTTAATGTAATCTGGGTAATCTAAATTGTGTAATACGAAGCAAGACAATGGTCAAACTTTGGCCAAGGATGCGTAAATTGAAAATTGTCTTGCCATTGAATGCTTACCTGTACCAAAATGATGTTTCATGCAAAAAATTTGCAGCTGCGACGGCTTCTTCAGCAGGCGATGGTTGTGGCCCGAGATCTACATTTTTATCGCCATTGCTCAACCCGCAAATAAAATTGCACATTTTACGCCAATTACTTAGCCCTGGTCTCATTCCATGTCGGCAGTTTACTTTAGCTTGACAAAAACAAATTGAAAGTTGACTTTTAAGCGCATTCTTGTATTTACATATTGTTTGTAACAGTGACCTTAATACAGTTTACCTGCAGCTTGATTATTTTCATGTGCTGCATTATTTATTTCCTCCTGTTGCTGATCAATAGGTTGTCTTACTTTGGTGCTATGTCGGGTCCAAAATGTTAACCTTTCCAACTTAAAAATCAATTTTAAAAGTAGATTAGTATATATAATGTTGCAATTTTACTTATAAAACATTGCAAACATCAATTCGAATTAAGAATTCAACCACCGAATTTAGAAACGTCTGCTATCTGTAAAGACAACTTGTTGAAAACAAAAAGGATTTTGAATTCATATGGACTTAAAAATGAACGGTACCCTCTAATAGACATTTTAAGCTGTAAAAATAAAACTGGAAACTGACCTTGTCTGCCTGAATTGGCTCTGTCATAAAACTAATAAAAAATGTGACACAAAATGTTATTATGAATAGAATTCCCGCAAAATGCAAGTAGTGAATTTGTACAATAGTTTTGATCCAAATGGGCCGGATATCCAAGTCAGCTTCAATGAAACAATATTTCATTTTATATTATTTTATGGTTATATTTTGTAATTATTTTATGGACTTAATAATTACCTGACCCACACAAAGGAGCTGCGTATGCAAATTCTAGAACGAATTTCAGCAAACCAAATAGCAACCCAACCATCAAACCCCAAAATGCACCCTAAAACAAAATTTGACACTTCCAAAACTAAAATGATAAGTACAAGACTACACTAAAGTTATTAATACATCCCACATGATTGTTGGTAAATATTTGCATACCACTTCATTAGTTCTGGGTATGAAAATTGCCATTAAGTACACAGCTGTTATAGGAGGAGATAAAAAGTTTTGCACTTGCTGAATGTACACAAATAATTGAGATGCTTTCAGTTCTTTTAGAATGGGCACCCACAAAACAGATATTACTAAAAGAACCAGAACAGACGATCTAAATGCAAACACAAATGATTCAAAACAATTAATTTGGAGAGAAAGTCAATACAAATTCAAAATCATAATTAACAGTGTCTTATCCATCCATACATATATCTCTTTCATACCTTCCAACAATCAAAAGTTCTGCATCGCTGGGCTTCTTACGGAGTCTCGTCCAAATGTCAATAGTAAAAATGGTGGAGCTTGAATTAAAAATTGACGTGAGTGAACTCATTAGAGCAGCCATCATTACAGCTAACATCATTCCTGATAGCCCTGGTTTAATTAGAATTTTTAGAGTGGCAAATAAAGCTACTACTATGGCTTGTATTCGTTGGGAATTTTTAATCCGCTTATTATTACCAATAGGCATGAGACGAATAACCAATTCGGCATAAGCAATATTTGTACATCCAGTCGGAGACCCACAAATGTTGTAGCAAATATTCGGGTCGGTGCAGGCTACGCGATCTGTATAAAGTACCCTTGAAGCCATACCAGGAAGTACCAGAAGGAATATTGGAGTTAGTTTTAAATATCCTGCTAAAATGCATCCTCCCTTTGCGTGACTCATATTTTTGGACGAAAGTGCTCTTTGAACAATCACCTTGTTAATTAAGATATCCATTAAAAAGTATAAATAAACACAGTTTTCTCTAGAAAAATATAAAAATTGTGAGAGAAATGTGAAAATTTGTATAAGGAACCTGATCTGAACAAAAGTACCACATGGATGTAAATGGCAACCCAAATAATAACCCAGTCCAAGGCAGATCCGAATTTCCCGAATGAACACTCCGAATTAAGTGCATTGCATAAACAGGAACTGCTCCACAACTAGTATCATTTCCCAGGCCATCCAATTCAGTACCATCATTCGGGAATGTACTTAACAGCATGTATTTCCGAATGAGTTCTTTATATCCCCCAACAGCATTGAAAGCTAAAAAAATATGTTTTTATATGTATCAATTGTTCCTTTTCCAATTAGTTGAATTTGAACTAACAAAGAATCATGAGAATGGAGGCACCAAACATCATCAGTATCGTCTGTACAAAATCCGTCCATATTACTGCTGTTAGGCCACCAGTAACTGTGAAAATAGCAGAGATGGCTAGGAGAATGAATATTGAGGCATAAAGCCCTTCGTCTCCTTTAAACCCTAAAGCGGTTTGAATAAACAGGGCTCCTGCATACAAATCCGCCTGTGCAGAATTCAAATCAACAATTTTTTTAAATTCCACATACATCAAATGTTAAAATTATGCAAGGAATATCTCTCGATGGCCTTCACAAAACTTGCTTATATGTTGAGTGAAGTTGACATAAATAGGAGGACTATATTAATTATATGTAGAAATCACTTACGGAAATTTTGGTAAATACATAGAGAAGTAAGGCCAGGACAGCCAAATAGATCCTTATTCGTTGACCTCCGAATCTAAGTCTTAGGTATTCCGGCATTGTGAAGACCTCTGATACCATGTAAACGGGTACAAATATCCATCCTAGGACCATCAGGGTGAAAACAGCCTAAAATTTCAACCATTCACTTCAAAACACAAGTATGACTTCGTAAATAGTAGAACGGAAAGAATTAATTGGATTGGAATTTGAAATTTTCTCATCTAGAAGAACAAGGAGTAAATAATGTTTTTTTAAAAATGATTCAATAATTTACACTGAGTTCATAAGCAGCAACGCCAATTCCAGATGCAGCTCCTGAACCAGCTAATCCAATGAAATGACCACTGCCAATATTACTTGCAAATATAGACGCTCCTACGGGAACCCAATGCATATTTTTTGATGCTAAAAAGTAGCCTTTAACGCTGGAACGCTTACTGCTGTATGAGGACTGCAAATTTTAAAATTGATCTTTTCATTAATAGCTAAGCTTACAAAATATTAATTGGCACAAGGTATAAAATATTTGAATTTAAAACACTCTTACGTAAAGGCCAACGAATAAAATTATGATGAAGTAAGCAACAATAACTAAATAGTCCAACCAACTCAATCGGCTAAGTGAGTTTCCTCCGTCCATTTGATGACTACTTTTCAATTTACTTTGCTGTATGGAACACCGAAATTACATTTGTCGTCTCCAACCAAACTCCAACTGAAAATTATCTCCAGCCTTTCTGCTTTCATCACACCGGCCAAAGTTGGAAGTTTGGAGCATGGACAGATGTTTCCGTCCTAATGCGTTTGCAATTAACGTTATGTATCCTCACAACCACAATATTTTTAGTACATATATGTATTAAGCGGCTAAAACATTCTTATAATTATCTGCACACTTAACTACTTAATTAAGACTACAAGTTAGAGCTACCGAAGTCTGTATACACCTACAAATATGATCCGCTAATGGTAAAACTTAAATTAATGAGACATAACACAGGTGAAAATGGGCTGAGTGGTTTGTAAATGTATTTTACTCATTTATTCATTACCGATCTTATATTCAGAAAAATGGGAGCATTTCAATGTTGATCGGGAGCAATTAGAGCATTCGTTTGAATTTTGATGTTGAAACATATGGATACTTCCCGTTTATGCTAAGTTGATTATGTTGTAGCTGCAATAGAAAGTGTTATTTGACAACAAAGAATTATATTATAGTCGTAGCATGGCACGAGTAACTTCATTAGGTTTGGGTGATATTTGACTAGTCGAGTCGGGACTAGTCTGCTTAGGATCGGATTAGGCTTAAGAGGAAGGGTTACCAAGTAACTTGACCTGACCTCGACTATCAAATTAGCCCTAAACTTTTTTTGCCAAATTGGAAACTCCTCCGAGAATACTGGTCGTAGAAAGACAAGATTGGTCTCTAAATTCACAGAAAAACCTGGTTGAGGTCTGGTATATAAATCTAATTCATATTCATCTCCAATTTCGAGATATTGCGAATTTAAAATTAAAACCTTAATATCTCGAAATTGGAGATGAATATGAATTAGATTTATATACCAGACCTCAACCAGGTTTTTCTGTGAATTTAGAGACCAATCTTGTCTTTCTACGACCAGTATTCTCGGAGGAGTTTCCAGTTTGCCAAAAAAGTTTTTTTTAACCTTGTCATAGAGTAAATTTCTATGCCTCTATGCGATTTTAAATCGTAGTCATAGATACTTCCCCATCAAATTTATTTGACCTTTATTGAATTCCCCCGTATTTTGTGTATACCTGACCCTTAACCAATTAAACACAGCTTAAGTAGTCATGCATATTCTCTTTGAGTACAGCAACTTATTTCTTATGCAATTGTAAACTACTATTATTAATAAATAAACTAAATCTGATATACTTTCACGTAATTGCGTGTCTTCTTATTTGTAAAATCGTTGGGAAAAGTCCTTACAGACACTCAGTCCAGATTCGCACGCTTCTTTAATAAGAACATCTCTCAGAATCATTGTACAACTGTCACCGTCAATCGGTTCCAAATCGATCTTTCTCAAAACAGTCTCCATTCTGATGTTGAACATATGTGTCTACAAAGATTATCGAATATATACCGCAAATCAAGAATCAGATGTCATTAAAAGAAGACATGAAAGAATATTGTCGTTGCAAAAAATGTAGAAATTATTGAAGTGTTTTAAGTCATAATTGCCTGAACGGTAATATCAAATTTTGATTGCAATAGGGCGAGAGCGTTTTTATAACTTCTCAGAACTGTTCTCCATACTAGAAGATCAACTTCCTTGTCCATGTATTCTGTCAATCGGAATGCGGTTTCCATTGTTGTATAATCTACGTATTAAAAATTTTGGATTAGGTAACAATGAGGGTTAATTGTTAGTAATTTCACTCACTTCGAATGGCAAGATTAAAATAGTCATCTAATATTTTTGATCTTGCAGAACTACTGATAGCTAAATGGTCGACCATTAATTGTGAGTAGATCTTGTCCACCATTTGATGTGTATACAGAATTCTGTAGTAACCTAAAATCGAAAAATTGATTCAAATAAAGCATGATGCCATTTCCGACTTCGTTTCAGCTATACCATGGAATCGAAGCCAAGATATATTACAAGGTATTTACCAGTTGAATTAGGATTAATTAGTATCAAAGAATCTGTATTCACAGAGATTGTTTTATTCTTTTCCTCCTTAGACATCCAGTAATTCGTGATATTAACTGCATACGATTCCAAATTCCGTGTAGCAATTGCAATAGGGACCCACCATGTTGCATCAGGGTCTACATTTCCTTCTCCTATGAATGCTTCCTTAAATTGCGAAGTACGGAAATTATTCAACCGAACTAAAAACAAACCCTTAAAAAATTAATGAATATGGTGCCTGTGATATTGACAATTCCTCTGTTGATAAAGCTGAAACTCGTAGAAGCGGAAAACTAGATTGTTTTGTCCAAGTATCCATTATGTCTTTCACGCTTGCATTTACTGTGATAACACCTGCTGCATCTGCAGCATTTTGTAAGTCTTGAAATAAATCATCTTGTTCCGCTCCTTGAAATGCCCTAATTCAAAATTTTGATCATCATTGGTCATGTAACCAGGTCATTTTATATTTGTAATTAGAATACTATCAATGAGAAAACCAACATTCGTTTAAGATATGTCCGCAGTCCACTCTGTAGAACAGACTCTGTCAGAAATCCTTCCATCATGCGAATTAAGCACGCTCCCTTGTCATAGATTATTCTATCATAAATCTTATCCTGATCTTCAAGTGTCTGGGGTTCACTTTCTACCGGATGTGTCGATTCACTTGCATCAAGTTCAAGAGCATTTTGATATACATTGACCAAGAATTGGTCCCACGGTTGGAATTCAGGGTATGTCATCTGAACTCCGAGATAAGAGACGAAATTTGCAAATCCTTCATTGAGCCAAACCCTGCATATACAAATGAATTTTTGTCTTTATTATTATCAAAGGCTATATCCTAAATAGTTTATTTTAAAAAAATACCATGTCCAGAATTTGCAAGTTACGAGGTTTCCAAAAAACTGATGCGACACTTCATGTGCAACTACATTTGTAATGCGAAATCGCTGACTCTCAGTCATTTCATCTTTGATGTACAATACAGCTTCCTCTCTATTCTCAAAATACTAAATTACTTGCATGTAAAATAATAATAAACCTACTTTTCTTACGTATATGTGATGAGACCCCAATTTTCTGTAACAAGAAGTGCATCGAAATCTTAGTCTACTATGCAATGTTATTTTATACTATTTGTCTCATTTTGCTTATTAAATGATGAAACAGATGATTTACCTAATGCTGCGAAATAAGGGTGAGGAAGGGCTACACTATCAAGCTTTTGAAAAGAATATTCTACGTCATAATAACGTTCGAACGCAGCCAAAACATTTGCTGTCAGATTAGCCGAGTAGTCTCCACTCCCTTTAGCAATAAGATGAGGAGCTCCGTAAACCTGGAAAACATTATTTAAGTATTAAAATTAAAACAATCATTAAATTGCTTTAATTATACGATTATGGAAGATTGGCATAATGTATGGCAATATGACAAATATAATAAGAAATCGCAGAATTTACGCGAATAGGTCTTGTGCTGCCAGTATTGTGGGCTTCAACGTAATCCCAATTAGATACTATCATGCAAACGAGATAGGTTGACATTGGAACAGTTTCAGCAAACTTATCCCATAACCATTCTTCCAATCCTAGTTTACCAGATCTGCAATTAAAATTGTCAAAAGATTACGAATCTGAATTTTCTTCACCGGGGCACTAAACATGTCAATGTATTGCTTCCCAACGCTTTAATTTTTAATTAGATTTACTATATATATGTACTGATGTCTGTATGCATTATTTTAACAATGAGTATTTTTGGCAATTAGCAAATATTACATGGGCTCAGACGATACATGATGGCTATTAGACAAGGAATGGTAGTTTCTGTGTCGACCAATTGTGATTTCATAGGTAGCTTTCAGATCTGGCTCATCTAAACAAGGAAAGGCTCTGCGGGCTTGGATGGCAGCAAATGTTGTTGTTGCAATATAACTTTATAAAATTTGAGGATTATTTCTAGTCTTAATACGAAATGCTGTAATATTCATTCTATAAAATCTACAATTTAATCTATATAATAAATCATTCAATTATACTTAGTCTGTCCAGTTTCTGGATCTTCATAGGAGGTCAAATACATACCATAAGTCAACGTATCAGAAATTTGGGCGATGTATTCAATATATATTTCATATCGATTATTTACAAGAGTAGAATTTTGGAGATGAATCACGTAAAATTGCCTTCGCTCTTCATATTCTGTTATCAAAATTGTTTCTGGTGCGCTTGAATTTACATTGAGAACCTAGAAATTCCAATTATGGCTAGAAAACATCTTTTCTTAAAGGTAAATTGCTGGAAGAATTTAAAATGAATAAAATCATATTATATACTTAAATGTACCTTAACGGACGTGTCATTAATATTTAGAGCAACTGCATGCAAAACCAGAGCAGAAGTTGGCTCTACGCAATTCACAGTGATCCAAATTCTCCCCGAGGCAGTGAATCTCTGATAGCCGGGAACGATATCTAATATTGGGAGAATTTGTAGACGATAGCTAATGGGAAGGATTGATGTTGGGAGACGATACTCCAATTCTTGTATACTTGAATTTGTAAAAGATACATCTGATCGTGCTAAACGATTTTTAAACTGTTTGCTAGTTGAAGATGATAATGTGGATAGTAGCAGAAGAAACAGAAACAATCTGATATTGCTAGCAATGTTAATATTTTCCATTGTTAAATTGAACTCTACGTGTGGTCTAAGTTTGGGTTGGGATAAAAGTAAGAAAGAAGTAAGTTATAATTTGATCAGGGTAGTAAATGTTCTAAGTTAGGGAAAGTTAATGAATATATTTGCATTATTGTGTGTTTGTATTTACCTACAAAAAGCGGGTTTGCAAATGAAGTGTTTTTAAAAACTTTTTTGTGTCATGATATACACCATCAATCATGATCATGACCAATACAAATGATTTGGTTATCTATTTTCCTGGGGATTAATCCACTATTCAGCTCGACGTAATTTAGTTTTCCTCTCCTGTACAGTACAGATTACTTTTCTGCTTAGAACACACAATGTTATGCAGTAGTAACATATTGAATTGCATTTAAATCTTTAATTTAATGTCCAATTTTGCATTATTTTCACGGTTTTTCGATGAAAATTGATCTTTTAAAGAGGCTGATAATAACTCAGAATCTCGTCTCGTCATTGTAAATTGATTACTCCACTTATGGCCTCGTAGGCTGCTCAGATTTTTTTTGTGATGATTTAAACGGCGATTTTATGATAAGTAGGTACTTTTACGATAAAAAAACTGGCATTCTCATATATTAGTAGTAAATGTTCTTATGAATACATTTTTATTCAAAAGATGTCAATTACTGTTATTTTGAACACTTTTATTTTGTCCAAATAATTCTTATGATTAAATGAATTGCCTCCTTATAGTAGTTATAATGGATATGTCTCTACTAAGCATTTTTCTATTGTGCAATTTTATTCTTTCATGGAGTTGTTTTCATACTGTGCCACGTCTTCCTGGAAAATCTTTACAGACACTCAGTCCAGATTCGCAAGCTTCTTTAATAAGAACATCTCTCAGAATCATTGTACAACTGTCACCATCAATCGGTTCCAAATCAATCTTCCTCAAAACATTTTCCATTCTGGAGTGCAGCAAATGTGTCTACAAACATTGTCGTAAAATATATCAGTGAAT
This sequence comes from Tomocerus qinae, assembly GCA_020055645.1. Lineage (NCBI taxonomy): Eukaryota > Metazoa > Arthropoda > Collembola > Entomobryomorpha > Tomoceridae > Tomocerus > Tomocerus qinae. Next base: position 45,395,447 of record CM034547.1, read on the forward strand.
CATAAAACATGATATATTGTTCTCAAAATAATATTTTCTTTGTAAATATTGGAGAAATAATAGTTTTTATTTATGATAAAATAATCATTTAGCGCAAGTAATACCTAAAGATATTTAACTAGTGGTAGAACATTAACATTAGATTTAATTACCTGAACGGCAACATCAGATTTCGATTCTAGGAGAGCAGTAGCATTTTTATAACTTCTCAATACTGTTTTCCAAACAAAAAGATCAACTTCCTTGTCCATGTATTCCGTCAATCGGAATGCAGTTTGAATGGTTGTGTAGTCTAAATTATTAGTATAATATAGTCATAAGAATATCATCCTTCAATTTATCAACAATATTAGAGTACAAGTAATGGATTTTTAATAAAATTATTCACTCACTTCGAATTGCTAGATTGAAGTAGTCGTCTAATATTTTTGATCTTGCAGAACTGCTGATAGCTAAATGGTTGAGCATTAATTGTGAATAGATCTTGTCCATCATTTGATGTGTATACAGAATTCTGTAGTAACCTAAAATTATAGATTCACCAAAGGAATAAATTTCATTTTTGTTTCACATTTAGGTGCTTTAGATTTGAAGCTAATATTTGAAACGTGCAAGTGATGTACCAATGGAGTAAGGATTAATTAGTATCAAAGAATCTGTATTCACAGAGATTGTTTTATTCTTTTCATCTTTAGATATCCAGTGATTCGTGATGTTTACTGCATACGATTCCAAAGTCAGTGTAGCAATTGCAACAGGGATCCACCATGCTGCCCCGGGGTCAACGTTTCCTTCCCCTATGAATGCTTCCTTAAATTTCCAAAATGCCCACAGATCATAAAGTAATTGGAATTTATAATTATTAGACATATGTCCATATTTATATAAATACCTGTGATATAAATAATTCCTGCGTTGATAAAGCAGAAACACGTAGAAGTGGATAACTGGATTGTTTTGTCCAAGTATCCATTATGTCTTTCACGCTTGCATTTACTGTAATAACACCTGCTGCATCTGCAGCGTTTTGCAAGTCTTGAAATAAATCATCTTGTTCCGCACCTTGAAATGCCCTAATTCATAATGTTGGTTAATATAGCCAGGGACATGTGTATATGTGGTAAAATATTAAATGGAAAAACCAACATTCGTTTAAGATAAGTTCTCAGTCCACTCTGTAGAACAGGCTCGGTTAGAAATCCTTCCATCATGCGAATTAGACTGGCTCCCTTGTCATAAGCTATTCTATCATAAATTCCGTCCTGAGCTTCAAGTGTCTGAGGTTCATTTTCTACCGGATGTGTCGATTGCCCACCATCATGCTGAAGAGCATTTTGATACACATTGACCAAGAATTGGTCCCACGGTTGGAATTCAGGGTATGTCATCTGAACTCCAAGATGAGAGACGAAAGTTGCAAAACCTTCGTTAAGCCAAACCCTGAATATACAAATGCATCTTTATACATCTAATTATGTTATCAAAGGACTTCCTAGATTATTTTAAAAATGTACCATGTCCAGAATTTGCAAGTTACAAGATTTCCAAAAAATTGATGCGACACTTCATGGGCAACTACATTTGTAATGCGAAATCTCTGGTTCTCCGTCATTTCATCTTTAATGTAAAGTAAGGCATCCTCTCTATCCTCAAAACACTAAATTACTTTAACAACTTGTCATGTAAAAGAATAACAAACCCAATTTTCTTACGTATATGTGATGAGACCCCAATTTTCTGTAACAAGGTATATTCACATCAAATTAGGCGATCACAATTTTTTATATCGCCTACCAGCATTTTTATGATTTAGTTAAAATAATCAGATATTTTATTTTACCCATTGCTGAGAAATAAAAGTGAGGAAGAGCTACGCTATCTAGCTTTTGGAGTGAATAATCTACGTCATAATAGCGTTCGAACTCTACTAAAACATTTGCTGTCAGATTAGCGGAGTAGTCTCCACCCCCTTTAGCGATAAGATGAGGTGTTCCGTAAACCTGGACAGTACAATGTAAATTAGTCACAAAGTTTGTTTACCACCATTGATGATGATGATGGACAGACTGGACGATTACAATCTATACAACTGTAACAAAACTTGTAATCATTTACGCGAATTGATCTTGTGCTTCCAGTATTGTTGGCTTCCACGTAATCTAAATTAGACACTATCATGCAAACGAGATAAGTTGACATTGGAATAGTTTCAGCAAATTTATCCCATAACCATTCTTCCATTCCTGGTATACCCGATCTTCACAAGAAAATTATTATTTTGAATCCTTGATTTATATATGTATTATAATATTATAATGTTATCTAATGCACTGATAAAATAGTGAATATTGTTTTTCATAGTCATTATTGGCTAAGGTCATTACATGGGTTCAGACGATACAAGATGGCTATTAGACAATGAATGGTAGTTTCTATGTCGGCCAATTGTGATTTCATAGGTCGCTTTCAAATCTGGCTCGTCCAAACAGGGAAATGCTCTTCGGGCCTGGATGGCAGCAAATGTTGTTGTTGCAATATAGCTTTTAAAAAATTTGAGGATTATTTCTTAACCAATGCAAACTGTTTCATGTACAATTTATTTCTACAACTAGTTAATCGCATATATAAATACTTAGTTTGTCCAGTTTGTGAATCTTCATAAGAATCCAAGTACATACCGTACAACAACGTATCGGAAATTTGGGCGATGTATTCAATATAAATTTCATATCGATTGTTTACAACGGTAGAATTTTGGAGATGAATAATGTAAAATTGTCTTCGCTCTTCATATTCTGTTCTCAAAATTGTTTCTGGTGCGCTTGAGTTTACATTGAGAACCTAGAAATTGGTTCTTATAGATAAATTATTGGAAGAATTTGAAAAGAATAAAATCATATTTTATACTTCAATGTACCTTAACGGACGTGTCATTAATATTTAGAGCAACTGCATGCAAAGCCAGAGCAGAAGTGGGTTCTACGCAATTCACTGTGATCCAAATTCTCCCTGAGGCAGTGAATCTCTGATAGCCTGGAACGATATCTAATATTGGGAGAATTTGTAGACGATAGCTGATGGGAAGGATTGATGTTGGGAGACGATACTCCAATTCTTGTATACTTGCATTTGTAAAAGATACATCTGATCGTGCTAAACCATTTTTAAACTGCTTGCTAGCTACAAATGAAAATGTGGACAGCAGCAGAAGAAATAGGCAAAATCTGCTAACAATGTTGATATTTTCCATTGTTAAATTGAGTTTGGTATATGATTAAAAAGAAACAATTGCCTTAAGTTTACTTTTTAAAGATCAGAAAGTTAAATGTTTAAAGCTGGACAAAAGTAACGAGTGTACATCCTTGTATATTTATTTATTTGGCTACATTAAGTTAACGACTGAAGTTTTCACTTTTTGCATCATATCATCAATCATGAAGAATACAAAATGTTTGGTTATCTATTTTCCTGGAGATTAATCAACTGTTTATTTAGCTTTACGTAGTTTATCTTTCCTCTCATGCACAGTAGTTGGCATTTTTCAATGTAGATTAGACTTCTGCTAATTATTTACCTAAGTGTCCAATTAACATATAAAAACTGCATCTATAATCTTTGCTGTTTTGATTATCATTCAGGGGAAATTCCCAACATTTATTAGCTGTTAACACCCATAAGAGTGGTCAGCGGTAGTTTATGAGACTGTTAAGTTGAATCTCGATTGACTCAGTATTGAAGGTGTAGGATAAAATAAACTGTCATACTGATAAGCATTAAGTAGTATTATTTCATACATTTTTATTCAAGTGATGTTAATTGCTAATTTTGTACCCTTTATTTACAGTTTTTGTTTTATCGAAATTGTTTTCTAAAATTTTGCCCATATTAGTCCTTTCCGTAAACATTTTTGCAACTGGAAAAGATTCATCTTAAGTCTGATGAGAAAAGATTCATCTTTTTGTTAATTAGTTGTTTTGAGTTTTCCACTTCCTAACTGGATTACGAAGCTAGTAAAAATTAAGATTATTTTAAAGTATATTGTCACAAATTGAACTTATAGATATTGAGCATTATTTGCCAGCTTCTTTCGTTGCAATTCCGTCCACAGCTTCGATCAAAGAGAGTCGGTATTTCATCTGAGCGGTTAATGGAGGTACGTAAGCTCTGGGTACCAGGAAAGTGGACAAATTAAATAAATCCAAAAATACCTTGTACCGGTCACTAAAAATGTAGAATAAAATTATCAAGATTTTATTTTTGACTTTTTACTACTAAATATGTTATTGTAAACAATAATTGGGAAGATTTTTCTAGGTACCTCAGTGTTGATCGAAGATAATGATACCCTGAAGAACCTCCGGTTCCCAATTGCTGTGACCCAATCATTCTTTGAACCAAAACCACATGGTTATCTGAAAATAAATAGTTTTAATTTTACCAGTGGTAGTTTTAAAAAATGGGTTAGGTATAGTTAAATCAAATCTGTAATTTACAACGCCATTTTGTAATGAGAGCATCAATGTCCATGAAAGCGGTCAAAAGTTGATGAGGCTGGTTAAATCTCGGTTCATCTCTGTAAAATGTAATGAAAATTGCCCCACGAAGAGCCTTGTGAGAAAAACGACGCTCACCACGTGTCACTAATGCCTGGTGTGTTTTCTCATCAAAAACTGATTCGAATTGCTCACGACGTTTGCGAATGTCATTTAGAAGTGTTGCTTTCACCATTTCATTCGTTTCTTTCTGAAGTCAATGGGAAAGTTATTCAATTCAGTGAAATCGTTTGTTAATACTAGGGATTACAGTAAATATAATTACTAGCATAAACAATGGTATACCTCAGCAGCAGCTTGTTCATTTTTCAACATATCCTCTACCACTGTTTGATATTTTTGCCAGAAATTGAATCCTTGTTCTTCAAGACCAGGAGTACGCTCCAACCATCTATTATATATTTAAATAATGTAATTTATAAAGAACTAAGGCAGAATTCACACCTTTTTGGTAACTTACCCCTGTACTAAATCGCAAAGGGAAGGTTCCTGCTCAGATTGCTTTAGTTGAACAGCAGAAGGTTCATCAGAAAATACACTCATGTAATGATCCTTGTTGTAACGGGCACGATGTTCCTAAAAGCGTCATAGTTAGAATTATTTTTAAACTGTTGCTGTTCCCTTCATCCAAACTTGCAAATTATGAAGATCATTTTGCAAATAATTTCATTATACGATTTAGGGATATTCATTATAGTTTATCCGAATTGCTCACTTGTTTAACACCAAGTTTATTCTCAAGCAAGCGAAACTGCAAAGACTGGAATCCAGATGCAGGCGACAAGTAGTGTCTAAATTCCATGAAATCCAAAGGAGTCATTGTCTCCAGTATCATCACTTGGTCAACAAGAAGCTATAGAGAGTCATAACATTGCATCGTAAATAATCCTTGATAATGACCATGAGTTTGTATTTATAGTTGTGATAGTTCAATGTACACTCATCATCCATGCTTTTTTATTTAAGTTGCATATTATATAGCATTAAATAAGACAGGTATTCATACTTTGAGAATAAGAACACATCGCTGAGTCCTCTTCAGTATCTCCAACATGCATCTTTCATCCATTTCTGCTTTCACAAAAAGTTGACGGATTGAATCCACTTCAAACAAAATCTGTTTGAACCACAATTCATAGGCTGCAGATAGAAATGCATAAAACAGATTGTAACTCATTTGGTTATTTTAAAAGAATTCGAATGGTCCATTTAAAAGGTGACTCGCCTTGATGAGTAATAATAAAAAGATGTTCATCATGAACAAGATTGTTTTGCTCTGCGCTGACCATTCTTTGTGCTCCTAAGACTTTGTCCAGTTGAAGGTATTCACCATACAGCAGTCCGTCATTTACTTCTGCCATGTTGCATCCAAATTGACTGCTGTCACTCCTGTGTGCAAAACGTTGGTCAAAAATGAAGTTTCTCAGATAAAATAATATCTCCATTTTTATGATTTTAAAACGTTGATGTTGATGTGTACTTCCTAATCTTGTCATTTCATCTTTCTTACTTGTATTGCTATAAGTATATTATAATAAAATACTACATAACCATTTCCGCAATAGAGATTTCACATACTTGCGCATGCGAAATACAGCAATTTCTTCTTCTACAAGAAAACTTATTTTTGTTGGATAAAGTAGATATGCACGAATCAAAATTAAATAATATACTGTTGCTGCATATTTAAGAATAGTTATCATAAAATTTAGTATAGTGATATGCAAAATAGACATATAGATAAGCAAGAACCAAATTACATAGTGTTTCATTTAATTAGTAGCTGTCAAAAAATTACTCAATAATTCACTGGATACAGTAAACAGACTTATTAGTAGTCTTATCATTATCAAAGGAGTGTCTCTACTGATTAAGTTAGTGTTTCATCATGATGTAATCCCATACAATCAAAGAATAATATTTCAGCTACTGATACAGATGTGCTTATCTTCTTTAGCATCACTGACGCCTTTGAAATCACTTGTAAAGATAAGGATTAATTTAAAATCTGTTATACATTATATGGTTATACCTATAGCTAAAGATATCACCTTATCAGCAGTAGATGCATTGAACCTGACGATTATAGGAAAGTGGGTTTCTCATCGTGTCATAATTTTTACACAAACGTCCTTTTCAAGAGCCAAAATGGCATGATAATACATTAAATTAACCTAAATATGCATCTATTCATAAGCCTAGCATAGTGCAAGGGATACATACAAGCTAAACGGATATTTATGACTTTGGGAATATAAAATTTTGATTTTAATTTAAGTTAAGACTCATCAGACTACATTGACTAAATCAGCCATGTAGTCACCTTTAACCTGTTCACGAATGATCTTTAACATTTCATCCTTTCATTTCATAATGCTGTAAAGCTGCATCGTTGTAATGTGCTTGTCTGCACTTAGAAAATTACCTTTTCTTCAGCTTTACTTACAGGACTTATTTCATTACCACTCCTATAATATTTGTAAGTTTTCCTCAAGCTAGTCCTTGCTATGGAGAAGCCATATTATACTGAAATTCTATAAGTTTGTTGTGGTGGCCTGTCTCCGTTCTGCTGTCTGTAATACGTCTAATTACCTAAATTTAAATCATATTACTCTACAGACACAAAGTCCCATGAGTTTATTGTCTGTATACTTTTACAAGATATTGATTTTCTTCACGATATGCTGCACTATGAAGTGTAATAAGAAAAAATGCTATAATGGCTATAAATTGATTGATGTGGTATTTACGACAATTTAATATAATGTGATGAGATTTCAGTAAGTAGTAATTACCTTGTGTATTTCTTTGTAATTAATGATCGTTAACTCGTCTTAAACTCTTAAAGTTTTGCTTTGGTATTAAATTAAAAATTTAGTGTACATTAATCCCGGAAAATATCTTATCTGTTAACCATCATGATATTTGATTGAATATTTGGTAGATAATCTCTGTACAATGAATATTGGAAATATTTTTAATTCCAAGCACTTTGAAAATCGTAAATTGTGAATCACAAGTTAGGTTGATGTATTAAATATTAATTGAGCAGATTGAATTCAATTAAAATTAACTTACGTCATTGGACAGGCCATTTTAGCAGGTGCTCTGTTGATTGTGTGTATAACTTCACAAAGAGATGTAAGAAAATGTGAAAGTAGTCTCAACTCTCAAGACGCAGAATATATTTAAGAGGTTGGATTTATTTTATTTATAATTTGTTATCTGCTCCAGTATTAAGTAGAATGCTGTACATGCAGAGTTGTAGGTTGGCCGAAGAAGAGGAACTAACACAAGTGCAGTTGAAGACACAGTTGAAATACTTGAAAATATTAGTAGATGATGTGTATGTGATTTTGCGACAAATGGGTTGAGAAACGTGAAGCCCAATTCGATTAGAGGACAGTGATTGTGCGTATACACACTGGCCTTTTATATAACTTGTCTATCTTCGATCCATCCTGGCCCTACCTACCCTAATGATACAACAATATTCTGAATTATTTCAGAATTGTAATAGGCCAGTAAAAAAGAATGGGTAGTTGTTTCATGTGTATGAATAGGTGCAGCAGAAATTCAACTTGGATAAATATTCAGCCAACCTGTAGTTCGGAGTAATTAGGGCTTATCTGTAGTAGGGTTGTTTTCATAACTTTTTGCTACGAAAATTTTGTCGAAAGAAAAATGTGGAAGTAATACCTATTATACTTATTATAATGTTCCTACTTGCAGACAGTCACGTAGATATCGTGTATAGATACAACAAATTTGTTTTAGACAAGTAAAGAAAAATGCCGAGCAAAGCAAGCGGTAAGTATTAAACCATGTACTTTAGATTTCACCAGTCTGATCTGAAGTTCCACTTGTTCGGTAAACAAATCCAAATCGACCAAAATGCCTTTATGAGATTTCCTACACGGGCGGACCTTAATTGGTCGTTATCCTAGCAATGAATGAGCACAAATAACCCGTCTCAGTCACTGTAAAGCATTTAGTCATCTGTCAAATACTCTTCCACGGAATTTTATATGCAGTAGTACATATGCAATAATAATTATATAATATTTGTGTATTAGCATACTAAAAGTCATTGTATAATATACAAATAGGACTAAATAATATGTTTGGTAATTCAAGCCATTCAAGTTCCACAGTTCCCTACAAAAAACTAAGAAGCTCTAAACAGATTATACATATAGCATTTCAAGCATAAGGGCGAATGTACTTAAGCATGAACCTGTGGACGTGTGGTTATAATTTGATAATTGAGAAGTTCGGAACATAAGTAAAAGGGTGAACTTGATTTGAATGAGTAATGAGAAATATTTTTCTAGTTTGAATACGAGAGGCTATATCTTTTAACTTACGTAATGGTAAAATTACATATTTAAACACGTAAATATAGTAGGTAATAGCTACGTATTAAAACCATACATATTATTATTTTATCATCGTTCCAAATCCAACCAATTATGCAACTGCAAGATGATCTTTGGAATGCAGTGGAATGAATCTCAACCTTTTTGACAAGGACATCCTTTTTCTTGATGTTATAATTCAGAAGGGCTCCTTTATTTGATATCTCACTTTGCCAGACACAAGAATGTCATGATGTTGATTGATTGGTATCGGCCTTACTCAGCACCCAGGAAAGAGCAGAGGAGTATAAAGGTACATTTTTATACAGCTGTAAGCACAGACTGTTTCAAATGAAGGTTATAGCTATGAGATTATCAATATCTTTGCATATACAGCTTTTGGGAATCTTTTTGGCTAAACCTTTCTTACTTCAAATATCCCTTTTGGCAAATTATAAACTGGCAACCAGTCTGATTGGCTACGTCCAACCAAATTCAACATAGCAAAATTAACAGTAAAAAATTCAAGATACATGTCTACTACATACAAATAGTAATATGTAACGGGCCATTTAGTGTTATTGGTCAAAATAAAATAACACAAATAATTGCCAATGCCATGTTACTGTTATATGAATGGCTAGTGAATGAATGGTTATAGTTTGTCAAAAGATTAGATAAAAACGATTGATTGAAAATACACCAGACAAGGAAGATAGACATTAATTGTGAAGTTTAACATGAAAATTTTAGGACAAATTACTTTTAAATTAACAAAAAAGCTGAGAAACTGAAAATGTTTTAAGATTTCGAGTGAGCTGAGTGCCAAAAAAGGATTGCCAACTTGAGAATGAATCATTATAACCTGTATTATTTAATTGATATGTATTAAATTATAATATGTGTAGGTTGAGGCATAGTTCGGAAAATAATTTGCTTTGGGAAATTATCAATTTTTTTGCTTGTTTAGTGATTGCGGTATACACAGACAGGATGACAAGATTACACCGTTGTCAATTTGCTATGATAAGCTGGTTCAGTTGTATTACAGTATAAAGTGCTTAATTGAAACATGTATACAACTAACTTTTGAAAAAGTCATAATATTATTTACATTGATAATTTGTACCGATTCAATCTCTACATAATTATTCTGACGTTTGGAAGACAGATGCAATAAAACCTAAGTTCTATGTAGGAGCTCATGACTGTTAGATGTTGTGCCCCCTATACTCCGATGTACCTAATACAAATATTTCTTCTGGTTATAAATTGCAATACTCAATGTGCTTTGGTCTGTAGGATTCTATTTTAAAGTTCAATTTTTCATTCATAACTGCACCTTTTGAGAAGTCTTCGTGGTCATAAAGGGTCTCCAGGTCCATATTAAGATGTACTTCAAAACACTTAATGAAAAGATCATATCCGGTGCGTCTTCAACGTTTAAAGTATAATGGATTACAAAAAATGACACTGTTTTTCAGTTTTATGTGTATATCATTCATATTAAAGAGTAAATGCGAGTATAAATATCGTCTTAATGATCCAATTCTTGGGATGACCAAGAAAAGTATTTGATTATTTTCCGAGCAGGTTAAAATCTGTAATACATACAAGATTCAAAACTATCGGGTCGTATTATAAGGTAATTTACGACTGCATGTCAGGTAATTGCATGGTAATTAAGTTTACACATTCTAAATGAAACTCTCCTCGCAATTACTTCAAATTATTCGATAGTTTTTGTCCGATTTTCTTATGTATTACATATTTGGAAAGACAAAGGCATTGCCTTGAAATAGATATTTGCATCGTTTACTAGATGCACTTTTTGGATAGATAAACACACGTTTCAACCAAACGGTCTTTCCCAACGTTAAACCTTGCTAAGCTAACCTCATTGCTACAAGAAAATAATTAAGATGTGTGTCTCGTAGAAGAAAACCTGATCTGTTCATGTTATTTTAAGTAAAATACTAAGATGGCTGTGTTGTTGTTGTTGCAGCCTTAAAATATTTGGCAAATGAAAATGTGTCATGTCATATGTCATTCAACGAGCCAAAGAAATTCTATAGTTGGACGGAATACTTTTTTTTATAAAAATGCATGTGCAAAATGCTTCAGTGCACTAAAAGTGTCAAATCATTTGAAGTCTGGGCACTGTGCACCTTTCTTTGTTCTCTATGCCCATGGAAATATTTGTACCTATCTTGGTAATGGTAATGGAAGGAATGTAGTACAAGCGTAGTTCTGTTACCGACTGGTAACGTTTTTTGGCATACACTAATAGCATGCAGATATTATGAAACTACCAATCCACAGTGTACTCATAACAATCATACTCTCATAATTCCCACTGGGCATGGCTGTGATGTGATTTCGTTTTTAGACGAAGCAATATTCGTTTCTATTTTTGCGCTAAACCATATACCACTGGCAAAAATGCATTTCGTTCGGTAGTATTGCTAACAAGCAGTGAAAAGCTTCTTGATTGCTTATAATATTAGTATTCTAATGGGAATACGATATTTAAGATGTCAGTTATGGGATTTATATAATACCGACGCTTTGATCTTTATACGTAAGAAGACATTATTTTGATTAGGTACATGTAATAACACATATTATATCGGCTAGTAATAATCTACATGTTACATATAACGAATCAGCAGACATAAGACAGTTTAAAATCATATTCAACACAGAGTAATATAGAGATGACGTAGCACATTATATAAGAGGCCTGATGACACGGAGTAATAATTGTAACGGCATGAATAGACAATAATTAGACCTTCATCATTGAATTCTTCAGCAAGAACTTTAAAGAGAGTAGCGTGAAGTACATGTTCGCCAGCCAAAATCAGATATACATACTTTATTTGTGTTATGCAATGCAATCACTAATCATACCCGCTAGGAAGGAAGCAAAATGTCATCGGTTATATAAATCTATATAACAGAAGAATAATGTCAACAGTTATATAAAACTAAAGATATACAAAGCAAAGAGGATTTGGCTCGAATACGTTACACATAGTCGGACCCCAACTTTCATGATTCCCCGTGTTAAATAATGAAGCTCGATATTTCATTGCGATGGTTTATTGCTATTTATGAAGTAAAATGGAGAAGATATAATAACGATTTGAAATATAGATATAGATACGTTTTACAAATTGTAGAAGTAATATGTAAAATTAGGCTTTATGCTATCCTACTCCTATGTGTAGACTAATTTTACAATATTCCATCTTTTCGTCCTGAGTAACAGTGACAATTTTTCGCTAGGGAGGTCTTCAGGACATGTTAATTGTGCTGTAGGTCAAACATACGGAGTCAGTTTACACAAAAGCTCTTGCACTGAATTTTAATCGATACCATCCGAGAAATAATGTGAAAATGAGCGTGTGAGGTGAGAATATTGGTCCAAAGGTTCGACTATGGCCACACTATGCTCCTGTTTAGACTTATGGTTATACACGTAATTTAGTATAGGACAACAGCCAGAGAATGTGTAACAGCATAGAAAGAACGGCTATACTTTCGCTATCTTTCTCAGTGATACTATAAAGGCTAATGTTAAGAGAGTCTCCCGCTAATCGTAGTTAACAACAAGTCCGATTGCAAACGGGATGCAAATAACAGCTTTGGTAGAGAATTATGAAGACGATGTAGAATGAGGCATCCGTTTCCTCTCCTCTTTGAGGATACCTACAACGACTAGACTCTTATGTCATCAGGAATCGTCCTATCCCATACTTCCAACAAGCATCTATTTTCATTTCCATTTGAATGCATTTCAAGTTCCTGTTATCTATCTTTCTTCAATGCAAAATCTATTTTGAGCAGAGATCGCTAAGTAAGCGTGCAACCAAAACCTACATTAGCCACAAACCTATCGGGAAAATAACATTTGCTTTTGCCATTTCTCAGTGAGTAAACCAACAGGACGAATACTCAAATCTACGTGTACTAAAGGTAAGGGTAATTCTTCTCGTCCCGATTCCCGACACTGACATAATACATGATCTTTCATTGTAGAAATATTACTCTGTCGTCTTACTAACAAGGTTCACGTGCTCTGTGTCAATTTCATTAAAAAGCCTGTCACCACAAGCAGCATTGGCATTTAACCGAATGCACTCAGAATAAAATTGTTGCTTCCAGTACTTGATATTTTATACCTGTTGAAAATCCGTAGTGTCTGCACTGCTTTAAATCCAAATCTCAGACTTCAGGTTAGTAATCAGAATTACTTAACTACTATCATAAAAACACATTTTTATTAACAATATAATTCGTGCCATAAAATATTTAATTTATCTCCTGTGCACTCTTCACAATAAAATAAATGCACAAAAGATTATTGTTTAACAAAGATATTTAGATGTATATACAGTTGGCCATAAAAGGTGCATGTGAAAATGGTACGAATACTGATATTGTCTTAGAAAATTCTGTGACAGAAAGCGAATGGGATTTTTGGCATTCAATGTCATTACGAAATGACGCAAGTGCAAATATCATGGTAGGTGACGTAACTGCAGTTGATAGATCGTCATTTCTTTTACTCTCGATACTTTTTTAGCTCTGACGATTTAACTTTATTTTTATTGCCTCCGGTGACACTAGTTGACAATTGCCATTTACATACTACCATCTCACATCCATATGAAATCACAATAATATGTTATTATACCTTGTAATCTGCTTTACATGAAAATATTATTATAGCCAAGACTTACAATTTACCTCCATCTTCCAGTAAATTAGCTAAGATTTACTGTAGCGAATACCCATATGAGTTAGGGACCGTAGTCCATAAGTGATGAGTAAAATACATCTTATTGCTCCAATTTATAGAGTAGCTATCTCCATAAATGTCATGCGTGTACCAACTTTTCATATGTAACTCTCAGACTGAATACTTTGATCAATAATTCCAATTTCCCATTTTTTCCTTCGCTGAAAAATGCTGCATCTAGTAGTTTCCTGATTAGCTTCACCGTAATATCTTTGGACCTTCCAAACTTCCAACTCTTTTTATACACCAAATGATATTTTGTTGCCTCCTCTGATTTCAGCTATAGCAGATTTGTAAATTAAACTACAACCTGCTGGTGTTGACAACTAGATGTACCATACAATAGGGATTTTCAGGCCTTTCAATTACTAGAAGTTATTTTTAGTCAGTAACTTTATTCATGGAGGGTATTGATCGTGGTGGAATTGCTTTTACATTATTATACATTTTATCAAGAGACTGTTATAGTTATAGCAATTCTAACCTTCAAACGAAATAGAAGTTTTTCCCTTGGGGCTGAGATATAACCTGTTAATGTTGCTGCCACTTGACGAACATTACGGTTATCTAATACATATTATATACCTGTGTGTGTGAAGATCAACATCTGCAGTCGCAGTAGATAAGGGGATAAAACTGAATCTTCACCTTCAAAGAATTTCTAGTGCATTATAGACAACGTAAAACTGCGAGTGAGCAAGTGCTTACGCAGTAGACTATATTAAATCACCTAAAAAGCTCATTACATGTACACTAAATATTTTGGCAACAACATACTGACAAAACATACAGACATTATACGTAAGGACATGGTTATGGTATAATGTAGTACGCATATATTTGCATTCTATTTACGCTTTATTTACTTTAATTTGGTTAGGAAAGCTATATTTATCACGTATTTTTAATGTTTATTTAACTAAAAGGAAAAAATATGTTTACTCATCACTGAACATTAGCCAAAATAATTTTGGAACTTTTTAAAACTATAATAAAATATAGAGATTTGATTCAGACAGATGCTGTAGACAATGTGATTGTGGTGATTGATAGATTGTATGCAACGATTTGCTACTTGAAATATTATTTACATTTCGCATGCACAAGTTGCATTTGCAAGTTAGACTATGTCCTATAGATTTTACCTTCTTGTCGATCCCCGTGGATCCCCCTGATTCTACACAAGAGTTATCCTGCATGTAATTTATTAGCATAACAATAGAAAGGATCGTCAACAGTTGTACTGATAAAATATACAGCAAGGTAAACAATTAAATTGAATTTGGGCACTAAAGACATCTTGGTAAATGATAGACAAATAAATGATTTTGAATTTATACTCTATATAGCTATAATCTCCATTAAACTGTAAGTGAAGCAATTGACCCATTTACAGATACGTGATATTTTATAATTTGTTTTCCTTCAGCAGTAACCAAAAGGTTGAGAAACTCAACCACTTGAGAATCAAATACAACAAATAGAGAAATTCTGTTACACATAGAAGTACAAAGTTGTGCCTGCAGGATCACTACCAGAATTTTAAAACGTGGCTCATTGCTTTTAGTGCAGTGGGTCTGTCTTAAGTGTGTATCTTAAGTCATAAAGTTGGTACTGCCACGATATTGTAAGACATTGGAAAATTTTATGACATTTCGACTCATTTACAGTAAATTCCTCTCGAATTCCACAACACAAAGTAGAATATAAACACGTGGCTTCGTGCATATAGTTGATAGTGATTGCGTCGTCTTTCTGAAAATCAATTACCCTCCTAATAGTTTCAGTATCAATTGTTGTTAAAATTGTGAAATGATATTGCCAATACATCGCATCGCTTCAAGCGACTCTGTCAAAATTGAGCCGAACCTTACATAATAGAAATCAAAGTTTAATGCAGATACTTAAATAGTACTTTAAATGCTATTCATTCATTGCCATCAATATTACTACTATTACTACAATTTTATAGATACCATAAACGAAAACTGTGTTATTGTTCCCAAGCAGAAATGCAGTATGTCAATATTTAGGTAGATTTGTTAAATTGACTGTGCCATAGATATTAATAAATATAAATGTTTAGCATTAATTTCCTATTAAGGAGGATGTAATGTGCTCTATTTCACGAGTTGCAGACAGACATGTTATACGTATTTTGTTATCTCTATTAATGTAGTTTTAGGTGTCTTCACGAACAAGTATTGCTGTTAAGTGATTTTGCATACATTTCTTAAGTAGTAGTAGCTGTGAGTAGTAAAGGCCTTCAAAGGTTATCAGGTTATCACTTTCCCATTAAAGATTAATTATAAAGATGTGCTTATTGTTTTTTCTTTAGGATTTTATCACGAAGATTATGCGTGGTCCGAGTCAGTGATCCATTTTATTCTAAGAACTGCCAAAAAAATCGAGCTATATAATAAAAGTGTGTAAGGATAAACTGGACTGAAGGTTGTGATTGTGAGTCAATCAAGAAGTAAAGAGCAAGACAGACAGAACGAAGACACCAAAGGAAACAGAACCGAAAACGGAGTCCTTCTTGTATTTAGTTCCGTGTCACTTTGCTGATTTTTCCCAGTTTTCCACCGAAAAACGGATAGATTACCAAAATGAAGAGAGGAACACTTCCGCCATGGATTGTAGAAAATATGCTTTTAGTCACCACAGTTTTCGGTGTCATGATAGGAATAATAATCGGTATGTTTACAAATATTATTTATTTTGATACGGTTCACTTGTGTCTAACTGCATGTTTTTGTTTTCTTAAACCATTTTATTTTTGTAATTGGCACTTTTTAAGGTTTTGCCCTTCGTCCTGCTGCATTAAGTGATACCTGGCAGCAGCTCATATCTTATCCCGGGGAACTTTTTACTAGAGCGTTACAAATGATGATATTACCACTCATTATCTCCAGTTTGGTTGTCGGTAAGATTAATGAATTCATTACTTAAACTAAGTTGCATCTTTTTTACCCGCGCTTTGCATAATTTTAAGATGTACACAGACTCTTAACTCAGGAAAATTACATCTGGTTGATTTATTTATATTTGCATATCTAATTTTAGATTGTAAATAATAGAATATAGAACCTAGAACTTACATCTAGAGTTATGCCAGGAATTCCAATGTGACTTTACACAAATGTTATGTAACTAATTCACAAAGCTATCTAAAATAAGATAAGACAACATGAAGATATTATGCAGGAGATTTATTACAGCCCATTTTAACAGGATACAGAAACCAAATTGAATAAATACCATGTCACAGCCACACTAAGCTGTACTTGTTAGAAATGAATGCCACGTTTGTTCCCTTGGATCATACAGACGTGCAGTAGAATTCCAATTATAAGTAATCTTGGAGAATCTTTTGGCATTTGTTTTTGTCTCAGATTTGGCTCAATTTAGCTTTGTAGTAATTCCCTCATTAGATAAATTAATTAATAAATGAAAAAGCTTCTTTAAGGATATAGAAAATAAAAATGTAATGTAATGATATCTTAAAATTAAAATATAGCAAAAACAATTGCGCAGATTTCTTTTTGGTCGTGGTATTGCAAATAGGAGAGTAATACACGGAATAATTTAAAATATGAAACATTGGTAATTGTTTTTTCCAAAAATGAAATTTTACTTTAATGGGATGATGCTCAAATGCAGCGGTTATCTATCCAAGCTTTCAGTAAATAAAGGTTAACCCTGATAAAAGAAAATCCGGTGGCTCAATAATTGTATTTTAGGTATTATAACTCAAAGTATAGTCTCGCTATGTCCAATATATGTTAGTATTATATTCGATAATATATTGGAATGTTGTTATAATTATAAACATTCCATGTCAAATTATTTACTTTCTGATACGAATGGGTGTTTAATGTTCATTTATCAATATGCTTATAAACTAAAAAGTCTATTTTTGAACTTGACTTTTCATTTGACATTGATCCCTACATACAAATAAAAGATAAGCATGTTGTGTCACGTCATGAACACCAACTTACAATTTACTGCGTACCTAACTGACTGAATGAGGCTCTCTCTGGTCATAACCAGTCCATGTATTGATATTCATCACATAAAAATTGTGTGCATCTTAAGTGTAATAAATCATTCTATTTTTATTTCATCATGAAAAAGATGCAATTTATTGGATTTAGAAGAAAAAACTTAGTAATCAGACCATAGTATTTACGTCATATGCACGTAAGACATAATATCTCGTAATCAATGATTTACATTTGCAAATAAGAATGGCGCACCTTTATTACGGGAATGATGACCATCATAATTCTAATATTTAAATCATTATCAATTGTAACGCATAAAAAGATATTTAATTATGGTTATTGAACTTGTAGTTATCAATTCGAAATGAAATTGTGAAAACAAATACCGTATTAATCGAATTAATTCTCCGGGTTGTTATTGTTTCATTGGTCTTTTTTTAGCTCTTGAAAACGAAGATAATCGAAATAGTTAACCACTTGGTGAATTATTTCGATACGGAGAATTATTTTACAAAACGTAAATTTTTATTGAAATCCGGGTACATAGAAAAGTAAATTGTTCCTCGACTATCATATTCCTCATAACGGGGACTGGGGTTAAGTAAATTTGCTCTCAAATATACCCACAACCTGACCTGACCTACTGAAACTTAGATTGGGATGGTGAATTATTTCGATACGGAGAATTATTTCTCAAAGGCTATTATTTTGCCCCTGAAAACGATAAAAATCGAAATAGTTACCCGGGGGGAGCACTATTTCAATACGGAGAATTAATTCGATTAATACGGTAGTCTATTAATTTATACAAACTGTGGGGCCAATATATTTAAATACTGATGTAGCCATTTTTATTGGGGATAATAGTAATGTAGATAATACAAAAGACGTTAGAGGATACTGTTTAATTTTTTAGGTTCAGCAAGTCTGGATGCCAAAATGAATGGGAAGATTGCAATGAGGACATTGGGCTACTTTGTTGGAACATCGTTTCTTAATGCTATTCTTGGTGTTATTCTTGTTGTCGCTATTCATCCGGGCGACCCTTCTATTCGAGGCCAAGTTGAAAAGGCGCACACTATCGAAGAAAGGAAAAATACTTTGATGGACAACTTCATGGACTTGGGCAGGTCAGACTCAAATCAGAAATTGAAAATAATAAATACTTATTTCCGACTTAGCAAACTTAATCATCTGCAAGTTTTAATGTATTGTTTTCAGAAATATCATACCCAGCAACGTTTTCTCCGCTCTTTTTCAACAAGTAATTTCTGCTTTCATGATTCTAACCAATTGATTCCCTATACATTACATAAAACTACTAATTTTTCAATTATTTTCAGACTCAAACTGTTTACGATAAACTTGCAGTAGGTGAGGGTCACAACGAAACGGAGTATATCAGAAGAATTGTAATGAAGTAAGTTGAAATGTTATACCAGGAACAATAGTTACAAATGTGCTGAAATTATGTATGCTTATTTGGAGTGATATTAAAATTAATTAGCGAACTGTACTATACTACAGAGATGGGACGAATACTCTGGGGATTATAACTTTTGCGTTGCTTTTCGGAACCGTATTGGGTACACTCGGGGAACGATCTCGTAATGTGATAAATGCTTTTCGTGTGATTGATGATGTGATTATGATAATCGTGAAGAAAGTTATGTGGTAAGTAAAAGCATTGAAATACTTACACAATATTGGAATGCAATTATTAATAATAATGTTTTCCTAGGGTAACTCCTTTTGGAGTGGCAAGTCTTATCTGCAGCAAAATCCTAAGCGTGTCCGATATAGCAACTGTGATAGCTCAACTTGGACTCTACGTGGTCACAGTTACAATCGGGGTGCTTCTATACCAATTTATAATAGTACAATTTATATATTTCGGCGTGACACGTAAGAATCCTCTAGTTTTCTACTCTGGACTCCTTCCAGCCATTGTAACTGCATTTACAACTGCGTCTACGTAATAATAAAATTATGATTCCATGAAATTATATATCTTTGATTAGTTATCAAATATTACATAGGTATAATTATTTTGTGGATACAGAGCCGTGGCTTTACCGGTGACCTTTAGATGTATGGAAAACTTGAAGGTGGACAGTCGTATTGCTCAATTTGTTCTTCCTATAGGTGCCACAGTGAACAAAGACGGAACTGCACTCTTTGTAGCCGTAGCTTCGATATTCATAGCTCAGATGAATGGGATTTTTCTTGGAATCGGAGAACTCGCAACTGTTGCGTAAGTTCAACATCCTGCATAGCATTTTCGGTAATTTAATTCAAGCAGGTATTGATTTAGTAATTTGTTAAATTCAGCATTGCGTCAACTGCTGTAAGTGTCGCTAGTGCTAGCGTTCCTAGTGCAGCTTTGGCCTTGATGTTTATTGTGCTCAACGCTGTTGGGGTTCCTACCACTGATATCGGTCTTCTCTTTGCCGTTGATTGGCTTGTGTAAGAAATTCTATCCAACAATTACCACAATGTTAAAAATATCATCATAAGTTAAGTAACTCATGGTCTTGCAATTACAGAGACCGAATTCGGACGACGAACAATCTTTTAGGAGATTGCTACGCAGCAGTATTTGTCGAACATTATTCTCAATCCGAGTTGGAAGCTATGGACAAGCAAAAAGTGGCTTTTGATTTGTCTAAGAGTTATGACAGCAATGGAGGAGTGAATGTCAGTTTGGATGGAGTTTCTGTTGAAACCCCTGCAGACTAAGTACCTGCGTAGTATAAATTACTATTTTAAGAACTTAATGACAAGTCGCATATAAATATCGCATACATAGTAAATAACAATTGTGTAGCAATGAATCTCAAGATCAGTCGCAATGTACATGTCTTATTATATAGCATTGACAAATATTATAGTAGAAATATTTTATTGTTATATGCATCTGTACAATTTAGAGATTTAATGTACCAATGGTCCTGAGACTTAAAACTATACTAGATAAATACCAAAATATTTTCAGGAGATTGTCAACTTATTTGGCTATGATTAGGAACAGTCGAAATTTTAAGAAGAATTTTTATGAATTGACATGAATATTTGAGTGGCAATTTTTAATATGTGTAGTGTACAACTTGAGTGCCAAACTGGAAGAAGAAATGAAGTAATGAAAATGTTGGTTTTAACACCTCAATCTAGATCTACTTGCTACCTATTCAATGTGGCACATTGATAATTCATACAAATGACGATTGACGAATTTTTACTAACGATAATAAGTAGGTAAATACTGGTGCTAAGAATCCGTACGCGTAAACAAAAGACTGACAGTGATCGTTTTTTGACAATGGAAATAAAAACCAAGAATTGTTAGTTGGGGTAATGTTTGTATTCCTGAGTATGGACATTACCCTATGTAACAGCAGAATAACAAAATTTATAGTACATATATGCACAGTACACATTATGAAATACAAGAAGCCCAAAGGAAGGCTATAAAGTTGTAATTGTATTCTGATACAAACAATTTTAGCAAAAGGATACCTTTTGATTTGGTATAATTATGTAACAAGTTTTTTATTGTAGAGTTTTGACTCTCCTGTAGGTTACCATACTGTAGAATATTGTTTAGCTACCTTCTTTTGATATGTAGTGTTATAATTTAATTTTAAAAACAAGTAGGGTTGTATTGACCTTTGTTTGTGGGCCTGATTAGAACATGCAGAATAAAGATCAGTTCATCTACATTATCTATTAAATTTATTTATGCTATTCTATTTAAGTGTACATTCAATTAAATTTCATGAAAACATTAATAGTATATAAACATGAGGCCATCGAGTTGCTGTATAGCTATAGCTATCCATTTTAATTCGAATCTTTTACATGAAATTTTCAAGCACATTTCAAATAAAGCCACGGAGAAAAAGTATTTTCTTGAGTTAATACTAATACTATAAATTACTATTCACATATACCTAACGCAATTTCATTTCAATGTCTTCTGATATATCTCCATTCCAAGCATAAAATTCCTTAAAGTCTTTTTGGTCTCATAGAAGATAATTTCTTAATGAGTGTACCAATTAGTACCCAAACAGTAATAATATGCAATCAGTTTGAAATGGATTTACTTAAATAGACAACAAAATATGTTACTTCTAATTAGGCTGCATATTTTTCTATCGTACATTAACTCCTGTTTCATAATGATCTAACAAATTAGTAAATATAAGTAAAACTCTGATTTTTGTTTGTAATTTCTTAAATCTTAAATTAAAAATTATCGGCTGGCAGTAGTAATTAGGCAACTGTATCACATTTTACAAACATTAGCATTACACAAAAGACAACTTCGGGTATGAAATATTTTTTATCTAAATATTACTACTGCTGTATGTATAATAGCCATCTCACATCTCATCGTTTGAACTCTTCGAATCAACAATACATAGAAAGATTTGAATTTATCGAATTTTGTCCGAGCTGGAAACGGATTCAAGAAGTGTGTCATATCTTCACTAATTGTAAGTCGGGAACAAGGAGATAGAGGTTAAAATATGTAGCAGTATGTGTTGGTATATTAGGCCATCAAAAACATAGCTATCAAGATAATATTAATCGAGATTACTAACATCACAAGCTAAATGCAGATATGCAACTGTAGATACAACAACAACATTATACAACTGTTCCGTATGCATTTAACAAGTCAAACTTCATCATTTAAAAATATAAACATCATAACTTTCTGGTATTAATAATTTATTAACTTAGATTAGTACACATTTTATTCATACCATTTACTAACAATCTAAACAATAACATTGAATTTCAATAACTAAAACATGTAATTAGTTTATGACTACATTATGTTTCTCAGACTTAGTCTATATAAACAAGATAATCAATATAATTTAATTTGCAATAACACTTCAGTTCTAAGTTTTAATGGGATCAACTCCTCTCGAGCTTGTATTAAACGTGTGCATGTCATGTAAATATATACATTACAATTGTCAAACACTTATCTGAGTCTGAAATGTCATTTTGTGTATGTACCTATGGTATGTGTGATTACGCCTCCAAAATTAAATGGGCTTGTGTTATTGTATCAATCAGTGTGGGGATATTTATAAGCTGTTCTCTTCCAATTGTATTGAATAGTTATATGAAACGCGTGGGTAAAACTATAAAATACCCATCTATTTATTTTGTGGGGGCGTACTGTTGTTTATCAATTACCATTTTTTTTATTTTGGCTTTATTGGTGATTAGTTGATTCCGCATCTATAAATAACGATACTAGCATACGATCATTTTAGAAAGTTACTTACTGCTGATTCTGCGACAAAAACGCATCATTGATTTATTTGCATGTAATAAAATATTCCACAGCTGAAAGATGAGCCAATTTCTGGAAGTCGTTTACGAACGCTGCGTCTTAGGAGAGGGTCCACATTGGGATGCGAACTCCCAACAGCTCTACTTTGTGGACATTGTTGCCCAAAATTTTCTCCGCTATACTCCAGCAACTCGTAGAACTACTAAGGTTGATTTAGGTAAAGTACCATAACATCTTTTTTTTCGGCAAAGTATTGGTCAATAATTACCGACATGACTTGGAAGTTTTTATTAGGAAATACCAATGCTAAAAAAATTCTATTCATCTTCAGGTCAACAAATTGGCTTTGCGGTACCAGTTGATGGAAATCCTGAAAAATTCGTTATTGGTCAAGGTAGAAACTTCTCCCTTCTTGAATGGGATGGAGAATCTCAAACACCAACCTCTGTGCGAGTTATTGACACGGTTGACACTGAATATCCTGGAAATCGCCTTAATGACGGAAAATGTGATAGACAAGGTCGCCTTTGGGCAGGTTTGTTGGTTATTAAAAATAAAATTAGTATTTACAAATCCAGATACAGCAATATCATATTTTTATGCTGAAAAAATCTTTTTCTAGGGACGATGGTTGAAAATGGGGAGCCAACAGGCTCCGGTAGTTTTTACGAACTAGATCTGAATGGAACTGTGAAGAAGTTATTCGGAGGTGTTGGTACATCAAATGGTATTGCATGGAATTCTGCTGATAACATAATGTACTATAATGACACGGATACAAGGAAAGTTGATGCTTTCACTTTCGACAATCAAAGTGGAATAATATGTCAGTTTTGTACTATTTTTATAAAAATTATTCTCATGGGTGCATAGGTTACACACATTTTACTAAAAGGTATATTATTTTCATTTTTTCAAAAGCTGGGAGAAGAACTGTGTTTGATGTGGCCCAATCAGGATTGAGAGGAAGCCCTGATGGAATGACGATTGATGCCAACGGAAATCTTTGGGTTTGTCTCTGGGATGGTTATAAGGTACAAGGAGATCTTTCGATTTTTGATTTGAAGCATTAAAAGTATATCTGCCTAATTTATGATGATTGTCTACTTCAAAGGTGGTCCAAGTGGATCCCACTGTCGGAAGAGCGATAGGCGAAATCAACATGCCTGTTAAAGATGTCACTTCGGCTGCATTTGGAGGGCCCAATCTTAACCAACTTTACGTTACTTGTGCTAGTTTCCATGAGGAACCCAATGCTGGGGCTCTCTGGAGGGTTACTAACCTGGGGGCTAACATTCGGGGCAGGGAAGGTGGAAGCAGCTACAAAGGAGCATTGCCGAATAATTGATTCATGTACCTTGATGTACTTATACAAATTACAAATCTAAATATGTTATAGCTATAGATATTAGAAACAGGTTCGGTTGAGGGAATAAATATGTGAAAGATGTAAAATATTCAGATTGCATTTGTTATTTGGTTTTCTTTTCTTTCTGGCTGTATTTTAGAACGGAGTGTTTTTCATTTGAGTATTGTTTTAATTTTAACCTAATAAATATTACACCATGCATGGAAATTAAATCCTTATTCAATCACAATTCAAAAGCAAATGAAAAAATTTAATTACAATTTAAACACAAATAAATAAGCTTTACTACTTGAGGATAGAAAAACTCTCAGTTGTGTTTGATTTTGTAATTTATCAAATTAAGTATCAAGAAAATATTTCTATGTACACAAATAAAGCTACAAAGTTACACAAATGCTAAAACATCATTCCCCGAAAAGAACACTCTAAATGTCATATTTGATTGTCTGGCTCTTATCATATACGCCTATAGGCAATCGTTTATGATTGCATGTTCACCCACGCATTCTTTTATCTACAGCTATGTTAATTTAACACTTTGCCAGTTAAACTGTCCACTTGTAATTAATTAATTTTTCCATAATCCATTTTTCCATAGTTTATGCTCTAGAAAGCTATACAATAACTGTAAATAATTAAGACTACAATAGAATTTAAGTGTGCTGCCACTTGCTATAGACTAAAAATTAAGAATTAGTATGCACGTGTTAGTATGTATCAAATAAATTACGAAACTCCACCATGCAGGAGTATTTTAACCATTTAAATATTGTATACAACAATACCACGGGCCTCATTTCTGATAGAATGGCACTTTGTGAAAGAAATTAATATTCAGTTAGTTTCATAACAGTAATTATTATTGTTTATTAGTTAGAGTCTGGCTGTATTGTACACATGCATGGCTTCCTTCAATCAAACATTTATATCATTGAATAAACTTTGAAAAATAAATTCAATTGGGTCGGAAAGAAAGAAATATAGCTACCTAAGACTGTACCTGTTACCCCTTTGAGTGTTTAAAGTCTAATATAACATTTACAATGGTGGCTTTGATATAGACAATCAATTTTGAAAGAACAAAAACCTACACAAATCTTTTGTTATCAATGATATGCACACGTTTTCTTTAGAATCCCTACTCTGTAATTTTCATTGTCTTTGCAGTACCTGTAAATGTCTCTTCCATTCATCATAATGAACGACATCATACATAACTATAAATACAAAATTGTTACGAATAACATATTGAAAGGGTTAGATATTACGTGAAAATCTTTGTGGTCAGTTTGTTTTGATTTAGTTTAAAACTGTTAATTTATGTAACATTTAAAAGTACAAATTCAATATAATTAGATGTTTCTGTTAACTATTAATTATCTGTTGGCAATTACACTGCATTTTAGTATAAATTGTGGGTTCGCCTACAGTTTTCACCAAATTTTCCCACAATGTGTAATAAAATTTGTTGCGAGTTCCGACTTAATTCTAAATTCTTTAATTTTTAAACAATACATTGTGGAAGGTAGAAAATCTATTTCAAGCTCAATGGGAATAGAAATTTTTGACAATGATCACACTTTTCATAATATACAAAGAGGAACGAGGTTTACATCCTGTCTAGTTCTTGTTTACTTTTTGTCAGCAAATAACTCTTCAATGTCTTTAAAAATGGGTTTAAACGCAAAAATTAAGTCAGACGAAATTCCTCAGTATTTCACAATTGTGGCGGAAACGGAAGATTCTATTAGATCCATAAATTTTCCACTTTCTTCAATAACTCTTCCATCAAAATTTTTAATTGTAACCAAACATTCTTCGTCTCGCAAAATAGGTGTCATATGCTGCTTTTGTGATTTAAAAAATAAAAACAGCATAAAATGGTTGGATGTGAATAAAAACCTTTCCATTAAGGATATCGACCTTGTTTGGAAATCCTTGCACATGAATCACAAATTGACAGCGACAATGGCTCACAAAATAAAATTTTCCGAAATCAAACTTCACGGAACTTGCAGCTTGTATCAGAAAAAGTTTAGAGTTGCATTAAAACCTCGGACGTGTACCCATGTAATATTGAGCCAAAAACATAACTATACACTAGAAGATAAAACAACTTCACAAAAAACAATTATTCATGGTGTTATTTTTGGTAAATATGGAAAAAGACCAAAAAATTGGACATTTCAATGGTTAACAACGGCAGAAAAATTCGAACCTATGATTTATGTGGTTGTTTTTGATAGTTTAGGAGTTAGCATTTCTGCTTTGAAAAATCCTTTCGACTCTAATATCTGGATTTGCTGCATTGCATCTTTAATCATGTTAGCCTTGACGGAAACACTTTTTATAAACAAAAATGAGGATAAAAACAGTTTGAGTGCATTCAGTAATATTGTATTTCTTTGTCAAGCAGCCTTACTGGAGCAAAGCCAATTTACTTTGGTCAAACTTACCAAAGTTGGTAAACAAAAGAACTTCGTTACTACATTTGCATTGATAGGAGTTTGGATTGTAATGTCATTGGTTTTGAGCAATGCTTACAAAGGAACTTTGTTTTCGTTTTTAACAAAAACTCCCAAACCTATAATTCCTGGGAATTTGAAAAGTCTATTGAAGAGCAACTATATCATCGCCGCTCCAACAGAAAACATATTTTCTTATATGAAAAACATGAATACTCTTTTAAACTTCAACAATACCAGAATCGAAAACAATTCTAAAACCTACGACCAACTTTTAAAATCTCTAATTATTATCAACAGTTCAAAAGAAGAATTTGTTCAAGAATTAAGCTTAAGAATTCCTTTCCAGCAATACCATAAGAAGCTATTTTCTTCAACATTTGTATTAGTTGATACTAAAGAAGATATTGAAGATATGAGCGAGTTGTTAAACTTTTTCTCCAGTAAAATCTTAATCCACGGATCTGAAATTTTCCAGTCATTTCCAGTTAGACGAACTCCTTGGATTATCTCCAGAAATTATCTATCCAAGATTGTCCCAAGATCCTTAGCAGCATTGTATGAGTCTGGGATTATTGCAAGGTGGAGAAAATACAATAACATTTTCAAACGGTTCAAAATGGTTTCTGAATTTCCAATGTCAAATCTCAATCCTACATTAAGTCATCTTTTGTTGAGAAACAGTAACATAAACTTCATAAACAAAGGAAATTTCTCCTCAAATTTTGTATTTGACAAGTTTTTAATTACTCTAAAGTTATACCTCATTTTAATTAGTATAGGCTTTTCATCCTTTTTCTTTGAAATTGTTTTACGAAGAATTTTTTTCATCCGTACTGTTTTGTCCATTTACAAAATTTACAGCGTCTTAAAAACTATTTTGTCTGCATTCATCCATCCTTTAAGGTTGTTATTTAATTTGGTTACATCAATTGTCTTGTTTTGTAAAATAAATTTTATGGTAAAGACCCAATTAGAATGAATCATGCAAACACAAAACAGCGGTATAAAATTGTGCTGAGTAGTTATGGTACATAATAATTAATCGTAAGTGCATGTAAAATTTTTTCTGAGATTCTCTTGTCGAATTTGTAATAGTGGATTTATAATGTACCTCAAAATTGTCCCAAATGTCAGAATTTCACTGTTTGTTTTACTAATAAATTATTCTGTATTAAATTCTTTAGTATGCTAAATCGGTACCCGTATATTAATAGTTTCGTTTGAAATTATATATTCATATCAGAAAGAATTGTAGATTTCGTTACAGATCGGTAATAAGATTAACAGTTGCTGCAAATACTAATGGAATGCATAGGAATAGGATGGCATATAAGTGTATTCATGGAACATGCACCTAGTTGTTTTCCAATTAAGCTCATGAATGTCCGACCGGTATTTTTACATTAATTTACAGAATTATTTTCAAAGTCTACAATAATTGCCTGTAGAAGGAAAAATTGAGTAAATCAGTAGCTACAAATTGTTGTCAGGTTTTTAATAGAAAATAAAAATATGCAACTTGTTGTAAATAGTAGTTTCACTTTAAGCGAAATAAATACATAAGTAGTAGCTCTAGTTTTTTGTTGTCTTTGAACCTGTATTTCATAAAGGGAAGTTGATTATATGGTGTAGATGACAAAATTATACAAACAGAAAGAATTGGGTTTATTTCGTGACAGAAGTGTATTTAAACAAAGCATAGCAAATGTTAGAAGAATAAAGACGGGTAAATGTAGGGAGCGAAGCTGAACAGTTCAATGTACATGTAATGTGGTCGTATATGTTCTTATGTTGTGAGTACTCGGCTTCAGCTCGGCCAGCCTACGCAATCGATTCGGAGTGTTTCGCTTTGGGAAGCGCTAGATCCAAAGTAGTTGATCAAAGTGTTCAACACAGCAAGTTGCAAAAATTGTCAAGTAAATCTGCAACCGGGCTACTACAATAACAAACATTAATCTTCACCACATCTGATTATCTAAACTAAACACACTAGTCTGTGTGCATGTGCTGAACCTCTCCAAAGATAATTTAATCTTCACCAATCTATCTCTTCCAATTGTTCTAATTAATTCTGCTCGTTTTGTTCTGTGTTGGGTGTGTGTTTCTACACTCAAGATCTGTGTGGTCTCTGACCTTTCTGAATTTACAGGCTCATTATTCACTAATTAATGCTACACCAAACCTTTCTCCAGTGATCCTTCATTCTACAGTGCTTTTTCGGCCGTGAAAGAATTTTTCTGAAATTCTAAAATACACTTAAAACAAAGAGGAGAGAAAAATCATCGCGATTGGAGTTTTGCTCACAATTCAGAGCAAAATGAAGTCCATACAGATTTGTAAAAATTTCTGTGTGGCTGTCCTCGTCTTATTGGCATGCAATTCGGATTTTGGTGAGTACTGGACAATTCATAATTTAATCATGACCTTTCTTATGTATTTCATAGTATGAGTAATCGAGGGCGAATTAAAGATTTCATCCTTCTATGAGAAGTGTACACAAACAAATACTTGGAAGAATGACTCATGCACACCCCAACAATTATTTATCATTTCTTTTTTGTGACAATCCCTGATTTCTTCATTGGTTCTTTCCACATGAACAAGCTCTAATCATTTCTTATGAAATTATGCCGGATTTTATTTTTCTTAACTCATGGAAAAATTATCCCTATATTACCACGTGTTGGTGCGTACACCGTGTAAACGCAATCTTATCTTTTCGATGGCCGAATCTAGTATCGTCATGTTTGCATGACATCTTTTATGTATACTTTTGCCAGTTATTCGGGTTAATGTATCAGTACTTTAAATTACGATAACACTATCTAGACTGATTACCCACGTATAAATAACTACACACGCAGTAATCCAATGTAAGACTTTGTTTACACTATGAATACCTTTCAGTTTTTAACAACACTTTTACGGGTGAAGGTTGTTTTTAAAATTTCATGCTAACACTATGAATTAAAGAAATAATATAAATGCAAAAGTCAATGTAAGTTTTATTTGGAAAGTTGCTACTGAGACATTTATACATTGACCTGTCATTATTTGCTATACTTTGCATAGACAAACTTTGAGTTTCAGTTGACACAAACTGATACTGATTTTGATACACATAAATACATATTTAATAAGTCTGTCATTAGCATCTGATAATTCATTGGGACATTTCTGACGAAAATGTAAAAAAATTCATTTGTGAAACAATCCTTTAGTTAAGATTGTATTCAGATTTGAAAATAATACGTTTGTATAACTGTGTTGCATTTTAATAAGTAATTAGCATGACACATTTTTGTTGCATGCATATTATGTAGGTTCAAATGGGTGTACTACTCTGCTTTGCTTATTGTAGGTGTATAAATCATTTTTTGATTTGTTTGTGTAGCTTGGGGAAATGCCGCATCAAGTAACGAAGAGGAAAGTGGACCCGTTTTCGTCAAGGAACCTCCATCAAAAGTGGACTTTTCCAACTCGACCGGAGCTGAAATCCCTTGTCAAGCAAGGGGCAACCCAACGCCGGAAATCATTTGGCTACGAGCGGATGGCACAGCTATTGGAGATGTACCCGGACTGAGACAGGTAAGAATAAGAAAAGATTAGAGCAACTTAAGAGAGACAGAAGGGCCACTTACTCCTTCCTTTTCCTAATACATAAGTTGTCTGCGACAAGCTGACAAGACAATAATGCTAAGCAAGGGCAAAATCACTTTCTATCCTTATATCTACTACTGTGTGTGTGAAGTGTGTACTGCCCTACTTTTATTTACGTGTATGTTACCTATGTAGATAGTAAACTTTATGTCCATTGTTATATACTCACCATATACATACAAGAATCTATTTAATCTCAGTGCAGCTATAATCTATTTACGTATGCACTCGTCCAAAGACTTTTATTCTCACAGTATATCAATAGAAGTAAGAAAGGTACGTGGGTACTTATTACCTTTCTGGATTTTTATACATCACGAAATCCACCTTATGCGTAGGTATAGTTAGGTAGGTAGTGAGAATCTCATGCTACAAGTAATATGTATGGCATTGGACGAAAAGGAAACTGCAGTATGTATGTACTGACTATTTAATGTAATAACTCTGTGCACATCTCAAGACAACATCTCTGTCTGTCTTTGAACTGTACCATTACCATCTGCTCTCTACAATCTCTTCTTCCACCTATTTACATTATCCCAACCTAACATCTGGCATGAGAAATGAAAAAGCCTTGTTTGTACGGAGTACTTGCTAGAGTTACAGGGCTACGATAACATGCAGCTGCCATTGCCATCAACCATCACATAGGGGTTGTGGACTGCCTTATACCATGTGCAAGTGCACCTATAAAAAATCAAGGAGGGTCTCTTATGCTATATCCTACATAATATTAGTCATACTTAGGTATATTATAAAGTGTTTCTGAAACATTCCCAGTATATTAGTAGTTAATGATATTTTGCTGTTTTGTTCTTATGACAAACTAATCCACATGCTTTACGTAGGTGCTTTAACTGCTTTACCATTTGTCAAATCATACCATTATTCGTTATTACTAGTCATACTAGACTTTGCTGTTTAGATATGCACATGTTGGAAATCAGTTTGCTAAAGAGGACACACTAACCTTTTACTGGTCACAAACGTCTCGTTTTTGTACGGTTTAAAATATGGATATGTCTAAAATGAGACTATCTATAGACATGAGAATCGCCGTTGTAATATTTTTTATGTAGAAAACGGTCATTTTTGTCATAGCTATAAAACATGCAAGGAACTTTGTAAAGAAAAATAATTAAATTCGTTTGGATACAATGGGTTAGGAATCAGAGTTGCAAAATCTGAGTTTGTGTTAACCGACCCCGACCACACGTGTCAGCAGAAGACTAACATTTTGCTTTTACTATCAAGTACATTATAATGAAATGGTTTTATGTTAGTTTTATAAAGCTCAGTCGAGATGCATAGAATTGCCAAAACTTTAGCGAGCATACACAAATGGATTTCCTGTCTGCTTTAACTCTCTTTGATAATAAATGTGTACAGTACACCTAAACACGAGTTGTTTATGCGTTGCTTTGCACTCTGCCTGCCTGTTACGTATGAACTTATAATGAATCAATGAACTATTCGACTACTACAGTCGAGTGCATTTTCAGGAATGCCATACATATCGCCCCATATACTCAAACTGCACATTTATGTGGATACGGATACAACTGAACATAAAAATACTATGCAAGCTCGTTCAGTTTTAGATTAGGTATATGCGTATAGTTTCAAATATCTACATCATGTCACTTTTACATACATATTGTGTTCATATAAGAGTATTGAGTATGTAGCAAGAAGATAAGACAATGAATTATGACATGTACAAGTTACTATACAGATTTTATAAGTTTTATACTATTTTTCAGGTTATACTTTTATCAATGCTAGAGTCTTCTGTATTCCATCCGTCTATTATGTGTATAAATGCTATTTAAACCTTCTAAAATACCGCCTGGGGATATAATATCATTTGATTTACGACCTTTCCTTGTCCTTGATTGATTGCATGAGAAAATAAAGGTTTTATTGCAAAATGGTGATAATAACTCCTGCAATGTTTTCAGGTGTTGGCATCTGGAGCTTTGGTATTTCCACCTTTCCGTGCTGAAGACTATCGACAAGAAGTTCATGCTCAAACCTACATTTGTCTGGCAAGGAATTCTGTTGGCACTATCCATTCACGAGACGTACACGTTCGAGCAGGTACGATATAAGTAGATTCTTCTTATGCAAATTTCAATATCATATCATATTACAGATTTTGCAATTGTGTTACAGAGCATAATATGAATTATGTGCTAATTCTCTTCATTGTGATAACTTATGAGTCTATTTAACTATATATAAGTAGAATAGATTATTCTCATGCTAATTAACGTACCACTTACAGTAACCTAAATTAGCTACCAATACCATAAGGTAAATTGCTGGTAAAATCAGCACTATTATGTGTAAACTATCTTAGTTGACTGTTGCATAAAACTCAGTGGCAGTGATCATCCTGACAGTTCATATAATATTGTATGATTAAATTATTATACTATACAGTTGTTAGTCAACTATACACAGCAAATGTTTGGGAGGAGCACGTAATTCGTGGAAACTCAGCTTTGATGAAATGCAATTTGCCAGCTTTTGTTGGTGATTTTGTGAGCGTAAGCTCATGGTTTGAAGATAATACACCGATAGAGAGAAACGAACTTTATGGTAGGTGACAGACAGTTAGCAAGCAATTGTCTGTTATTTCTAGCTACTGTTGACTTTTAGAACTTTCAGGACTAATTGGCGGATGCAGGGCAGTAAAGCAAATAGTACACAGTAGAGTAGTAAAGTAATGCAATGTTATATTATACTTAAGGTACCTTCTAAAGCGTTAGCATAGCTAAATAAGATTAAGTAATCACTTTTTGCCATCACAGTTCGTGTAAATGCATAGTAAGTTTAGTTTAACATCAAAATGCACGTGTTATGCCATGTAGGTGTATCTATACAATACATTTTGGGTATATAGTAGTAATAGGAAATGTATTAAGAGTCTAGTGTAAATATTTCAGAGAGCATAAAAGACTGTTTGTTTTGACAGTAGAGTGAAACGAAAGTAAAAAAGAATAACATTAACTAGTTTGCTTATGGATTGTGCTGTGTTGTATCTAAAGTGGTGAATCAGCCGTACACAGCTAAAGTATTTGAAGAGGATGCCATTCGAGGAAACTCTGCAATATTCAAATGTGCAATGCCATCGTTCGTTGGAGATTTTCTCTCGGTAGAATCTTGGTTTCAGGATGACGTACCTATTCATAGAAATGATAAATATGGTATTTGACATATTAAATAATATAGAGCAATCGGACAGGATGAACGGAGTACGAGTTAACAGATTAACTTATCATCAGAATAAATAAACAGCATTTGCGACTTTGCAAGTGCGCGTTATGTAGATGGGCAAAAAATCAATGAGAATTGTAAATAGCAATGACCCATAGCCCTACGATGATTAGTCAGCAATGTTATTTATTTGCTGATAAAGATAGGTTATAGCTTATATTTGTAATAGAAAGACTAAAGAAGTATATCAGACAATAAATGTTTCATGTTTTAAGTGGTCAATCAACGATACACAGCAAGAGTAGCAGAAGAAGATGTCATTCGAGGGAATTCTTTAGTAATGAAATGCTCTATGCCTGCATTTGTAGCTGATTTTCTTGAAGTAGAGAGCTGGTTTCAAGATGACGTTCCCATTCACAAAAATGATAGATATGGTATGACACATGGGAATGGACAAATGATTGCAATCACTATTTGATTGCGTCACTTTCAAAGCACAATCGGACATGAGTGCAGTGTTTACTGTCTATATAGACCATACATTGCAATTTTTAATTTATATTATTGCTCCACATTTGTGCATGTTACTATTGTAAAACATCATTTAATGATTTTTTGGGTATCATTTATTTCTCTTAAAGCATTATTGTAGATTTTTCAACTATTTGTTGTCTATACTTATTTATTCATGACACACAATTTTGTTACTTCAGTTGTAGCTCAAGTATACGAAGTAGATCCCATTAAAGAGCACACGATTCGCGGAAACAATGCAATTCTCAAATGTCAAATACCGTCATATGTAGCTGACTTTCTGACTGTCACTGATTGGCAAACAACTTTGGGAGAAACTTTTACATCTGATTCTAAAGATTATGGTTTGTCATTTTCTAAACATCAGGAGCAATCGGATGTGGTGCATAGTATTGTTGGTGTACTTCTGGGAAATATTATTGCTATTATTTTAATAACGAGAGCATGAATAATGTACATATACAAATGTCCTACAATGTAGTAAAATGTTATGTAGATTTTGTGAACTGAGTGTGGTTAGGACAGGTTAAACCAAATGGAAAATTTAGACTTTCTTTTAGTTCGTTCATGTACACAGAAACTAATTTTTAGAAGAGAGACAGTTTTGCTAGGAATCTTGAAACTGTGAAAATGACACTTGTTTGTTATGTACCAATTCTAGTGGTTTCACAGCAATTTATTATTGAAGTTCACAATGAGCATGTGATTCGTGGAAACAGCGCTACTCTAAGGTGTGTAATACCGGCGTTTGTATCTGACTTCCTAATGGTATCAGCTTGGATTGACTCAGATGAGCAGAACTATTCTCCGGATTCTGCCTTCGGTGGGAATGTTTATCTCATAGATACACTTTAAATACACTTCATGAATACCTAATGATGGAAGAGAGAATAATCGGTCATGGTGGTATGGCTCCCAGCCAACTCTAGCACAACACACAAACTTCAGTGAAACAATCCATGTGCTCACCAAACACGTGCTACATAATACCTACTTAGTACCTTAACCAACTAGTACTTGTTGTAAATACCCACTTGTTAGTATATCACGCGTTATAACTTATAGGATAGCAAACTTTTCACAATACAAATACTTAGCATAAATTATCTTTCAAATCAGCAAGGAAAGTTGCCTCGATTTCGTACAAGAAACTTATTTGTTAGCCCGTGTAGGTGAAGTGTGGATACAAAGAATAGATCAGAAAGATAAAAAGGAGTTCGACGGGAGATATGAAATTGATCTCGGAGAAAGTTTTGTAGGTAAAAGGTTTGAAAATGAAATGTTTCCTGAACTTTTCAGCTGTTGCCCAATTCTACGCAACGGAAGTGCACAATTTGTACGTTATAAAAGGAAATAGTGCCATTTTAAAATGCGAGGTCCCTTCGTTTGTGGCAGACTTTTTGGAAATCGTGGGTTGGGTGGATGAAAATGAAAATTCGTATTCGTACAGCACACAGAATTCCAATTCGGGTTAATTGACAATACTAATAAATATAACTCTTCTCAATGTTGAGATTGCATGGCGGGTGCACATTAGTCATGGACTCTTATGCTACACTAGGTGAAGGTATAAGGATATAAATTTACAGTGTCAATAATAGCTGAAAACGAGAAGCATAAGAGGAAGCCATTTCCGCAATGAGTAATATTCATCAACATTGATGTCATTCTATAAAAGTTCAGTAATGTGTAAAGTAATCTCATGGTATCGCATTAATAATACCAAATTAATAGTACAGATGTGTTATATCTTTGATCATTTCTTAAAAGCATAAGCGATAAAAAAGCTACAGAAGTAAAACTATTTTTAACTTTTTAAATATAAGCAATACTTTTAAACTTCTAGTCGTAGCTCAGCCGTATGCTGCGGAAATAATGTCTGAATACGTTATCAGAGGAAATAATGCATTGCTTAAGTGCAATGTGCCAGCTTTTGTTTCTGATTTCGTCAGTGTCATTAGTTGGAAAGACACGGAAGATAATGTTTATGAAGCTGGAACGTCTGGTTAGTGTTAAAATAATATTGGAAACTGTTTAATTCCCCTTCGGACATGGTGGGTAACAATCAGTGGAACAAAAACTAGAATTAGTATAAGACAGAGAAATGATTCGTTAAAATAATATAAATGCCAGTTTATCTCTAGTTTGTTATGAAATTGACATTTAAAGATTTTGAACACATGCTCTTCCTACTCTCTAGTTGTGAGCCAGTCCTATTTTACGTACGTTGAACAAGAGCAAGTGATCAGAGGAAATGCTGCAATAATGAAATGCAAATTACCATCTTTCGTATCTGACTTTTTGGATGTTGTCTCATGGCATGATAATGTTGAAAATGTTTACTCACAAGACCATAAATCTACTGGTTTGATTTTTTGTCTTCTCCAAATAGATTTACAATAACACCCATATTTCATTGTACTCACTTACGCAGTGCAACTGAAGTGCGAACAATCGGTCGTTGAGGTTGTTGCTTGGGTCGCACAGTTCCATTTTAAAAGTATATACAAGCTGAATATATGCAGATATAAATTAATACGATTTCAATGTATAACGAATACAGTATGATTAATACATTGTACATGTCTAACCAGAAAGTCGTAAAGTAGCATGTCAGTTTACTATAGTAGGGCAACTGTTTCACATCTCTAGTTGTGTAGGAATATAGGCTATATAATATAATTCAATCAAGCTATCTGTAGTGGTGTAGTAGTATGACTTTTTATGTCTCAAGTTTTCATATCTATAGTTCATGGAAATAGTAACGAACTTTGCATGTTTGTAGCTGTGACACAATCCTACGACACTTATGGCGATCAAGAGCATATAATTAAAAATAACGCTGCCATTCTTAAATGTCGAATTCCTTCGTTTGTGGCCGACTTTTTGGAGGTAGTCGCTTGGATAGACGATGTTGGCACTATTTACTCTCAGGGATCAAGCTATGGTATTGAAGGGCAATTGTCCTTGTGATATTTCACATTTTTTAACGCTTGAACATGAGAACATGGTTTACATACCGGGTCATTTAGTATGAAAAGTATAAGAAAATGTATTTTAAGATTGCCTAGTGCTTAGATTGCAAATTATTCATCCGTTCTTGGTATTATATTTAGTTGTCACACAATCGTACGATACTTATGGAGACCAGGAACACGTTATCAGAGGCAATTTTGCAATTCTCAAGTGTAAAATCCCGTCATTTGTGTCGGACTTCTTGGAAGTTGTATCATGGCATGACTCTGATGACAATGTTTACTCTCAGGATAAATCTTATGGTACATGTTTAGTCCTATCATCTCATCTAATCGGTAGGGCAGGTGCCGGGTAAAGACGACAAGGCGACTTTTCACTTCTTCATTATTTTTAAAAAGTCAAGGTTTATTTTGTATTTTGGAAATATTTTTATGGATGATTTTAGTTGTGAGCCAAACATATGACACCCACGGAGACCAAGAATATATTATTAGGGGCAACTCGGCTATATTGAAATGCAAAATCCCATCGTTTGTTGCTGATTTTTTGGAAGTTGTGGCTTGGCACGATAGTCTTGATAATGTATACTCCCAAGATATGAAAACCAATGGTAGAATTTATAAATTAAATTGATATCTATTAGAGGTCTTACAATTGGCACGTGGGGGATGTAGTCGGGTCGGATTTTAAAGCAATAAAATCAGCAATAATTGATCATTTTTATGTTTTCTTACTGAGGAGGAGGATGTTTTGTCATTTAATTCGTTCGTGAAAAAAAGCCTATACGATTTCTTGTAAATATTTTAGTTGTGGCTCAATTGTACGAAAGCGAGGCAGATAACGAGTACGTGATTCGAGGCAACAATGTGATAGTAAAATGTGAAGTGCCCTCCTTTGTGGCCGATTTCCTTCAAGTAACGGCATGGTTTGATTCGGAAGATAACCAATTTACTCCAGGAAACTCTTTTGGTTAGACTTGAATAAACATAACAGCATTTGTTTCGAAATTCTGCTTTAGGGTGTAGGATATGGTAGGTGCCGGCAAACAATCATTGTTGGAGTCATATCCAGTGCATTACGTAAATCATTGAAAAAATGACTTAAGGTATTTTACGCAGGAAAATTGTAGCAGATTATCCATATTTCTAACATGGAAGAAAATTTTTTGTACTAACTATGAACAATACGGCGTATTAGAATAAAGCTGTAAATTATTTTACAATTAACTGTGAGAGCCGTAAACTAATTAAAAATAAAACAGCTTTGTAAAGTTAAACTACGACCCGTGCACCCGCCATGTCCGATTGTTCTTAAATATTACTATTTTTCATACCTGGAAACATTTGATCAGTACTTGTGCCGAATAACAGTTTGTAGTTTTGTGAAAGTACTTTGTTTTCATTTGACAGAAACTTTTCAGTACTTATTGAATGTTCCCAGGTAATTTCGCATTGGAATTGGTTACTAAAATTAGTTTTGTTGTAAAGATGGGAAATTCGTCGTACTACCTTCTGGAGAATTGCACATTAAAGATGTACGGCCTGAGGATGGATTCAAGGAGTATCGGTAAGTCCACTAATTGCACTGTTTACCGTATTTTATTTGTTTCAGTACTTTAGAATAGGAAGTATTTCTAATTCATAATTGAAGTGTATGTATGTGTGGGTGGTGGATGTCTCGGAATCCACAGACATTTGATTCAATTTGTATTGTACTGCATAGATAAAACAGTTGACAGTACTCAACAACACATTGCACACGAATTTTAATTAACTGAAAACATTGAATTCTATTTAGGTGTCAAACTAAACATCGTCTAACAGGTGAAACACGTTTGAGTGCTTCTGCTGGTAAACTCGTCATCACAGGTAAGAACTTTTAGATTTGTTATGAAACCATAAATATTTTTATAGAAGAAAACTGCTGTGCTGTTTACATTGAAAAATTGAGAATCTTTTTTTATTTCGAACGATGTTATTAAAGTTGCATACGCATATAATATTATCTTTTGTGAATATGTAAGTGGACATAAATTGAAATGTACAGCAGTTTTCTTCCGCCGTATGGGCTGTGACGACATATTCCGATGAATCTGGTAAAATCTACATGACTGTAAATATATAAAAAATCTTGTCTGAAATGCTGTTATTTTTGTGGCTCTGTTGATGAGACAGCTACTAAATGTGCTTTCTTGTTTGTCAAGCTTGGGGGTATAATAATTGTTGATTTGTGCGAATTGTAAATGCAATGAAAGATGAATTGCTTAACAAATAATGTAGTTGGATTACCAGATTCATAAGAGGGGCGGCCCGAAGCCTGAATGTTGGGAGACGGGAAGTGATTTGCACGCACAATGTTAAAAATTCTCAGTAAAGTTAAAATTGCGGAACTTGGGTTTGTTCCTTCAAATAAATAAAATTTTCTTTTTCAAAGAGACCGTAATTGTTTAAACCCCCATTGGTGTGACTTGTGAAAAATAGAGCCAGTTTCCAGTGTTGCGCCCAGATTTCCTTTTTCGGAGCGGTACAAATTTGTCGAGGGGAAAACGTCTGCTCATACAGTTCTCTTTTGCCCTGCACAAGGGTACCCTGTTCCCACTACTAGGTATTCTTTTCTTTAAAAATTCCACTGCACCGTGATTGCATTTGCTCGTAAGAAATAACTATACACTTAGTACATTGACGGATGGAACATCTAGCAAAATTCGAATTTCCTAATTGCATTATGTACATATAAAACTAAAAATTGTATTGTGATGGCTTCAGTATGTTTGACCCTGTACATAATTGTATTGTTGTATATATAGTCTGCATTCGATTGCAATTTAATTGTCTTTCCTATCCTGCAATTCGGTGGCGGGCCACGTTTGCCTCATACACTTTGCATTTGCAAATGGACCTCATTTGTTGTAAGATATGTAAATATGTTTGATAGCAAAGATATGGAATGCTTTCTTGTACAATAGACCCGATTGGCTCAGTAGCTCCGCGATTTACTTCCGGAAACGAGAAAAGCCGTTCTGTTGAAATACACTCCACTTCAGATCATACATTATTTTGTCCTGCTCAAGGATATCCTGTTCCGTCGTATAGGTTTGTTTTATTATCAACCACCCTACTTAGTGAAAGTACCACTTTTTGTAAATTGATATTACTAATTGTAGAGACACAATGCTTGCAGGATTTTATTTATTGCAAGCTAGCTTTAATTACGAGGTAAACTTATTTAGATGGTTTGCTTGATGTATTCAAATAATAAATCAACACTAAAGTATTATTTGATTAATGATACACATAGTAATATATAAGAAGCCTGCAAGAAATTCAAATATCCCAGTTCAGGGTTTCGGGCTTCTCGATGTCGAAAATCGAAATGTAAAAGTCAAACTGACGAATTTTGGGGATTTTATTTCATAAGAACCGTTGGGAAGTATACCTCCAAAGTTTGCAATGCGTTCGGAGTCTTCAACTTTCACTTGGGCAAACGGAAACTCAATTGCTCTAACGTGCCTAGCACAAGCTAATCCCGTACCGAGTTTTAGGTAAGATTTATGAAATAGTGATATGACAATATTTGACGGAATGCAGATTTTTGTCACAACTTACATTTCATTCGGAGGTATTAGATATTAGTATTAGTATAGAAGGGTCCTCCGTGAGAAGGATAAGGACTCTATGTATTCGGGTCGCCCTTCAGACTTTGTTATTATTAAAGATTGAAGGATTTCATCGATGTAAAATTAGATAAGAGGGAATAACATTAGCTATGTTTCAAAAAATAAAGAGCCTTTGGGCGGAACGGCGCCTACTTTCTCCGGGAAGTCTCTTTTGGCATGGTTTGTTTGGCCTGAGGGCGTGTCGTCTTCACTTTTGTGTCCCGCACAAGCTTTCCCTGCTCCGACATTTAGGTGAGCCTTAGCTGATTGCTTAGTCTCAAAAAATGCACAATCTTCGGGCTACTCTTTTTCTATTATTGTATGTCATAATTCTTGCGACCAATATTGTTCATTTTAAAAAATCGAGTATGTCGATATAGTTAATATTTAAGTCCTATTTTTAACAAAATTTGTTGCAAATTGAATGAATTCTGGAATTTCTAGAGCCTATGGGAAGTATTTCCCCAAAATTTTCTTTAAGCTCCGAAATTTCAGCTTACACGTGGCCATCAGGAAGTTCTTTAGCCTTGTTATGCATAGCTCAGTCTAATCCTGCCCCAAACTTTCGGTAAGGAAACGTCTTTAATGAAACAAAAGAATAATAGATCCTTTTACATAGAAGGCTAGGAGGTACAGAATCGCATCAGCCATATAGCCTTATGCAGAATAATGTAATATAGCACACGTAAAAATAAGTATATGTAAAATGAATATTTTCATTCAGTTTCGGGTCACCCTTTTCAATGTTTAAATATAGTTTGTGAATGAATTTAACAATTTAAAGGTAAATGCATGGTAGAAGTATTTGTTTGTTTATTTCGAAGAACCTTTGGGAGGAACAGTACCAACATTTTCGGGAAAGTCTCTGTTAACTTGGTATGCTTGGTCTGAAGGCAGCTCATTTTCACTGCTCTGCCCAGCACAAGCATATCCGCCCCCAAATTTTCGGTAATAATATTCAACGAATTATGTATTAGTATTAATTACTGCACCAGTTATTAGTATTATTAGCTATTGTCACATATGCTTGGAATTCTGTCACAGTTCATATCATTAGTGATTCTAACAATTGGCAACTTCACTTTAAGGAACTGATTTAATGAGAGTTGATGGTTTGCTATTTCATTTGCCAAGAACCTCTGGGCAGTACTGGGCCAAGATTTTCCGGAGATTTGCAAATTACAGGATTTACTAAGTCAGAGGATAGCTCTTTTGCAATGTTCTGTCCAGCTCAGGCTTACCCTCCCCCGCATTTCAAGTGAGAATTTAAATAATTCACCAGAATTATTATAATACTTCGGGTCGCCCTTTCTAGAAGCTATCATACAGCACCTACAATTTTCGTATTCAATCCGATATCACTAGAACAAAATGAACAAATCAGTCTGCTGAAGTAATATCGATATTTTTTTTTGATCTTTATTTTAAAAAAAGAACCGCATGGAAGTACAGCGCCAAGATTGTCAGGGGACCTTCAGATTTCTGGTTTTACACGAATAGGGGCTAAGGGGTCAACTTTCAGTTTGATTTGTCCAGCGCAATCTCATCCAACTCCTTCGTTCAAGTGAGTTTTGTGACGGTTTATTCAGATTCAGAATGAGGTTTCATGCACACACTGCAGTCATTTTGTAACTAGTTTTCCTCTAAGTAGGCGGAAATCCCCTTCCTTCCTGACATTCTAATAGGCTTCGGGCCACTTGCCTTGCAGCAGTTTATAAAATAGTATTTCAATAGAAAAATAAATAGTTATCAATTTGAACCGATTATTATTCGTGTAATTTTCTCTAAAAGAGCCATTGGGAGGAACGGGGCCAAGATTTTCTGGTGATGCTCAAGTAATGTCCGGATTCGTTCGTAGTGAAGGGAGCTCATTCTCTTTATTGTGTCCAGCACAGGCATTTCCGCCACCGAATTTCACGTAGTTTTATTATTTTAAATCCTAATCTAACTAAACTAGAGGTTTAAGTATGGTAGAATCCCTTCAGGCCTTTCCCTTAAGTGCCAATCATTCAGACTTCAGGCTATTCACTACGAATGTCAATAATATCAGATCACAATACACGTCTGTATATTTATGATGTTATTTTTCCGCTTTGATTTTCCAATATTTTTACATGTGTAGAACCTCTGGGCAGTACTGGACCTCGTTTTTCTGGAATATCCCAAACTATGACAGGCTTCACTCACGAAGCTTCGTCTTCATTTTCATTACTATGCCCTGCTCAAGCATATCCCACCCCAAAGTTTAGGTAAATATTCGACCAAGTCAATTTGTCCGTTGTCTCTTCCCTCTATCTCATGTTTTCGCTTTCGGGTCCCCTGTTCTCACTCGGAGTCGTTGCTATATGTAAAAATTGCTGTCATCAAGTACGTATTTACAAAAAGTCAACAGTTTGTATTTGTATTTCTACTATTTTTCTAACTGAAAGAACCAATGGGCAGTATGAAACCGACATTTGCCAGTGAACAGAGAACCCAGACTTTCAATAGAGCTGTCGGTACATCTTATGCCATTTCCTGTTCAGCGCAAGCTTTCCCTCCTCCAACATTTAAGTAAGTAGCTGTCTTGAACATCAACTAACAATGGATGTTCTACTGTTTGCAATTTTTCCATAGTTCGCCATATTTGTGTGTTCAGACTAACAGTATAACTACAATAGCCCTTAATATCTGTGCACGAAATAAACTACTAGAAAGGTGTAAATCATCGTTTTCCCTTATCTTTAGAACCAATGGGCAGCACGGGACCTCGATTTTCATCAGAATCCAACTATTTTCGATTTGTTAAAGAATATGGTACATCTTTTGCTCTTTTGTGCCCCGCACAAGCATTTCCTGCTCCAACGTTTAAGTAAGTCATCCAACGAGAGACTGTATGCTATACAAATGTTTATGCCAAACAGTAGCATCA
Source organism: Tomocerus qinae (assembly GCA_020055645.1). Classification (NCBI taxonomy): domain Eukaryota; kingdom Metazoa; phylum Arthropoda; class Collembola; order Entomobryomorpha; family Tomoceridae; genus Tomocerus; species Tomocerus qinae. The sequence continues at coordinate 45,439,287 of CM034547.1, forward strand.
AAAAATTCAGGCTGGGGTCCCTAGTTTAAAATTATCGTCTCGTCACAGGTCATAATATTGTCTCCTATTGGCAAAAATTTGAGAATTAAATAGATTCCAAAAGCAATAAAATTGTTATTACTAGAACCAATGGGAAGTACAGGCCCCAGATTTTCAACACAAGCCCACTCACAAACTTTTTTTAAAGAGGAGAGCTCATCTTTTGCTCTTTTATGCCCAGCACAAGCATTTCCTGCTCCAACATTTAAGTAAGTCCTTCCACCAATCTGTAATATACAGAAAAAATAATGTCAAACAATCTTGACATCAAGAAATTCAGGCTGGGGTCGCTAGTTAACATCAGGTTATCGTCACATGTCATATAGTCTGTTAGCAAATCCATATTTATGCAATGATTGTTATTGCTAGAACCAATGGGAAGCACAGGCCCCAGGTTTTCAACACAAGCTCATTTACAAGCCTTCTTTAAAGAAGAGAGCTCATCTTTTTCACTTCTGTGCCCAGCTCAAGCATTTCCTGCTCCGCACTTTAAGTGAGCATTTCTTTTGGATATTTTCTTCTCCAGGATTTTAAAACATTATTCCAAAAATCATAATTAAAGGACTGCAACATATAGTTTTATAAATTGAGAAATTCCCTGAAAATTCCTTTTCTTCTTGGGAAGCAAATCAAGTATTCTTGTCTCTCAACATGCAGGGAATGGATGAGACATGTGTTCGTAAAGCAACAAGTGAACACATGTGGTAGGTAACTTTTTCACGTGGATGGAGACAGTAGGTAAATCCTTTAATGCTTTTCAGAGCCAGTTGGTAGTTCGGCCCCAAAATTGCCATACGATTCTCGTCTTCAAGCTATGGAACGATCAGCCGGTCTTACAGTTGGCATTACATGTCTAGCACAAGGTCATCCTCCACCAAAAATGAAGTGGGTGGCCAATTTTATTGTAACATTATGAGTCTACCAAATTGCTTCTTGTCTCTCACATTTCACTTTGGAATAAACTGACTCTAGAATCAGTAATCTTTAAGATCATTTAAGAACTAGGAGATTACATTCTGGTTTCGATTATTAGAACCTTTGACCGGTGTGGCTCCGAGATCCCCGTCAATGCTCCGACCTCCGTCTTTTTACAAAAGGGGCGAGGTGGCTGTAGTTATATGCGAGGCTCAGGGATATCCTACTCCAAATTTTAAGTACGAATTGTTGCTACCTTTCATAATCAGGGATTTTGATACTCTTTCATGTTTTAATGCACAGCTAGTGCATTTTTTGCAGTACATCTCTTTTTAGTTTTTAAGATTTCTTAGTAGGGGTGACATAGTACAGAGTATATAGGTTAAAAAATTATTTACCGTCTTCCAACACTCGTCTGCTTTAGAAGCGCCGTAATCGCCCTTAATAAAAAATATGCCTTTTAGTTACTGTTCATTTCAATCGAGTTGTGCTTATTTTAGAACCGCAGACGAGTGTCGGTCCGAAAGTTAGAGATGGTAACAGTATTGGATCCAAACTGACAGTTCGGTATCAAACGACGATATCTCTGTTGTGTGACGCCCAGAGCAATCCTGCTCCATCATTTAGGTTGCTTTTCTTTCACTAAATTAAAAGCTTAAAGTATTGTGTTAAATTCTGGGAATCTTCTGATTTGAATAGGATATTGAATGTTAGGTATTTCTTAGTCTTTGTGATTGATAATTACACTTCCTGTCTCTTATCATTGAGGTGTTTCAGCAGGTCAGTTTGATTAAATGTTGATTCAAATGTGAAAAATAAATATTGAGACAGCATGTAATTTACTTCAGAACCTCAAACCAGTGTTGGTCCGAAAGTTAGAGATGGAGAAAATTTTGTCTCGAGAAAGATGATATTAAGAAGTGGTGGTTCTGCCGCTCTGTCTTGTGATGCTCAGAGCAACCCGGCTCCGACTTTTAGGTAGCATTTACAATTTTTCCAAATATGTGACAAAGCAGTACCAACTACCAGGCAGATTACTTTTACCCTTCAAATCCTTAACAGGGGAGATCAATATAAATCCATTGATATTGTTTTAGGAAACGGTGTATGAAAAATTTCAATTCAAACTAAAATGCATTTTATGCCCGAAAATTGTTTTTAAACCTATCTAATTGTGTCTTACACTCCCGTCTTGCAACAATCGAATGATTTTAGTGCAAGTAATTTTTAAACGATAGGAGGAAGTTGTCATTGAGAACTTCTTTTATTAGAACCTCAAACTAGCGTGACACCTAAAATACGAGACGGAGAAGGTTTTGTCGCTCGCAGAATGACAATAAAAGGAGGGACTTCAGCGGCTCTGATGTGTGATGCACAGAGTAATCCATCACCGTCTTTTCGGTTAGACCTCTTATTGTGTAGAATACCCCTACTGCAGAAAATGTCGAAAAAAATTAGGAGATTCATACTTGTCAGTGCTCAATTACTTTCCGTCTTCTATTTGGCTGAGTATAATGTTCACTTTTATGTATTCAATTGGAAGAGTTAGGAGATCTATTATAAATATTAGAACCTCAAACAAGCGTGGGTCCAAGGGTAAGGGATGGAGACAGCAACGGCTTTCGAAAGACTATTCGAGCAGGTGGTTCGGTTGCATTATTGTGTGATGCACAAAGCAATCCAGCTCCCAAATTTCGGTTAGTACTCTCTCTTAGCAATTTTTTAAGTTAAAGTCAGTATTTAAGTAACGACCTCTTCTGTATAATCGTAAACTGTGCCTGAAGAGCACTGTACACTCCCGTCTTTCAACAATTCAGAGATTTTCAGAAAAAAATGCCTGTTATATGATGGCCAAGAAGTTTTTATAAACTTCTTTTATTAGAACCGCAAACTAGTGTGGCACCCAAAGTACGAGACGGTGAAAGCGTTGTCGCTCGAAGAATGACTATCAGAGGAGGATCTTCTGCTGCTTTATTGTGTGATGCTCAGAGTAACCCTTCACCGTCGTTTCGGTTAGATTACAATTTTAGGTGTTCTTCGAAAGGTTTTATCGTGCTAATGTTATGATAGGGAGAATATTATTCTTGTGGTCTTACAATTACTTCCCGTCGTTCATCAAGCAGGGCGAACTACATTTTTGCATAACATTTTTTCGGCATAATCAAAATTGATTCTAAATACTATATTAGAACCCCAAACCAGTGTTGGTCCAAGAGTAAGGGATGGTGACAGCAGTGGCTTTCGAAAGACTGTTCGAACAGGTGGTTCAGCTGCATTATTATGTGATGCTCAAAGCAACCCTGCTCCAATATTTCGGTTAGTATTTTCTTTACCGATTTTATGCGGCAAGGTAAAGTAAATACATAACACAGTAATGCACTATTAAACGTGCAGATAAGAATTTCTGAACAGTGCAGATTTTATCCTCCCGTCTTTCAATAATTCAGAGATTTTCGGCATAAGTAATTTTTATATGATAATCAAGAAATTGCTATCGAGAAATTCTTTTATAGAACCGCAAACTAGTATGGCACCCAAAGTACGAGACGGTGAAAGTGTTTTCACTCGGAGAATGACAATCGGAGGAGGATCTTCTGCTGCTTTATTATGTGATGCGCAGAGTAACCCGTCACCGTCTTTTCGGTTAGATTCCAATATTAGGTGTTCGTTGAAAAGCTTTTATCGTGCCAATATTGTTATAGCTAGGGGAAATTCATTCTTAACTTGTGTTTTTGTAAATACCACTTCCCGTCTTTCTTCAAGCAGGGTAAACTAATATTTTCATATTCAACAATACCCAACAATGATTCTAAACACTATATTAGAACCCCAAACCAGTGTTGGCCCAAGAGTAAGAGATGGAGAAAGCATTGGAACTCGAAAGATTGTTCGAACAGGTGGTTCGGCTGCTTTGATGTGTGATGCTCAAAGCAACCCGGCTCCTAATTTTGGGTTAGTTTTTCCTCTTAAAGGTAATGGCCTAAGGAAATGTACATCTAAGGAACGTAAAAGGAATGATAACCTTTATGAAGTATGAAGGATATAAAAAGCAATATTATTTAAAAAGTCGCACACAAGCCCCATACGGTATTTTGTTTGAAGGGCGGAAGTCGTGTTTTATTGTAATTATTTTTACTGAAAACTAAAATTGTATTTAAAGATCCCATGGTGGGCACGAAGCCAACGTTTTCAACAGATACGGATAGTACGACGTTTACAAAACATGAGGGAATAGGTTTTGCCTTAAAATGCCCCGCTCAAGCATACCCTCCTCCTAACTTCAAGTAAGATCAGAAATCCATATGTACTACGGAGAAAGTAAAACACCTTATCAATGAAAAGTTTGCTTTCACTTTGGTGAAAGGAGAAAGCAAATCACTTTCAAGTCGCCCAACATTACAAGACTTTGTTGAAACATGTATTGTATACTATTTTTATTTTATTTTTCGAAACAAAGAGCCCTTAGGGAGTACAGGTCCAAAATTTTCATCCCAGTCGTTGTCCCATACTTTTGTGAAAACCCATGGCTCATCATTTTCACTCTTGTGTCCAGCTCAAGCATTTCCTCCTCCTTCATTCAAGTAATGATAACACTAACCATTCAATTATTGTACGTGCAATAGTCAGAACCGTGTTCCATCATTCAACGATAATAATTTAATTTGACAATTTTCTCGGTCAGTATCATTATCACATTATGGTTAGGTAACCTTCTCCTTGGTTTTAAACTGTAGATCCAATAGGTAGCTCTGCTCCTAAGTTTCCAACAGAGTCTCGAATGCAAACGTCACAAAAGCCTGTGGGGGCTTCCCTATCATTGTCATGTTCAGCTCAGGGACATCCAACACCGCAATACAGGTCTAAATTATTCAATTATCATCAATTGAAAATTTAAATATGTATACTGGGTTCAATGTGCTGATGCATTTTCTCCCGTCTCTGACTTTTACAAACTAGCAATTAATTACTGATTTTAAAAATCAAAGATTATTACAATTATTACTAGAACCATTATCTGGAGTGGGACCAAAATTACCAAAATTGTCTATGCCCCATTTAATATCGAAGTCTAAAGAGGCTGCCGTACTTTCATGTGAGGCTCAAGGATTTCCAGCACCCACTTTCAAGTATGGAGTTAATAATGTATCAGTGGTTTTGCTATTCTGTAACTGGAATGGAAAATGTAGGCAGAATTGAGAATCAAGCTCATTGAATTCTTTGTCACAGCCCTAGTGCACTTTATTATTAGAAAATACGGGCAACAAATCTAAAAAGTTAGGGATTAATTTGATATTTCATTTAAAGAGTAAAAAACTGTTTTAGAGCCCTTGTCTGGAGTCGGACCCAAATTACCAAAATTGTCTTTGCATCATTTGATTGCAAAGTCTAAACAGGCTGCTGTACTTGCTTGTGAGGCTCAAGGATTTCCAGCACCAAGTTTTCAGTACGGTCCTATAATTGTTTTAGATTTTTCGATTAGCCTTCCCTGGAAAATATCGTCACAGTCCATTTTACTAACAAGAGTAAAGATTAACTGTTAAGCATGTTCTTTCACTAAGTACATAGCGGTTACCACAAAAATAATCTAATAATTTCAGAACCATTATCTGGTGTTGGTCCCAAAATCCCCCAGCTAACTAGGCATCAGCGCATTAGCAACTCTGGGGACGCTTCTGTATTGTCGTGCGAAGCTCAAGGAAGTCCTCCACCAAGTTTTAAGTAATTATCTGCGCTTTTGCAAAAAAATTAGCAGTATATTTTAATGTATTCATGTAGATAATTACCTGAGGTAGAAAAGCAGAAGTTGGCAGTCACAGCCCATAATAGGTCGTAACTTTATCATAGTGGTTAACAATTGATATAAGTGTAAAGTGAATTTAAAATCGTGAATGATAGAGCCCCAGACAAGTGTGAGTCCTAAAGTCAGAGACGGAGGAAGCTTTGGATTTCGCCGAGAAAATGTTGCAGTAGGGAAAGGGGTAGCTGTAGTTTGCGATGCTCAAGGGTTTCCTACTCCGGCATTTAGGTTGTTTAGCTATTTCTATTTCTTTAAATACAAGTTTAGAACTGTAATATTTTAAGGACATTCATCCCATACTGTTATGGAGAGCTGTACATCAATATTGTAAAGTGATATTAGGAAAAGTAGCTAGGTTGAGGAAAACAAAGATGAATACAAAATTTTAAAGATATTATTGTTACAATCCCTTTACTATAGTAGTGTAGCATATTTTAGGAACGAATAATCAATGATATATTTCTTGTTATTTTCATAAGTGGTTTGGTTTTTGCTTGTGTACATAATATTAAGTATTGTGTTTGTGTCCTTGTGGGTGACCTTTATAATCAGTTAGACTGGTCATAGAAGATTTCCACAATTTGTAGAAATTAGTAGATTTTTGGCTGTAAAATATTTTCATGTAATTTTATTAGTTCCCTAGTAGTTTAGTAGATAATGACATTACCGCATGTTTCAGAGTTGCATGATGTAAGGATTCTGTTGTCTCGTAGACTCTCAAACGGCTCTTGCACCAACTCTTCGCGATTCTTTTCTGAAAGATACGACTGTTGTCAAAGTAGTGAAGAAGGGTCAGGATCTCAATGTCCATTGTGACGCTCAAGGGTTTCCTGCACCAAGTTTCAGGTTCGTCGGTACTGAGTTGTGTTTGTATCATTTCTCGTATATTCATCCACAAACAAAGTAATAATGGCTTTTAGAAACCAATTTTACTGTAATTCATAGCTAAAAGCTCGTTTTACATGAAATGTATTTCCTATTTACTAATATGTATGCGTGCAACATTCAGGCTTGGGGCGATTGTTGTCTTTAATCAATGGAATGCATAAGATTACGAAAGTGTCTGTTTTTAAGACTCGTGCAAAGTAATATAAAAGAAAATTTCTCTCCGTAAAACGATTGTGTAAATTTTATTAAAACCTGATTGACACACCTACTCATTTTCGTGGTCTTTATCTAATATTATTGTAAATGCCCAAGACGGAGAGAAATTGGGCGAATGTCGATTGTTGTGGGTGTACTATTTGCATAATGTAGTTATTTACTGTACTGAAAATTGTGGATGTTGGTTAATGAATGTGGCTAGAACCAACGGGAAGGGCAGGACCTAAGTTGAATGGAGATGGATGGCAGCGTGTGAGATCTGATGCGGGAAGTGACTTGGCTTTGCACTGCGAAGCTCAGTCACATCCGGCACCCGCATCCAGGTTGACCACTAGTTCACTTTGACAACAGGCTGTAGTAGATAGTAGTCAATTTTCTTTCTTTTAGCTGAATTCTTTTAAATTCGGTCAAAGGTCAAGCGATTGCAAATCTTTTCTTAAACTGTCTCCCAAATATTGTAGAAATGTTTTCAATGTTAATGTTCTTGGGGAAATTCACTTTTCGCAAATCACAATACAGAACCAACTGGAGCCGTCCAGCCACGTGGAGCAAGCAATATTTTAGAAACACGGGAAGTCAAAGTGGGAAGTTCAGTGGCAGCTGTGTGCTCCTTACAGGCTTCCCCAAAGCCGACCTATAGGTCTTCTTTTGAAACCACCGCGTTTTTTAAATTTGTATAGCTTTGACCTATGACCTGATTAGTTTGAGTTAATTTGCCTGATTTTATTTTTTACTAATAATAATGCATGCTTTTTTTGTAGTTTTTACACGCATTTTTGTTGTTGTTGCAGAACTTGTAAGAAACTGTAGGATTTTATTTGGTTATGGTTGCATTTTGCATTGAATCAATTTTATTACTTTTCTTTTTGAATGCATTTATAACATTATCCTTTGTTTTCATTTACCATGCATGATGCAGTCGGGAAGAGAAAGTAAGTTTACCCGTATTCATTTTGCAGATGGTTTAAGTTCACTGATGGGGCATCAAAGGAACCTGTTGCTTTGGATGAACGAGTGAAACAGCTGGGAGGAACTCTGATCATCCGAGAGGCGCGTGTCAATGACTCTGGAAAATACTTGTGCGTAGTAAACAACCCGGTGGGAAGTGAAAGCGTGGAAACTGTTCTTACTGTTACTGGTAGGTGTATACTTAAGACCACATCTGCTTTTTGTGAATAAAAGGAATTTTCATTAATGTGCAAATGTGTATCTTTTGCGCAGCTCCATTGGCTGCTACCGTAGAACCAGCTACTCAGACTGTGGATTTTGGAAGACCTGCAACCTTCACTTGCCATTTCCAGGTATGTTAATAATACGTAATAGTTATGTACGAGATAAATATATAGGACCATTATGACCTACGTTTCTCCTGTTAAATAATGATCCAGATTTCTTCTGAAAATGGAGAAAGTCGGAGAAAGCATTTTAAATTGTCAGTAATTGATAAATGTAGGGATCTCCGGTTAAAAATGTTACATGGACCAAAGATGGAAAGAAAATGTCAACAGTTGATACAGTTATAAGAATTGATGCTGTCAAACGAGAAGATCGAGGAATGTATCAATGCTTTGTACGAAATGATCAAGACTCTGCCCAAGCGACTGCTGAATTAAGACTTGGTGGAAGATGTAATATTTTTTGGTTCTTTGTCTAGTTTTAGTAAAGTGTATATGATGTTATTTCACGGATTTAATAATTCTTATCAAATGATATTTTTAGTTGACCCACCGAAATTGACTATGAAATTCCGAGAAGAAATTTTGCAACCTGGCCCAACTGTTTCACTGAAATGTAAAGCAACTGGAAACCCTTCTCCGGAGATTGTTTGGGAATTGGATTCGAAAAAAGTTGTCAGTAGCGAAAGGTATGTCGTTTTCCATTGATAACAAGTTATATTGCAACTGCATACTTTCTTTACTGAAATTACAATTTTATTATTTTTATGTTCCAGAACGGCAGTTGGTCAGTACACTGGAGCAAATGGCGAAGTGATCTCTCATCTGAATATTACAAATGTTCACAGTAATGACGGCGGTTTATACAAGTATACATTTCATTTACTATTTAATAGTTAGTTTCAAAACGAAGACAAATTAAGATCACACTTTCTAAGATATTCTGAATTTATATCTTTTCAAATATATTTTAGGTGCACTGCGATTTCTAAAGTAGGCAGCACGTCTCATGCAGCACGACTGAACGTTCACGGTCTTCCCCACATTCGTCCTATGGACAAAGCTCAAGTGGTCGCTGGAGAATTATTTGAAATTACGTGCCCTGTGGCTGGATATCCTATCGATGCTGTAATCTGGGAGAAAGGTGAATGTCCAAAATTATCCACTCAATTTTTAATCTCCGTTTCGTTGATGTCTGATCCTGTTAGTCCTAGTCCCTTAATAGCCACACCGATTCCAATTCTATCCAGTTACCTTACTATATTTTTTACATTTTTCAGACAACCGTGTTCTACCAATTAACCGAAGGCAGGCTGTTTTCCCCAACGGAACATTAGTAATTGAAAATGTCCAGAGAGGTAGTGATCAAGGAACCTACACCTGTGTTGCAAGGAACGCTCAAGGCTACACATCAAGGAGCAATCTGGAACTTCAAGTTATGGGTAAGTAAAAAATTAATTTCTTTTTTGGAATTATTACAACTCATCATAATATTATTATCTTCATCTGTCTGAAGACATTTACACGGGTAAAATTTTATATTTTCTCAAACTTAATACGTTATTGACCCATAATAGCGGTAAATAATAGTCTAATCTGGCTAGGCATTGCGCGTTTTATTTATCTGCGATAACAATAATTTAATATTATACGGATCTGTGCAGTGGCTCCGGCGATAGTTCCATTCAATTTTGGAGATACAGCACTAGACGCTGGAGCTTTAGTGCAAGCGTCCTGTGTGGTTTCATTTGGCGATGTGCCAATGCAAATCACTTGGGCATTTCAGGGAACAGACTCAACGAAACGATCCCAATCAGGTGTTAATATTATGAAGATCGGATCGAAAACTAGCTTACTAATTATCGAAAGCGTATCATCAGAGCACGCAGGTCAATATACTTGTACTGCTAGAAACGCTGCTGGAAGTTCAAACTACACATCCGAGTTGATAGTAAACGGTTAGATTGGGTCCTGCATAAAATTCACTTTCGCTGCCGCTTTAAACCAAACGAGTCTATGTATTCACATTTTATTTACAGCCTTTAGGTGTAGTTTTAATGTATTATTAATTTAATACCCTGCCCAGTCGCTCCGAAGATTTTACCCTTCAGTTTCGGAGACACGCCTCTTCAAGCCGGAGGACAAACTCAGGTGACTTGTTTTGTTACTGATGGGGATGTTCCATTGCAAATAACGTGGACCTTTCATGGTTCTAATGGAACCAGCAGCTCCCACAAAGGAATTTCAATTACGAAATTCGGAACGAAAAGTAGCATTCTTCTTATTGACCCAGTCACCGCTGATCTGTCTGGAAATTTCACTTGTAGCGCCAAAAATTATGCTGGCTCTGCTAATTACACTGCGCAGCTAATTGTTAACGGTTACTTTTACGAAGTTAACTGATCTTAATTGCTTATGCAAGCAATTACTGCGTTGGTCTTTTAGTTAGTCAAGATTAGTTAGAATTAGAATTTGTGCAAGATATTTAATGTTAGTATAGTACAGTAGTAAGTACACCTATTATTCCCTATAGACCATTTTTGATACTATTAGAAGATTAGTATTGCATGGACTATGAATTGTTTGTTTGTAGCATTTCTTTTCTGATATTTACCAGTGCTGCCCAAAATTTCTCCGTTCAGTTTTGGAGATTTTCCATTAGATGCCGGAGAAATGGCACAGTTGACATGCTTGGCAGCCCTAGGAGATACTCCTATCCAAATATCATGGGTATTTCATGGCTCTGACACGACTAAAACCGCCCAAAACGGAGTTTCAATAATGAAAACTGGTCCTAGGAGTAGTGTTTTAGTTATTGAGTCATTAACAGCAGAACACACTGGCAGTTATACCTGTTCTGCTAGAAATTCTGCGGGTGTGTCCAATCACACAGCCGAATTAATTGTCACTGGTAAATGAAGCTGTCAACCCATGACATAATTCATAGCAAGGTTTGCTTTGCTTTGGTGCGCCACAAAATATCCAGGGTTTGTTTTTATTTATAATCCGTTTTCATCAGGTACCCTATTACCATTTTTAGTAAATTTTATTTAAAAGTAACCTGTCTTGAATATCCTATCTGTATTATATTTATCAGTTCCTCCAAAAATCTTACCCTTTACTTTCGGAGAGGAACCCCTCTCGTCTGGCAGCTCAGCACAATTACAGTGTTTTGTGAGTGAAGGGGAATTACCTCTCCAGATAACATGGACGTTTCAAGGAGTAGATTCAACAACCAGAACTCAAAATGGTGTTAACATAATGAAAGTGGGATCAAAAAGCAGTCTTCTCATTATCGAGTCAGTGACATCAGAAAATTCCGGTTTTTATACATGCACTGCTCGAAATACTGCTGGCTCAGCCAATTTTACTACGGAGTTGATTGTCAATGGTTTGTTTTCATGACCCACTGCCAGTTTTTTGAACGCATTCGCAGAAATCATTTGCTAACTAACTTTAATTGGAACTTAAAGTTCATTTTACTAACACAATTTAATTTTCTTTTTCATTTTCTTGTTTATGATTCTAGTACCACCTAAAGTAGTTCCATTTTCCTTTGGCGATGAGCCATTACACCCCGGAGATTTAACCCAAGTCAGTTGCGTTGTTTCACAAGGTGAAACACCTTTGAAAATCAGTTGGACTTTCCAAGGCTATGAAACAACATTAAACTCTCAAAAGGGTGTTGTCATCTCGAAATTCGGCCAGAAAACCAGTATTCTCACAATAGAATCTGTTTCTGCGGAAAATTCGGGCAATTACACATGCTCGGTAACAAACAGTGCTGGTGTAGCAAATTACACAGCAGAACTAATTGTCAATGGTACAGTTTATGAAGCTGAAGCCAGTTTGTCCACTATTTGCTTTTTGTATGCTGAAAATGAGCTGAGCTACTATCATTTCTATATTTTGTAGGAAACACCCCGAATCTTTTTTTTCCTTAGTAAACCCCACCCGATCTGTAATAAGATATTGAGGTTCTCATAATATTCTTAAAACCATGAACTATTACAAATTCATGTTCATGTACAAAACTTGGTGTTTGATTCAGTTCCTCCGAAAATCATGCCTTTTTCGTTCGGAGAAACGGAATTGCATGAAGGAAACGTTGCTTCTGTAAATTGCATCGTGACAGAGGGAGACGCTCCTTTGCAAATAACTTGGACATTTCAAGCACAGGACTCATCTCCTAGAAAACAACAAGGAGTATCTATAATGAAATTAGGTCAAAAGGGTAGCGTCCTTATGATTGAGTCTGTCACTTCCGAACATATGGGATCATATGTATGTTCTGCAAAAAATGAAGCAGGAGTTGCTAATTTTTCAACCGATCTAGTTGTAGCTGGTAATAATGGAAGAAAATCATTCACGACGAACTGATTAGCTGATAAAATGGGCCTTGCTTTATTATTTTAAAGTTATAATGATCATAATATGACCTAAGTCCGTTATACCCGTCTCTACATAACTTTTAACACCCTATTAATTTCATTACCCAGTCCCTCCGAAAATTCTTCCGTTTTCCTTTGGCGAGGGAGAGATGAGTGCAGGGAATTTAGCCCAGCTTCAATGTATTATTGTCGAGGGCGATTCCCCGGTCCAGATCACATGGACATTTCAAGGTTTGGATTCGACAACAAGAAAACAAAACGATGTATCCATAATGAAAATCGGTCAGAAGAGCAGTGTTCTGTTGATTGAAAGTGTTACTTCAGAGCATATGGGTTCTTACGTGTGCACTGCTAAAAATAGTGCAGGAGTTGCGAAATATTCAGCCGAATTAATTGTTAATGGTGACTTTCTTACCGCAGTTCTTTGTGCTATTTGCAAGAAGCCATGCGCCTATTATTAGTTAACGGAAATTAGAATTTATAGGTGTGTCCCCGAATAGCTAGTTACCATACTCTGCATTTGTTACAGAATAATGCATGAAATTTGAGTATCTTCCTTTGGAGAATTTATCCATATTCGGTTCATAATTCTTAATTTCTGTATTACTTTCTATCCTTGCCAAGTCCCTCCGAAAATCCTTCCATTCTCGTTCGGAGAAGGCATTTTGAGCGCAGGAAACATTGCTCAACTCCAGTGCATAGTTGTAGAAGGTGATGCTCCTTTGCAAATCACTTGGACTTTCCAAGGGCTGGATTCAACAACACGAAAACAAAACGATGTAAATACAATGAAAATTGGCACGAAAACTAGTCTTTTGATTATTGAGAGTGTTACATCTGAACACATGGGCTCTTACGTCTGCACCGCAAGAAACAATGCTGGTGTTGCAAATTACACTGCTGAACTAATAGTCAATGGTTATTTTAATCTCAAACACATTTATAATGCAGCTACATTGCTTTAATTGTTATCTGCCGTCTCTGATATGGCACCTGAAAATTAACTGTATACAGCAAATACAATTCCATTAAAATTTATCAATAGACGTTAGAGTACAGTTATTTTAAAACGTAAATATTTTTTCAGCATGATGTAGTTTTAGTATCTTCAATTCTTCCATTTTATATCTTCCATTCGTAATTCCTTGCTCTATCCAATACTATTCCTGTCTCTCGGAGATATAGTGATATAGGTCTCTTCACAATTTTAGGTATTTTTCATCAATTTCATAAGTTCTCTGTTTATCTTGAATATCCTATATTTATTCATTAGTTCCTCCAAAAATCTTACCCTTTGCTTTCGGCGAGGAGCCTCTCTCTTCGGGGAATTCGGCCCAACTTACCTGTTTCGTTAGCGAGGGAGAAATGCCCGTGCAGATCACTTGGACATTTCAAGGAATAGACTCAACAACCAGAACTCAGAATGGAGTAAATATTATGAAAGTGGGTTCTAAAAGCAGTCTTCTCATTATTGAGTCTGCAACTTTCGAGCATTCGGGCTTTTATACATGCAAAGCCCGAAATGCTGCTGGAACTGCAAACTTTACTGCCGAGTTAATCGTTAATGGTTTGTTAATTCGTAATCGCATCTGCATATCGACAATTGTGTTGCTTGCTTAATCTGGATTGTAGTGTATTCACAGTGGTACAGTTATAAATATCGTTATTTTAAACCTACTAAACCGTTTGCTATCGATTATTTTGTTAATTTCCCCCTCAACCATATCTGTACAATATGTTAACCCTGAATCGTTTCCTTACTTATGCGTACACAGTGCCTCCGAAAATAATCCCGTTTACTTTCGGAGAGGAGCCACTCCACTCAGGCGATCTTGCTCAATTACAATGTATTTCGTCGGGGGACACGCCAATGAAATTCACATGGACATTTCAAGGCGTGGACTCTTCCACGAGGACTCAGAAAGGGGTAACGACTATGAAAGTTGGCGAAAAGAGTAGTTTGCTTATAATTGACGCTGTTAATTCGGAGCATTCGGGATTCTACGTGTGTAACGCTAAAAATTCTGCGGGGGAAGCTAACTACACTGCTGAACTCGTTGTTAATGGTGCTTTAAAAGTTCATTAATGAAATGTTAGACTTTGCTACGCGCAATACTTGCTTGGTAGTATGTCTATTTTCACTGCATAGTTATTTTGTATCCTTTTCAAATACGGAGGTATTATTTTTAGAACCAAGATATTCTCACCAAATTATACTCACATAAAAGAAATAATTTGCGTAAACCGAAATCTTAGTTTAAAAAAGTCATTCAACATTATTGTCCGTATAGTTCCACACACTTTTACTATAAATCGAGGTATTGTCTTAATATTTAAGAAATCTTCAGCCAAAGTCAACAAGTCATAATTATTTTACGTAATTGGGAACCCTTTTCAGTTCCTCCAAAAATAGTGCCATTTAGTTTCGGAGAAGATGACCTGAATGCGGGTGATATGGCTCAACTACAATGTGTGGCGAGCGGTGATGCTCCTATTCAGTTGACATGGTCTTTTCACGGCTCAGATACAGCCAAAAAGACCCAGGAAGGAGTATCTATAGTCAAATTAGGACCTAGAAGTAGCGTTTTAATGATTGAGTCCGTAACTGCCAGTGATGCTGGAAATTATACCTGTAGAGCAAGTAATCCTGCAGGAACGGACGTATATACCTCAGAACTAGTTGTGAATGGTAAAATTACACACACTTCTACATTTACTACATGCAACGTGCTCTGGCAATAACGCGCGCACTATTTGTCAAGTTCTTCCACAATAAGAATGACCTATCTGATTAATAATTCTTCTAATGCATGCAATGCACGTGGCCCTGATTGTGTCAAAATTAGTACCAAATATAATTCTTAGGTACATAGAATACATCTTAAATATTTTCCACGTACCCATTATCCCCTTAGGTATCCTCTGATGTTTCTCCTGTCTTAAAATTCTAATAATTTAAACTATCAATACCGTGTTTCAGTTGCACCCAAAATAGTTCCCTTCAGTTTTGGTGAGGATCACCTGAATGCGGCTGAATCAACGCAATTAAACTGTTTCGTAGCAGTAGGCGACGCGCCAATTCAATTGACATGGTCTTTTCATGGAAATGACGCCGTAAAAAAGACACAAGAAGGGGTGTCCATCGTCAAATTAGGTCCCAAGAGTAGTGTTCTAATGATCGAGTCCCTCAGTGCTAGCCATTCAGGGAATTATACTTGTAGAGCAAGTAACGCAGTCGGAATGGATGAGTACACGACGGAATTAGTAGTCAATGGTATTTAATGGACGAAATTAATTACATTCTGCTGTTATATTATGCGCTCCAATGGGTTTTATTTGACTTGAGTTGAATTAATAGTGTTATTTCTTTTGACATGACGTTGTATTGTAATTAAACATTTTGCTTGACTATTTTTGTCCCAAGTTCCTCCTAGAATCACGCCTTTCTCCTTCGGAGAGTTTCCTCTTCAATCGGGCGAGCATGCAACTTTACAGTGTAGTGTTGCTGAAGGCGATTTACCATTAAAAATCTCGTGGATTTTCCACGGCCAAGAATTGTCTTCTAAAATGGGGATCGAAACCACAAAGTTAGGGAAAAGAACTAACATTCTCACTATCGATGCTGTAGCCGGTCAGTCGAGTATTAATTTTCCTTCATCAATTTGTTCAACTGCAGAATTTGTCCTAACAGTTTATTCTAAATCATTCAGCATTTCACGCTGGGAATTATACTTGTGTCGCGACAAACCCGGTCGGCTCAACAAATCATAGCACTCAACTAATTGTTAGGGGTAAATTGATGCAAATCGAACTTTACTGGGTTCCAGCTGTTTAATGACATTTTAAATGCTGCTTATTACTAAATTTTGTGTATGTTAATATATCATTAATTGTAATGTATCCTGTAGGTCTTAATAACTTTTACCTCCGATTCCTCTTAAAATTGGTGTAAATCTTAGTAACCTGTTAGTCAGAACTACCATTGCATTGCTAAGTTAAAATTTATTGTCAACTAAATAAGTAATCCAAGGTTTTGGTGTAGATAAACCCGTTTTTGTGTTAATTCTAATTGTTATTACATACCACAGTGCCTCCACATATAATGCCATTTTCCTTCGGAGACGATAGTTTGAGATCTGGAAGTCATGCTACTCTTCAGTGCAGTGTAGATGAAGGAGATTTGCCTTTGTCAATATCTTGGATATTTCACGGTCAAGAGCTTTCTTCTCAAATGGGAATAGAAACGACTAAAATAGGGAAAAGGGTCAACCTTCTTACAATCGAGTCCGTAGCTGGTTAGAACTTAATAGTCATTGCTTATTGACATTTTGGAAAGCAATCTATAGTGTATGTCTCATTAAGAACTGAGATTTGTTGGAGAAAGTTCTCAATGGAACTTTCTATGGATGCCTTTCTCCTCGATATTTCAGTTCGTAATGAGACTACTAATTTAGTATACAATTAAATAATGTCCTTTTGAAACATATTTCTAGCGTTTCATATGGGAAATTACACTTGTGTAGCCTCAAATCCAGCAGGAAGTGTGAATCATACAGCTGAACTTGTCGTTAGGGGTTTGTTGACCAAAGTTACAATAGCGCTAAATGATTTGCGGATCGCATTGCTTTCACCTGTAATTAATATTCCTTAATATTTCCTACCCTGTTCTGTTCATATCGTTCATATAGGAGATAATTAGACTATCGGTCGACGGGGATTTCAGTTTTTAAAAAGTAATTAAGATTGATCAATTGTTCCTGTCCTGTAGTACCTCCTCGCATCAATCCCTTTGGATTTGGCGAAGAACCTTTGCAATCTGGAGAGCATGCAACTCTTCAGTGCAGTGTAGTAGATGGAGACTACCCGATCACAATTTCGTGGATTTTCCATGGTAGAGAGTTATCTTCTCAAATGGGGATTGAGACAATGAAAATAGGGAAACGAATTAATCTCCTGACAATTGAGTCGGTTGCAGCCTCCCATCAAGGAGATTACACATGTGTTGCTAGCAATATTGCTGGATCCACTAACTTTACTGCTACTCTAGTTGTTCGCGGTTAGAATTTCTACAAAAATCATTTTATTTCAAGCTGAAGCTAAAATTCTTGCTTTAGCTTTACTAGATTTCGTACTATCTGTGTTGTAATCTGTTTATCTAATATTTCGAGTTTTAAGTTTTAACTACTCCTTTTTAAACTAAGAAACGTGTACATAGCAAAATTAGTATAATAGTACTTCACAACCTTGATAAGTACATCGGGGTCCCCAATCACATTATATAATACGGCCGTTACGATTACTATTATAAATATATTAATGACTACAGGATTCCTTTTTCAAACCTAATTAACTTAATCATGATAAATCCTATAACAATTAACAATTCTTTTCCGTAGTTCCTCCCCACATAATGCCATTTTCCTTTGGAGAAGACCCCTTGGAAGCGGGAAGCCATGCGACATTACAGTGTAGTGTAGACAGCGGTGATTTGCCCCTCACAGTCTCATGGATTTTTCATGGCAAAGAATTGTCATCTAAAATGGGCATTGAAACCACAAAAATTGGAAAGAGGGTTAATCTTCTAACCATCGAATCCGTAGCTGGTTAGACCATTATTAAAGATTTCAAAGTAACATACGTGTAGGAAAGGATAGACATGACCCTAATATTCTTGTGCTATATATTTAGCTTTCCATATGGGAAATTATACTTGTGTAGCCTCAAACCATGCAGGAACCAAAAACTATACTACAGAATTGATAGTCATGGGTATTAATTCGTTTTAAATAATATTAAGTGCTGTTCATATTAGTTTGCTAATTGCTGCTCATTATTTCCTATTTTAATGTCTCCACTTTCTCCTCTGACCATTCTAAATTTATTTATTTCCACCCTGCCTTGCCTAGCAGTATATTGACATCATCGGCATAGGCATATATGCTACTTCTATATAAGACTTTCACAATTACTTTCACAATATACAATTTATTTTCATCTGGTGAAAGTTTTGTATTGGCTTAGCATATGTAAAGAGAAAGTACACTGCCTACTCTTTTTTTGCTATTTTAAATGTTAGCTTTATTGACGTGGATTTTAGATTCACTTAGTAAGCATTAATTAAGTTGTGTGATTCAGTTCAAGGTCGTACAAAGATAGTGTATAGGTTTTATTCTAGACAAGTACCAAATTAAGAAATTCCCGACTTGATATCTTGATAGATGTTGAATTGCCTTGATATTTTAGTATTTTGTTTTAATTTAACTTTATTTTATAACAGTGTCTCCAAGAATCAATCCGTTTAGCTTTGGCGATGAGCCTTTACGGTCAGGAGAGCACGCGGAAGTGACTTGTAGTGTGATAGAAGGGGATTTACCTTTGAAAATCTCATGGATATTTCATGGGCGAGCTCTTTCATCCCAAATGGGTATAGAGACGATGAAAATAGGGAAAAGAATAAATCTGTTGACGATAGAATCTGTCGCTGCCTCCCATCAGGGGGACTACACATGTGTCGCTAGCAACTCAGCAGGAACTACGAACTATACAGCCACTCTTGTTGTTCGTGGTTAGAATTACTTAGTATTGTTTTATGACTGTGGCTAATACATTGATAATGCTTGTTGTTAGCTCTTCTGTGCTTAGCTGCCTAATCTGCACTGAACATTCTCTGTCATTCACAATGCTATATAGTGTAGCTGTGTTAACTCTGTTGTAGGGAATTTTTCACGAAACACAATTAAATTAACATGTATAAAGTAGTACCTTTATTTTAACCATGCTTTCAGAGAATAAGGAATTATGTGCAGTTAGGTGATACTAATGTCAAAAAACGAACGAAGCGGGAGAAAGGTGGAGAAAGGAAAGTTTCAATGTTCCCCTAAATTAGCCCATGAAACTTTCTCCATTATAAAACGCTGCGCTGACTTATGTAAACAATTTGAGACTTGGAATTAAGTATTTCCCCTTTTCCCAAACATTGTTGTATAAAACTTACAATAATGAATTCATTTATAGTAGGTGATACCTTATATGCATTGAAATATTTGATCCTCATAAAGTATTGATTTTTTGAATTAGGGTGCAACTAATTTTTTAAGTTATTTTGAATCAATACTCCATGTAATCTATAAAAGCAAAAACGGAAAATTGGGTCAAATATTTTTATATAGTGTGAAAGTAGCCAATATTATGATTAATTTCTTGTAGTACCACCACGAATCATTCCGTTTTCATTTGGAGACGAAGCGTTAGAAGCAGGACATTACAAAACCCTAGAATGTAGTGTGGATGGTGATCTTCCTTTAACTATATCGTGGATTTTTCACGGCAAAGAATTATCCTCTCAGATGGGAATAGAAACCGTAAAAATTGGGAGAAGGACGAATTTGCTTAGTATTGACATGGTGGCAGCATCACACACTGGAAATTATACCTGTGTCGCTGCAAATAAAGCAGGGACTACAAATTATACTGCTCAGCTCGTTGTACACGGTAGACAATTTACATGCCATTATATCCGAGTGCTAACAAATGCAAAAGTCCACGCTAATGGATAGTCCGGGCTCTGCAACTCTGTATTCAAGTATTCGTGTCTCTATTAAATACCAACTACTACTGGCACTGTAATGTTTAACACATCTACTATAATTTTATTCCACTGCTTTCTATCGTCCTTAGATTTCCTAAGTATTTGTATGTTGAACCTCGTCAATATTCGATTAGATCAGCATTTAAAACGTGTTTATAAAATAGATAAAGACTTATTAAATTATAAAAATTTGTCATACTTACTATGAATACGAATAACATAGAATGCAAAAAAACTATGCATAATTTAGGAGAAACAACATTATCATTTTAATCACCTGTATTTTTCAGTGCCTCCAATTATAATACCATTTGATTTTGGAGACGAACCTATATTTTCTGGAAGCACTACACAAGTTACGTGCCTTGTAAGTTCAGGTTAGATTTCAATTGAAAATACCGCAAACTTGATTTCAAGATTATGATTACAAAAATTTACATTATACCATGATCATATTGTTTGTGTTGAAAAATGCTTTAACACATGTGGATAATTTGTTTGTTAATATTAATATGGTAGGAGATACTCCATTGGATATTACCTGGAGTTTTCAGGGAGGCCCTTTGGGGTCGCATCTTGGTTTAAAAACGACTCTCATAGGGTCACGGACGAGTATGCTATTGGTTGAACCTGTAATTCCAGGTTTGTGGCACATCTCGAATCACCCACTTTTGTAATTTCTCTTATTCAAATACATAAGTGTTTGAAGAACAATTTATGAAGATCTCTATTGATTTCAAGGACATCGAGGAGTTTATACATGTACAGCCAGAAATTCTGCTGGTGTTGCGAATTATTCGGCTGTTCTTGAAGTATATGGTATGCGAATTATGGCTAAGCAAATAAAGCATAATTCTACCAAAATATTTCGCAATGTTGTCTCATAAAAATGATAGATAAGTTTTCATTGTTCACAATCAATGAAATCTTGAACTGATTTGAAAGGGAACTCCTTTCTCTCCATCCTCTTTCCTCATTTCTCCATATTCAGCGTATCCAGCTAAAATTAAATTAGTGGAAAATGTGTAGGGACGATTCCTAAAAGCCATTCCTACTCTTACCTGTTTCTCCGTTGTATATTTTCATTTCTCAACATGTTCTCATTTTCTTTTCTTGTTTTTCGTATTGTTTTGTCTACATTTCTTTACTAATCTGATATCATTTAAAGTAATTGTAATTGTAATGTATTGCACGTAATATCCTGGAAGTATTCCGGAATTTGTTCACTTTTGATGTATCTGATTGATAAGTAGTTTTTTGTCGTAGGGTTGGGTGATTGGTATTTATTC
Source organism: Tomocerus qinae (assembly GCA_020055645.1). Taxonomy (NCBI): domain Eukaryota; kingdom Metazoa; phylum Arthropoda; class Collembola; order Entomobryomorpha; family Tomoceridae; genus Tomocerus; species Tomocerus qinae. The sequence goes on from CM034547.1 coordinate 45,460,586, forward strand.
TGTTTCTTCATTTTAAAATTCTTTACTGTCCATCTCTTCTGTTCGTTTGATTTTCTTTAAGAAATATGATTTTGTAGTGCTGCATGTGCTTATTGCTTTTTGCCAATTTCTCCAAAACCAAGTTATTCAGAATGATAATGTTTCAATGTGTGATAATATAGTTCCACCTCGTTGGATTGTTGAACCTACTGATAGAGCATTTGCACAGGGAAGTGATGCTAGAATTGAATGCAAAGCTGATGGATTTCCCAAGCCCTCTGTTACATGGAAGAAAGCTGCAGGTACGAAATTTGTACTCTTAATTTTAACTAAAACTTAAGTTATTAAAAATTAACTGAAATTAGTGTGTGAGTGTTATTTATAAATTTTTGTGAATATTTACAGGTGACGGTCCAATGGATTATCGCGATTTGAAAGGTTCTGCTCCTGGAATGCGAGTTGAAGACGGACACTTAGTTATCGCTGCTATTCCGAAACAAGCTGAAGGTTATTATCTGTGTGAGGCAAACAATGGCATCGGAGCTGGATTATCGGCTGTAATTTATATTTCGGTCCAAGGTATTTTATAGCAATTTGTCATATAAATTATAGCGTAGATTATATGTTATATTTTCAGCGTTTAGTAATTACTTTCAATATCTAAAAGTAATTATGGACTAATTTCAGCCCCTCCTCAATTTGAAATCAAATTCCGCAACCAAACTGCTCGTCGGGGCGAACCAGCCGTTTTACAGTGTGAAGCTAAAGGAGAGAAACCCATTGGCATTTTATGGAGCCGTGACAAGAAGCGACTTGACCCCAAAGCTGACCCCAGATACACAATTCGAGAGGAAATTCTTACTAATGGAGTTCTAAGTGACCTCAGCGTAAAACGATCGGAAAGAACTGACACTGCTTTGTTTACTTGTGTCGCTACTAATGCATTTGGCTCTGACGAAACTAGCATCAATTTGATTGTCCAAGGTAAGGGAAACATAAATTACTGTCGCTCATTCAGTTTTCACGTTACGAATAAATACGTTAATAATAATAAATTGGTAGGCACTAACGTTCTATTTGAATTAATATTACAGAACCTCCAGAAGTACCATTTGGATTGAAAGTTTTGGACAAATCAGGAAGATCAGTACAATTGGCCTGGAGTGAACCGTACAGTGGAAATTCTCCAATTACTCGGTACTTTATTGAATTCAAGATGTCGAAAAGTGACTGGAATACTGGAAAAGATCGAGTTTTGGTTCCTGGATCTCAAACATTAGCTGGAGTGTACAACCTGCGACCTGCTACCACATACCATCTCCGACTTGTAGCTGAGAACGAAGTTGGTACATCGGAAGCATCTCAATCTGTTACAATCATTACCGCCGAAGAAGCTCCTTCTGGTCCACCTCAAAGCATTCAGGTAGAATATACATCTTTGGTTATTCTAAGGGAGGTTTTTTACGATGGCTAATTAATGATAATTTATATTTGTAGGTTGCACCTATTGATCAACATACCTTGAAAGTTACATGGAAGCCTCCACTTAGGGAAGAATGGAACGGTGACATCATGGGATATTATGTGGGTTACAAACTGGCTTCATCCGACAAACCATACTTGTTTGAAACTATTGAATTTTCTCGCGAAGTCGGAAAGGAACATCATCTCATGATATCTAACCTCAAGTAAGCTATTTAACAATTCTGAAACCTTTGTTAAACACTCTATTTTGAAGAGATACCATGCGTTATAAAAACTTGTTGCTTAAAAAATGAATTTTCTTAAAATGTAACAGAACTTATACCGAGTACTCAGTTGTTGTTCAAGCATTCAATCGTGTCGGACCAGGACCTATGTCTAAAGAAGCAACTCAACATTCAGCCGAAGGCAAGCCTGATCAAGCTCCCCAGGTACTTTAGAACGACAATTATTAAACATCCAATGTGATAGTATTCAGAAGAAAATGTTAATAAATATTTTTTGCTAATTTTTTAACGTAGGATATTTCTTGCACTACCTTGACATCACAATCCATTCGCGTTTCATGGACCTCTCCTCCCTTGGCCTCTGCTAATGGTGTAATCAAAGGTTACAAAGTAATTTTTGGGCCTGCTGCAACATGGTATGGTAAGAAATCTTACTGTAGAGAAACAGTTATCTTCTAGCTTAATTAAAAAATAATTAAATACTGAATCAATAAAGACAGATTATTGATCTATGGCATATAATAAAATATCTATATCATCAATATCTTAGATGAGAAAACCAAAGACGTGAAGTCAACACCTGCCAGTGAGATAATTTTGCACGGACTTAAGAAATACACCAACTACAATATCACGATTTTGGCATACACTAACGGTGGTGATGGAGTTTCTACTGTTCCCATCAGTTGTCATACTGAACAGGATGTTCCTGGACCCCCAATGGCAGTGAAAGCTAGTGTTATGTCCGCCGATTCGATCTTAGTAAGCTGGCAACCTCCTTCTCAACCTAATGGTGTTGTGACACAGTACACCGTTTATATTCGTACTCCGGAAAAAGAAGTAAGCACTATTAATCCCTTGCTTTTTACAAATGTCTTCATTTTCGAATATGTAGGCTAATATGTGATCAATATTGATCTAGGCTGAACCTAAAGCCCAAAAAGTACCCGCCTTCCAAACTACATTCGAAGTTTCTGGACTGAAGAGGAAAGAACGATATGAATTCTGGATCACTGCTGCAACTGCCATCGGAGAAGGTCAAGCATCGAAATCTGTTACTATTTCCCCATCAAGCAAAGTTCCTGCTAAAATTGCTTCTTTTGCTGAGAAACTTGTTGCAACGCACAAAGAGGATGTTAAGCTCCCATGTCAGGCTGTTGGTGTTCCCGCTCCGGAAATTAAATGGAAGGTAAAACAATATTTGATTTTTCTCCAGGAAATATTGCATTGAGTTTACAGTTTATCTATTACATCAAATATCATATGAAATGTATTTAATATGTAAATACATCATGTCCATTTCTAGGTTAAAGGACAATCATTAACTCAAAGCGACCGCCTGAGACTATTACCCGACGGAAGCCTGCTAATCAAAGAAGTTACAAGGAAAGATGCTGGAGATTATGCATGCCGTGCAGAAAACTCATTCGGACATGATGCTATCATGCATACTTTAGTTGTACAAGTAAGTAGTAAATTATGGAATTTAAATAGGCGAACGTACTAATCATTAGTTTAGATTTCTAATTATTGATGTCATTTAAAATGGTGATATTTACTTAATTTACTCAGGCTCCACCTCAGCCTCCAAGTATCTCTCTTTCTGGAACAACCGGAACTGCAATTACTGTCAGACTAAAGTCCCCTACCGATTCAGCTCCTCTTCACGGTCTCACTTTGCATTATAAACAAGATTTTGGAGAATGGGAAACGACCCAAATTCCTCCTTCTACTCATGAATATACACTTGAGGGCTTGTCATGTGGAACCAGATACCAACTCTATGCAACTTCCTACAACAGGTATTAATAATGCAATTTGTAATTATCTGCAGTGTAAATAAATGAGACCTTTCAACACGTGTATGGGATAAATTTCAGTATTGGAACCGGAGAAGCTTCTGACATTCTCAATACCCGCACGAAAGGATCGAAACCTGGAGTTCCACTTGCAACCAAGTTTATTGAAGTGTCCCCTAACAGCGTTACTCTTCACCTAAGCTCATGGGAAGACGGTGGCTGTGCTATGCTCTATTTCGTAGTTGAATATAAGGCCAGGTAATGCAGACATTTAATATACCTAAATAATGAAATCTGAAAATTGAATTAACCGTGAGGAAATTTTCTTTAGGAATTCAAACGATTGGACAATGGTATCAAACAGTGTGAAACCAAGTGGAAACTACGTCGTCCTTGATTTAACTCCAGCAACATGGTACCAAATCCGTGTAACAGCTCATAACAATGTTGGCTTTACTCAAGCTGAATATGAATTTGCAACTCTGACAGTAAACGGAAGTATGTTCGAAATTTTGTCATTAAATAACTACTTTCTACAAATATTGAGGATTTTTTTCGTAATCTACGAAAATCTGTACATATGTTATGAAGATATACACACAAGGCCAGTCGACAATAATATTTGTTTCGCTCTTTTGAACTGAATTTTGTATTTTGACAGTCAAATGAGTAATGTAACTTAACTAAGTTAGTTAACAGTTGCCGTCAGGTCGGAGTAATTTCTCTGTTGAGACTTGAGATAGATGTTGTTGGATGTAGATGTATGTGATGCAATGCCCGTGTGGTGTATTTTTGTGTTGAATGAGTTTGTGTTGAGTCATGCGAACAGCCGTGGTGTCGTGGTTTGTGGTAGGTATTCCTGGATGCTAATACGAGCCTGTTGTGTATTAATTGCCTATATGTAGTTCCTATTGGTCCCCCAACTCGGGAAAATACCAACGACTTGGCGGCAGACTGGATCGCGTTCCTTAGTGAACACATTAGCCTTGTGGTTCCAGTTGTCACGGCTATCATTGTCATTTTCACGGCTTTGATCACAATTTGCGCCTTGCGTCGTGGCAAGACAGACTCCATGCACAAAGGTATGCTCGTCTCTACGTATTTCAAATATTTTTTTCATACTTCCCCGCAGATATTATTGCTCCAGCACGAAACAATGACAATGGACGTGGACTCTTATCGGAAATGTTCCCGTGGCTGCCTGAGTGGGTCGACTACAATATGTTGATCGCGGGTCTCGCCATGGTCTTCATTATTGTTATTGGCATTGCCGTCATTTGTGTCGCTGTTGCTCGAAGGAACAGGGGCCCTGAGAGCGTTCGACTTCGAGGTTCCATGTCCATTCTGCACGCAATTCCTCATTACAAATATTTATTCTGTTTTACTAACCCTTTCCTCTCCTTCTTTTGTTTTCTCTTTTCTCATTCAGTTCATTTGACTTCTTTCCGTTTTATTTTGACACATCCTACGATTTTACCGAAAGTGTGTTGAGCTACTAATGACTGTGTAGTATAGAACTAAATTGTCTGTTTGATGTGCATTTAACCCATGGGGGTTTCAATCAATAATTTCCGTGTTTATTTCTGTATCAGATGAAGGACTCTATGCTCAACCGGACATGAGAGGAATGACATTGAAACGGGAATTCAGAGATGAGCTCGGATACATTGCTCCACCAAATAGGAAACTTCCTCCTGTACCAGGATCCAACTATAACACTTGTGACAGATTGAAACGAGGTTTGTATCCTTGTATCCTTTCGTTTATCCCAATTTATTGTTTAGGAATGTCATAGAAGTATCTTTATAGGTCCTTTGTCAGTTTCTCTTATGCCTTTTATTTATTACTAAGTAACTTGGACTCTCTAGTACAAAGAGTTTAGAGCTCTTCTGAGATTTATGGGTAAGTAAGTATAAAACGTTATTTATAAAGTGCACTTTACCGAATGTCACATTCAATTGTACAGTAGCACTTTCAGCAGATTTACAGAAAGTATGTTTTCCCTTGTCCATCTTTGCATTGTTATTTGTTACGTACGATCATAATGAACGTATGAAAGTTTTTTATTTTCTCAAGTTAAAAATATTATTTTAGCAAAAATCCTAAGATTCATGTTGCATTTACATGTAACATTGCACGTTTTCAACTTGCTTTTGATGTTTCTCTCATTTTTGTACAGTTATTATTATAGCTAGGTATAATTAACTAAATGTTACAATATTTTTATTTTTTGAGTATACAAATACTTAAACTATTTAGTCTTGACATGCAATAGCAGTAAATGTATTTGGTTTCTAAATATTATGTGTCATCTAGAGTTGTCCCTCTATATTGCACTTGTTACCTCTGAGTGGATTTTTGAATAGAAGCAAGATATGACTGTCTGTATGTTTATCAAAGATTTGTTACGTACCCCTAATTACATTATGGCAGCTATAGATGTTAATATTATTTCCAAAAAGTTCACGAAAAGGATTTCCTATGATGGAAGACCACAGCAAAGTATGTAAATATTTTCTGACGATTTTGCTTTGAATGTCGCTGCTCAAATATTTAAGGTCAAGCAACAACTTGGAATCCTCGAAGGGTAGCCGCTGCCGCAGGAGCCCCACACACCTACGAAGAATTGGCCGGTGAAGGGGGTGGCAGTTATTATGATTCTAAACCTCCAGTGCCTCCTCATGCTCAGTCAGATGATAGTTCCTTGTATAGTAGACCTCCAAACGGTGGTAATTATTGTCCCTAAATTATATTCACCTACGCCTTTAAACTTTAAACACTGATCTTTGTCTGTTTTCTGTTATCTTATGTGTTTGTGTACTGTACTGTATTTTTTGTATGAAAATCGATGTAAATACGCGTATCGCAGCCTTTGGTGTACACTATATAAATATTCTATGCAAGTATTAACTCCACAATAATATTTTATATTTCTGTCGGTTCGATGCCCCTAACAGGGTTCAGCCTGTCTCGTTTGTACTCTCGTCGCTTTCACAATTTTATATTCTGACGTAAAATGTTCATTAACATATCTAAAATAATTATACTATATAGTATCATCATGCTTACTTTCTCGTGGCTAGTTCATTGTATTGTCTTTTTACAAGTCTATTTCTTCTGGCTCTTCACGCAGTAAATGGGGTAACCTCCTTTCATATGCAATTCTTAGTGGTATCTTTCTTTTGTCTTCATTTACAGGACCTGGAGGACCAGACGAAGAGATTTGCCCCTATGCTACCTTCCATTTACTTGGATTCCGTGAAGAAATGGATCCTGCCAAGGCTGCCCAAACTTTGCCTCACCCACCTGGTCATGGCCATCACCGCGGAGGCTCTCAATCTGCAGTATGCAATTAAATTATACTATTATTATATGAAATGGATTTTATACTGTATTTATTTACATATTTTTCCCGTTATTTGCAGCCTCGAGGATCGAACACCACTCGTTATGCCCGAGGACCTGTCGGAACTGGAGTCGTTTCTTCCTTGGCTGGTGGTGGAATTATTGGACCCAACGGAATGGTTTCTCCTCCCAATAACGTTTTCTCACCGGAATATGATGACCCAGCCAACATTGAAGAGGAATATGGTTACAACAGTCCAAATCGCCGAGGATCCTTGGGACGCCGATCAATGGGTACTAAAATTGGAAATTTCAGATTTGAGTTGTGCAAGCAAAGTAATAGGATGATGTGTTAAATTATGTCATGATTATAATTTTAATTAGGTTCAATGAGGACTGTGCCAATTCCGGAAAGCCCCTCTCCTCCTCCACCACCTCCACCACGCCCGGAGAATGCTGGAACTCCTAACTCGACCCCATCTCACTCGCAAAACAACCAGAGCACCAATTCTGCAAATGACTCAAAGGAATCAAACGAGATGTCTGAGGCTGAATGCGATCGCGACCCACTGATCCGTAATCGTAACTCAATTGGCGGTGGTCAAGCACCGAACATGAGCACTGAGGAAATGCGTCGCCTGCTTGAAAAGTAAGCTGTCGCATCTCATTTCAAATGAATATTATTGATGTAGTGTGTGTAGATTACCTTTCTAAACTCTGACGTGTTCTTTTATTCCCTGCCTTCTCATTATTGGACGGATCAGAAATCAGTAAGTATAAATACACTTTGCTATTATTAATACAAATAATTTTGTGTACCTTTTTTACGTTTACAAGCTGTAAATGGCTTTCTCTTGTAATATCTAACTCAATAACCTGAGTAATAACGATATTAATCTTAAAATTTTTTGGATACTACAAAATTTGTTTTTTTAAACGTAGGAACGAGGCAGCTCATCCGATTCCTAACGGATTAACTCCTTACGACACTGTCAACGTCTGAAACAACTCAACTTCCCTTAAAAATCACCAACCAAAGAGCGAAGGGCAACTTAACGATCTTGTCTTGTCTTAACTTAACAGACGGGAAAAAGTCTCAAAACTTAAGTAGACCAATACCTACGTAGTCATCTAATCCTCTAGAATAGATGAGATGAAGTCGCTTTTCCGTTTTATTTAGATTTAATTAATATGGTTATTGGCTACCAGCTAACCATAATTACTTTCTGTACATGAATTCTTTTAAAAACCGACTGTTGGTTGCATTTGATTCAGCAAAATACTTTCTATTCTATTGCATTCGTTCAGCTCAGCTCAACTTGATAAAATTCAGTCGAAAAAAGTCTAAAGTGACTGACTGCACTCTATGCGACGACGTTCGATATACGAACCGAAAGGACGAGTAATGTAATATTAGCAGAATGGGATGCTAAAATATAGGAAATGAATGCAAAAGCAATCTCAAGATCCGTCAAGTTGTATTTCTATGTGATTTAATTAATGAATTCGCAAACTTCTGGCGCAAATGATGTGTTGTAATAAGCAATAACAGCACTCGATGAAAGCACAATGTGTCAATTTGTATGCAAAGGTTAATTTAGTTTAGTCGTTACAAGAAGATTGAATTTATGTGTAAAGTTACCAGTCTACCATTAAGCGTGTTTAAGTTTGTTTATGTTATTATGACCTTAATTTTTGGAGGGAAAGATTACTTTGGTTAAAACCTTTGGTTAAAACGAAATATTCAGTTAATTGGGATGATATTACGAATACTTTTAATCAATTTTAACTGATAAATTTGGCTAATTAAGTCTTGTGTTTGTACTAGATGATATGGAGTTAAGTGAAATAGTTACTTCTAATGGTGTCGTTTGTGCGTGTATAGTCTTGTCAAGTCGCAACTTAAATAATGTTTTAAATGTAAACGTATCGTGAAATAAGTCGTATCGTGGCCGTGTCGCGCAGTTTGCCAACTTCAAAGGGACGCAATTGACGTCATTTTACATAATTCAACTAGTTAATTATAGGAATCAAGTAGATAACACAAGTACTCGTACATTATGAAGGGAACTAACTTGTACTACTGTACTGATTTTTAATTTACACTAATGTAACAAGTAAGACTTGAGTATTGTTGTCATTGTCAATGTCACATTTTAGCAAACGATAAAATAATGACGAGGCTTCGACAATTGAAATGCAACTAATCGTAATTAATTAATATTATTCAAAATGTATCGAAGGGAAGAAACAGTCAAGTCAAGCCAGCTCATGAATGTCTTGCCATTTCTGTTGTATCATTTCTATTGTTAAAGGGTTAATTAATTCACTTCTTTATCTTTTGAAGTGCAAATTGTCTCTAATTATTCTACTTGCTTATCCTATTGTAATTTCTTGTGCCATTTGCTGTAATTATAACACTAATAATTGCTATTGCAGCTAGTAAGATGACTTTTGTTAAAGTTAGACTGCGCTTTCGCTTATGTACCGCTTCCTTCGGGGTTTAGTAACTCAAAAATTATAAACACAACAAAAAATATAAGTAATGCACATTTATTAAAAGTCTGAATTTAAGGAGGCAATCAAAAGAATTAGTAAAAGAAAATGCAACTATACTACACACATTACCTAGAACGAAAACTGGAGAGGGATGGCAAATGCCTGACCATAAGAAAGTTTTGTCTTTTTACTTATCACAGAAACGATTGGCTCAAACCCGGACTATCAGTCAGAACATAAATGAGATGTTTTAAAATGGTTTTATTATATTTTAACAGCGAGGCATAAAATACTAAGTTTATTTTGTGTTTTCCTTGGTGTATATAAATGCGAGAACCAAAATCTGCAACTAATGAAATTACGAATTTTGCTTATTATTTGTTATTTCATTTTAGATTCTAGTTATACTTGAGTCCAGAGATATTTGAAATCTTGGTCTGTTTATCTTATTACTTAAAACCTAGTGTCTACTTGTTATTTTACTAATTACTTAAATAGTCTGTTAATGGTTTTGCTGTTTTTTTTTGAATCTCATAATTATGCACTGATTATGATTAAGTTGGTTAAAATAGTAGGTTGAGAAATGACTCTAATTAATTACTAACAATAATAATACTTTCTTTACAATTTAAGTTTAATTATAAGTTTGAGAGTGAAATAATGAAAATGCCGTAATAACAGGAAGTACTGGAGAAAGGGTGAAACGCGCTGTTTGCTCATAAGTTTGCCAAAAGTCGTTGGATGTAATTAAATGTAAGGTAATGTAACGTAGTAGGTATTGTAAAGTTTATGGCGAGTTTGATGTGACGTGACTTAACACAGTAGTCTTCTCAATTTCGATGCACTAACTTCCGCATCTAGAAAAGAGGAGTACTCTAAATGTAAATCTTACTCCGACTGATTTGTATCACGTCTTCGTTGAAAAAATTCTCACATCTTACTCTTCTCATTCTCTAATAGCACCTAAATGGGTAGCTAAACTATAGTTAAAAATTGTACTACTAAAAACACTAGTAATAAGTGTAAAAGGGCACTTGTCTTGTCTTGTGGTAGCCATTTGAAATGTAATGTCATTAGGGCAAGTACTCTAATCTCTCACAAGAGAAAAAAAAAGAAAGCTTTAAGTAGGAAATAGATAAGACATTAAAACTTCAGCTACATTAATTCCAATCTAAAGTAGGTGGCTAGTTTATGACATTTTTCCCTTACAACTTTCTTATTAATACCAGTACTTCTCCAGTAGCTCATTAACTATCTATACTAGGAGTAATTTTGAATTTTAATTAGCTTTCAATTTAAAATCATGAAGAAATGATACAGTGTACTACTCTGTACTACACTTTTAGTAATAATGATTTTAATTCTTCCTGCTTTTGCTTAAATACTTTAGATGCTTAATTGCAAATTACCTACCTAGTTAATTACTGCATACCTATACTACAATTCTATACTTATAAGGGTAAGACGTAATGTTGTAGTTGATCCAATAGTAAAACGTAGATGTCTGGTGAACTATACTGTATTGTGCTATGGTATCGTAAATTTGTAGTCATGCAATTGCAGGAAAGCATGTCACGTCAGTAGGAATCAGTTAGAATCAATGTCAAAGTAGAGAAAGCCAACTCTAGCTAGTTGTTGTTTGTCGTATAAGAAGAGAAAACTCTTAGAAAGTTGCATCGTGTCTTGTCGTGTCGTGAATTGTCTAGTGGTTTCAACAATATTGACTACCTAACATAAATACTTAAGAAAATTACTACATACAATACACTACACATTGCTATAATATTAATTACATTGTTTCTTGCATGCTCTCTGTAAATTTTAATTGTGATTTATTATAATGACCATGTGGTCTTTTACACATCGCTTTTGTATTTAAATTTTCAAAATATGCGAATGTCTACCTTTTCCAAGATGTCTACCTTTTCCAAGATGTCTACTATTGAAGGATTTATTTGGAAAGGTAATTTTAATCGAATGAATGCAATTGCAGATTGTAGTACTGCATTTTATTATTTGGAAGATATTTGTGCTGAATTCTGCAATTTTTGTTATATTTCCTAATGGGTTTGCTCCTTCCATGCTGTACTCTACATGAAATGCATTCTGTAGGTAGAGTTTCATGGGAAGACGGGAGTTTTATAGTCATCGAAATCTACGATGATAAAAATGGTGAGTGAATCTTACTCTTGCTTTGCTTGCATTTTGGAATGTATTGTTATTACTTATATACTAGTTGGGTTTCCATAAAACATTTATTACTTCTATATTAGAACTACATATGAAATGCTTGATGTTTAATCAATGTAATATATTATATGTGTCAGTGTCATTACTTCAGTAATAAAAACCCCACAAAATGTATGTGTCCGTTTTTTGGCTCAATGTTATTTCTCATCTGCCGGTTACGTCCATTTTACTGTCAATAAAACAGACAGGAAAGATTAGAGATGAAATCCCATTTCTGGCAAACTGTTGTATTTGTCTTTATTGGAATACAATAAGGTCACAGCATAAAGGTCAGGTCATTACTCTAACCTCAAACATTGAATTCAACATTCGATCAGTTTATAGTAAAGGTAAGTGTTCTTCTACTCTGTAGAGATTTCATAGAATTGGCAAAAGTTGGAAATTATTGCACTACTGTATAATTGGCAATAACTTTAAAAGTAGAATCAAATGTTCATCTTAAACTAAAATCCCATTTAAATCTATTTCCCAGCACATTTTACTTAAAGGAACAGAACAAATGGGTTTTCCTTCCTTAAAGGACAATAAAAAGGAATGATGGTGGGAAGCTATAGAGTTTTACTTAGGTATAAATTCATACTATTTACTTTGAAGAATCGTTTTACATGTCCATGTATTAAGTTGGATACGTTGCTCACTTTATTATTTGCTATGCAGGAACGCAACGGTGATATTTATTACTTAGGGTTGACAGGTTAAGATTCCATAACGTTTACGTTTCCTTTTTACTTGGATTTATGTGAACACACGAGTGTTTGACTGCAAAACTACGTGAGAACCAGTCCAGCAAGTCGATATTCCAGTTCCCTTTCTGGTATGTATATTTCCGTTTTACGGGGATTTGAATTTCCATTGAAATTGACTTGTTTTTTTGGTTTATTCTCAACTTAATGGGATATCGTGTTGTTTTACCCCGTTACTTAGAAGGCCGAAAGATTTACGTGTACTTTCTCCTCATTTTATAGTCTTGCTTTTGAGATGTAATGAAAGTCTCACCACAATAAACATTTTTGAATAGGATTCATGTTACTGCCCAAAGGACAATTGTACGCTTTAGAAAATTCTGGAATATTCATCAGCATCCCGTTGATCCTGAGAGAGGAAAATATTTTTAATATATTAATTACCCATAAGAAAAACATTTTACACAGTAATAAATTTATACCTTTCAGGATGTGGAGTATGTTCGTCCATTTCCAATAGGAAGATGTACCCCATTGGAGAAATATTAGCACAGTATGCCTATAATCAAAACAGACTTTTCAATCACATTCTAAAGTGGTTTACAAATCGCTTTGCCCATTAATCAAATAAAAGTACTGTCTTGTCAATTTATCTGAATCTGACATCGAAAGCATAAGAAAGTTCTACCTGTGCTACTGAAAGAAAGTAGATTTGTTCCAAAGAATATTTCAGGCCGGGGATTTTCTGTTCAGATTGCAAGTATTCTCGGGGCCATACTTTTCTGTAAGAGAGATAGGCACTGAAAGCCACTTGAAGTCCAGCAATATCCGCCAGATTTTCATTCTGTGTCAAGTTTCCATCCACCTGAAGTGGTGAACATACAAGTAATGTAACATTATTACAGTACTGCATGTAGATAATGCAACTACGTGTTTCAACCTTGCTACGAACTATGAAAATGTCCATTGTGTAAACTCAGTACATGAACAAAGTAAAAAAAGTTTCGCAAAAAGTGTACCTCAAAGGCTGAAGTAAAACTACGAAATAAAGCAAAAGAACATTCTGGGTATGTATCAAAGGAAAACTTTAAGGAAAAGATATTCAACAAATAAATATTCCACCCAAGAAAGGTCCTTATCTGGAAAAGAATGCCCTGATGATCCATGCATATGTATTTGGGGAGTAGGATAAATGATAAGCTCAAGCAATGTTGCGTGATGATTAGAATTCAGAGCAGGATTCGCGTTTATCGTTTTACCTGTACTGGAAAGTTGTACGTTTGATAAAACGGGATGATTTTCTTGAAATTATCTGTATACTGTTTAGCTACACAAGAGCTTTTTTCCTGTAGAAACCCCCGTTGCTCTCCATTCCACCAAACTCGTAGTCTCCCTTCCGCATCAAAATCGCTTCCTGAAAATAAATAATGATGAAAGCTGAAGTCTACATAGGGGCAATTGGCTTTCATTCTTCAACTTCAAAACATTTCCGTATGAATACCAACTCCTTGCATACAATGTTCAACAATAGAAAAAAGATCTTTTACGTTTTAAAGAACATTGATGCATGTCGTAACATTATGCAGGAAATTGTTGCATCATATACATACTGAACTATGTGCAAAGAACCCCTTTCCATAATATTACATCATAACTCATGTATATTCTCAAGAACAAATATACTTATGTACACATTACCTTGAGTGTACACTTGGGAATTGTAGCAACTTTAGAAAAATTGCTAAAATGTAGTATGGTTCATTATGCATATTGTTTCTATCTCCATTAAATATACATACGAACAACAAAAGATGTAAAATTGGGTAGTAATGACCAGGTACCTATGAAATAGCAAAGTTTAGTCATGAGCAAAAGTTTTGTTCTACAAGCTAAACACCCACGTTGTCTTTATTAGTAACCCACATAGTAAAAGTTTGCGAAATTACTGTTTTTGCACAATATTGTAACAAAGGATTCGCACACGTCCGTTTGGTCTGTGCATGACGTTTGGTTTTAGGAGAGATAGAATGTGTGCCTGTTAGATATCGAGTAAATAGGCCGTCCGTATCTAATGGTGGGGTATGTGCAAATTTTTTAATAATAGAGTTACCAGAACTATCGAGAGCATGTAGTGCTTCGTGTGCGATGGTCAGAGCGATGGTTGCGTAGTTGATGTACTTGGGAGCCCCTTCGGTGTAATGCGGAGGGTTGAGGAAAGCCAGAGGAACCACAATGCTGTTGAACTGCTGAATGTAAAAGGCGTTGACTGTCGTCGGGAAAGTTACAAACGCCCAACTACACCGGACGGACATAAAAAGAGAAATCAAAAAAATTGCTTCACTCCAAATCCCATAAGGACCATAATGCAATTTTAGAGTTGAGAATGGCCCCAATGCCCAACCAAATCAGCCAAGCCACAAACTCTCTTCTTCCACATTTCGCCTCTCCTCTCCTTGATTGAGATTCTACTGTCGTACATTCCAAACAATAGCAACTCCCTTATTGTACTTTATACTAGCTAAACTCTTATTATGTCCTACCATAACTTAACCAAAGAAAACTATCTCCTACAATATTAAACCAACAGCTTGTTAGTTCAAGGGCTTTAACAAAGTCAACAACCTGCATTAACTTCAGTATCTTCAAATTTTCTTCAAACCAAGTTACAACTACTGTCCTGTTGGGAATACACTTCATCTCTTCCTTAAAAACTTTTAGTTCTATTTGCATCAGTACATTTCAGAACATAAATACAATGAATATGCAACTAACGACTTTTCTGCTATATTTTGATTTTTTAAATAGAAAAATATTAGATTTGGTTTTTTAAATATACTGAAAAATTGCACCTATTTTGAGAGTAAGTGTAAGGGAGACTTCTCCAGGAGTCTATTTTGCAAATCCCAACGACATTGCAGAAAGGAGAGAGTTTCTTTATCTTTATGAAGTAACATTCTAAATTCAAACTCCTTACTAGTTTAAGCTAGGACATTGAAACGACTTAAAGGCTAACGATAAGCTGAAGTCTTTTGAACGTAAGTACACCATTGTAGTTGGGTAAATGAGCTCTACTTTTGTGTACACGTCTCTTTCCCATGTAAATAAAGGTTGAAATCAGCCGTTTGAAATTTCTTACGTGGCTCTGTCTTCGTCCACTTGTGTCCAGTACAATCTGTACAATTGCTCTCGAAATGTCCTATACACCAAACGCACATTCGAAGAGAAGTTCACCGGGTTGATCTGAATCTGTAAAATTATATGGGAAAATAAAGCTAAGTTTACTATAATAAACTCACAATTTCCTCGTATAGGCAGCAACACATTTACAAATAAACTGAATGAATAAAAGATTATCTTACAGTTCATGTGAGTCTCGAATTATTACTACTTATTGTTATTTGGACCGAAAGAACTTGAGAATGTAATTCAAAATCCATATTCTAAATCTCTCTTACGAATACCATCTCATGGCTCCTGAGTTTTCTCTCAACTTTCACCATGTAAATGAGATTTCTCTGTAAACCCCTTTATGAAACTTTCTCTTCTACCTTTCCCCAAAAATACTTTGGTGGAAGTGTTTTGGTATATTATGTGTGGAATTAGGTATCATAAAATTCTCTTATTTTTATTGCGTAAGATAAAAATAAGCTGTCTATTAACTTTCTATAGCCTGGCTATTCAGGTCATCCTTTCTTATATTGTTAGAAAAATTACGTTTTTTAATGCCTCGTCCAAATAATCATCTTGAAGGTAGAAAGACGGAGCCAGGAAGTTTCCTCTCAGCGTCTCAATTTTTCTTATTGCCTCATCCCTACTCAATTTCTCCAGCCACGTCGACCGTCTCAGGAAACTTAACAACGATTCTTTCACATTGACAAATATCTCATCGACCTAAACAGCCAAGAGAAAGTATGGTGAATTATTTTGCTATAGCTCTAAAGTGTTATAAAATGAAAACTAGAGAAATATAATATTGCATAATTAGGTAGCTAATAAATAATAAAATTGTATTTTGAATTAATTTTCTAGTGCTATCAAAAATTATGATGGTAGGATATAAGTAGGTCGTATTTTTGTGCAATAATAGAGGTCAAAAGGTCAGAAACTATTAAAATATCAAAAAATCCATAATAGCAGTTCATTTTGTCATACAAATACTACACAACGGTTAGACTAGAGTGAAATTGCATACTACATCATTGTTAGAGTGGAAAAGTAAAAGTATAGTAGAAAGCAACTATCCAAATCGTATTAGTAGAACAGCGTCACAATGACTGAGCACAACAAAATAAAATTAGCCGCTCCGGTCTAGAAAACTCGTAAAAAAGTTTTGTAAAAGACAGCACGCAATGTATTTTATGTAATTACAAGTTTGCTAATAAGTAGGAAGGAAATTACACACATGGACAAAAAGTACACGGATGTTTAATGAAAAGAAAGGCTGAAATGAGAAACATGGTCCGTATCCACTTCATTATAAAAGGTAGGGTTATTTTGCTTTGAGAAAACTAGGTTGCATAGTTAGTAGTTTACATAACACAATAAAAATAGCGGAGTAAGAAATAGTATGCGTGCAGATATTATAAGTGTCATGTTACAGAGTGTGGGCGCGTCATAGAGAGTACAGAAATAGATTGTGACAGCCGTTAAAAAGGAAAGGCATAAAAAGTGTAGGCAGATGAAATTACATGACAAGGAATGAATAGAAGGGCAAAAAATAATTTTCTAAATAGAAAGAAATGGAGAAAGGGAATCTAACAATAGTGTATATAAATAATCCTTATACTATTTATGTCACAGAATAACGTATGTGCACGGTATTATGTTTATAGATAGCCAAAAGGCAAGTGGATTACTTATTGTGTAGGATGAGCTTACTTCATTTCGTACACGTTGTAAGTAGGTCGACTCAAACGACCGTAAATATAAGCTCGACAATTCCATGGCAAATACTGATTTGGTGGATTGAACACAGAACTTCCACCTGGACTCATCCTTTTTCCTTTGCATTAAATCGCTCAGCATGTCTCGCACGTAGATAAGAAGCATTGTATTGAACAGCAATCTATTACACAAAAAATAGCCCAATTCAATAACACGACAGAAAAATAACAATCCCCGTAAATCCTTGTGAGAACTTAATGTCCAGCCACTTTCACTTCAAATGGCTATTATATACCTACTCCTTATTTTAATAGACACTCGTTACTAACCCTAATTTACCTGTATATTATCAAGTATAGAAAATGCAACAGAGAAAGCATCAGACAGCTAATGCACATAAAATGTCTAAATTGGTGTCTATTTCTATATATCAAAGGAAAGCACCCGAAGGAGAGTTTTCTGTTGTGCTCATCTTTCTGGACATGATGAGATGTGATACAGTGGCCCCAAGCCAAATCATTGCAAACATGATGGGCTTTCATTTCAAATAATCTTCCTCATTGAAAGATGTATAAAGACATAACAAAAGGTCCGCAAACAAAGCTGTCTGTATTCGGTCTAATAATGTACTGAATTTTCTATTGGTAGCTCAAAGTGAAAGCAAGGTAGACATAAATGTAAGAATTCAAGTCACGCCGGCATACAAAATACCAAATACGTTATGTCAATATAAATGCTAAATCGCATTATGCAGTAACAATGCACTGTCTCATCCAGTTAACTTTACTTTCTTACAATTGAATTCACTCTCCCTATTCTATTCCATGCAGGCAGATTTGTTAGACTGGCAATTGCTGCTCAGCTCGTATCTATCCTGGCTACAATTGGCTTTTTAGCCTTATCCTAGCCTAACTCTGACTCCGATGTTGACTTTTCTCTATTTGATTAGGTATTCTATGCGAAATGTACATTCTGTGCCCACTATTTACATTCCACCATATTGAAACAAAGACACCATGTCAAGAAAACCAACAAAAGGTTATTTACATTTGTTTTGTACACAGGAGGCAGATTTCACAATACTACAATACTGGCTCTAAATATCCCGGCGGAGTAAACTTGCCATTATTAGCTTACGAGTATTCGTAAGGTACTGTGAACGGTCCTAACAGTCTGTCTGTCCGTCCGTCTGTCCGTCCGTCTGGCTGTAGACAAAAATTCTAGGTATGGGGGGAGAATGTGTGCCAAATCGTCCATCCCTTCTGCTGCTTCTTCGAAGGATATTCTACGAAGAATATATTCTGCGTATCTACGAAGAATAATCTGCGTATCTACGAAGAATAATCTGCGTATCTACGAAGAATATTCTGCGTATCTACGAAGAATATTCTGCGTATCTACGAAGAATATTCTGCGTATCTACGAAGAATATTCTGCGTTTTAGGATAAATATTCTGGGTTATAGGAAGAATATTCTGCGTTTCTTTTTATATTCTGCGTTTTAGGTAAAATATTCTGCGTTTTAGGTAAAATATTCTGCCTTTTTGGTTAAAATATTCTGCGTTTTAGGTAAAATATTCTGCATTATGATCTGCAAAAAATATTCTGCGTTCTAGGAAGAATAATCTGCATTCTAGGAAAAATTATCTGCGTTCTGCGAAGAGAATTCAGTGAGAATATTCTGAGTATGACAAGGAATATTCTGGGTTCTAGGAAAGTTTCATTTGTGACACAGATCTCCCCTCATACACACATATCGCAACAACGCAATACAATTGCAATGCATGCAGCTAAAGGCTGTTCTCCCAGTACTGATCTTTCACGTGCCCACGAATCCTGGGGTTTACGAAATTATTTATTATTACTACTAATGCTTTTGATATCTGAACTGAACAAGAACGAACTCGAATTGCAAATATCTTTGTGTTTGCCATCAATAATTGCCAAATTGACGACTTTCGACTTTCAAGTTCACATTGCCTATTTAATAATTTGTCTTAAATTGATTCAATCATTCATCCCGCTGGAAAAGTCAACCCCTCAATTGCAGATTTTCTATTATTTATAGCAACTAGGGACTAGTGACATCAAGTCAATGGGTAAGATAGTGAACCAGAGCCAGACGGCTGATCTAATTGTTTTATGCAATTCTCGTAAATTCAAAAATCATATTGCTCATAAAATATGGTTGCTGATGTCAACTCATTCGTGGTTATCATTGTTGTCGAATTATTTTTGGGCATAATTTTAATATTGACAATTTATTTTTGCATTTGTTTTCCTTTCCAGACTTTGTAACTATAAGTATATCGTCCATCCCTAAAGGTGAATTTCATTCATACCTACTTTGTAAATACACGTGGCCTACATAAAAATTCTATATCATCCATCCCTAAAGGTGAATTCCGAATCACGGTTAAGTTCGTTCGTTTAAGTTTAAGATACCAAAAATTTCTTGTGACTTTTAAGTCACCAGCTAAAATGAACAATACACGTGAACTACAGGAAATTATTATAGTCTACGTAGTGCAAAAAGAATGTACTCAGTAATCAGAATTACGTTAATACACTAGAAACAAATAAATGTCGACGCTGAGGACAGACGAGAGGTAGTTTTAGAATGTTAACAAAACAACCCATTCTGCTCAACTGACGCTAATAATATTTACCGCTAATACAGTTCGAACAAAACGCAACACATGTACCAGGCTATAGTACAGTGGTACATGATTGTACTACATGTACAGTACCACATAGTATTTTGGACAAACTCTATAGTAATGCTTGTATTCTTGTATTCCCTTGGGATTCCATTATAATGCTTCGTATTATTAAACAGTATAATATAATTCATTAGTTTCTCGTAAGCTTAGTATTCCATTACAATGGTTTATTCTATCTGTAATTAAACTAATTTACAGTTCCATTAGTACACACAAGAATGATATTCAGTCAGATTAACTGTCATTTCCAGTTACCTTTTATTAGTGTACTCAATAGCTTGAAAGAGTCTTCGTAGGTACTCGGGATAAGGAACGTAGATAGATGCTTGGCTCCAGTCAAAATTAGTAACCGACTTAGATCCATAGCCTCCCATCAAACTTCGCAGCAGAAGCTTCCAATCAATGCTACTGAAATTGGATTGGAGTGTGTCGACCGTGAAAGTATTGTACACTTTGTTCCGCTGCTTCAGAAACTTTCTACTTCGTTGACTCGGCTTCAACTGTTTTCCAAGAAAATAAATTCATCCAATTAAACTTCTACAAAGTTGACTCAACGCACCATTAAAACCAAACAAATCAAAGTGATCTTTAGTACATCAAATTGTGTCTACTAATTGACTCTTTTTCAACTTTCTAAAATCCTATCAAAAATCTCTAATCTTTTCTTAGCCATTTTTTCAAATCAATTGTTTTCCAAATGAATTCAACCTTTTAGTAATATTGATTAGAATATTATTTGGTGCCATTTTTATATTCAATACAATTTATGTTGCTCTATTAAATAGTAAATACACTACAAAATTAATTAATTTCCTTTTTTGACGCGGTTCAAATTCCTGTCATTCTCACTGTACTTCACAGACCTTGCTAATCGCACTAAACTACGGAAAGAGTAAGATTGATCTACCTGCCTTTTCAATGCTGTTGGCCACCAACACAATAATGCCCCCGTCTGAATTGACTTCCTCTTCACTCAGATTCATGAGCCCACCGATTTTCTGAACTAAAACCTTTAGTTGATCCATCTTCTTGGCTTCCACATTTTCCTATTATTAAAAGTCATAACAGTGGGCATAATTATAGCGCAAAAGCTTTCTCTTGCTGGTGGCCTAATGTAATTAATTATTTTCAAAGCAAATTCTAGAAATGATTCGTAGAAATAAAGGGATACCGTGATCATTTTGTACAGAATTTGTCTATCCACTGTTGCAGGCGTTGGTGAAGAGCTGCCTGAAGTGTTATTTTCACTTCCTTGATTTCCATGGACGTCAATACCTGCATCCCGAACCAACTGTAGTAAGTTTTCAGTTCGTTCATTCAGTGCAGATTCCATCTACAAAATAAACGAAGCCACGAATTACTTGATGGACCTAAGTGGATTATACGGGATAATATTCGGAATGCCTTTGTGGCCGAAGAATGTCCAATTTCATTTGGCATGGCCCTACCTTCAGAATAATTCAATGAGGAGCAAATTGAAATGCAATGGTTGGGTGGAGATGATGACAGAAAATTATTTACTTATTGTTAGCCCTGTCATTTCTCATTACTAACCAAAGAATATTAGTCCAGGGTTCAATTTTATAATTTGATCCCATTATACGTTGTAGTGGATGAAAATTCCAATTAGTTTGGGTTTATCGGTTTCATCAGCCGGTTTGCCATAGAATCTCCATTTGTACTTTCGTTCAGTTACTAAGTGTAATATATGTTCATACACAAGTGACCATAAACTATAGATACCTCCCTTTTAATTAAAAACACTGCACTTGACAATATATTTCCTGGTGGTAGCGAATCAGCAGCGTTATATTATGCATTATACATCCAAGGATCCAAGTATACAGTCTTGTAATGTTAACAATTTTAACTTTAAATTCTAGTAATCAGATGGATGTAAGATAGTGGACTGTTGGCGACTAGATTTGGATATTCGCCAAGCAGTTGTGGACAGGGAAGTGCATAAAACAGAGTCAGAATAAATTATGACTCTTTTATGTATACTATGTTATTATGCATGTGCAAGTGAAAGGAGATGCGAGATGAATGCTGAATAGAGAAAGTAATGAAATACTAACGACTGCATATAAACATTTAGAAAATGTCTGGCACTAACGCGATTGTAACTGCAGGGACACAAACACAAGTACTGTGTATTAGAGTTAAAAGCCAAAGTACGAGTTCGGAATTTATAATGACTACGTCGGAGAAAATGATTGTAATCGTAAGTATCTGATTTAGTATCTGACTTAATTTAGTACACTGCAATCATTTCATTCCGTGCAGATAGTAATTAGTGTGAATTAGCATAGAAATGACTTACAAATAGAAAGTCATCGTCATTTCGCACAGTTCGAAAGAGATTTGGCACGAGACTCGTTGGTCGAGGCAGTTCCACGATGAGGGCGTATCGTGACCGATTTCTTGCATCAATGTCCAACGTCAAGTCGAATAATGGAGCCGCATTCACTTGCAGAAACTGGAGCGTGATTGCGGTCAAGTCAAAGTCAGACTCTGACCAACTCTTGCTTGTTTTGTAGCCTCCGAGGGAATCCAACAACTCCAGCACTGCACAAACGTGTCAAAATACATGTTCTCTCAAATGTTCAGCTTACACGTTTCTTTATGCTAAAAGCCCTTTTCTCTCCACTGTACTGTCTCATGAAATCCGTTGGGCACTAAACATATTCTTTCTGCTAATACGATCATCGCCTCAAAATATATTCTACTTAAGAATTTATGACACCAGTCAAATATCACTGACTACTACATTTATGTACTACGAAAACTGTAACATTCCTATAACTGCTACTGTAGCAAAATAAAATGAATAATTTTCATTTCTTTAGTAGCTTATCCTATCTTTTTTCTTATATTTTCAATTTTATTCCATATATTAGATATATGCACTGTACTATATAAAAATGATTTTATTCCGTAAATTAGGCAGATATACGTACTGTACTATATAAAAATGGTTTTATTCAGTATACTAGGCAGATATACATACTGTACTATATAAAAATGATTTTATTCCGTATATTAGGCAGATGTATGTTCTGTACTATATAGAAATGATAAAATTAAATCTTAGTTTAAAATCCTTATACGCACCAATTGTCCTCGGATTGTTATCAAATTTTCCAAGAAAATTGTAATTCGAATTACTATCATCCTATAGCATACAAATTGCATTGCATATCAGTAACTGAATGATCTAAGAAAATAAGTGGATTACTTACACAAAGAATTCTCATCCAAATTGGTAAAGTTGAGACAACTTTGATAAAAATCCCTAGGTGCGTTGTATTCAGAGTATCCATGTGAGTTTGGCACTTCC
Source organism: Tomocerus qinae (assembly GCA_020055645.1). NCBI lineage: Eukaryota > Metazoa > Arthropoda > Collembola > Entomobryomorpha > Tomoceridae > Tomocerus > Tomocerus qinae. Next base: position 45,483,797 of record CM034547.1, read on the forward strand.
AATAATTCTAAGAATAAGAATTAAATGGATGATTTATGACAGAAAATGGCAGTATGCAAATGATAGTTACACACCTAGTGAAATAAAACAAGATAAAGCAGGAATGTGTACGTGTCGAAGCGATCTAGATAGGATTGACATGTATAGGTAAACTTACTTTTGATATGCAAATCGACTCCATCACGGATTTGATTGATATTCACAGCCGAGTAAAGTTGTTCATTTGTGACAGGATTATTCTCCTGCCATTTGGAGCAAGCAAACTGATAAAAGTCTTGGCAGGGATTTAAGCTAAAATTTCCACTATTAATGGCACGATGAGAAATTTCTACGCATTCTTTTGTGTCGCATAGACCTAGAAAGTCCAATTCGTCATTTTGTCTAAGCTGCAAAGGAATCAATCGAATGGAAACTCTATGAATAAATTAGTCACACATTTCACATTATTCAGAAAAGTGAAACACAATGGGGAAAAGTGCAGAACCCATTTTATTAAATCAACGGTATATAGTAAAGGTATCAAGGAGAATTGAGTGCATGTTTAAATATACTATAGAAGAATTCTCCCGTAATAAACTGTATGTCAGTTTTTTACAGTGGAAAATTCTTTCCCGACATATTATTGAGTTACAGGGGAAAGTCGGAGAAAGTCCGGAGTTATTACCCGAAAAATGTTTGTGTATGTTGCTGACATTAGATATTTTATGTGTAGATTGAATTCATACATAGCTACATCAATTCGAGTCGGGAAAGAAAATTTCCTTGAGTGTTTCGGTTGAATGTGAAGGAGTTTTGAGATGGAAAGGAACAGCTAGAGGGCAAAATACATAAATATTGATAAAAAAAGCTACGAAACGTGGAAATCAGGGAGCCTTATAATAAAAGTAAAATGCAATGAAGATCGCCGTCTATTAGGCCTAGCGGGACAAAATGAGCTCAAGTGAAAGTCAAATGGAGCAAAAAGGAAGTGGAACACTCAAAGAACCACAAGGGCGTTTCTATTGTACGTGGGACTTTGTAGCTACGTGTAACAATGATGCATAAGGGACTAGCTATAGGTCTGTTGAATAACAACATAATGTAATGACGATCATTATGATCCTTTGGGGAAAGGAAACGATTGAATGACTTCGGCTCAATTCCATTCAACTGACTCAGCCATTACTACATCTCCTCGGAGTTCAAGTTGAGCTCCAGATCAAGTTACTTACTACTTCTCTACTAACGACCACCATGCAATATATCGGTATTTACTAATACATCTATCCATATAATATATCTATCGATAGATATACATACATATTACAAACTATAACATCCTCAAAATATTTCGGCTTCTATCGACAGACAGGCACATTTCACTAAATGTCAAAAGTCAACTTCATGTGAATATGAATTTAGTCCTGCTTCGTTAGCTTTCAAATTGAGTTTTTTAATGACCTCCTTTCTTTGTACTCGCCTAATTGATGTTATATAATAATATATCCTTACTCTACCATTAGCATAGAAATTAAAATATTTATAGGCATAATTATGTATAATATACACAAGATAGGTGCAACATATATTTTAGTAGGTATAACTTTCTCGAGTACCACTTCAAAGAAACATTTCAAACTGTTGAACATTAGGTAGTTTAATTAAACATAGTTTAAACAAAGTTGTCTCCAAATTTTCAGAAGAAAAAAGTTACAACCTCCTATTAGTATTCCTATCTCATTATTACAAAATCTAGTTCAAACTACTTGCATTAAATATATTATCTTAGCCGTACTCTGTGATCAGTAATTAAGAATGGGTAGTTTTTAACTAATGCCAAGAGCAGAGAGAGATAATAGTAATCCAAGATACTAATCTCAGTATGGCTGTAACACAATCCTATTCGTTTGCTTTTGTGTAAGAACACTAATGAAGACAGTAACGAATTAGAGTTTAGATAAGTTTTGTTAGAGACACATAGCGGTAGTTATTGTAGACAAATTCTATTAGATTAGGGTTAGGTAGGAGAGAGTAGCTTAAGTAGTAGAAGAGATGGATGTAGTCAATATGGTATATAGGATTGTGGGATAAAAGTTAGCGGTGTAGGTAAATGTTAGTCGAATGAAGTTTGGAATGTGGATTGAGCTGACTGGGTTGAAATGAAACAGAGAGAGTTAGTTGAATGGGCTGAGTGAGACTTACCGGAGAAATTAATGCTGACAAAGGGCCATCGACAATGATAAATGCCAAGAGACCAAAAGAGAGAACGGATAAAAGGATGAGAGTGACAGTAAGTCTTTTCTCTCTGTGGCTGCACTCAACTGATCTTTGGGCCATCACCACATCCACATCATTCACCACCACACCCGAACACGCTTCACACTCGCTCATTTCTTTCTTCCAAGGAGCTTGCTTGGCTTATGTTCACTCCGATGGATCACTTCCTTTGACTTTCTTTCACGTTAATTTCACCAGATAATTGAATCTAGTCGAGAACTCCCAATCTTCCTCCAAGTACTTTCACCCACTTCTTTTCTCCTCCTATTTACTCTCTTTCTACTCTATAATTAACTTACTTAAGTATCTATAATATTATAGTAGTACCAGAAAAGCCTTCTAATGCTACCTCCTATAAATAACTTGGTTAATTATAAGAATTTGTTAGATAGAGGAATTTCTCTTGTCACTTTTTAGGTTATTTACTTTACATAACAAACTATATTGTCGTTGTATAGTACTATAAATTATACAGGGCTGTAATTTTGGCAAATTTACATTGAACCTGACATGTCTTTTACCACAGTAATATATTATATTGCAGATCTACACTCAAATTAATTACGTTAGATATTGCTACGTGGTTTAGCTGAGCATTTAGTAAGGAAATCAATAAAAGTTAGGTCAGGTTCCATAATAACTGTAATAACACCTATTAGAAGTGTGTAAGAAGACGGAAGAGCTATTATAAAAGAAAACCTAATATTGGTATATACTTACGAAGGAAATTGTATAGCGATATGGTGTGGATTTGTAATGGAGACGACACTCGACTCAACTCAAGAGCTAAAAAAGCCAATAATGCAACCAAGTGGTAGATGAAAGATAAAAGTAGGTATTATTATAGTTATTAATACTAGAAGGCTTTTCCTATTTCGGCATAAGCCAATGATCCTTTCTTTGTACGATATTGGGGAAGTCTTTCTTCAGTGGACTTATTCTGGCTTGACTCCTTTCGATGTTTATACGCAATTCACTTTCTCAGCACTGAATTAATGAAGAAATGTAACGATGCAATTTTCATTATCTGCAGCACATATTTCTCGTGGATATATATCCGAAAGAGAATCTAGTTTTAAAATAGTAATGCTGTTTTGAGTTTTCATACTTTAGGACAGGAACACATATCTACATAATAAATATATGGCCGAGATAAGTTTCTAAGTGGTTCCTGAAAAGTAAATTTCGAGGTAGTGGGGAATTCCATTAACCTACATTAAGGCAGTTAGTGTCTGTCCTGTCTCTATGTATGTAGTTCAAGCATATTTATTACACAAAAATTCCAAACTGCCCTTCTGCAATTAGAATTGTCATGAAACTGGGCTACGTCTATTAACACAGTCAGATCACAAGTATAAATTAAATTCTTGTATTAAATATTAGAATCTTAATCTCAATTTTCGTTGTTGTATTTTGTACCTATAAAATATTGTTCGGTTTCACCGCATCCTTCGGTTACATAGGAAAACAAGTAAAAGATTACTTCGTTCTTCTATATAGGTACCCGGAAAACTTAATTTAGAATAAGTACAATAGTAAATAGTGGAGTACAACTGTGGCGAATTGTTTCTTTCAGTTGTTGAAACATTTTAGATATGTTTGAGTGCAGTTTTACAATACTTAGTGTTTGTTTCGTGTCCACAGAGCTTTGCTAAAAGCAACCGTGTGTAAGTTTTAAATAGACAAGTCAAGGGAAAAACTTGGGAATGTACGTAGAAACAGAAGCCAAGGAATAAAGACACGACACATATTTGTACAATAAAAGAAAGCTCTCTCACTTTTATAGTTATGTGCCGACGATTGTCAGACCGACACAACTTCACTGCAAATCAGTTGAGAACTCGTGTGTGTGTTCTTGGCTAGCGTGTCTTGTCGACTAGTGCTAGTCTCACTCAACCTTTCTGTTTTCATGTTTCAACTTGAGTTGTTTCTTGTCCAGTGCTTTGAACAGAACTAAAGAACTCTGACTTTCCCCATTCCCTTTTCACTCACTTTCCCCAACATGCCCCTTTAGTAGTGTGTGTGTGATGTTTGGATTATTCCTACCTCGCTATCTATATGCATACCCCACTGTTCTCTTCTGTCTCGCTGTTATTTATGTACCTACATATGTACAGAATGTCTCTTGCATTCCTTAATGCCTTGGCAAGCTTCGGCTTCGGCTCGCTTTCATTCCCCCACAATTCCATAATCTCTATGCACTTTTTACCAAGCGACTTCCCATCATTTTCTCTTTCCTTATATTTTAACAAACTTTATACTACACATCCTCTCTCATCCACAATTTATGAACAAAGATATCACACCAACTTTCATTGCATCGAGGAAAATGTCTCGAGAATAAATTGTCAACTCTAGGAATTTACAAAATTTTGTCAACATTTCCAGCAGCCCAACATTTTCTGTTCCCTACAATATGCCACATATTTGGTAACTATATTGCAGTTCGTAACTTACTACCAAGTTTGTAAAATATCTTTTGAAAGTACCTATGTGGCCCATTGCTATATATAGCATTGTCATATGTGGTTTTCGTTTTACTACAACTACACAAAGTATAAATTACAGAACAGATTAGTTGAATGTATTGCATTTATGATTTACGTTCACCATTGTGTAAGCTGTTTTTATAAAGGCAAAGTAAACATACGCAAACAAATTAAAATTACATAAAATGGAATGAGGAGAAAAGAGTCCACCATTCTAAATACGCATCCGCTAAGGGATAAACATAAAATTATAATGACATTGTGGCTTTCTTTTTCTTGCAGGATTTACTAAAAACCTTCATAAATTATTTCATCTGTAGAGTTTACAAAACGTCAGGAAGTATGGGGAAAGAACATTCGTTCACAATTCACAAGGAAAGAAACAGCTTTAAAATGTTAATGCTCTTAAGCTCGTAGTATAATAATTTCTACAACTTGGGCTAAGAATAGTATAGGGAAGACGATGGGAAGAATAGAAGTTAATGCTGAAATGCTAATCTTTAAAGCAATACGAGGCATCAATGTTTTTATTAGGATCTTCCCAACTAATTAATAATGAATGCTCTTTGATTTCCTGGGAACCGGCACACGCAGATTAAATATTCATTTCGACTAGATTCTCAGTGTATTAAGAATATACATGTACGTAAATGAATAATTTGAGCAGCTAGCCTACTTTTCTGTTACTGTCTATTGCAATAAGCGCATACCAACATATTAAATATAATGACAACATTATACAACTGCATTATCGGCACACTTGCGACCTTTGTTCGCCAAACTACCGGGATGCAAAAACTTGAAAAATTGTATACATCTACTACTAAAAATGCATGTTTATGGTATTCCTATTTAAGTTACAATTGGGCACTTTTTGAAGGAGCAGACCCGCCCATCAAAAGTTAGCAAGTCGAACCGGATGTGATAAAAAATTCAAGTGAACCCATAGTAAACGGAATTCAAGCAGAAACGAATAAGATAGTCTACCGGAACACAAAGAAACAAGTGTGTTGTCTTGAGCTACATTAAATATTAAGTTACCGACGCCGATAGACTGGATGGCAGACCCCTTGTCCCGCTAATTTCCTTTCAAGCTGTATATTAGTCTGTATTCTGTACAAAACGCTAGCCTCGACAAAAGTCTACTTCCCACGCACCGCATCTACAAATACATTTACTTTAATTCAAGTTTAAAAATACCTGCAACTTAAACTATAAATGAAAAGTGTGTAAAGTAGAATATTATATGGCATTTGTTACCAATACATTGTTGTTACACAGTTGGAAATAGCTGAAAATTGTACCTTGGTGAAATTGTACCAGGACAAGTATTATGCAGAATATGTGAGAAACTAAACGAAATGAATCATTCATGACCGTTGTAGTGTGTTCTTTTTAGCATTTATATTATTATGCAGAATCTTTATTCCCTGAGAACATGGAAAGCATTGTTGGCTGGATTCTTCAGAACTCACTTCATACTGCTCTACAATATGTATTCGCTAAACATTTATATCACTCTGCGACTCTGTGTATTTCTGGTTAGATAGAATACTTATATTTTCTATAAGTATGCTAGAATATACTAAATATGTAAATACAGAGTAACGTAAAAATAACAATGATACAACCTCCATCCCTGGTACTAAATATTATACACACTACAAAGGCAAGGGAAGGGTAACTTATCTTTCCATGTTTGCATCAAGCACGGGAAAGAACGGGACTGTCTTGACTTTGACGCTCTTCTGTTAGATCTCAGGAGAAGAGGAGAAAAAGGTTTATGGCTAGATCAATGGCAATGACATCGTTTTCCTTGTGAGTTATACTTTAGTAAAAGTTTCCTTTTGGGAAAAAACATTGAATTAGACACTAGTTGTGTTTTAAGACATCTGATCTTCCCTGCAGTGCATACATTCAGCTCATTGTAAATAATTATATTACACGCAGCAAAAGAGTTGTTATGTTCTACATCACATAAACAGCACAAGAAAAATATTAAAATTAAACTGTTTCACTGTAATTATAATTAATACTAAAACATCTGAGTAATCAACTAAAGTATGGAATGTTGATCTGCTTAATTTAATGTGGCCATAAAACTAAAACAGCAAAATAGCACATAATCACAAAAATGTTGACAAAAAATTGAGGGAAAAATTACGATGAGGTTGTAGACAAATAATTGCGACAACTACTTATAATTTTAACTAAATCTGCAGTATATATATTGAACTGCAGAACAAATTATTATGATCTAAATTCTAGGTTAGTAGTCTAGACAGAGTTCGAAGTGAAAACGGCTGTTATCTGGCATATTTACAACAGATCAGTAACCTTTTATTTTATTAATCATGATTAAAGTGTCTACAAAAGGTTTTAATTAGGTAGAAGCTAGATAACCTCATTTTATTAATAAGGCAATGGCAAAACAATAGTATCCCATTGAAGAATTGTCAAAAATACTTAACCAGTACTAGTCAGTATAAACTAATAATTGAGAAGGAATATAGAAATATCGGTGGCTAAGAATATATTTTAATGACTACACTATACCTAATTAATCTACATTGATAGGTTATAAATAAGCTAGAAAAAAAAGTCAGCTAAATATTCAATTCATTGGTTATGGTGATAATAGTCATAATAATACAACATTAATGTAAGCGCTCGTCCCCCTCAAAAACTTAGTTATAAATTACCAGAAAAGGAAATCAAATAAGTTTCCCCAAAATTTTATCAAATTTTGACATCAACGAATCAAATCGATGAGTCACGAGCAGGTCATTATAGCGATCCACCAAATCTTGTCCTTTGCAACACCAGTTCTGAATTTCCCTAATTTCAAAAAAACGATTACTGTAATAATTATTATTGGCTTTTCATTAATTTTGTGACCAATACATGAACTGTTTTATATGTAAATAAGTGTAAGTAAAAACTAGGTACTTGCCATTCGAAAGTAGGCAACGAAGAGGTAGTTATCCGAACGATGCTGAGACTCACATCGAAAGGAGTGAGAGGCAGTTTGTCTCCTGCTGATTCAGATATATTCATGTCGCATAATTTTTCGCAATCTTCAAATTCTTTGGCGTGGACATTGAAGACTGAAACAAAATGCTATAGGCAAAATAAATTTCAAAAAATTAATGACGTTTATCCCCACTTCTGCGACCACCCAACCCACTCTAATGTTTTTAGCTTTATTTTTTCAAATATAATACCTGCAGTCCTTTCTTAGCATATTTAAGGTCTTGTCGTACTTGATTGAATTTATCCAAGAGATCCTGCATTTCCTCAAGCACTTTGTAAGCTTCAGTCTTCTTCTTTGATTTACGCAATTTCCTGAGCACTTTCCTTTTGCCTTTTAAGTCTTCTGACTCAGGTTTAATGTAGTCGTACGCAACCTTAAAAAGCAATTAACAAAGGTAAATTAAAATTCACTGAATGCTATTTATATTGCATATACTTGTATACACGAAGAATATAATATCATTCGAATAGATTACATTGGGTTTTTCTAATTGCCTGACTGACGTGACTGACAACCCAATTCCCATTTACCCCATTGGGTTTAAAAATTCCACATTGTTTACGATACATTTATTATTATACCCACTGCTTTAAAAAGTGCAACTACTGACTGCACTGTAATGCAAACAATAAACAGGAGTACACGGGAGTATGGGCATTGGGGCACACCTTCCTTTGTCCTTATGCCTTATGGTGAAACAAAATAAAGGACAAGAATGAAGCCAAGGGGAAGAAAACCGATAGCCAACGGACAACAGAGGCTATTATGATATAGTACAGTCGGTGTCTGCTATTCTTCACCCTTGCCCTTGCCTTCTGACTTCCTTCTTAGATTGATCTCTGTCAAATGAAGATACAGAACATTCTATTTCTATTAATTCCTTCCCTATTTGATGTTTGAAAATTACCTTGACTTTTTTTTGAAGCATTGCAAATATTATCTTCTCATTCATGATTTTGTCCTGCATATCTTGGTGTAGGCACTTTGTTCGGGCTAACAAGTTCTCGAAAGCTTCGATTTCTTCATTTTCCTCCGTCATTGTGCAATTGACCACGGTTTTGCCCATATTCAGTACAGTACTGCCACTTCTGCCCCGATGCGTCCCGGAATAGCAAAACAACCAAAAAAACTGGTAACAACATAATTTTATTATTAAATATCAACATAAAAAATTCAATTCAACATAAAAGCAATGTACTACCGGCTGCATAATTAATTATTAAGCGTATTAGTGTACGTACGCACCCACCAGCAGTTTGACCACAATCCCTTCGGTGTCTATCTACCATCTGCAATCAATCAACTACAGAAACACTACGGCTGTATTTTCAATTTTCGTTTTTTGTGAGTGTGTTAATTTTTAGTGAAGGACTTTTTGAAAGAATCACGGAAGTATAGAATTTGGAACAAGGTACTCCTGTTGAATTGTGATTGTGATGAGTATTTTGTGGCTTGTGCTTGCTGGTGGGTGAAGTCGTCGTTGTCGTTGCGCATGCGATGTGGTTCCATAGAGCCACATACATAGAGCTATTTCTAGATCCTATGCAAGTGCAATAAATTTTGTTATAAATGAAAGTACGTGCTAACCATGTGCAAACATTGTGCAAACACTGCAAATGCAAAGCATAGCTAGTTATTGGCCTATATGTACATAATTGATTGCAATTTTATAACATGTTTATTGCTGAATGTCTACATGACCTGGCCTTACGTACGTATCCTCCGAGTCCAAGTCCATGCACAAAATTGTGACCGGGGAGTTTTTGAATTTTTCTTCGATTTTGAAAGTAGAGGTCAAAACATAGACAAATTTTCGAAGAGCTAAATCGAATATTCCCTTTCTGAGGGAATTAGTAGTTCTAAAAAGAAGTTTAGTAACTAAAAACTTGTTATTGTTGGAATTCTTAAGATAATTTCACTACCTTTGCCATTATAATGGGAAATCGTAATGATTCTGGCGGATAATGGATTATTTGCAACTGTTTGCTAGAGGCATTTGTTAGCGTATATGAAAATAAGAAGAAAGTATGAAAAGTTGCTTTAAAGTAAATACTGTCATACTGTCATTCAATGCTCCAACAAAATAATTCCAAATTCGAAAGCTATATATTAATATTAGTACCCACTAACTGCACCCTGCACTGAGTATGCATGCAATGAATCCAGGAGAAAGATACTACAAAACTTGCTATTTTTCATTTTTGAGTTACGACTTGCTACAGATAAACCTAGTGATATTTGCAAAAGAGGTAACATGACTTAGAAATGAAATCAGTTTATGTTCTAAACAGAAAAACATTTACACATTTTAATGCATAGAGTCGTAGACCACAGATCATGTTAGGTAGATTTAATTACCGGTATATATTTGAATGTATTTTATAGCCATACACAATGCTGCACACAAAAGTATATATAAATCCAAAGATTTTTTGGTTCTTTGGATTACCTTATAAGGTATTTTCAATTTTAAATACATAGTCAAGTCATACAATGCAAAAAAAGGAAAGTTAAACGTAATATTAGTGTATACTAATATAATAATACTACGCACACTATATCCATAGTTAGTTAATTACCTTATTATATTAGTTTTCCTTAAATCAACTACACAATTCAATCAGAGACCGCATAGTTCTGGATATTTATGCAATATTATTTACAATTTTCACTTCATCTTCACCCAGTTCATTGCACTACGCAGTCTACCACATTAGGGCTAGGGCCTGGGCACCCACAATCTATAGTACATTACTCTTTACTTTACTCTACATTAATAATTAAGTATATTTATACAACAATCTATATAAGTATCTTATCTTATATATATTCAGCAGATAAAATATTAATTTTATTTTTATGCATGCCTATCAATAAACCAACATGAATCATAATGAACATTTTAAGAAAGTCTAAAACTCAATATTGCTTAAGTATGTGATGACAATGACATATTTTCTATAGATATACCTATGTCTATTATATAGTAGTAGGAGCCCGCATATACAGCAGACAACTGAGAATAATGTGTAACCATACTACCATACTACCAAGTTTAATGCAGGTAATATCAATCCTTATGTGGCACACTAAAGGTCACAAATATTGTTAGAGCTATTCATCTATTGTACTACTAGGCTATACAATGTACGATTTTTGTTGAATATAATTATGTATAGATGCATTGCATAAGTTGGATATTATTCCTAATTTACTTTTTAGCAGTAAATACTTCAAACTCGCTTGAAGTGCCGGAATCGCTCATAATGACCCCTGGAGTGGACACTCTTCTTGACAATGCCCTGATTGGAAATGGGAATAGCAATCCCCTCGGTGGTTCAGGTGGTCCATCTTCTTTTGGAGCCAAGGCAGGCCAGTTCCGTTTTGGTTTGCCACTTTCCCCTGTAGCCACTTTTGGCAAGAGCATAGGAGAAATTTCGTAGACGGACTCCAAGGAGGAGACTCTTGATGAGATTGAAATCGGGCTGTTGTGGCCAGATGCCATTTTACTGAGATCCTCCACAGAACGTTTCACGACCACCGGAGACTGAATATCAGATGCTGCTTGGGGGAAGCTAATTGGCCATTTCGCTGACCTGTATTTGGTAAAGTCTGGCTCTGACTTGTTCGGCTTCTTTATCTTGTCCCAAACTTGAAGAGTAAGTGGTTCTCCACATCTTTCTGAACTTTGACGCTGCAAGCACACATCCGATTTGGTCTGTGTAGGTACTGTCGTTTTTGTCCGCAAAATGTATTGAAGAATACTTTCCCTGAAACTTTTTGGTGTTTTGGGAAGATCTGCGGCTGCCATTTTCAGATTTGAACTGATAATTCACATTAAAATGTAAGATTGAAAAATTAGTAAGGACTTTTTAACGAACGTCTTAAAATAATGTTTAGCCCAGAGAGTGCATTGGAATTTTGGAAAAAGAAATTATTATTATTGAATTCATCCTAAAAAGCACCTCTGACCTCTGACCATCTTTGAAATTATAGTAATGTGTAATAGATAAAAATATGTATGAATTTACCTAAAATAGTTCTCTTCCTTCACCCTTCGCCCACTTTTTCTTATCAAACTCTAACGTTTATGCCTACTTTGTTCTGTATTGACGAAAACTAAACTGTAGGTAATTGAAATTTTGAGATTTGGTGGTGACCTGCACACTTAGTATTTTAAAGAAGATACAAATAATGTCAGGAAATTGTGCTACGGTTAGTAACACTCCAAGTTTGTTTTACGGAATCTGAATCGCAACTGACAAAGATGAGAAAGATCCTTCCGGTATTGTTGAGTATGTAGGTACTGGAAGATAAATGAGAGCGAATTGTCTTCGAATTTCAGTTTTCCTTTCCATTACTACATTTCCTGCTTTACTTAAAATCTTGAGAGTTGAGACGGAGAAGTACAGGAAGATGCTTTTCAGTAGGTCATAATATAGTCTGCTGTACATAACACACTGAATATTATATAAAATAGGTACTTGTACACTTATATAAGTTCTGTTGTATTTCAGTAGCTTTGATGGAATTGTACATAATATGATTAAATTATACACTGAGTGTGCTAGATAATAAACATATCCTTTTCCAAATCGATCGGTAACATTTGTTCTCTTATCTATAAAGATTCTATAACGCTATAGAAGTAATGTTATGATAAATGTTTAGTAACCTATTCAGAATCAAGATAAGATATTTTATGCTTTTAAGCATTTCAATTGAGAGCAAGCAGTATCCTCATTTACAAATAAATTCAATTAGGATGTTCTGTCTGGAATAGTAATCTGAGTGAAGGAAAACAAAAGGGTAAGCTCAAGTACTATTGTGGTTTCAGGTAGAAAATATTCATTTTGATATCAATTTAAATGGGACGGAAGTTGCTTACATGTACGTACTATACTATAAGTACCTTTACGTAAGCTGAAGTGACATTTTGGTCTATTAATTGTACCTATGCATTCGTCTGCATTCTTTATTTCACTAGAATAAAGGTTTGTGTATTTTTAAAATTATAAATCTAGATTTTCACTTGGTCAACCAATCCAAGATTTATATTGCTGTGACGTATTTTGCATAGGTATGGTATATTTATGCTATATATCTCTCGCACGTAAATGCAGTGCGTGGGTGGAATGAAAGTATGCATATTATGGTGAAAATTAGACTACTTACATAATGGTGTACAAGTAAGTATTCATGTGTAGGTACCAATTAATATAGCCATTGTCGTGGCATTTTGGCTGAAATATTATGTATGTTATACTAATCATTTTGCCATAGACTTCATAATTAAAGGCATGTAGGTAACTCTTGTAGTCTCAGAATTAACTTAATTGTTGTACATGCTGCTGGGAAAATAATTAGGGCAAATGAATGATTAACATGAGAAGGCAGAGCATGTAGTAGAGTGCAGTCCAGTATCATGCACAATAATACACTGTTCAGTTATTATGCTTATACTCATTGAAACGAATATGTACTGAAGACTGCTGCGTACAAGACCTGAGTGAGTGATTGCAAAGGTTTTCGGTTGAAGGTCTAATTCTTGAAAGGAATAGTTTCTCTTACAAAAGCACCTCAATTAGGATATCCTGTTTACAAATTGCCAATTTATGTCTGAATGTCTGTAAATAATATGATCTCATACAAAAGTACAAGAATTCCCAAAAAGTATTTATGCTAAATGCTTTTGTAGCAATCATTGATTAAAACTTCCACAGAAAAGCTCTCATCTGCAGGACAATAAGTAATACGCAAACTGTCAAAACAAAAGTTGTAACATATCCAGAATTGAGAGAAGCACATTGTATGGTGTCATAATTTAGTTTGGTAATTACTATTATCAACTATAGTATTGTTCATTTGTATCGTCAACAGTTAACAAACCCCTTGTAATTTGCAATTTTCAGAAGTGTACTTACCGATATGCCAACAGTCTAAACTAAATGTCGGCAATAATCTGCTTATTCCGATTTTTTTGCATTGAAATTTTCAATTTATCTTTCTGTCGAAACAGTCCAGACCATTGTGATTGTGTCTAACTATCCTATCCTAAATGAATTTTAGTATCCAATTTCATTTTGAGAAATTACTAATTGTGCACATTCCACTATGATTTCACGATATACTAATACTATTTATAAGCACCACTACTACATAGACCATAGCTCTGATTAATCCTTCGGTGTATCTATTTACAAGTCCTATACATACTTATTGTATAATGATATTTTTTACAGAACTAGACTTGGCATGTTCTGTGTAAAGGTAGAGAATATAGTAAATCTGTAGCTAAATTATAGCTGTACCTAACAGACCTAACTATCGTCATACAATTAGCAAGGGCTGTATTTAATATCTTATACACAAGTCAGATAAGCCGAGCGCTAAAAACCAGAGCACTAAATAAAAAATTAGACATTTCATTAACAAATGTTCAGAGCTATCGTATTTATAGATCAATCCTATGTATTTATTCAGGCTAGAACGGGATCTACTAGAATAGGAAGCATGCCTAGGTAAGGCATGATCATGCAATGGAACGGCCTAAATGAAGCAGCAAATCCAACAAATTAATTGATTTTCAGTTCTAGATAACGTTTCTTCTTAATCTTTATATGTAAGTTCCTCTAAACATAAATCCAGGTTGAGGATAAAAAATTAATTATGAAGCCTAAAAAATGAACATTAATAGGTTAAACCAACGGCAAAGACATCCTCAAGTTGACACAGGTGCATTTTGTTATAAATCTTTTTACACATCAACCTAATTTCCATACTGTATCATAGCTTAAGAGCATATCTATGTATTTAAGAATACTTTAAATCAATTTCTCTTTACTTATGTATGTGGCTGACTGTTACTATTTTATTTAGTGCTGATCCGGTGAAAAGTTTATCTGTGTATTGTGTCAAGGGTGCTCCAAATAGGAGATATATAGATAAACAGTTATATTATGAACGAAAATAGTGTCTGTAGGTGCAGTGCAGGAAAGGTTGTATAAGAAGCACTACTCGATACTCGGAGTACAGTACGGAGGAGAAGATTGATTTGGTTTTGAGTAGTTACAAACTACATAAAGTACTTCAATAGGTTATAAGTTACAACTGTTGTCAATTTGTCGTCCCAGATAGGTAGGGAAGTCTACATATTATTAAAGGAGCTCTTTACAAGATTTAAAACTGACAAATGCAAAATCTATGATATACTTATCTGTTTATGTATGTATATATTTGTAATTAAATTTTAATTATAACTTTACCACGTATCATCAAAGTAGTTAAATAAATTATTTACATAATTTGGCAATTTTTTTAAAAACTAAGACATGCTTGCATTTTAAGCAACTCGGAGTTGTGCAATGTGGTCTGCATAAAAATACTGAGAGAAGGAAAATCATATTTTCATTCTTATCGCTCATAGCAGAGTCCAGTCTCATTTGCATGAACTGACTTAAAAATACTAACCCGCAAAAATCTGTTTTGAATAATTGAAAATGAAATTGTAGGTTTGTGGAAGTATATTTCTTATTTTCAGAATGCATGTAAAGAAGATGCAAACGTTAAATGGCAGTGTGGAAAAGCTATGACAAAATGTACGAATATAGAAAAGCAAAAAAAGAATGAGATCTATCAGTGTGTTCTGTAATTTGAGTTGACAAATAAATGAGTGACTTGTTTTTGACTATTCTGACAATTATGTCAATTAGAGAGGTAGATGCTAAAAATGACAAGTGATGAGTTCTTGACTCATCTTTCATCCTCACGGACAGACATCAATGACAAAATGGAATGCATTAAAAATAGATATGCTTCTGGTGTGGTAATTCGAGTCAAAAGTACTCTTGCGTGCAAAAATGTTAAATGCATCTAGTGTGCTGCAGTGAGATAATGAGAAGTAGAGAGTGATAATAATAATATTGTTAGCATTTAGCAATCAGCACTACAAATGCTTTGCACAAGAACACATTGCCAAAGAAAACCGGGATGCTATTCCTGACAAAATGCAGACTGCAAATGTGAGAATTGATGCATTCGTGACTTTCGCGTGATAAAGAGATTAACAGAAACATATTGCAATTTTTTTAAAAAAACGTATGTTTTTAGTCGGTATTTTCAGTTTAGTGTAGTAATTAATGCGAAGATGTAATGTAGAATAGCGTTATCTTGTCCCGTGTCGTAATTGCATAAAAGATTTGTTCTTCTGCGTTAAATAAAACCATGCTTGAGAAACGATCGGGTGTTTTCTGATTTAGAATTTCATTAAGCCACTGAATGTAATAATAATAATAATAACGACATCGATAATGGTGTTCCAATAGAAGACGAATTCAATAACAGATTAGTAAATATTAACATATTAACAAATTATATTGAATTTATCTACACAAACAATTAAAGAGCCTTCCAGATTGTGATATTGTTATGTATAGTATTTAGTAGACGTAATTTAAGATGTTAAAAAGATGTAATAAGTAGAAGGCAAAGTTTAACCAGCCATCATGGCCAAGAACTCTGAAAAGACAAAACAAGTTTCCAAATAAATACATCATCCTAAAAATGTCAAAGCTTTGTAATTTTTTACCGTCGAAGTCCATAGTTCCGGAACCGTCCTCATCGACTTCCTCAATGATGCCGTCCAATTCCTCTTCTGTCAGTTTGTCATCAATTTCTCTCAGAATTTCCTTCAGTTGTTCAGTTCTGATGAAGCCCAATCCTAAGAAGAGTAAACAAAGAAATTATATAGGTACGTATTCTTAGAAAATTATATTTTCTTCCATCCATATATTTTCATATTCAATATCTGGGATATAATTTAGAGCATTTTTTTACTAAGATATAGCTAGGCAAGACTCTTAAAGGTGAATTATCATAAAGAAATAGAATCTCTGTGTAATGTTGGTTATGAATCAAAATATTCGGCAAAGTTATGTAGGTCTTGTCATGTAAGCTGTAGGTAAAGTAGATATTTTATAAATGGGGGCGACAAAAAACAGAATGTCATGTCAAGGCAAAAGAGTAATGAGAGGAAGCGATTGAGACGAAGGCTGCTGGTTGTAAGAAAGAGTATATAGAGTCTCATCGTCAACTTCTACTAGATTCGCAGAGCGTAGAATTCATAAATGTATCACGATGTGACTATGAGACAACATTTGTGTTCTCTGGTGTAGGTAGATTAGAAAGATAGGTAAAGCTTTTTTGTGCATCTGTTCTATGTATTAAGTACGACCTACACTACAATAAATATTCTACACACAATGTTTATAGTGTGAACTATTTTTTACTTATAGCTAACTAGAGTATGGATTTTTCTATGGATAGGAAAGTATAAGACAATAACGAACGTCTCTCTGTGTATGCGTAAAACTTAATTTAGTTGTTATGCATTTGGATTGGTTTACATTAGTTAGCCCTCGATAAACTAGTAAAGTACATAGAGTAGAGTCTGTGTAGAAATATAGAGATAGAGTATTCCATTTAAAAATAAAATTTGCAGGGTTCTCTTATAAGTTCGGATTGCATCTGTATTTTGTATCTTTTTCCTTCCTAGGGAGATTGAATTGAGTACATGCTGACAAATAGAAGCACAAAGTCATTGCATACCAAACGAAGCGAGAACTATTCGTATAGATATACTTTGTGCATATAATCAAACCATTTACACTCAAGTGAAATAAAAGAAAGTGCTTATATCAGTATACATGCAAGGATGACATAAGGTAAAGGATCCTACTGCTTATAAGATTAACTTCTAACAACTTTCTTCAATCTGTCTGACTCTTATTCTCTTGTCTGACTAACTATAGTCTTGTCTCTTTCCAAATGCTATAGACTTCTCCCATTGAAATCCAACCGCTTGCAGAAGGATAAGGTACGTTATAAATGCACGAATCGTACGTGTCTGTATTTAGAACGTAGTAAGCAAGGTACATATTATAAAAGACAAGATTCTCATTCAGACGACGATTCTTTTTCTCATAGTTAAATATAGAAATAAGGACTCTATGCCGATTGCTACACTTCGCGCATTAGCTTGATTATAATTCGAATTATTAACCATCTGACTTAATTTCAAGTATTAATAGACAATCTTCATTTCTTAGAGTGAATTATGTCTTAAGAATTTACGACTGTGGAATAATCGTGAATTCATGCGAAATACTGTACAGCTATGAAATAAATACATTTGTTGTGAAATATTACATGATCTACGTTATCCCTTGTGAATATTTGTCATAACCTCATTTGAATATTTTGTAGAATATGAAATATTGCTATCTCTGGACAACTTTGTCTCTTTGATACTGACATGTATACTCTCTTACTTAAAAGAGGGATTTTTCATCGGTTTTTACAGGAAATGATGTACATCGCAAGAAAAATGATCTGCAGAATGTAATGCAAGAACTTGTTTACACTCATAAAATATTTGTTTGGCAAGATGAGTTGCAAAAGTACAGTATTCACTAAACGAAAACTACCGTCGTAAGTGACGCCAAAGAGCGTGTACAGTATACACACTATTAACGTGTTACATGGACCTACTATGCTGTACAGTTTCCGAAAGATATATTATAAAATCTCATAAATGAAGGCAAGACTGTAACTTTACACACTGGTATTAGTTTTGTATGTACTACAAGCTTTGTAATAGGAATATGAAATGTATCGGGGAATAGTCTTTTGAACTAGGTTTGTGTAAACATGAATTTGTTTGTAATTTCAAAGGTTGATGTAAGGTAAAGGAATAAGAGCTGACAAATGTTTGCTTTGTAATTCTATTCACCTTCTTTGTCGTAAAGACGGAAAGCTTCCTTCAACTCTTTCTTGAGTTCTTCCTCATCCTCCTCAACGATGAAGTTGGCAGCCAAAATTGTGAACTCTTCGAACTCAATTTGACCGGAGCCTTTTTAAATTAAATTAACCAAATTTTTAAATGCTACAACAGATTTCATATGAATTTTATTAAGAATTATTTTCTAACCATCCTCATCGACCTCGGCTATCATCTCAGCCAGAGTTTCCTCTGTGAAGGCGGTACCCATCATCCTCAAAATGGATCCAACCATCTCAGGTGTGATGTAACCTGTGCCTTGGGCAAAACTGTCGAAGGCCTTTTGCAAAACTATTCACAAAAACACACAAATTGAAAATTTCTGTCCATTTTTAAATCTAAATCCACACTTGAGTAATTATTCTTGTTAAATGTAAACCACTCACTGGCAATTTGTTCCTTATCAAGATCACCCTGAAATTTTTAATTTCCCAAAAGAAAAAAATACATTTTAGCAAACTGTTTATTATGATTGTAATTTTAATTAATGAATAATAATAATAAATGCTGACCATGTTGTGGCTGTTGTGGAGTAGACCCGCTTAACCTTTTAGTCAGACGGATAACCAAACTAACGTAGTCAGGCCAAAGCGTTTAGACTGCCCCAATGAAGCTCTCCGGTCTAAAGAAAGAATGAGCTCCCGAGCTCCCTATAAATTTTTTCCACCAAAGAACCCTTTCCGGATTTGTTGAGCCATGTTCCCAGTCTCTATTTTTAGATACAAATTCCATTATCTTCTCTGTCTTAACTCCCATTCTAATTCTGTTGTTAATTCAACCCCGTATCATCTTATCGAGTCATACACATGTCTTCAGTGTCGCTTGCCAACCAACTGCGCCTATTATTCTACTCCGTTCTAATGTACTCTTTTTATTATCCAATCATACACACTATGCACCCACGACAAACTTATCTAAATAGGTAAGCAACTATTGTTTCTACTTGTAACTATATTCAATACAGTATACACATCATTTCTTTTATTGAAACTATACAATCTTCTACAACTTACATTTTATCATCTATACAGATAGACAACTATATATTGTCATATGTAAAATTCCAAATACCATTACAATACAGTCTATGCGAATGACTGCACTCTACTCTGCACTACTACAATTCGTAGCAGTACAATTATTTACACAATCAGTGCATACTTATTGGTATTATACTAAAGGAAGAGGATTTTATTTGCCATTATGCATTACGTCATTATGTTTAAATAAAAACACTACAACTAACTCTAATCTAGTGACACCATTTAATTGGTAACACACATGATTATTGAGTTTGTGGAAAATATACAAATTGTAACATTTTTTGCACTGAATTCGGCACATTAGGTTCATTGGTACTTCTATTTCGTACATGTGTATTTTCATTTTCCCTTGAATACACTAATCAATTGTTAATTCTTATAGGAATTAATTTACTCATATAAATTCATGATTGAGTGCATAAGAGTGTTATACATTATGTTTACAATATAAGAGATACTTACATTAATATAAATTCATTTATAACAAATTAGTTTCATTTTTTAATTAACTCGATCACAATAATGTTTCAATACTATATTATTGACGAGGAAAACGATTCGAATGGGTACGAAAACTATTTAAAGATATTTTTGGATTTAACTGAGAAGGGCAGCATTACTACACAATCGGAAGCAATTAAAGAGAGTACATTCAGCGGAGAAACATAGTTGGCTATCGACGCAATAACTTGAGACAATGGAGCAAGCAAAATGTGATAATACTAAATCAGTTAGCGTAAGCAGCGTTAATTTCTAAAATAATGTTGGCTATGATATGAGTGCTTGAGCACTTATATGAAAAGCTGTTTATTGCTTTAAAACAGCATAATTTTCCTAAAATTGTGTTCGGGAATATAGACAGAACCATCATATGGTAGTTTTCAATGATTTATAATATTTGTGTAAGCAGTTTTCGTTAGTAGGAATTTATGATGAGAGTATTACTTATGAACAAAGATGAATTGAGGGAAACCATTAAGTCATGTACAGTTTAGCTAGAATACATGGTCTGCCCATGGAATATTTTATCATTCCTCAAGCCCAAGTACTCTGTCTAAGTGTAAACAAATCTCAAAGATGCACTTATAGATTAAAATATGGTACCATTAAATCTTGCGTCATCATATTAATGCTTCTGCCCATTAAAGTTGTATAAGGTTGCGTTTCAAGCCTAGTCATAAGAATTGTAGTGCACCAAATTTACACTATAATAATTATAAGTTGTTGTAACTTAAAATACTTACAGTCAAGATAATTTTGGATTAATACTCACTGACAAACACCGAGATTTCTTATCCGTAATAGAAATGAATATCATTACTGAAAAATAGTATGTCACGCTCCTGCATGCAAACACAGAGCATTTCAGATACGATGAAGAGAAATCTCTGCCAGAAGTTGCACCTGCAAAAACAGGTGAAATTGCCACACGAGATGCATGACTTCATTATGGAATTATTTATGTTACCACCACAGATTAAAACCAAAATACTGTCATACTTAAAAATCATTTTGTCTAGAGTGGAGGTGGATGGCCTAGCCTCAACTTTCAGGTCCAAACTAGCATCTGCCAATTAACTTCATATAATTGACCAGGGTCATATATATTGTATTTTGTTTAGGGAAAAGTTATGTTAACAAAGAAAATAATAAAATTGAATATATTCAGATAACACGAGATTTCCCACAAAAGTTGCAAACCTGAAAACAAACCAACCTTCTCGTTAAAATAATGTTATTGAAGTATCGTCGCTTACAGAGAGTTAGTTTTTATTTATGTGCACAAACTATTGTTCAAACTTTATTTAGCTAGAGCATTCACCAATTGGGAAATGGCTAGGATTGGGCCTGGGGGAATGAGGAAAATTCTTGGACAAACAATCACTTGATTTATAAAAAAAATATTCAGAATACAAAAACATCATAAAATGCTCATAAAACTATGGAACTACATTTTCCAACTATATGATGCCGAGTAATTATAAACTGAGTATGTAGTACACAATATATTTTATATGCTAGCATTTCCAGTAGTAGTCATCATTAGCATATGAAATGATAACACAAGGAACAGAAAATAAGAAAATGTAGACATTATGGGATTTGACTGAGTAACGTAGTGCAAAATGGTACTCACCGGAAGAATGCTAATAACAATAGGCATTTACCATTATTTACTAAATGTAAAAGTGTACAATAGATATGCAGTAGTTTAGCAGTGTAATTGTGCATTAAATGTATTACATAATTATTAAACTTTGTTTCCCAAACTAACAATTGTATTGTTTGATTTGATTTTCGCTTTTGTCATATGTTAAGATATGGAATAATGTATTGTAACGCTATGAGAAGGTTTGATGAAGAAGTTATCCTCGCCAAGTTGCTAACAATTAAGTTTAAACGAACCCTTGACAATGCTATCATTAGATGCAATTGCAAGTTGCAAGTACCAATTTACTACTTGCTATATAATGTCATTGTGTTTATCTCTTTGTACAATTTAGATAGATAAACGCTATTACCATCGGCATCTTTTGTGTATTAAAAATATAAATTGAAACATGCTATTTTGAACTTGGGTTTGAGGAAGGATAGAAACCCTAGGGCCAAAAGAAGGTCTTTCGTTGTCATTAAACTTTGAAACTCGTGTCGTAAACAACATACAGAATACTAAATCATAAACACTGCAACATTAATTGAGTTCAGAAACCAATAAAAGATGTATGCTGATTTCTGAAATAATCTATTTTTGAATTCTATCGATCCTTCAAAAATTGGAAATGTACGAAATAATTGGCTTCGATTTTTAGATTTTTTTGCCAATTTAAATTGAAAATATCTAAAAAATACGAACCCTTAAACAGTTTTTCTCACTAGATTTTTAATTGTGCATGGCAGTATTATAGGTAAAGTACTTCATTAGTCAATCAGCCCATTGTTCATGGTATTAGCGTGTTAGCTTTTGTGGTAGAAGTACGTAAGTGATCACTTACACAATGTTACAAAAATTTAAAGCTATAGTGTGCTTAAAATTTAAATTAGCGATGTTCGTGAATGAAGAAAGTGTTGTGTTTAAAAAGAGATGAGTTGCATGGCAAACTGCTTATATTTCACTGAACAATTTTTCATTTTAAACTAATTACCACTCACCTCATACTCAAAAGCTAATTGCTTTTATCATCAAATGACACAGTTCTCACAGTCAAATCATATACGAAAGACCTTAGTCGCGTGACCTCATATTAAAGCAACTATATAGTAGGATGAGAATATTGAATGTAGTGTATTAGTAGATACTGTGACTTTAGACCTGAAATCTAAGCAATTAAATTGAACTTAATATCATCCACTAATAATATCTCCTAATACTTTTAATTTGTTAGTACCAATGCATAATGTGATTTATAACCTTTTTTCATCAACTCACTGTTAATTTGTCAACAGTATAAACATGTCTTATGACAGTAATTCATTTATCAACTTATTGACACATTGACATCTAAGTTCTAAGCAGTCAACAAGCATCATTGCTAATACATCAATCATATTTACATCATCCGAGGAGGGGACATAGGGCAAAAATGTTGTATTGTAATATATCATGTGACAAAGTCCAAAACTATCTTATCAGTTAATTCCACAGTCCAAAATGCAAAGCTATAGGTATAATATTTGTTTACAGTTAGGGTATTCATGTCGTAAAATGAATGGCAAAACGCAACGGTTTATCTGTAGGCGGTGAAATGTTGATACTTGCTATTCGCCAAACATTGTAAATGTCTACTTTTCACCTAGCTGCAGTCTTGTATTTAATTTAGAGGTTATTGGAGCAGATATCATTAGGGAAGTGGTTTATAGATACGATTTCAAAGTTAAGTAAGGCCAAAGATATCTGTATCTGTAGCCAGTAACTACTTTAAACAAATAAGTTGTAAAACAGAGCCGTTGAAAATATAGTTGAGTTTTAGTCGCGAAATGTACATACTTGTATGCAATTTTTCATTTTGGTTTTCGTGCACTTAATACAATATAAAACTACATTGGTACTTAAATCCTGCTTCTCGATCATATTAAATGATGTTTTATCTCTGTCGACTAAATGTACATGGATCAGTCAATGAATCAGTGCAAAATATTATCTTTATCTCTTGAATTACTAATGCATTTATGAGTTTGCAAGTTGCAACTGTTTATATAAATCTCATCTCTGTTTTATGATGCAATAAAACTTGAAGCTACATGTCAATATACAATACATCAATAATATTATAAGTAGCACAGTATTACTAATTATAGTATTGAATGGCTTGACCAGCCCTCTTAACCGTCTGTACTCAAAATCATGAGAAGTCAACAGGAAAGCTCAAAGTACAAAAGTCGAAAATGAATGGAACGCATTCATGTGGTTGACGAAACAAATGTAAATGCATATCAAGTAGTCAGCTATATTTGTAATCACAAACACTGGAAGTAAATATATATAGGATGAAATTTCTTCTGACGTAGATGATTTGGCATTTGTAGGAACAGGTACAGGAATATAAATTGACAGATAAATTGGCAGATGCTTTTAGTGTTCCAGTACATTTCAGAAGTGAATGTAATAACAGCCAAATATTTATTGTATTCCCTTCCATGCTATATTAAGTGCATCAACAACCACTCAGTTACATTAGCTCACTCAATTTGTGTACATTTATGTTACAATAAAACTGGAAAGTTACATTAAAATATTAGGCACAATATTCTCAATTCATCCCGAGGTTTAAAATGCAGGCGGAAACACTTTTAGCTCCGGCTTATAGTAGCAGTAAAGACGCGACACCGGATATCTGCATTATTGGAGCAGGGTAAGAGAGAAATTAAAAATCTTTTAAAGTTAATTGAAAATCATTTGTTTAAAAATTTCTTTCAAAAATTAGTTTTTCAGGAATATGTGCGGCTGTCCAACTCCAGAAACAATTAGGACTCAAATCATTCACCATATTTGACAGCAATGAGGACGTTGGTGGGACTTGGCTTAACAATTCTTATCCTGGATGTGCTTGCGATGTCCAGAGTCATTTATACAGTTTATCATTTGAAAATAACCCTGGTAAGTATTAGCTGTCTCGATATGTTTACCGGTACTTACTACTTACTACATTAGATAGCACTCCTGAAAACATGTAAAATAATTCTTTGAAATAGACTGGACATCCAATTATGCATCTCAACCAGAAATCTGGGCGTACTTGCAGAAAGTTGCTAAAAAGTATGACATTTACCCACATGTCAAGTTTAATACGGATGTCAAAACTCTAGCTTGGGATGAGGATTTAAAAAAGTGGAAAGCTTCCTACGTGGATAAATCAACGAATAACAATGAAGAAAATGAGATGCTCTTCGACATTGTGTAATTTATCATTTAACCACGTTTTTTGAGTTTTTATTCTTTTTGTCAATGATTTAGGAATAATAATTGCAATTATAATTAACAGAATTAATGGATGTGGTGCACTTCGCGATCCGTACATTCCCGAGCAATTTCTTCCATTCCAAGGACCACGCATTCATTCAGCACTATGGGATTCATCCATAGAGATAGATAAGACAAAGGTCGTAGGCATCGTGGGCAGCGGTGCCAGTGCGATACAGATAATCCCATCAATTGTGGACCAAGTCAAAGAATTGCATGTTTACCAAAGAAAACCTGCATGGGTTATGCCACGAACACAATTCGTATTTCCGGCAGCCGTCAAATGGATTTTTGCGTACATTCCTCTCGTAATGTGGCTTTTCAGATGCTTGATATTTCTTGTCAATGATATCCACATCTCAATATTTTATCACAATAGTATACTCAGTAAACTTGGTAAGATTTTTTCCCACACTTGTTATTTTTCCTCAACAACAATTATAAAACCGGTCTCTTTTACACTTTTTTTTGATTCGTGCAGTTCCTAAACAATGCATAAATCACAGGAATAAGTCTATTCCTAATAATCCTGAACTTGTTGAGACACTCACGCCTAAATATGCATTCGGATGCAAGAGAGTTCTCAAATCTCAAGACTATTACCCTGCTATGAATCAACCAAACGTTACAGTTCACACTAGCCACATTGATCAAGTAACTGAGGATTCAATCATCACAAAAGATGGGACTGAACAGAAATTAGATGTAAATATTTTTGAATTTTGTTTTTTTTAATTTTCCATGATAAATGCTCATTTACTGATTTTCTTCTAGATACTTATACTTGCCACGGGGTTCAACGTTCAGGAATTTTTTTCCCCTATGAAAATGTTCGGAAAAAATGGAGTGAACATTTTAGAGGCATGGAAGAAAACTGGCATGAGACATTGCAAGGGAATTGTTAGTCAGCTCGCACCGAATAATTTCTTCCTCCTCGGACCTAATACCGTTAGAAAAAAATACATGCTTATTATCAACATAATTAATACCTTATCATGCCTTTTGCACGTTTTCCTTTCAAATAAAATTTTGCATGTTCTGATGAATTGTTGGTACAAATTGAACATGTGTATTATTTTACAGGCTTTAGGACACAGCTCCGTCGTTTTCCAAATTGAATGTCAGGTAGATTACACAATGGCTTTAATTAAGGAAATGATGGAAAGAAAAGCCAAAAGCATTACTTTGAAAGCAGAAGCTGAAGACGAATATATGGATGAATTGAAAAAGAGTTTCAAAAAGACTGTTTGGGGTAATTCCGAATGTGGATCATGGTAGGTTACTAGAAATCCCAGATTAAATTATTATATCAAACCATCTGCAAATTGTTTATAATTTCTTGTGTTGAATAGGTATGCTGACAAAAATGGCGAGAACAGTACTTTATGGCCTAAGTCAAGTACTTCCTACTGGAGAGAAACAAAAAAGGTTGAATTTGACAAGTTCGTATTCAACTAATGCAGTAATTGCAACGCAGTATTATTCAGGATTATATTACTTATCCACAAAGTAAAATACCCACTATTTACCTGGGTAAATCCCAATAATTTTATAGCAAAAAATTTAGTAGCTTTGTAAAAGCACTCATAAATAAATGCTTTTCCATGTCCACTTGAAATGGAGGGTGAGAAATAAAAAAAACTTATTTATGATACGGGAAAACTTACTTTTTGGCTTAAAAAACGTCTTCATTTACTATTAAGTGACATAATTAAGTTTTCATGCTTCTAATGATGGGATATTGTATATAGTTACTTATGCTACTTGCATGTATTATGTAACTGAACTGTAATTCAGATGACGATACGAGGAAATTGAGGGAAAAAGTGTAAATTAAAAGGATTAGGCTTGTTCTAGTATTAAGAACATTTTCATTGCTCCAATTAAGCGTAATAGACGTAATCAAGTAAAATCAGGTCAAAAAGGAAAGGAAAACATTAGCTCAGAATAATGTGCAAAGTAAGTAAATAGTATTTTACAAATTTTTTAGCTCAAGGCTCAATAAATGATTTAAAATCAATGAACTTAAGGGGTGGAGAGGAGGAGTGTGTAATTTATGGAGAGGTGTAACATAGAACGCGAATTAAAACTCATCGTAAAATGCAAAATAAGTAAACAAAATAGAAAGATTCTCACTATTGTGTGATATATTTGTTATCTGCCTGTCTTTCCGACAAGGTGAAACAACTTGCTACTAGCACTAGTAGTTCTATGCTGTTCTCTGTATGGCACGTTTCATTGTTATAGAAGCTTCTCTACGGCCGTCTCTGGAGCGGAGCGAATGCCTGTCATTAGATATGCTTGTCACTGAAAATACCTGTCATTAGAAATGCTAGCTATAATCACAATGGTGCAGAAATCTGGTAATAATAGTAACTAAATATTTTGTCGACTTTTACAATAGATGACTGCATACAATATGTAATTCTTAAAATTACATACCGTATTCGTCAATTTGGTATTCGTAGGGAGTTCTATCTTCTAAAATTGCAAATATTTTTTGCTGATTTCTAATTGATTATTCATATTGACAATTAATTATAAAATTTAGATTGATTCGCTATTCGTAGCTACTGTAGTCTTGTAAAATACATAAACTTACATGTTCATGGCAGGTGGTTAATGCTGAAAAAGGAAAAATAGTCATCCACAATAAAAACTGTCAATAATGGTTCACCGAATAAACTGTTTCTTAATCAGCCACATATGCATGATGCAATAAGGAAAGTTATCCTGTTTAAAAATCGGACTTTCCACAAATTATGACAATACTAATATGGATATATAATGTAGTCACAATGTAGTAGTATTAAATGTGGTATAAAGAATATTGAATAAGAAATCTGAGAAATATGGCACATAATGGATTTTGTGTAGGCATAATAAACTGCTTACAGTATTCGCATATTTGATTGTATGTTGATATTAAATAACAGTGATATAGCCCACAGCCATAACAAATGTGGAAAAATATAGCGTATTGTTCCCTTAGATTGTCTAGCCTTCCTGTGGAAGTCGGTACTAAATTATATAACATTTTGTCTTATTTATCAGACGTGCATAAAATAGTGTACAGAGTTTCTTACTTAAAGTATTTATTTATGCGGTAAAATTGTATAGTAAACCTAACTCAATTCTAGGAGTTCCTGTCCTGATAATTTTCCTGTTGAGTATTACACTACGCACGCATGTCTTCTATACTTCCTACAATCCAACAGCTATAATATTATAGCTTATATATTATGTTATTCATAATGTGACATTCTGTTTAGAATCACAATATCAAAATAACTTTTTTCGTTGTTTTCGAACATAAACTAAACCTTTCATTATGTCGCAAAACATGGCATTGTGTTATTTTTTGAACTTGAACTCAGCTCATGTGTGTAATCATTACATGTTGCTAACTAATAGAATTGAAGCATTGTTTCTTTGAACGCGAGACAAAGAAACGCGACATGAATAATACATGTGAAGGGTTATCACTAATAATACATTAGTCTCTATGAACATTGTATTAAGACTTTGGCTATGTTTTATTTCACTAGCTTTGTATAAAACTTCTAGACAGACTGGAATTGGTGACAGTTGTAGTTCATATACCACTCAGTGCAAAAACACCAGTTATATTATATACCACATAAGTGTACCATAATATTGACTTGTTATTTAGAACAAAAAATGGAAAGAAAAATTAGTCCATATAACGATACTACAAACACTCCTGATATCTGCATTATCGGTGCTGGGTATGTAACACAATATGTTTATATACAGTAAATCTATTTTCTAGATAGTTTTCTAGATTACTATTGTGTTTTTAACTGAAAAAGGTTTGCTGGGTTATGTGCGGCTGTAAGAATAAGACAGAAATTGGGAATCAAGTCATTTACAATCTTTGAACGCAATTCAGATGTCGGTGGCACGTGGATGTCCAATACATATCCAGGGTTTATAAATACATGATAATCTATGTGTGTACGTAATAAATTAACGTCGTTTGTAAATATTCCACTAAATATGAATTGTTATTACTACAGGTGTGCCTGTGATATTCAAAGCCATCTCTACAGTTTATCTTTTGAGCCAAATCCTAGTATGTCCAGTTATTTCTTAATTAAAAAATTACAGTTTTTATTAATTGATATTTAATTGAGTTTTGTGAGTTTTTTGGATATTTACACAATAGTTTTTTTAATTGTTTAGATTGGACTAAAAGTTTTTCTTCTCAACCAGAAATATGGGAATATCAAAAGAACTTGGCAAAGAAATACGATTTGTATGAACATGCTCGTTTTAATACAGAAGTGAAGCAAGTAGTATGGGATGAGAAAATCATGAAATGGAAAGTAACGTTTGTTAACATCGGAGATGAATCTGTAAAGCACAAAGAGCCTCAAGATGAACATTGTTTATTTGATATCATGTACATTCGCAAGACTTTAACTTTTACCTGTTTCAATTTCTTAATAATTTAATATTGGTTGTGGGCAGCTTAAATTTGAATGGCCTAATTTTCTTTAATTTTTTATTATTCTAGATTTAATGGTACTGGTATTCTCCGAATTCCTAATATTCCTCAAGAATTTCTGACATTCAAAGGTCCTATAGTTCATTCAGCACAGTGGGATTCCTCAATTCAACTAGAAAATAAAATCGTGGGTATTGTGGGCAGCGGTGCTAGTGCGATACAAATTATTCCTAGTATAGCAAAAGAAGTTAAGGAACTGCACGTTTTCCAACGGCAGCCTTCGTGGATATACAAAAGTGATCAATTTCAATTTTCAGAAACAATAAAAACAATTTTCGCATTTATTCCTTTGCTGATGTGGATATACAGATGTGCTATCTTCATTAGAAACGAAACAACACTTTTCATGTTCCAAGCGGATTCTATCTATAATAAATGTGGTGGGTATCTTTTTAAGTAGAAATAATCAAAAAAAAATATGAAATTTTTTAGTTATAAATTAATTGTTTACTATTTAAAGCTACCAAAGTATTAAACTACTTCCGGAGATCCTTTCTTCAACATGATGACAAATTGTATCGGGAGTTAACACCAAAATATAAATTGGGATGCAAAAGAGTTGTCATTTCAGATGTCTTCTACTCTGCAATGGCCCTTCCCCATGTCAAACTGCACACTAAACCTATTGAAAAAATTACTAGCACTTCCTTGAAAACGAAAGACGAGATAATGCAGTTGATTGATGTAAGTACCTATGTAGAAAAATGCAAATCTTAATTCTTCTCTTGATACCTGATTATAGTTGTGGCGAAAGAAATAACTAAGAATTATTGTTAGTCTTATTGGAGACTAAACTAGAAATAATAATCGTAAATTCGCTCGTGGATAAAAAGTTTGCACCCTTTATTGCACAGACTTTTCTTATGCAGTGTAATTGTAATTCCTCCAATTTTTGAATTCTAATTCATAGAAACATTTCGAATTGATACATCAAGCATCACCTCAAAATTCACACAACAAATGTTTTGGTGATGAGACTTTCTATACATTGGGACCAAAAAGGGTGCTCTTCCCAAATCGAATTTTTGCTCCATCACTTCCACACTCTAACTTTTTTAGTTGTAGGAATTTTTACGAATTGTGTGAACAAACTGTAACGGTTTGGATTTTCCTCACAATTCAGAAGTCCGTTTGTGTTGTACTTACAAATTCACAAGATTTCAAAATATAGATATTCTAATAGACATTATTATGCAACTGCCCTAGATTGTTCTGAAGAGAACCGCAATAAAATTTATTTTTAAGGTAGTTCTTGGTAATGAATCTTACATTTTGTGATATTAAGGTCCTGATTCTCGCAACTGGCTACCGCTACAATGATTTTTTCGCTCCGATGGAAATAATTGGAAAACATGGCGAAAATATTTTGAAATCTTGGACAAATCTAGGACCCACGGGATATTTGGGAATTATGAGCAGTACTATGCCCAATCTTTTTACTCTTCTAGGTCCAAATACTGTGAGTAAAGTATTTAAGCTTAAAACCATAAAATCATTGTCTACTAAGCGTTTGCTTAGTTAAAATTATTGTTTTATGTTGTAGGGTTTGGGTCACAATTCTGTATTGTTCCAAGCGGAGTGTCAAGTTGATTTTGCACTAAAGGTCATAGAAGAAATGATGCGGAGAAATGCAAGAGCGGTCACTATAAAGGCCAAAGTAGAATCCGACTACATGGAAAAAATGAAGAAACAAATGAAGAACACTGTGTGGGGGACATACGAATGTGGATCTTGGTATACAAGTTCGAAAGGTGAAGTAACAGCTCTTTGGCCTGAGTCCTGTACATCTTACTGGTTCAAAACGAAATCCGCTGAATTTTCAAAATTTGATTTTGAATACAAATGATTATCTTAAATCTTAAGGCTTAAAATCAATGTAGATGTCTAGAATTTCTATTTTATTTACTATACACTACATTATATTATTCTTTTAAGGTGATATGTATGTGGATATACGACGAAGATAGTTAAAGCTGAAATATCGAGTATTTGGTATTCATAGCTGGTATTCAACTACTAATAGTCAGTTAAAAATAGTTTTCTATGCATTCATAAATCATTTATTAACTCAAAGAGAAAACTTTTTTCATGATCATGCTTTGTGATAACCTTTTCCTGTGAATGTTTATTTACATTTATTCTGTGGAAAAACAACTAGATAATATTAGTCAATAAAATAATTAACCGAAGTTTGCATGTATACAATACAATAAAGATAGGAAATTATTACATCCGAGCATATCTTGTATCTTCGTCTTTGATTTAATAAACATTTTAAAATATCTACGATTAAGCTTCATGGAAATAATGCATTGATGTTTTCCTATTTATATTAATCCAAGCTATTGCATTACATAGAAGCCTCTATTGTAAACTATAGTCGAATCTTCAACTTACGTAATGGTGGTATATTCGTATAATATGCTTTCAAATATAAATATCCAAGCAAACATTAACTATTATTTAAAAAATCCTGACTTGTCAATCAGGAATCTCAAAATCGGCTTGGAAGAAAAATTTTAAAGATTTGAAACAAGATTGTAAATCTGTCAAACCTCTGGAAAGGATAGCTTGTAGTAGGAATTTAACTCGAATCCATCAGAATTGTCACTTCTTATTTTTTGCGCATGGCTTGCACAATTAAAACTGGAGTGTAGAGAGAATTCTTCATCTTTATTATTGAAATCTAATTGCAATGGATAAAGGAAACCCAACTTCAAGGGTTATTATTTATTAATTCATTATTGTTCAGAATAGATCAGAAATATAATTTCGTAAAAATTTATTGTCCCATCCATGTGTGCCAGCTTTGCTTTATCACTTATCAGCTAATTTAATGACTTGGTGGCCATAGTCATTTATTGTGAAAGTTCAAATTAAGCTTTTACTACTTATAATTATGTATGCTACTGGCTTCTGGAAGCTAATCACATTTGTAACGTAAAACTTTGGTACGTGAATTTTGTTTAGGTTAAATAATATGGTGAATGTGTTTTGATGTTGTTCATTTTTGAATTGAAATTTTAGGGATTCTCTGGTGTTAATTCCTTTTCTAATTAATACGATCGAGGATGTGTGAATTGAATTTATCTCCTTTTTGGATGACAGTTTTGTAGATGTAGAATGTTTGGGGTTTTTAGCGATAGTTATGAATGATTGATAATATTATTAATATGAATGAACATTCTTCGAATAGGAGCCGTGTGAAGGTGAACTGGAGCCAGTTTCCACGCCCATGTGGACTGTAGCTGTTCAAAGAACAAATTACATATTGAAATTATTATTCCTTGAATGAATTGCTATCATAGTCATAGTTTACTGTGGGTCGCCAATTCCTTCCTTCTTCTGACGTCTGTCAGGCTCTGTTGTGACTGTGACGCAACAAAAATCATTTACCAATTCAAAGTAATTGCCACTAACATGATTAAATATTTTCTTTGTTGGAAGTTTTACCATTATGGAAGCCACGCACGGATTGCATTTCAACAATTTCTTAAAATCTAATCAATTTGCGAGTTTATCTCCCTTAACTATTTCTAATCATGCTTATAATTCAAATTTTCGACGGTATTGACTCTCAAATCTATAGATTTGAGAGTCAATACCGTCGAAAAATATTGGGCAACGTTTGTAACTTTTAACTTACTGAATATTTTAAAAGTTGCCAATGCTTACTTCTTGGTTATACCGACTTGAAACCATTGATTATCCTGATGGATAAATTATCTAATAATGTTCGTCACACAAAGATAGCTAAAGGGGAGTATTTTGCTGTATTATTACAAATCCTAGATGTAAACTTATACTTCAGATAAGTATGGATAGTATACATATAAGCAGAACTATTTGAAGAGAATGGGATTGCCAGTACTAATGTCATGGAAAATTTATAACATTGCTGCATAAAAGAAGGTTCAAAAAATACTTACATGTTACAAGTAACCTGTCGCATAATTGTGCAAAAATGATGGATTCAACCTGAACTCTCTTCTATTATGTCTGAATGCAAATATGATAAAATATTGTATTATGTTTGGTTCCCAGGGATGATTGCATATACGCGTTTGCTTTCGCCATTCTTATGGAATGTACTTACATTTTACATTTTTTAATTAATTGATGAAATACTTTTGGGATTACATGGCAAATGTATAATTATATGGCAAATAATATCTGTGTTTACACGGAGAAATGCTCTTTGGGGGACAAGCAATGTAACAAATAGCAGTAGCATTTTACATACATTATAAGTTATTTACAATTTTAGAATAATGCTGGCATTGAATACAACTCCCACTATAAATTCGAGACATAGGCTACTATTGAATTGATTAGTAAAGAAAGGAAGAGTATAATATATTCTACCAAGAGTAAGTCGAGTACACATTCTTTCCTTACTATAAGGCTACTATAAGGAATGGTATTATTGATCTGTCGCCCTATAGACAAGCACCAATGCAGAAATCTGTATAACTAGTTACTTCCTTATAATTCACTCTCTTATAGTACATATATGTAGTAATACCTATGAAATAGCAAGGTAAATACCTGTGCAGATAGATAATTGTAGCTATGTTGTAATACCAGCACTTGAATTCAAATGGACTCACGCAATACGCATTATTCTAGTTTTTGCACACCTGGATGTACTAGGAAATGGCTCGGCTGTAAGAACTGTAAGAGCCCAGTCCAGCCAAAAAGCAAATGTAGTGTGCTGTATACAACACACGAAAGAGACAGAATTGAAGTGGCTGTACAATAATATGACAATCATTTGTTTGTACTTATAACTATAGAATTCTCTTTAACCAGTATGTGTACACTCACTGCCAGTATATAGAGATATATATCCTGTGTACTTGTTATTGAACCTTTTTGTTGCAAAACTGCTTTAGTATCTTCTCGTCCTTGCTGGCCAGCTTTAGTTGTGCTTCTGCAAGATAAGCATCATCATCATATGCCATTTGTGTACATTTCCAAAATCATACGCATCAAAGGCACTGCATCGACTTCGAGCGAAAACATTTACCATGTAAGTACAATTCCTCACATTCACAATTCCTTCTGTAAACTGTTTAATTTTATGTAATCGAAATAATATTATGACATTACATAACTCAAATTTGACTATTTTCTATTTCTTCGTATTTCATTATAAAAATGCTACTTTTTAATATTCACACACATCTATTCAGAATTTCTAATTAAATACAAGTTACTGTATTAATTGTGTTATTGTACTTAACTTCCTATGGTTTTAACTGCTCGGTATATTCAGTTACGAATTCGGTGGAATGCATAATGGTTAAAGGGATCAGCCAGTGGTACATGTGTTATAAAATATCTAAAACGAAACGATTCAAACAATAGAAGTTAGTGTGGGTATTGATAATAGTTGAACCCAGCTAAGGGGCGAACCTGGCACTCAAGAGAAATTGAGCAGGCAACCCATCACGGTAATAAAAACAATTCCGGTTCAAATGGGGAATAATAAAACATTATTTTTATTAATCACCCCAGAATGTTCCCCTTTAAAATCAGAAAAATTAGATTCCGGGATTTTGGAAAACGAATTGCCTTCTTTAGCTAATTATTTCCATTCAATCACCAATAATCATCTTATGTGAATTCGTATTATTGTTCTGATGTTATAATAATATGAAACAACTCAATTCGTTGGTTTAGAGGGAGGGGCATGCGCATTTTACTTTTGTGCTTTCAAGGAACGTGCATATATTACGTTGATAGTTAATGGGAGGAAGCGATGCCCAAAAGAGTCACAGCTAGCACTTGCGCTACACTTGAGAAAGGGGATTTTACGTTACGTAATGTATGCAGGTTTCCTAGGCGGTCGTACCAAGACATAGATAGTCAGGTATTAGTGCGATTATATTATAGAATAGCTAATTTCAGTGGTGTGTAAAGCCTTTCACTATAACAGAAGGAAAATGTAGCACTCATAGACTAAAAAACTAACCTACCTTGATGATCCTATAATTTCCATGTGTATGAGTAAAGCTGTATACTATTGTGTATTGTATACCATTTCAAAATATTGGGATGAACTCCTTGACACTGTAGGCAAATAACAATCATTAAGCATTTTATAAGTACCTATTATTATCATGGCCCATGATGACATAGTGTTGTAAAGTAAAGAGTATGTAGACTGCAATGCAAGTTGTATATAATAATGTGGAAGTTTTAACTTTGAACTACAAATGCAAATTCTAGGATTTTCATATGATTCATGTTAAAATAAATTTCGTGAGACTCAACAGGATACTTCATTTGCAGCAAAGACACTTAAAGAATGTAAAAAGCCCTTGTTCCGTTGATTAAATATAAATGTAAAATTACTAGCCAAAACGTCGTATCGATCAATCATAAAACAAGTTATTATGAACTTTTATTCTTATTTTATTGACTAGGAATGTTTCCTGTTGAGACACAGAAAATATAGATAACTTTAAAATGAATTCTATGAAAATCCTAGAATCTGAATGTATAGTTCAGTTAAGAAGTGTTTATAGTATACAGCTTCATGACATTGCTGTGAGCGTAATTATTTTGAATTCCGTTCGAATTTGCATCTTTTTCACAAGTTGCATTATTGCAATTCTCAAGTTGAGTTATCTGATTCATCCTAACTTTACGAACTTATAATTCTCTGTCTGCTCCAACCTAATCTCATGTTATTGTTATAGCCAGAAATAATCTCATTGTAAAACCTGTTACAGTTCGTCGGAAGATATCTATAATTGCAATCAGGAAAATCAAGCTGGGAATTATTTTTTGTAGCTTTTGCATCTGACAAAAAACGCATAGGAATATTAGCTTTATTAATATCAACAAAAAATAGCACAGTATTGAATATGTAGGTGCAATTTGAGTTGCATAATAGAACGAATCAGCTTGTAATTATTTCGACTATGAAGTATAAGTATAACGTGTTCATTTTTTATTCAATGCCAAATAGGTTAAGGTCCTTGCCTGTACTCATTGTTAAATATTATTCTTGTTAAATACCACAAGATGCCTAGACAGTGCAAGCAAATGCAAATACTAGAAGTACTTGACTTTTTGATTAACAAATACTATATGTATATACAGGGATAGGGAGAGTAACTACAACAATCTAGTGGAGTAGGTCGTCTTCGAGTCTTTGATCTTTGACTTCAGTATCTTTCAGTTTCATATGTTAGTTAGTGTACCAGCTTTAACTGGATTAAAATCACAGTTCGTGTGAATTTAAATTTTTGCACTCTGAACTTTTGGTGAGTACTATTAATAGACTAATTTCATTCAAGAATGCAAAAAGTGCATATCCAGACAGTCTAACTAATGAAGATAAATTCATTAAACTCCATTGGTGATCAGTAATAGAAGCCACAGCGATTTATTACGAAACCTAAAGGATAAATGGAAAAATCCATCATCATGAATCTGTTAATTATTCTTAACAGTTAGTACTACTTAGGTTTAGAACTGCTGAAATCAATTCTTTTCTAATAGTAATTTTATGATTGAATTGAAACAAATAATAGTGGTCTAAGTTTTAT
The DNA here is from genome assembly GCA_020055645.1 of Tomocerus qinae. Taxonomy (NCBI): domain Eukaryota; kingdom Metazoa; phylum Arthropoda; class Collembola; order Entomobryomorpha; family Tomoceridae; genus Tomocerus; species Tomocerus qinae. Next base: position 45,521,007 of record CM034547.1, read on the forward strand.
ACTCAAGCATGTATCTATTTAGTTAAATTCCATGGCTAGAATAGGCTAGACTTTTTCCTAGTAATAATTTCCTTGTTCTACCTCTACCCTAACAACTTTTTGCTGTACCTGCGGTTTACCTTCGAAAATAAATTTTCCTAGATTTTGCCCAAAGCTTTAGCATAAGACGTGATTGGAATGAAAGGTCTTAATTGTTGAGACTATAAAGACAATTGATTGTGGCCTAAATAAAATTCTTGATTCTTTTCAGATGAGATGTTAAGCAAGTTGTAATTTACCAGTGTAAATTATCAACAATGCCTGGAATGAAACATCCTGAGGGCAGAAAACCCGACATAGCAATAATCGGAGCTGGGTAACTAATCCTATTACATTTCCTGTGTATAACTTAAATTGGAATCTAAATGTTGAATGTAAAAATTATTAGAACCATGTAAAATGTCAAATTAGTAAATTGTAAAATCATACTATTATGTATTAGTGTTTCTATAATAAAATGTCTTTATGAACAGTGTCTCTGGACTTTGTGCAGCAATTCAGCTTCAGCAGCAATTAGGAATAGATTCATTCACAATATTCGAGCGCAATTCAGAAGTCGGTGGGACTTGGTTGACAAATACATATCCAGGTTTTTTTTTTAATTCTTTAAAGTAAAGCTCAATGTTTTAATGTAGTTTTGTAACATTTTATTATTTGATCTGTAATTCCAGGTTGTGCTTGCGATGTTGCAAGCCATCTCTACAGTTTCTCATTTGAGCTCAATCCAAGTAAAATCCATTTCTAATTAATTATATTTAATTACTAATTTCTGACTCTCTTACTGGATGTTTTTGATTTTTACAGACTGGTCAAGCACTTATCCGTCTTACCGAGAAATATGGAATTACTTTAAAGGGCTAGCAGAGAAATATAACGTTTATTCGCATACAAAGTTTAATACACATGTGAAGAGTTTAACTTGGGACGAGCATCTTTGGAAATGGATTGTTGTTACGTCAGATCTGGGAAAATTAGATGCATTGGATGAAGAGAGATCTTTCGACATCGTGTAAGACAACTTTCTAAGACTCTTAAAAATGTTTACTGCCAAAAACTAATTTTTCTTTCGAATAGGATCAATGCAGTCGGTGCTCTGCGTGTTCCAAACTTTCCTAAAGAGTTTGTCTCATTCCAAGGGCCATTGCTTCACTCTGCAGAATGGGATCACAGTATCTCATTAAAAGACCGAAAGGTAGCCATAGTAGGAAGCGGAGCCAGTGCCATTCAGCTAATCCCGGAAATTGTGGATAAGGTTAAAGAGTTGCATGTCTACCAGAGAAAACCCGCCTACGTAATGCCAAAGCGTCAATACAAGTTTCCTAATACTGTCAAATGGCTGTTTGCTACCTTTCCACTCTTGATGTGGATATTTAGATGTCTTATATTTTGGTACCATGAACTAATGTTTCCAGCATTTAATCCCAAATCATTTCTTCATAAACTGGGTCAGTTCTCTATATAACAAATCTTAGCAATGTTTTATATAGGACAAATTGAAATAAATATTTCAAGATCAATTAATGCTTATAACACTAATGAGAAAATCTTTTGTTTTTCATTTCCTTTAGCTATTCGGGAATCGAAGCGTTTTCGTAGGAAAAAGATCCCTGATCAAATCAGCCTATACAAAGCTCTCTCTCCCCAATACTCGTTTGGATGTAAAAGAGTTCTTATTTCTCAAGAGTATTATCCTGCCATGGCTTCCCCAAAAGTTAAACTGCATACTGATAATGTTGATAAAGTTTTAGGCAAAACAATTTACACTTCGGATGGAGAATCTGAAGAAGTAGAGGTACTCTACATATTATAGCTCTTAAGAATAAATAAATAACAAAATAATTAGTTAATTGTGGAAGATGAGACTAAAAGATAATGAATGAATTGTTGAAGATACTGATTCTGGCAACTGGATATCGCATCCAAGATTATTTCGCTCCAATGGAAGTCTTCGGTGTGAACGGAGAAAATATGCTAAAATCCTGGAAGAAATATGGGCCACAATCATATTATGGAATCATTGCGGCACATACTCCCAATATTTTTATGCTATTAGGGCCTAATACGGTACTTTAATAATATTACTATAAAGCTATATTTATCACTGTAATTACTACCAAATAGGCAACACTTATTTTTATCTGACTGTCATGTTTTTATTGACTTTTAAAATAATTTTGGTCATTGTAACACTTACTTGTAACCTATAGGGTCTTGGACACAACTCTGTGATATTCCAAATAGAATGCCAAACAAACTTCGTGATAGCTACAATCAGGGAGATGATGAGAAGAAACGCTCGATACATGTGTGTAAAACCTTCGGCTGAGAAAGAATTTATGAACGAGTTGAAATTAAATTTAAAAGAGACTGTTTGGGGAAGCACTGAATGTGGATCTTGGTATGCGGATGCCAGAGGGGAAATCACAACTCTTTGGCCCAAAAGTTGCATTGAGTACTGGAGACAAACAAGAAATGTTGATTTTTCAAAAATTGACTTCAAATCTTTGTGATGATTTTGCTTCTTGAAATACTTCTTATCTAATTCTTGTGTATAGCAATTTATTTCAATAAATGACGGTCCCGGACAGCGGTTTTAATATTGTATTAATTTTAAATCAATATAATGTCAACTTGAATTCATTTCTTACATATAATAAAATACATTGTAGTACAAAAACTTGAATTGAGCACATAAAAATATTAATGCATAATATTACGTTATATAGTAGCTACAGTGGCAATAAATTGAAGACTGCAGAAACCTTGAGAGGAATGATCATTATTATGAGTAAATGATGAAATGGCAATTATTCTTGTAAACTGTGAAGCACTCCGTTTTATATCAAAGCAGGCTGTCAACACTAAGAGTTCTTTTAAAAAGATTTTACTAAGCAAAGCATTTGGAAATAAATAAATTGGTACGTTCCTGTCTGAAGTACATCAATTCCGCTAGGCTCAACCATGAAGAACTACTAATCCCCAAAGCTTATGATGCACATCAAAAACCTGTTTTTATACAGTTTTACAATTTATACAGCTCTCAGGTATACTACAACTACCTTAGTGTATATGAAAAGACAATCGTGAAGGTATCTGAGGGAATGTAAAAGTTGCAAACACAATTAGATGCTAAATAGGATACCTTATAGCATAGCAGTACAGTTCTGCCTTCTTCTTAAGGTGGTTATTACAAATGCACAGCCTAAATGAAAGTTAGCCAAATCTGTCAATTACAGACGAAATGGTATTAAAATGACTAAAATGATTGCGTCGAAATATTCAAAAGTGCAATACTGTCCAAATGTGTGTATTATAGGTGCTGGGTAAGGAACTCTTTGTTATGTTATAATATTTCCTAATGCAAGTTCACAATTTCATTTGAAATTTTAATTTGTCCTAACAAGAATAAGAAGATTGAATAAAAATTTTAAAAATTATCTCAGATTTTCAGGTCTTTGTGCAGCTATTCAACTCATTCGCAAACTAAAATTATCGACCTTTACGATTTACGAAAGTCGGTATGATGTTGGAGGAACTTGGCTTGTAAATTCTTATCCAGGGTAATAATACTCGTTTCCCATTTTTATGTACTTACATATTTATTGTTTAAGATCGATTATTTTTATGTGTTGGTTAATAGATGTGCAAGTGATATTCAAGGTCACCTTTACAGCTTCTCTTTTGAACCAAATCCCTGTAAGATTATTTTATCTTCTTTTCAAATTCTTAATCGCACAAAAGTGTGTTTGTTCAAAAGTATTGGTTATTTTTAGTTTGGTCTTCCAACTATCCTTCCCAGAAAGAGATATGGACTTATCAAAAGACTGTAGCAGCTAAATACAATTTGTATCCTCATATCCAATTTAATACAGAAGTCAAAAGTGCTACTTGGGATGAAGAACTGAGAAAATGGAGGGTTATCATCATGGAAAAGAATGCTAATGTATCAACATCACATTTTGAGAGAGAAGTTACCTTCGATATTGTGTAATAATAATTTACATTTGGGAAGATATAATTAATACATATTTCGAATTGGTAAAACGTAATTTAAGTCACTGATGTTAACTTTTATAACGAAGAATTTGCTGATTTCCAGAATAAATGGATCAGGAAGTTTGCGAGTTCCAAATATTCCGCAAGAATTTCTGTCTTTTAAGGGCCTAATGACTCATTCTGGAGACTGGAACCCATCGATTCTATTAGATGAAACGAAAAATGTAGCAGTTATAGGTTCGGGTGCTAGTGCAGCTCAAATAATTCCAGCCATCGCTGAAAAAGTCAAAGCACTTCACGTGTATCAAAGAAAAGCTCCTTGGGTCATTCCATGCATTCAATTTTCATTCCCCGAGAGAGTCCAATCACTTTTTGCATACTTTCCGATTCTAATGTGGATTTTTAGATGCCTTATATTTTTGTTCAATGAAATTCATCACTCTGCTCTTCATGTCAACACTCTACTAAATAAAATCGGTATGAGCATTTTTAAATTTCTTTTTCATGCTCTTTTATATATTTTAATGTATTAATTATCTTAAATTGTAATTAGCTCCACTGAAAGTGAAATTTCACATGAAAAACCACCTAAAGGACAAAGAAAAGCTTTACGAAGAGTTAATTCCAAACTATCCTTTCGGGTGCAACAAGGTTGTTCTATCCAGTGATTACCACTTAGCATTATCATTGCCTCAGGTTCACATACACTCTAGTCCTATCACTCAAGTCACAAAAGACAGCATTCTCACGGAAAATGGCGAGTCACAAAAAATAGATGTACGTTTTTAAAAGAATATTTACATTATTTACACTATTATTTAAATTATTTTCAGTATAATTTTATTTTTTAAATAATCGTTTTTAGATTCTTATCTTAGCCACTGGGTTTCGGGCACAAGACTACTTTTCTCCGATGGAGATAGTTGGCAAAAACAAAGAAAATATTTTGAATTCATGGAAAACTGATGGGCCCAGAACATATTTAGGAGTAACATGTCACAATACACCCAACTTGTTCATGATTTATGGACCGAATACGGTATTTTTTAAACTTTAACTGTTTTCCATAATAACAACTACATTTAACTACATTTAAATTTCAAGAGTACATGAAAAATATTTAATGACGGAAATATATACTTTTATCTGACTTTTATCCACTAAAAAATTTAACATGAGATACTAATACCACATCAGGCATGTTAATGAAAACTACAAGTTAATCATATCAACCTTTATTTATAAGTTAACAGTGTTATTGAAGAATGAAGGCATTTACGTTAACAAAAGTACTGATTTATTTTCTTTTCCATTAATTATTATAGTCACCTGGACACAACAGTATTTTATTTATGATAGAATGTCAAGTAGACTTGATAATTTCAGTGATAAATGAAATAAGACGACGAAAATGTAAAGTTGCTAATGTGAAAACGTCTGCAGAGGAGAAGTACATGAGGAAACTGCAAACGAAATTAAAAACTACAACATGGGCAAATTATAGTTGTGGATCGTGGTACGCGAATTCTCAGGGAATTATCACAACTCATTGGCCTTCTAGTTGCATTGCTTATTGGAGACGTACAAGAAAAGTTGATTTTTCAAAATTCGAATTCTACTAAATCATACAAAAACAAAAAAAGTTTGAAGCCCAAAAAGTAAAAGAGAATATTGATTGTAATAGAAAATAATTTACTTGATTATTCTTTGTACTTCTATTACTTAGATTATAAAATAATTATTGAGATGGAATAAATATTATTACTTTATAATTAGCTCGGTACAAAACAAAATTTATTCTTCACCGTTTCTTGCCACCCTGCAAAGATCAACAAAATCCTTGAGCCCCAAAACATTATTACAAATATTATTTACTTTCTTACCTTGGCTAACTGATAATTTAATTCATCTATGGTGTCCTTCTGGGCTGTCAACTTCTCATTCATATTGGCCAAATGTTCTGTCATGGTGCTTAACTGTGACTCGTACGTTCCTTTGGTTAAATTGAGCTCTTCATTCAAATCTTTAAGATTCTTCTCCATATTTTTCAACAGAGACGTTTTATCAGTTTGTTTCTGCAATGATATCTTTAATTGGGCTTCTAAATTTTTAACCTGTATAAAATCACAAATAATTTGAACCAATTTCGAGAGTAAATTGTATAATTATAATTGTAAGTGAATACAATTTATTACAGCTTACTTCACTATAGAATGTGACGGCTTTGCTGTCGCTGAGCTGCAATAAGGCAATTAATTCGTTGACTCTTCCATTTAAATACTCTTTGACTTCTTTTTCGTAACTTCTGCCCCATGCTTGAGGGTCATCTGAAATTACGTCTATTTTACCTACCTGTAAGTAATTCATTCAATTAATACTACAATTTCGTACATATTTAAAAATTTATAATTGAATTCTAACCATTGAAGTAAAAGATTGGACAGTTTCAGTAGACGGAGTTATTTCTCCACTCATTAAATCTTCCTTTCCTAGTTGTTTTAAAATCCCTTTGGCTTCTTCCCATTTCTGAATAAATATTTAATTATTTAATTACAGGTATGCTTATAGAGCTATAATATTAGACACTTGCATGGAATTTTTGTTGGTTTATCCTACCATAAATATCTTAGAGTATTTCATTTTTAAAAGTTGATACTCCAGCATCCAATGTTCCTTCATTTGTTCGGCAGTGGTAAGTTTACCGACCAAATCTGGCATATTGACATCCTCTTGACCTTGAGGTTGGACTGGACTTGAACGGATTTTTTCTTGTAACTGGTCCACTTGCTCTCTGTAGGCTTCAATCTCATCCAAGGCATTTTGTAATGTGAATTTTAAAGTTCGTAATTCTGACTCTAAATCATTTTGCTTTTCCTAACAAATTAAATCTTGTAAAATAAAATCGATAGCTAGAAATAACTGACATAATTGAATTGAACTTACGATTAGCTCATCCGACGGAGACCTTAATTGCAGTTGTTCATTCAAAGCTTCGACCTCATTTCGATGAGTCTCTTCCATTTCGGCAATCTTATAGGTTAAAAAATTTAAAAGTGTTTAGAATTTTCTAGCAAGGCTAAAAGGTCTCATCCTAGGTGCGTATATTCTGCCCCACCCTTAGGCTAGATTAGATTTGGCTAAATTAGATCTTTAGGGTGAGGCGGGCGGGGCGCATCTATTTGTTAGGCTTTTTAGTCTGACCACATTTTCGCAGCTTGCATGGCAGATTAAAATTATTGAAAAAGTAGCATGAAATGTAGGAAATAACCTTTTTGTTCAGTTGTATGTTTTCGTCAATTTTAGACAACAGTTCGAGGTCAAATTGACCGTGCCCAGGTACGGTGACATCTTGCTGAGGTTTCTTCTTTCCTTTGCTCTGTTTCGGGAACGAAATTAAATCATTTAAAATGATTAAAAATTGATATTCCAACCCAAGAAGAAACTCACAGTGGCTAAGGACAGTTCTTCCTGAAGAAATCCGACTCTTTTCTCCAACTGAGTATTCCTAAAACTGAGACTGTCCATCTCCTGCTCATTTTTCCTGATTGTCTGATCTTTAGTTTGTAGCTCATCCTAAAATATGAAAAAATTGTTAATTTTAGATTTTAAGTTTTGTAAATACAGGCACATTTCATAAACCATATTTCATATTATCTACATATACAACACAGCATACAAATATTTACCTTTAATTCCGCACTTTTAGCTTGTTCATCCAATACTGCTTTCTTTAATACACTTACTTGCGCCCGTAACTATAAAAGTAGAAAAATTCGAAATTGTAAGTGACTTTAGTTCACGAATTGTAGTAAATACTTTAGTAGAGATTAAAATTTGTAACTATAGATAGTTAAGCCAATTAAATTACTTTACCTTAGCATATTCCGTTGCGAGTTTTTGGTACTTTGAATTTAAATCCGAATTTTCCATTTTTGACAGCGAATTGAATAACGAACCTAACCTAAAATATACACCTCCCTATTTTTTGCATTTTCCCTTCCTGCAATTCTCTTGGTGCTAGTTGGGATTGTTTCACTCGAGAGTAACCTGTCGCCCCAAATACCAAATGGTCTGTCTCGACTTCTATTCCTTGTCTACACAATGCTCTGCCCTGCCCTGCATCAGCAAACCAAGCCCTAAGAAATCCTACACTTTGTCAGTGAACTGATTTTCAGATGAAATACCATTTTCAGATCTTTTTACTGCCAATACTCTCTGTACCGCAAAATTCTTGTGCATGTAATGCTTAAATGTAAACTCGTGTTATATAAACCGGTATTTTATACTTATATATAGCTTTTATGATATATTTATACTGTAAGACTAGAGAAGCTAGCTGTTCAGCCTCCCAATGTGATACAGTTATAGAGAACTCTGCACACTCCCAATCAGAACCTAAAGCCGCAAAGCCATGAAATAACGAAACGCAGATCAAAGGACACAAATGGTGTCAAAAAATCGGTACGACGAGATGGCAAAAATGCACCAGCATGTCGGATGCAGAGAGAATCTTTGATACAGTGTACATAGCATTTAAGAGAAGCGTCTCTGCGGCAGTTCTATCTGCAATTCCTGCAAACAAGCAAATCGACCTAAGTACACACTACTTTACATAATCGATTAGGCTCCTGAATTCCTGATCGTCGTACACATACATATATACACTCAGTCGGCTTTAAAAATAGGGTACTGTAAAATATAACTGCACAAACTCTTGTACACAGTTTGCAGATAGCGAGTCGCATTAATTATACAAAATACATAAGCAAATTCAGCTTTACAATTTACAAATTGCAAATGTACATGTACATAAATACTTAATGTGTAATTATGTACTATTATAATATAATTAAGTTAATTTGAGTTTTGTTAATTAGTTAATGCAAAAACGTTTGTAAACTTCAAATCAATGCAGAAAATTCGTTAATCCTGTCTTTGGCCACACAAATAAGTTTACAATACATAATTGAACCTGTGGAACCCATATTGGCCACCACTACACTGTAGTCTACAGTGTACAGTTGTAAATCATTATGGTCATGTGGCCACAGATAAAAATTCATTTTAACCACCCGAGTAGCCATTTTTACCATAGCATTTCAAACGTTAGCCAATTGGTCATCAAACCTTGTAATGTAATAATTTATACAGTAAGTTAATTGAAAGTTTGAAACTTGCTTTAGCCATGTAATTGACTAGTTCTATTAGCAATTACATTCATAGTAATGTATTTATGGTAATAATGATATGATTATTATTATGTCTCATATACTTCCACCAGGAAAAGTCAATGACCGTAACACTCTCGCTGTTATTACCACTTTTATTAGTAATAGTAGACGATAAATATTTAATACCGTAGCAAAAGAATGCACTTTCTTACTTTGATTTAATGAATAATAACATTTATGTCAAAGTTGTTTACAAGGGGTCATAATGAATTGTGGATTCGACATTTCATTACAATTTTAGTTTAGCTAGTATTAACGCGATTATATATTCTCTCTGTATTGCAGACTGTAATATTCAATATCAATGACAGAGACAGAAAGTTTCTCAATATGCATTGTGGGAGCTGGGTAAAGATTACATGATATTTTTAAAATGTATTGAATCTAGAACTAACAATATTTTCCAAAAAAATAGTATTTCAGGAATTTGCGCTGCAATCCAATTAAAAAGGAAATTGAAAGATTTACCAATTACTATATTTGAGAGCAATCACGAAGTTGGAGGAACCTGGCTTAATAACACCTACCCTGGTAAAGATAAAAATTTAAACTATAGACATAGAATAATAAATTATCGTTAATGATAATGCTCATTCTAATTTATAACAACCAGGTTGCGCTTGTGATGTTGAAAGCCATCTCTACAGTTTCTCTTTCGAACCAAATCCAAGTACGCAATACCATGTAAACTTTACCTACAAAATTTTTCTCAAAAACTGATAAAAGAAAAATGATTTTTGGTAAACGGACTTTCCCGTGGGGGTTTCCTTGCTAAAAAGTACCAATTGATAGCGAGGGCATTACCGGCGGGTGGACATATTGCCGACTGTACCTGAATCCTTGCCATGTATCATGTAGAATGCGGTTTAAATCTTATGTGAATGTGTATTTGTCATTACTATCATTACTGGTGTGTGCAATGCTCGTTAAATATCATTGTTAAGTAAAATTGTTATTACTAGCATTACACTTTTAGCTATTTAACTGATAATTTGGTAATTTTAGCAATACCTGCATGAACATATTACAAAGTCCAATATAGGTATGTTTATGTGAGCGCAGTGTACACTTATATGTAAGATTAAGTGAACATTTATAAAACAGAACTACGCAGAGGGTCGATTAAGTCCGCCATAGACAAAGTAGACACTGTCCTATAGTAAACAAAATCTAGAGTCGTGATTGATTCTTATATTATTGCCACTTCTATTACATTTTCTCATATAAAAAAATAAATAACATTCTTTTGTATAATTTATGTATTTTAATGATGTAATAAATTTTTTGTGCCATTTCCAGAATGGAAAAGTAACTTTGCTTCCCAGGAGGAAATACTGGCATATTTGCAAAACACAGCAAAGAAGTACAGTATTTATGATTACATTCAGTTTAATACAAATGTGGTAAGCTTAATTTGGGAAGATGATATCCATAAATGGAGGGTAACAATCTTAAGCAAGGTCAGCGGGGAATTGAAGGAGCAAATTTTGTATTTCAACGTGGTGTAAGTACATTAAAGACCAAATTAAGATATAGTGCAATAAAATTAATTCAAATTAGCATATTTGTCATTCAGGATAAATTGTCCAGGAATATTGAGACAGCCTAATATTCCGTGCGAGTTCCTCTCATTTAAGAATCCATTGGTTCATTCAGCACAATGGGATTCGGCTATTCAATTGGAAAACAAAATTGTTGGTGTAATTGGGAGCGGTGCCAGTGCGATACAGATTATTCCAAGTATTGCTCCAGTTGTAAAGGAATTGCATGTCTATCAGAGATCAGCTCCGTGGGTTTTGCCAAAGAGACAATTCAAATTCTCTGAAATGATTAAATGGATCTTTGCTCACATTCCACTAATTATGTGGCTGTTCAGATGCTTCTTATTTCTATCGAACGAGTTTAACGTTACGGAATTCTACAAGAACTCTTTACTACATTTCAAAAGTATCCTTTTTACTAATTGAATTTATGTCTTTGTTATTTACGATATGAAAGGCTTCTTAAATATTTGGTGTGTTGTAGGAGTGGGGGCAGCCAAGAAATACTTTTCCAGTCAAATAGACGAAAGTTCGGAAATATATGAGAAACTACGGCCTAAAGAGTCTTTTGGTTGCAAAAGGGTATCTGTATCAAATGACTACTATGGATCATTTTTACGAGACAATATTAAACTACATTGCAGTCCCATAATTCAAGTTCTTGAAGATAAAATCCTTACGAAGGATGGCAATGAAAATCAGATTGAAGTATGTATGCAATAATAAAGTTCAACAAATGCTAGTACCCCATGAAATTATCAAGGATTCAGAATAGTTCTATAGTTCTAATGCCATTAAAGTGAGAAGCGAAATACAGAATTATCCAACCTTTTTCTTCAGGGCACCAATTGAAAATAGAAAGCAGTCCTTTTCGATTTTGGAAAATAAAAAGACTAAGCCATTTACTACAAACGTTTATATTACTAGGAAAAAAGCCAGAGACGGAAGAAATAAATCTGTCTTTTACTTTTTGTATTAACCCTAATTCCCCCCGTGTTTGAATACCTCCCCCATTTGAATACTTTCCGTCCTACAATTAAATTCAAAAAAATTTGGACGAATTCAGATTTCTAAGTAAAAAACAACGCACAACAGGCTTTTTCAAGAATATGGATCGCATGGGAAAGTTTTTATTAATAAACATTTGAAATTAAAATATACAGTACCGACATACTTAAAATATATTGTAATATAAAATGTAATATAATTTTTGACTCAAAAATGTGTTTTAAAAATCAAAGCTACTATGGGAAAAGGCTCTTGTATATAGAATCGTCAACCTAATGATTTTACAAAGGTTTGTGTAATTCCCCTTATCCTAGTTTTCGTATCGGAAAGTAGTCTAACCGGAAGGTAGTCTGACGAGGAGTTATTACGATGACACGTTATTTTTTAAGTGGAAAACGTGAAATACCTTGATTAAGATTACGATTTATTAAATGGTCTATCTACAAGTAGTTAGATATTTGCATGGTTTTCGGTGAATTTCGCTTATCATTTTGCAGTATAAATGATACATTGTGTCTTGTACCTGTTAAAGTTGCAATAGAATTTTTGTCACATCTGTCTATACTCTCATACTGTACATTTTATCAGATTCTGATTCTTGCGACTGGATTTCGTGTTCAAGAGTATTTTGCTCCAATGAAAATATTTGGAAAACAAGGAGAGGATATTTCTAACCTGTGGAAACGTGAAAGACCTCAGACATATTTTGGGACAGTATTTAACAAAGTTCCAAATCATTTTATGATATTTGGACCCAATACAGTCAGTACAAAATGATAATTTGTATCTATTTGCTATTATGATTTACTAATTTTAAGCTTTTAAGATATTTTGGCATTAATTTTTCTACTTTTCATTGATATTGCAGTCACCAGGCCACAACTCCCTGATTTTCATGATAGAATGTCAAGTGGATTTAGCTCTACAAGTGATTTCTGAAATGTTGCGAAGAAAAGCCAAGTCTTTCGAAATCACAGCAGAAGCACAAAATGAATTCATGCAACTTATTGATAAAAACATGGAAAATACAATTTGGGGCACAGCTAACTGTGGTTCCGGATCTTGGTATCAGAATTCAATGGGTTACATTACAGCTATGTGGCCTTTATCCTGCATTACGTTTTGGAGAAAAACTCGCAAAATAAATTATTCTCTGTGTGAATTTTATTTAAAATAAAAATTTCTATTCAACTCAATGAAAATGGAATACCTACAGCCATTTTAATTTTTTATTGTTTATCTCCCACAACGTGTTTCCAAAACTTTGGGTGTTATCCTAAAATCTTGAGAAAACACTTAAAAGAATATTAGTATGCCATAAAAACTCGTACACAAATATTGCATGCGATTGAACCAGAAATAATTCTCTGAGAAGGAATTGAAAGTAGTATGCATTTATCGTCCTGTCTAGTCTGTCTGCCTGGGCTTGATTGTCCTTCATTTTTTACATACATTAACTAAACGTTCATTCCCTGCTGAGATGCTTTATAATTGTATCTAGAATAATCTCACGAAAGATATAGGTAGGCAATATACATATACTACCTAGCATGTTGAATATTGAGTATTTTGTTTACATGAATATTCAATTTGCCAATATCAAACGAACCACTTTGACGCAGTTACTCTGCATTGATATACTATTATGGCTGATAAAATATTATTGTAAGAGTAATAGATTTAGTACTATAGTTTATACTTTGCCAGTAGGATAATGTATATTTGCAAAATGACAGGGGGAAAAGTTGTCCCTCTCTGTTCAATCTCCAAACAAGCACTAGATTTTACTTACTGATAATCTTTAAAACCAACTGTCACATTTTTTGAAAATAATTTACCATAGGCTATACTTGATGATATGCGATCTGTCATATCAATAGACAACTTATCCAGTAAAGTGAAGGTTTTATTCATTGTAAATTCATGAACTACAATATCCCATCCTAATTAACACACTCTATACCTATACCGAAGTCATTTTAATCTTCAGTCTGTTCGCTCACACACTCACACTCTCTATTCAACCTTGACGATTCAAAAAAAAAACTTTTACATCATGGAAGTAACTGGATGTTCGTATAAGAACTTCATATCATTGCTGTCCACTTCAACATTACATAACTAAGTTGAAATGGACTACCTCCCGTACATACATTTCCATTTACGCGATAGTTGAAAGGATGATGATAGTATGATAGTACAAATTTGTTTTGTTCACAGTGTAATTCCAACCCTGTGAATCTGAACGGATCAAACCGCTATCCAGTACACATTTCAAACTCGGCAAGTTAATTTTTGCTGCAAAGGAAAACATTTCATACACACAATATCTTGTTAGTAAGCTGTATAGTTGGTTGTGAAAATTGGGTACTTTTATAATAAACTACCAAGGAATAGTCAAACTGATAAAGATATTATTTACTCGTCTCCCTCGATCCGTATGAAAATTTTAGCTGATTTTTCATAAACTGAAAAAGGTTATTTTTTCTTACTTTTTTATTATTAGGAGAATGACATGGAGAGATTAAACGAGAATTGGTTAACAGAGCATAAGCTGTGTAGATTAAACTAAGGAGTGTGTAGGATAGGAACGCATTGATCTAGTGCTATAATGTTATTAGTCATGAAGGTACATTGACCAATGATTTATTAACTTACTGTTGAGAGGGACAAAGTCCATCTGTGAACTCATGTGCCTTTTTTGCTGAAGATGACCTTGAGGACAAATCTATATACTATACTTAATAATACACTTTTATATAATGACATTGAACAGTCCTTATTCATCATACAGAGTACGTTAAGTGCTGTGCATATTGCATACTAATGCGCTACATTCTCCCTGCCATTCCAGTCTTGATCACCGTGCAATTAATGCAATTACTATTCCTCTGATCGAATTACATATACTTATGTGCATTGAGCCTGAAGATATTTATTTGAAAAATATTTTAGTTTCTTCCCGAGATTCTACAAGAGGATCCGAAATGAGCAATTCTCATAACTTAAGCATTTGCATTATCGGCGCGGGGTAAGTATTTAAACGTACTATTAGCTATCTATTCTAAAGCTACACACTACACTAAGCTTCAAGGTGTAAAAGTTAATGTCTAATTTTCTTTAGTGTGTAATTTATGATGAAAAATGTGGTGTGAATAGATATTCCGGATTAACTGCTGGAATCCAACTAAAACGAAAACTTGGGATCGATTCTTTTACAATTTTTGAAGCCAATGAAGATATTGGAGGCACGTGGCTTGTCAATAAATATCCAGGTTTGTTACATTCGAGTAGAAATGTTGGAGAAATGGTTGGAAATAAGTAAATTATGTCAAACTTTGAGAAAAGGGTGAAATATTCTTTTAATTCCAGGTTGCGCTTGTGATGTCAATAGTCATATGTACAGTCTATCCTTTGAACCAAATCCAAGTACGTACTTTAACAGTTAGCGGATATATTATTCTTAACCAAACGCTCTCTTAACTAATGGAAGGTCAACTTATGTCATAAATCGATAGATTGGCCTAAAAGTTACTCGTCTAGTGAGGACATTTGGAAATACTTGAAAAGTATTGCAGAAAAGTACATGCTGTATCCAAAAATTAAATTTAGCCATCAAGTAAAAACTATTGTATGGGATGAATTGATAAAGAAGTGGAGAATTTCGGTCATTGACAAAAACAACGAAGACAAAGGAGCCCAAAATTTTCTTTTTGACATTGTGTAAATAAAATATTTGACATTATGGCTTATTACGTCAATTTTTATTCTTTTCTGAAAATCTATTATTATGATATCATTTCGAAGCAATAATAGCATATGTCTGGAATTATTGTTGAAAAATTGTTTTATAGAATCAATGGCCCAGGGAGCCTTCGCGTTCCGAACTATCCCGAACAATTCATGTCATTCAAAGGACCAATCATTCATTCGGCGGAATGGAATTCATCAATTGAACTCGATGATAAAGTCGTGGCCGTGGTGGGTAGCGGTTCAAGTGCAATTCAGTTGGTTCCCAAAATTGCAGAAAAGGCCAAGGAAATGCACGTGTACCAACGAAAACCTGCTTGGGTTGTTCCTCAAGGTCAATTTGATTTTTCATCAAGGGCCAAGTTCATTTTTGCTTGGGTACCATTGGCTATGTTGATGTTCCGATGGATGATTTTTCTCACTTGGGAGATGATGTTTCCAGCATTTCGGACTGATAGCTGGTTCAATAAATACTGTAAGTCAACACCCAATTCGCTTAAAATTACTGTTTGTTATTATATTTTTAATGTAGTAATTCCAAAATTTTGAAAAACAGAAGAGATTGCTGATTTTAGAAGTACACAAGAAAATTGTGTCTGTAATAATGTTTATGTTATTAATGTGTTTTACAGTTGAAAAAGAGGCTTTAACTTTTTTGAAGAAAGAGGTGAAGAACGGAAGTGTATTTCAAGATCTGAAACCGAATTACACTATACTATGCAAAAGGGTTTGTGTATCTGATACATATTACGCAACTTTTAATAAACCGAACGTGAAGCTACACCGTAGTCCTATAACCAACGTTTCGCACAACTCTATTCTGACAGAAAATGGGTTCGAACCAAAAATAGATGTAAGAATTAATTCAAATAAACCCATAATACTATCTCTATCTGTATACTGGAAGGCCATCCATGTTCACCAGGCCAATCTGATATATTAATCATTGGCTTCTGACTTTAGGTCCTGGTATTAGCCACTGGATTTCGTACGCAAGATTTCTTTGCTCCTATCCAAATAATTGGACGAAACGGTACGAACATCGTCGAAAAGTGGAAAAATGATAAACCGTCTGCTTACTATGGAATAATAAGCCACGATGCTCCGAATCATTTTATGCTTTTGGGACCTAATACGGTTAATATTATATATTATAGCATTAATCTATATATTCGAACTGTGCTAACCATAATCTGTTCGTTTGAAATTATTTATAGCTTCAATGATTGTTATTTAGTTATTAGGAAACAACTCCGTGGTATTTATGATGGAGTGTCAAGTGAATTTCATTGTGAAGACAATTGAACAAATGTTAAAGACGAAATCCAAATATGTTTCTGTGAAGCCTGAGGTAGAACAGGATTACATGGCAAGCTTAAGGAAAGACATGAGCAAGACGGTGTGGTCCTCTGGAAATTGCAATGCGTGGTATTCTAACTCTAAAGGAGATATTACTATGTTGTATCCTTTACCGTGTTCATGGTATTGGTGGAAAACCAGAAGCCCTGACTTCTCAAATTTTGAAATTTTATAATTTTCTTTAAAATTGTGATATCTTGGATTGTAGAATGATAGAATTCGCTACAAAATGAGATACGAAAAAATGTATGCATTCTTGCACGAAGTAAAATTATAAAATTAATCATTTCAATGATGTAATGTAAATGGATATGACATGTATATGTAGAGATACCTAATATAATATCACTTGCTATGCAATTTTGATAAGTGTACATTTGATTTCCCCCACGAGTTAATAAACATTGAAAGTTATCCTTTTAATCTTTTCAATTCACACTAAATGGGTTTTATTAAGTTCATTATTGTTTTAGGCTCCTTTATTGAAGAAATGTTATATAGTTTTGATAGATGATAAAAAAATAACCAGAATCGAATGGTGTAAAATACGAGAAAGAAGAAATTATTCAAGCTACAAACATTCAAACGTACATGTTTTAGTTGTAGGTTTCAACGCATTGTCCCATTAATGCAGTCTAAAGCGGCACATAAACATATGTGAGTGTGGAAAAGGAGCATAGCTATAGATCAGAGAGAACATTATATTATTAATTTTTACTTACAGACTACAGACTAAAGCAACACAGTCAAGATGTCTATAACATATTAACATGTGCCGTGGCTATATTATGTTATAGATACCTTGGCGTTGGCATACAGTAATGTATAATCATTGTTACTTATTAGTTAGTTACTAATTAGTTAAAGAACTTAGGCAAATAAAATTAGTTCGAGGAGTTGTAAGTGTAAATGCAGAACATACTTCCTTTTAGAGGATGCCGGCTAAAGCTACTAACCGATTTACAAAGACGATTCTAGTTAAAGCTGTAGAATAACTTTACCTCAATTTTCATTAAAGCTACTAGAATACGTTCACATACAATACATACGATACTAGTTAAAACTACACAACACATTCACTTGCATACGAAGAGAGTTAAAGCTACACATGCATGACAAAATTATATTCACTTGTTTTGCGAAGAGAGCTAAAGCTACGCTTACATACGAGGAGAACTAAAGCTACATAACACATTCACTTGCATACGAGGAGAGCTAAATACACTTCCACACGAGGAGAGTTAAAGCTACACAACACATTTACTTACATACGAGGAGAGTTAAGCTACACAACACATTCACTTGCATACGTATAGAGCTAAAGCTACACAAGTAACATATTCACTTGGATACGTAGAGAGCTAAAACTACACAACACATTCACTTACGTACGAGGAGAGCTAAAGCTACACAACACATTCACTTGCATACGTAGAGAGCTAAAGCTACACAGCACATTCACTTGCATACGTAGAGAG